>JAKSZU010000006.1:110882024-111543452 GCA_026018925.1 Tupaia tana
TCCTCTCCTCTCCTCTCCTCTCCTCTCCCCTCCCCTCCCCTCCCCTCCCCTCCCCTCCCCTCCCCTCCCCTCTCCTCTCCTCTCCTCTCCTCTCCTCTCCTCTCTTTTCCTTCCCTCTCCCCCCCTCTCTTCTCCTCTCCCCTCTCCATTTTGCTACTTCCTTTCTTCCTGGCTCTAAAAGGTATTCCAGGCTCATGTTGCATTCTCTCTGTCCCAGTCCTAGAATCAGCCATTTCTCTACTGAGCCCCAATTCCTTTTACTCCATTTGGAAGCAAAGATCCAGTGCTAGGAGAGGTAGTGCAGTGGTAATGCAGCTGAACCACATGAGGTAGGTCCTGGGTTCATGTCCCGAATCTCCCTGAGCACACCAGGCGGAACATGTCTATCACCCAGGCTGGAGCTCTCTCCCTCTTAAAGGGAAGAAAAGACTTAAAAAAAGGAAAGAAGAAACAAGTAGCCAAGTGCTATAAATGATTATTTTCTCTTCTCTTTTTTTTTAAATATTCAATTTTATTTATTTATTTATTTTTAAAAATTTGACCAGAAAAAGTGGCGGGGAGGAGTGAGAAAGCAAGCCACCAGGCCCAGGACTCAAACTGTGATCGGTCATGTGGGAGTGTCCAGAACCTTAACCACCACGCCACCTGCTGGCTCCCTTGTGTATTTTCTTTCTCTCTCTTTTTTTTGTTTAAAGAATTATTGATTTCATTTTATTTATTCATTCATTTATTTTTATAAGAATTATTTTATTTAACTTTATTTAGTTTTAATTAATTAATTAATCAATTCACTTTAATTTGACCAGAGGGTCACAGAGTGATAGAGAGAGAGAGGGAAAGTGAGAAAGCAAAAGTGCTGTTCATGTTTGTTGATCCGAGGGCATCTCTGGTTCTGGCACCCTATGCAGGCAGAGCTGGGGAAACTATGTATGCTGATCCGTGTGCGTTTCCGTATATACACATCTGTTGTGTACTGCAATGACTGTGTTCTTGCTGGTATCTCCTATGATACTCCAGCACCCCGGGTTCTTTCTTGAGTTCTCACCTGCTTTATTGCCACTTCCTCTGATAGTGAGAAACCCGGCTCCCATTACCCACAATTTACTGATTTGATTAGGACTAGGACACATGTAAAGTAGCTTCAGAATTGCTAACTCCGTGAACAACAGCTTTAGCAGCTGGAATGCGTGTTGCGTGCAGTTCTTGTAGTCTAGCCTTATAGTTTCTAGTCAAAGCACCTCTTCCCGGAGTTACTTAGGTCGCCTGGCTTTCTCCACTCTCCTCCAGCAAGCCGATGCCACACCTGTGCAATACCTCTGGATTATCAGTGCGTGTTCCATTCTGCAATCCCCCACATCTGGCTGATTGTTTAAAATGTTACTTATAGTAAGCTTTATTATTTGTGACGCACAGTTCCAGGGGCTGTTTTTGTTGGTTTTTTTTTGTGTGTGTTCTTTTGTTTTTTGTTTTTGCCGGGGGCACATACACTCTCTCATCTGACAGAGAAACAGATGGAGAGGGAGAGGGAGAGGGAGAGGGAGAAAGCACCCCCCAATAATCCTTCCCCCCCTTCATTTTGTCATCCACTTGGGATTTGGGGCACGCATGCACCCACATGTTTGGCTGTGTTGGATCCAGTTCCCTTCATCACCAGGCCAAAGAGCTGGCCCACTGGGGTTGTTGAAAAATGCAGAGAACCAGGCAGTACCACCCATACCCTACAGGACAGCCTGTCGCACTGTATTTTATAGCCAGTGAGACATGGTTTCTAATAGGATCTGACTGGGAGTAGGTCGCCCTCCCAGAGAACAGTCTCCCACCCACTCCTGAGGACGCGGTCTGCTGTGACGTGCAGTCATTTCACTGCTCAGCACACGTGTGTGGACCTACGAGGATGCAGAAAAGGAGAGAACTCCTGGGGGGCTGAATAGCATTGTATAGCAAAATAAAGATTTCTGAAAGCTACATAAAACTCCAACGAGGTATTAATTCAATGTGTCAATAAACAAATTCTATTTATCGATTTATTCCTATATGCTCATCTGGGGAAGACAGGAAACATCTTAAGGTATAAAGTTTGGTTCAGTAGGAGCCTCGTCTAATTAATGTGGAAAGCACCAATATTTACATCGAGTCCCTTCCAATCCCCGACATGATGGAACAAAATAGAAGTATACGCCCTATGGAGACCAAAAAAGGAGACCACGCAGACAGAATGCTCCACCCGTGGGCTGTCTCTAACTGTATCCCTATCACTAATGCCCTCACCTTTGAGCCTTTGCTCATGTGCCACCTTTTCTCGTGGCCCATCCTGTTTACCGTGTTTTAAATGACAACTTTGAGGGCCAGCCCATGGCCATGGTTAAGGAAGTTGGATCCCATGTGGTCAACTATGTGGTTTGAGTTCAGTCCCAGCAGCTTGAAAAGCATGCTGGGTATGTGAGCACGCACAAGATCTTGAAAGGAAGGAGAGAAGAACGTATTGTGGCGGGGCCGTTCTTCCTGGAGGTGCTTTCTCCTCTCCCTCTCTCTGTCTCTCTATGGCAAGTGCACATGTCCCCCAGCACAGGGGTTCCCAACCCCCAAACCAAGGACTGATACCCATCTGTGGCCTATTAGGAACTGGGCTGCCCAGCAGGAGGTGAGCAGCGGGTGAGCGAGTGCAGCCTCATCTGTATTTACAGCCGCTCCCCATCTCTCGCCACCACCAGAGATCCACCTCCTGCCAGGTCATGGGCAGCATTAGAGTCTCTCAGGAGACGAGCCCTACTGTGAACTGAACTGTGCAGGTTGTCTGCTTGCATGTACCGTCCCATGCCTCTGGTCTGTGGAAAAACGTTCTTCCACAAAATTGGTCTCTGGTGCCAAAAAGGTCAACCACTATGCTAGTAAGTTAAAACAAAACAAAATAAAGCAAAACAAAAGTAGCTTGGGCAAGCTCCATAGCATAGCAGTTAAGCCCTGCGCTAGGGAACCAGATCCCATGTGGTTGATCACGGTTTGAATACTGCCTCAGTGACTTGAAAAGCATGTGTACCTGTGTGCTCAAGATTCTTATGGGAAGAAAGAATGGAGGAAAGGTGATTGTGGTATAACCAAGGCTCAACTGAGGGGGCATATTCTTCTCTCTCTCTCTCTCTCTCTTTCTCTGGTGAGCACACATCCTCTGGCAATACATAAATAAGTGAAATGACAACTCAACACTTCCCTCCCCACACTCCTGATTACTTTATCCTGCTGTAATACCACACATAACGTACATATTTATTGTATCTTCTTCCCTTCACTGATGTGTCCCAAGATCCTAGAATAGCATGCATCACATCATCAGCACTCAATAAATTGGCCGAATGAATAAATGATCGAGGTCAGTGGGAAGGTGATAGATGAATGGGGCTGATTTAGCAGAGCAGAGAATCCATAGTGTGTATGGTAGAGCGGCTATCAGGAGCCTGATCCAGGAAGACCCAGGAGCTGGGACATGAAGTACTCCAATGGTGGACTGTAAACAGGGACTGTGACGAGATTAAGGGAGAGTCCTCTCCTCACCCAGGCAAACACAGCTGTTTCTTCCCTGCCCTTCTCTACTCTAACAGAGGGTCAGACAGGAAATTACCTGGGTCAGAATAAAGACTCACAGACATTGAAATCCGGGGATCTGTAAGCAATGTGTAAAAGTGAAAAATCAAGAAGTAGCAAGAGATTTTATGACAAGCTTTGCTTGAATTTCTGATGTTTTATGACAGGTTTTGTCTGACTTTTTGCAAACTGTGCACATGTATTACCTTGACTAAGATAAAATAAAGCTAAAAAGAAAATAGCCTGGGGACCAGCAGTTGGCCTAATGGCTATGTCACTGGACTCTTATATAGTCGACTGAGGTTCAAGTCCCGGACCCGGTGGCTTAAACTCATGCTGTGCGAGTGTGTGTGTGTGTGTGTGTGTGTGTGTGTGTGTGCCCAAGATCCCGAGAGGAGAATGGAGGAGAAGGGATTGTGGCATGGCCATCCCCCGTGGGGGGTGATTTCTCACTTTCTGTCTCTGTCTGTCTGCCTTTCTGGAGAGCGCATGCACCCTATAGCAAAAACCTCTCCAAAAAAAAAAAAAAAAGAAAAGAAAAGAAAACAATCTGGAGACACATCTCTTGTTTGGCACCATCAAATAATTAGGTTGATTTCTCAATAAATTATTTTTTTTTCTGAAAACCATAACTTTTTTATTTTTACTTTTTACTATAAAAATATTTAAATTTACATGAAAAGAAAGGGAACAATATAAAAAATTCCCATGTACCCATCATCTGGTTTCAACAGGTTGATGCAAAAGTGATTGCAGTTGTGGGACATGATTTTAAATCATTCTATTAATAACTAAGCTCAAAGATCTTTTTTTAAAAGAATTAGTTATTGAATTTAACTTTTTATTATTATTATTTTTAATTTGCTAGAGGGAACATGCATTCACCAGGGACAGACATAGAGAGCAAGAGAGAGAGAGAGAGAGAGAGAGGGGAAAAGTAAAAAAGCAAGCCGCAAGGTCCAGGACTCAAACTGCAGTTGGCCATGTGAGAGTCCAGCACCTTGACTACCACATCACTTGCTACCCCCCTCAAACACATCTTTATTAATCAAAATTAGGAACCATTACAATCATCACAGTATTGACCATGAGAAATACGTTTGTTTATTCCTGTAGCATAACCATCTATGTTTCAGGATTCGACAAACTCTTGGAAAGTATCTGCTACATCCTGCTGGCTGTGGAAGCGTCTTCCCTGCAAAAAGTTGTCAAGATGGTTGAAGAAGTGGTAGTGGCAGTCAATTGACAAGAGTTCAGGTGAATATGGCGGATGAGGCAAAGCTTTGTAGCTCAATTTGCTCAACTTTGGAAGCATTAGTTGTGCAACATGTGGTTGGGAGAAAAATTGTTGTGGAGAAAAATTGGGCCCTGAATGGCTCATGGTCCCTTTACCAATTATATATCATTGTTGTAGCTATTTTGAAAATACAGTGGATGAAAGCCTGGGAATAAATCCTGGCTTCCTAAGCCTGGATGCTAAGGGTTTATAGAACTTTATCTTATATGATCCTTACCACACTCCCATGTGATTTCTATTTTTATTCCCTTCATGAGAAAGAGAAAGGGCGGGGGAGGGGGGTGTGGAGACAGACAAGACAAAGTTGTTTCCTGGGAACAAATCCTGGCTTCCTCAACTGAGATTTTGGTCTGATTGTATAACTGCATTTTCTACATTATCCACAGTTGGGCCCCTTCTGTTGACCAATGGTGGCTGCAGGCATGCAGTTTTCATTGCATCTCATGGATTGCTGAGCATACTCTTCAGATGGAATGGTTTTGCCAGGACTCAGAAAGTTGTAGTGGATCAGACCTCACCAAACAGTGACCATGACCGTTTTTTTGGTGCAAATTTGGCTTTAGGAAGTGCTTTATAGCTTCCAATCACTGAGCTGGTCGTTGCTGGTTGTCGTATAAAATCAACTTTTTGTTGCACATCACAATCCGATCAAGAAACGGTTTGTTGTTGATATATAGAATAAGAGAAGACAACACTTCAAAATGATGCTTTTTAAACCTTTAGTCTGCTCATGAGGCACACACTTGCCAAGATTTTTCACCCTTCTAGTTTGCTTCGAATGACAACCAACCATAGAACCGTTGGCTTTTAGTACTTCAGTAACTTCTGTAGTTGTGAAAGGATTAGGTTGGATGAGTGTTCTTGGTTTTCCACTCCCGATGGGCAGCCGTGGCGCTCCTCATCTTCAAGGCTCTTGACTCCTTTGTAAAACTTCTGGAACCATCACTGTACTGTACGTTTGTTAGTAGTTCCTGGGCTAAAGTGTGGTTGATGTTGCAACTTGTCTCTGCTATTTTATGACCCATTTTGAACTTGAATAAGAAAATCACTTGAATTTGATTTTTGTCTAACATTATTTCCATAGTCTAAATATGAAATAAACAGCAAATAATAATCCATTAGCAAAAACATATAAAGTGAGAACTGCACATTAGAATTATGTATAACAGAGAGACAGGAGGTAGGAGCTGCCGCCCCACACGTGCTGCTGCCATTCGGACCCTCGCCCATCCAGGAACAACAAGAAGGCCCAAGTCACTTGCTTGAGCTCATCAGGGACCCCTGCCCAGCCTGCTGTGGGGAAAGGAGGACTATTCTGGCCTTGCTCAGGCCTTCAAGAGCCAACACCTGGTTCCTGCTATCCCTGAGATAGAAGAGAGAGAAATGGTCTGTCACCTTACACTCTCGCTATTCAACTCACCTCCAACCGTGTTGAGAGCAGGAAGGTTTGGGTATAGGGAAATAAAACACCTGAAGACAGGAGATTCTAGAGGAATTCTCTCCCTACAACCCCCCAGCAATAAAAGAGAGAAACTCCCTCTGAAAACCTGAACCCAAAACGCCTACTAGGGATTCCACACTCTCACCCACAGTAAGGAAGGAAACTGGCACAGAGCTAACACACAACATAGAAAGTGCACAAGCACACAGCTACAGAAACACACGCTAAAGAAGTAGGAAGGGAGCCGGCAGGTGGTGTGGTGGTTAAGAGTGCGGGCGACCACATTGCTGACCACGGTTCAAACCCTGGACTTGGCAGCTTGCTTTCTCTCTCTTTCTGTACCTCTCTGGTCAAATTAAAATAAATAAATAAAGTTAAATAAAATAATTCTCTTTTTCTTTTGGAGAGGTTTTTGTGAGAGGGTGAGTGTGCTCACCAGAGAGACAGAGAGAGTCAGAGAGACAGAAAGCGAGAAATCACCCCCCAACGGGGATGGCCATTCCGCAATCCCTTCTCCTCCATTCTCCTCTGGGGATCTTGGGCACGCATGCACATGTGCCTGGCGTGAGTTTAAGCCACCGGGTCTGAGACTCGAACCGTGGTCGACTACATGGGAGTCCAGCGACATAGCCATTATGCTAATTGCTGGTCCCAATAAAATAATTCTTTAAAAAAGAAAGAAGTAGGAAGAAGTGTGTATATTACCAGATGACTAAAAATCAAAGCAGGGTCCCAAGAAATAAGAGAAAACCAGGAAATACCTCCCCTCAAGGAGGAGATAATAACTCCTCACTAAAAATAGATAAAACACCAGAGATCACAGAAATTCCAGAAAAAGAATTCAGTGTATTCATTGTAACAAAACTCAGTGAGATGTAAGAGAAAATAGACAACCAATTGCCAGAGATGAGAAAATCCTTTCATGACTCAAAGGAGGGAACTCCATAAAGAGATAGAAGCCCTGAAAAATAATCAAACAGAACTTTTGGAGATAAAGGAAGGAAATCAAAGCTTCCCTCAAAAGTATCAACAACAGATTAGACCATACGGAAGAAAGAATCGCTGATCTTGAAGGTAAAACCTCCAACTTAGTCTAAGCAACTGAAAAGAACAGAAGAATAACCATTAAAAATCAAGAAACATACAGGAAATTCTAGACACCATTATAACAGGTATTCTGGAAGGCAAAGAGACAGGCAAAGGCATAGAAAATCTCTTTCATGATATATTAACTGAAAACTTTCCAAATTTAGAGAGACATGTGAACCTCCAAATCCAGGAAATACAAAGGACACTAAATAGATGTAAAATGAGAATCCTTTCAAAGGCATAACCAAATTATTTAAAATCAAAGACAAGGACAATATTCTAAAAATGACAGAGAAACACCAAGTTACTTACAAAGTTACCCTCTTAGACTAACATCGGACCTCTCAACTGAAACCACACAGGCAAGGAAAGAATTGGAAGACATATTTAGAACTCCAAAAGAAAAAATATTTCTGCCAATACTGCTATTATTCTTCAAATGGGAAGGAAAATTAAATCATTCCAGATAAACAAATGCTGGAAGCTCGTCAGGAAATACTTAAGGGAATATTGCACCAGGAAAAGTAAAGGGAGATAAATAGAAGTAAGAAAACACAACACAATTAGAAAAGAAAGATAAGTCCACACATACTGATAATAACATTAAAAGTCAGGATTAAATTTCCCAACTAAAAGGTTAAAAATGAAGATTCAACTATCTTACACACAAGCAGGTTTAAGTACAAATTCACCAAGTACTTTATAGACAGTTGTCTCCACAGGTTTCAATTTATATATTTATTAAAACCATTACTCATTGTATAAAATTAGAAAACAGAGGAAAAGTCCAAAATGTCACAAGCAGCTTAATGTTTCTTTGGAATGAATTTAAAAAAGGCTAAAATCAAGAACTCTGTAAAGTCTATAAATTGCCAAATCACTGACTCTACTATGTCTTTGCTTTTAAACATCTCTTTCCAATTCTGTTTTGTTTTTATTTTCTTGAGGATTTATTTCTTTATGCACAATACACAACCATGGTCTTACAAGAACTCACAATGGGTGAGTAAAAGTTTTATTTTTCTATCTGTTCCTAATGAGCTATTGTTATGTATAATTTTACTTATCTCTAACTGGACCAATGATACCACAGATCTTTTTAGAATATAAATTCTTATCTCCAACGGAAATTACAAATTCTTTCAGTGGCTATGTTAAGATTATGTTTGTCTTAAAGAAAAAGTCCACCCTCATTAATTTATAAGACTTGTTATCTTTTAACCAATTTGTGTGTCTTTTTAAAAATTACTTATTTTTCTTAGGTTTTTGCCATAAGGTGCATGTGCCTGCTGGGGAGAGAGAGAGAGAGAGAGACAGAAAATAAGAAATCATCCCCTAGCAGGGATAGCCACACCATAATCCTTTCTCTTGCATTCTTCACTTGGGATTTTGGGCACTCACACACATGTGCCTGGCATGATTTTCATGCTACCGGGCTCAGGACTTAAAGTAGAGTCAGCCATGTGGGAATCCAGTGCCTTAACCACCATGCCCCCTTTTTTAGTTCTCTTCTACTGCTTTTAGTCTGCTTCCACTGCTATCTGTTCTTGCATGCTGTCTACTTTATCCATTCAAGCTCTTAGTGTATTAATCAGAGCTATTCTATATTCCTGGTCTGATCATTCCAACATGTCTGACTCTAACTGTGATGCTTGCTCTCACTTCAAACTATATTACTTGTCTTTTAGTTTACCTTGTAGTTTTTCTTGATGATCAGACATGATGGTCTGAGTAAAAAAACTGCTGTTGATAGGCCTTTAACGTGTGGTAGTGAGCTACGGGAGAACGAAGCATTCTATGGTCCCTGACTGGATCTCTGTCTTTTGGTGAGCCTGTGTCCTGGGCTGTGAATTTTACAAGTGCTGTCCCCTCTCCCTGTCCTCTTAGATGGCACAGGATGGCTAAGTAGGATGGAGGCTGGGTATTTTCCTTCTCCCAGGCCAGTTAGGCTTGTTTAGACCCCTAGCAGTTTGACCCTGATTAAACAGCTTCTCCTGAGGGCATTGCTTGTCAAGATACTCTGGTGCTTTTCAAGTTTCTCTCCCCTCACCCTCTTCCCCCCTTGTTTTTCTCCCCTCACTTTGCCACAAGGAGGAGATTTTTCTTCAATATTCATTGGAAAAACAGGTTCAACTCCTACAGATAACAAACATAAAAAATTGTGGCACTTGGTACCAGCAGATGGAGTCATGGTTACATCACTGGTCTCCCATGTAGTTGCCCGCAGTTTGAATTCCGGGCTGGTGGCTTAAAACTGACACCGGGCGCATGTGCGTGCATGCTCAAAATCTTGAGAGGAGAATGGAAGAGAAGAGATTGTGGCGTGGCCGTCCCCCCTCAGGATGATTTCTCGCTTTCTGTCTCTGTGTCTCCGGTGAGCATATGCACCCTATAGCAAAGATCTCTCTTACAAAACAAAACTAATGTCGGGCCCATGTGCATGCATGCCCAAAATCCTGAGAGGAGAATGGAGGAGAAGGGATTGCTGCATGGCCATCCCCCCTAAGAGTGATTTCTCGCTTTCTGTCTCTTTGTCGGTCTCTGTCTCTCCAGAAAGTGCATGCTCCCTATGGTAAAAATCTAAAAAGAATGAAGAAAAAGTGTGGTGCCCCCCACGACTGAGTCCCCTGGGTCTAACTCTCGGAGTCATCCACACTGAGCCTCTAGCAAGTTGCTCATTTCAGTTAGGTCTCTCTCTTCTGAACTGGTTCCTGCAGAAGGTTCCTGCTTGAGTAGGTTGTGGGTCTCTGTATCCTTTGTCTGTGTCTCTATTTTGGGGGTGGGGTGGGGGATTGTTTGCCCTGTGACCTCACTTCTCTTACAGACCTAAGAGAAGCTGCTGGCCTTTTAGTTCATTCATTTTTCACCTGTCGTTAAGATGGAGTGGGAACTTTGAAGCCACGTATAAGCCAGATGGCAAACAAGAAGTTTTTGTCCATCTTTAATCAAGGTCTTGTCTTCTTATTGCTAAATTGCGTGTTCTTGATGTTAGCCCTTGTCAGATACATGGATTGCAAATATGTTCTCCAAGCCGATGAGTTTTTATGTAACTGATATGTCTCATTCAATTGCAGCCATTATTTTTTTAATGCTCAAATTGCCCTATATTTTTAAGACAAAGTTTTTGGGATGTTTTTATTTGTTTTATTTTGCTGCCAAAGGGTACATGTGCTTGAGAGAGAGAGAGAGAGAGAGAGAGAGAGAGAGAGAGAGAGAGAGAGAGAGAGGGGACTCCCCAGAGGGGCACGGTCACACTGCAATCCCCCTCCTCCATTTCTTCATCCGTTCGGGCCCTTGGGCATGCACAGACATGGCCCAGAACGGCTCTCAAGCCCACAGAGCTGGATAGGAGCCACAGTCAGCCATGTGGGGCCTGGCTTCCGGGGCATAGCATTTAAAAACTGCACTCTGACGAGGCCAGCCTAAGACAGTGTGTTTAGAAGCACACATATTTAAGCTAATTTCACCTGAAAAATGTTGGAAGTGTGTCTGTCAGTAACAAAACTTTATTGAGCCCGTGCTTTAGAGCTTTTCTGATAAATCATGAATGTCATCTTAAAATGCTCATGAGGCCTTTTGGGCCCGAAGAGGAAGAAGCTGCTGACCACTTCTTTAATAGACGATGCCACATCACTGCAGGATATGATGCGAAGGTAATAAAATTGGTTTTACAGCAGACGTGCCAGAACGTCTTAAACAAAATGTGACTTGTTCTTCACGGAGCTGAAGACACTATCAGCATATTCCAAAATGGTTAGTGGATCCAAGTCAGCACATTTTTGAGTGCTTCACTGGGTGGCACCCTGATTTCATTTCAGCATCTTGCATAACATCAACCTGTATCCTTCCACCATACTTAAAAGAAAGTATCTGCTTAACCTTGACTCTGGACCAGGCACAGAAGCGGCTCCACATTCCACCATCACACTTGGTCGCACACAAATCCCGGGCGATGGGCATATGAGCTTTCTTCTACAGATCGTCAGGCAGGTTGGCAAAGACCGAGCTACGTCCGCCATGCATACGCGGCAGCACAGTTTGTAAACCTGGTTCCCACGGGCTCCGAGGCGGTTCTCATCACAGGACATCATGACGTCTGCCACCATTTTTACCGATTTCAGAAAAATAAGATTCACTTCAGACGGCAGGAGAATGGCAAAGTGTGGCTTTTTACACACAGTGAACTCCCAAGTGTGTTTGGAAAAGATGTTGAAACCAATCCTCGCCATGACAGGGCCCAAAATAGGCAGCCAGTCTCCCAGAGTGACTGCGGCAGAGAAGACAAGACCAAGCGCCTCTCCTGTCCATCCTTTTCGGTTGACTACTAATGTTTACTCCTGTGACTATTTTTCCTGGTGTCTTTTTGTTTGTTTGTTTTAATTGGCATGTGTGCTCGCCAGAGAGGGCAGACAGACAGAAGGAGAAAGAGTGAGTCTCCCGCTGGGGCATGGACACGTTATAGTCGTTGCCTTCCATTTCTCTATCCCGGTAGGATTTGGGCGTGCAGATGCACATGGCCTGGATTTCAAGTCTGCAGGGCTGGGATTCAAATCCCAGTCCATTATGTGGGATCCAGCTCCTTATGCTTCACACAGTGTGCTGTGGGGCCACCGTCTACTTTTCTTTTTTTCCTTTCAGGTTGGTAGAAGGTTCATGTGCGTGCCAGAGAGAGAAAGAGAGACTGGGGAGAAAGCCCTCCTGGATGGTGTGTGGTCACACTGTAAGCCCTCCTCTTACGTGTCTCCATGCTGCCAGGATGTCAGGCATACATGACCATGTGTCCACTGTGTTTTTCAAACCACTGAGACCGGAGTCAGCCATGTGGGATCCACTCCCTTAACCACTAAGCTATGGGGCCAGTACCAATATTTTTAATCTATTATTTTTACTCCAAATCGTGGTGGCTGGGGGTGGGGGGGTTGTTGAGAATAGCTATATATTCAGATCTCTATGATGTCTTATAAATGCAAGAACATTGTCTATCGCCAAGTGGGTTGATTTGGGACTTTCGACTTTTTGTAAATTCAACTTATTGTTTTCAGAAAATTGTAGATTCACATACAGTTCTAAGAAATAATAGAGACATCCTGTATTATCCTGGGTAGGCTGTACTCGGTTTCCCCCAGGGTAACATCTTGCAGCCTTACAGTACAGGGTCACACCAGGACGCTGCCATTGAAAAAGCATTTCTACCGCAGCCGGAGCCACCCCACTCCCTTCCCTGAGCCCCTCTGCTCCCTGGCAGCCACTAATCCCTCCCCAGTCCTGTGATTTTTGTCATTTAAAAAATGTTGTTATAAATAGAATCTCACAGTAAGTAACACTTTGGGGTTGGTTTTCCTTTTCAACAGAATTCATCCAGGTTGTCTCAGGTACGGTTGTTCATTCCCTTTTATTGCTGGGTGGTATTAACAAAGTGGACATCACACAGTTAGCTGAACCATTCACTTATTAAAGGACATGAATGTGGTGCCAGCAGGTGGTGTGGTGGTTAAGGCACTGGACTCCCACATGGCTGACTACAGTTCAAGTCCTGGACCTGGTGGCTTGCTTTCTCACTTTCCCTCTCTCTCTCTGGTTACTGCATGTGCCCTAGACCTGGTGGCTTGCTTTCTCACTTTCCCTCTCTCTCTCTGGTTACTACATGTGCTCTATAGCAAATTTAAAAAATAATAATAATAAGTAAATAAAATTAAATAAATAATTCTTTAAAAGAAGTTTAAAAAAAAATTTTTTGAGAAGTGTTTTTTTTTTTTTTTTTTGCTATAGGGCATGTGTGCTCACCAGAAAACCAGAGAGAGACAGAGAGACAGAAAGCTAGAAATCACCCCCCAGGGGGGATGGCCACACCGCAATCCCTTCTCCATTTTCTTCTCAGGATCCTGGGCATGCACGCACATGTGCCCAGCATGAGTTTAAGCCACCAGGTCCGGGACTTGAACCGTGGTCAGCTACATGGGAGTCCAGCAACATAGCCATTATGCCAACTACTGGTCCCAAGTTTAAAAAAATTTTAATTAAAGAAATTAAAAAGGCTTCAATGTTACCCTGAAAGCAAAACCACACAATGATGAGGGAAAAGAAGAACTGGTTATTTCCAGTTCAGAGCTAATGTAAATAAAACTGCCCTAAACATTTGTGTACAGCTTTTCAGGTGAACAAGTTTTTCTTTCTCTGGGATAAATACCTGGGAGGACAATGACTGGATCATATAATAGTTACATATTTAATTTTTCTGTTTATTCATTTGTTTTTAATTTAATTAATTTTATTTTTTATTAAAGATATTTTTATACACATTATCATCAGCATTTTTATACATAGAGATCACACATATATCTTTTTTTTTTTTTTAGAGATTTTTGCTATAGGGCATGTGCGCTCGCCGGACAGACAGAGACAGAGAGACAGAAAGCGAGAAATCACCCCCCAGAGAGGAGGGCCACGCCGCAATCCCTTCTCCTCCATTCTCCCCTCGGGATCTTGGGCACGCAAGCACATGCACCTGACGTGAATTTAAGCCACCGGGTCCGGGACTTGAACCGCAGTTGACTACGTGGGAGTCCAGCGACATAGCCATTACACTAACTGCTGGTCCCGATGACACATATATCTTAATGGCTACATAAATTTGATTGTATGAATATACCAGAATATTGACCAACAATATTGATTAACAAGTCAAAGCTGGTTAATATTAGTTTATATTAGTTAACTATTGATAATATCCCTGACTAATAGCCACTTATAGTTGGGTTTTTTTTTTCATATTTTATTGATTCACAAAGATCTTAACTAACCTAAATACTTTCAATAGCAGGTGTAGTGGATATAAGCATATCTGTGAACACATGTCTGACTTTAGGCATAAAACTCAGTGAATAGGATGGATATACTATAAAGTAGCATGTAGCTGAGGCTATATAGCTTACTGCAGTCATTAAATAGGCATTTCTATGTATTTTTTTATTTCAAGGAAAGCAGTTTAAGCTTTAATAAGTCAAAATCCAACAATTGTTTGTCATTTATTTATTTGTTTTTACATTTTCCCACACATTTACTTTACATATCAAAAAACTTTTGCTCATACTCTATTGTTGAGAGTTAATAAACAACTTTCAAAATTCCAAAACATTGAATTTTAAAGATAATGTTTGAAATATTTGTTATAATTTTTTTGCAACTCTATAACAACAGAGACAGCATGGTTTAAATATTTTTGAGAAAATATTTACATGTCAACTACTCAAACTGTTGAAAAGCAAACACCCAGCACACAAGTCACACATAACCTTCTCGATTCAGCCCTGCCTACCAAGTACTCTGTGATATCCCATGTGCTAGCAAAGATCAGTCTCTTTTTCTTCCTTCAAAGTCTTCCTCAAGATAATCCTCTGGTTTTTGCAGTCTCTACTGATTACAATGCTGGGCTGGAAAAGTCCAGGTTATTTTATGGAACAAATTCTTTCATGTAGCTTCTCTAATCCTCTCTGCCAGGTAGAACTGTTCATGGTGCTAGGCCATCTTTCCAAGAGCCTGTGTTGGCTAACTTGAGATCTACCTTAGTTCCATAGTTTCCTGGTTTAATCTTCTGATATGACATTCCAAAGACCTGTCCAATAACGAGTATTTCCAATTCTGATTCAAGGAAACAGGCATTATTGAATCTATACAAATAACCATTCTGACACAAAATAGGAATACTCCTGGGACCAGCAGTTAGTGTAATGGCTATGTCTATGACTCCCATGTAGTTGACTGCGGTTCGAGTCCTGGACCCGGTGGCTTAGACTTATGCCAGGTGCATGCGCATGCGTGTCCGAAATCTCGAGAGAATGGAAGAGAAGGGATTGTGGTACGACACCCCCCCAGGGGGTGATTTCTCGCTTTCTGTCTGTCTGTCTCTCTCTGTCTTTCTGGCAAGCGCACGCACCCTATAGCAAAAACCTCTCCAAAACATAAAAAATAAAAGAACACTCCCAAATATTTTCCAATTCCAGAGGGGTCAGCAAGGGAGAAAAGTTTGTTTCCACTTAAAGGAACAAACAAGTAAGAAGAAAAAACATTTTAACAAGTTGCTAAACCTATCAACAGCTCAAAGGAAAGCAAAATCCTTAAAATGGGAAAACAAAGCATAGTAAAGAAAAAGACAGTAATATTTTACTCAAAAGTCATAAAATTCTCTTTCACCAGTTCAGTCTTTCTTCTATTGAATTCGCAGCGTTACTGTGGTCCGATCTTTCCATTTAAATCCTAGAAGTTAACATTCATCGTTATTATTGATATTTCTTGTCCCTAGCATTAAGTTGGTCATTTTCTTGGTTGCTTTTTGTTTTCTTATTCCTCTATGTGTGTCTTTAGTTTTGCTGTAAAGCACTCCTTTCAGAACGTCTTGAAAAGCTGGTCTGGGGACCAGCAGTTAGCGTAATGGCTGTCGCTGGACTCCCACGTAGTCGACCGCGGTTCGCGTCCCGGACCTGGTGGCTTAAAACTCTCGCCAGGCACGTGTGCGTGCGTGCCCAAGATCCCGAGAGGAGAATGGAGGAGAAGGGATTGCGGCATAGCCATCCCCCCTGGGGGGTGATTTCTCGCTTTCTGTCTCTCTGTCTCTCTCTGTCTGTCTGGCGAGCGCACGCGCCCTATAGCAAAAACCTCTCCAAAAAAAAAGAAAAGCTAGTCTGGTCTGGTATTGGTAAATTCTTTCAGGATTTGTTTATCTGGGAATATTTTTATCTTTTCTTCTCATATGAAAGATAATCTTGCCAGATATAGTATTCTTGGTTGAAACTGTTTTCACTTAACACTTTGAATACATTTTCCAGTTCTTTCCTTGCTCGCATTGTTTCTGATGAGAGGTCTGATGTTACCCTGATGAGATAAACTTTGTAAGTATTGACATTTCTCTCTTGCCAATTTTAGTATCTTGTCTTTGTCTGTGGATATTGCCAACCTGGCTATGATGTGCCTTGGAGAAGATCTTCTTGGGTTGGTTCTATTAGGGGTCCTTTGTATTTCTTGGGTCTGGATATCTGTATGCCTCTCTAGATTTGGAAAGTTTTCTTCCAGGATTTCATGGAATACATTATCAATGTCCTTATTAGTTTCTTCACCTGCTGGGATACTGATTATCCAGATGTTTGGGTGTTAAATGGCATCTAGTATTTCTTGTATAGTATTCTCTCTCTCTCTCTCTCTCTCTCTCTCTCTCTCTCTCTCTTTTTTTTTTTTTTGGTTATTTTCTCAAATTTTTTTTCTAGGTCAGAGGTGTTGCCTTCAACATCTGAGATTCGATCTTCTGCATGGACTAATCTGCTTTTAATACTTCCTAAGGAGGTTTTGATTTCCTGTATTGCAGTCTTCATCTCTAACAGCTCCAGTTGATTCTTTTTTATGGTATGTATTTCCTCTTTCAGCTCATGCAAGAACTTCCTCACCTAGAACTCGTCTCTTTTCTCCTGCATCTTCTGGATTTCATTGTCTCTCAACTCTTGAATCTAGTTTAGTTTTGTCACTATGAATATTCTGAATTCTCTATCAGTCCTTCCACAAGTTATAATGTACTGTCTGTGGATGATGAAGCATTGTTTTTTTCACTTAGGGGAGAGATTATTTTCTCGGTTTCTCACATTTCCTATGCCTCTGCAGTGGTTTCTGGTCATTTTGTGACAAAATCTCTCTGCTGTATTTTGCAATGTGGAATCCACAGAAATAGATTATGAGTTCAGATTTATAAAAAGTTTTTTCCTTAAAGCAGGAGGTGCAATAAGCATTGAGGATTTCAGTGACCATAAAAGTATTCAGATGCTTGGCTGCTGGGCACCTAGGACTGTTCAGACACTCAGTGTGTGGAGACTGAAGAGCAGAGTGGGAAAGTAAGGTTTAAAAAAAAAGGAAAAGAAGAGAAAATAAAGCTAGACAAAAGCAACCAAAAAAGAGAAGAAATAATATCTTTAAAGGATTTTTGTCCTGTCTTGAGCTGTCGATCGGTTCAAGTACCCACTATTTGAACAGAATCCTAACCTGTTTCCTAGCTTTAAGTTTTAACCAAAGTGCCTTAGGATTTCTTTGATTTATTAAAGTTAAAACTGCTTTTCTTGAAATTACCAGCTGAACTTGCTATTGAAGGTAGTTAGATTATTTAAGAAATTGTGTGATCAATAAAAATGTGGGGGGGAAAGGAACGGAAGACAACTGTAGATAGCAGAGATAGTGTGAGGAGAGGGTGGTTTCGAAAGGGCAGAAGGTCAGAAATGGGGTAATATATATATATACACACATATATGTATATATATGAAACTAGAAATGGAAAATTATTGATGATAACGCATGATTAAGCCTCTATGCAGTATTTTCTGGGTGGGAAATCACATTTTGTATGCTGTGATGATGCTTAGGGAATGAATGTAAATTAATAAGTTAAAAAAAAGTTTCAGGGGACCAGCAGTTAGCCTAATAGCTATGTCGCTGAACTCTCATGTAGCCGACCACGGTTCGAGTCCCGGACCCAGTGGCTTTTTAAACTCACACCAGGCGGGTGTGGAGTGTGTGCCCAAGATCCTGAGAGGAGAATGGAGGAGAAGGGATTGCAGTGTGGCCATCCCCCCAGGGGGTGATTTCTTGCTTTCTGTCTCTCTCTTTCTGATAAGCACACGTGCCCTATAGCAAAAACCTCTCCAAAAAAAAAAGTTTCAGGGAAAAAAAAAAACAAAAAACTAAAACTGTTCTTCTTGAAATTAAAAAAAAATGCATTAAAAATATCTATTTGATGACTACAGTAAGCTATATAGCCCCAGCTAGGTGCTACTTTATAGGATGTTCATTCTACTCACTGAGGCTTATGCCTAAAGTCAGACTTGTGTTCATGGATATGTATATATCAGCTGTGTTTGCTATTGAAAGTATTTAGATAAATTAAGATCTTTAGTGACTCAATAAAATGTGTGTGGGGGGAAGGCATAGAAAGCATAGATACCAGAGACAGTGTGGGAGGAGGTGGGAGATGGCAGAGGGAGAGAGATGAAGGATGGGGGGGAAAAACAAACTATACATGAAACAAGAAATGGAAAATTATTTGTTGACGATAACACATGTTCATTGAGCCAATATACAGTGTATTCTGGATGGAAAACCTCATTTTGTATGCTGTAATGATGTACAGTGAATGAATGTAAATAAATAAATTTAAATTTAAAAAAATTTTAAAAAGGTAGAAACTGAAAAGCAGCTCACTAGCATGCAGTACGAAGTGCCAGGACACACCTCAGATTTGAAATGGCCTCTGAAATTAGCAAGAGAAAGAAAGGGCCTGAGGTGAGAAGTGGTTGACAGAGACTGCACAGAGTCGCCCTACTTCGTCTGAGGGTTTCGGGGTCTGGAAGATGAGTGTAGAGCATAACTTTAGTTGTCTTGGCCCCTGAACATGCCAGAACACTCCTCAAATTTAAAATGGCTTCTTGTCTGGTGCTTCAGGGGTCTACAAAACCCAACAATGTTAAGAAAAATTCGCCTAAGTCTTAAAGCCAGGAGAAAGGTTAGGATTCTGTTCAAACAGAAGGCAGATACTAAAAACTCAAAAAAAAAAAAAAACCAACCTATGGACAAAGGCAAAATCTAGTAAGAAGTGCACTGTAATTTTCTTCTGAAGCATTGCTTTCTCTCTCCAGTCCCCTTCATCAAAGAGGCATAAACTAACTTATTCACAAAAAAAACCCAAATAAATTTAGTCTCAGTTTGGTCTGTTCTTTGCAGAGATACTTCAGAATACTAATTGACTTAGTAGGCTTTGCTGGAACCTTTTATAAGGAACTTCAGATTAGGCTTTTTAAAAAGGGGCTGGCAGGTGGTGTGGTGGATGGGACACAGGACTCCCACATGGCCAACCACAGTTTGAGTCCCGGACCTGGTGGCTTGCTTTCTCACTTTCCCTTTCTCTCTCTCTTGCTCACTCATTCTGTCCCTCCCTGGTCAAAATAAACTAAGTAAATAAATAAAGTTAAATAAAATTGTTCTTTAATAATAATAATAATAAAAAGCCTCTCAAGGCTGCTGAGCCAAGCCAGGGACTCACCATCTGCCTGTGCCTTCGAGTACCTGTACTTGAGAGTTTTGGGGGCCTGTCAGGAAGTGACACTCTTCTTATCTGCCAGGCAGAATTGTTTATGGTACCAGGCAATCTTTCCCAGAGCTTCTGTCGGCTTTCTTGAAATCTTAGTTCCTTAGCTTTCTGGCTATGACATTCCAGTCAAAGCCCTGGCAATAACCAGTATTTCAAATTTCTGGTACAAGGCAACAGATATTATTGAACTTATGCAAATAACCATTCTGCCACAAAATAAAAATACCCACAAATATTTTCCAACTCCAGAGGGGTCAGGAAGTGAGAAAAGTTTATGTTTCAATTTCCAAAAAAAAATTTAGCAAATTCCTGAACCTATCAACAGCTCAAAAGAAGACAAAAATCCTTAAATCTGGAAAACAAAGCAAATGAGAAAATCAGTAATGTTTTACTCAAAAGTCATAAAATTTTATTTCTTCTGTACAGTTTCATGTAATTAACCTCTCTTTTGTTGAGTTTGCAGAGTTACTGTGGTTCGATCTTTCTGTTTAAATTCTGGAAGTTAATGTTCAACATTATTTTTTATCTTGTCAGACTCGTCCCTATTATTAAGTTGGCCATTTTCTTGGTTGTTTTTTGTTCTCTTATTTCTGTGTATCTGTCGTTAGTTCTCCTGTTACAACACTCCCTTCAGAACTTCTTGAAGGGCTGGCCTGGTGTTAGTAAACTCTTTTAGGTTTTGTTTATCTGAGAGTGTTTTTAACTTTTCTTCCCATTTGAAGGATAATCTTGCCGGGTATAACATTCTTGGTTGAAATTGTTTTTCACTCAACACTATATTTTCCCATTCTTTCCTTGCTTGCATTGTTTCCAACGAGAGGCCCTGTGTTAGCCTAATAGGATAACCTTTGTATGTAACTTGACGTTTCTCTTTTACCAATTTTAGTAAGTTTTCTCTGTCTGTGGTTTTGGTCAATATGGCTACAATGTGCCTTGGAGATGTTCTTGGGTTGATTCTATTTAGGGTCCTTTGTATTTCTTGGGTCTGTATATTTGAATGCTTCTCTAGGTTTGGAAAGTTTTCTTCCGAGATTTCATGGAATAGATTATCAATACCCTTATTAGTTTCTTCACCTTCTGAGATACCAATTATCCAGATGTTTGGGTATTTAATGGTATCTAGTATTTCTCATAAATTTTTCTCATTTTGGGGGGTGTTTTTCTCAGTCTTTTGGTGACTTTTTTTCTAGGTCAGAGGTTTTATCTTCTACATCTGAGTTTTAACCTTCTGCATGACCTAACCTGCTGTTAATACTTTCAAGGGAGGTTTTGATTTCCTGTATTACAGCCTTCATCTCTAACAGTTCTATTTGATTCTTTTTTATGGTGTCTATTTCTTCTTTCAGATCATGGAAGAACTTCCTCACCACCTAGAACTCATTCTCCCTCTTCTCTTGCATCTCTGTTAGTTTAGTCACTTTGAATATTCTGAAATCTTTATCTCACATATCCACAAGTTCCATTGAATTCTCTGTGGATAGTGAGGGTTTGTTCTTTTCCCTTGAGGGAGAGATATTTTCTTGATTTCTCATATTTCTTGTGCCTCTGTGGTGGTTTCTGGTCATCTGATGGATTATACATTTCTTCCTAATTTCTTGGCATTAAATCTGAGTGTTCAGAGGCCATCTGCAATCTCTCTGCAGCTCCATGTCCCTGACACTCACCAAGCAACTTGCATTTTTGTCATTGGAACTAGCTATTATAAAGGCCTGGTTTCTAGAAAACAGGTACACTTGGGATGAGCTGAGGGGTTTAAACTGAGAGTTCAGAAATATGCAGGAGAAGATGAGCCATGCTTTCTCTGCAGCTCTGTCCTTCTCTCTCCTGCTCACTCTGCAGTCTCTCTTCTCTGATTTTAGCCATTTGGTGGTGTATTCACATTTGGCCAATTTGTTGGAGACGGTTTCTGCAACCGTAAGCTAGTGTGCTTTCCTTTGATGTGAAGTACTTCTGTGCCAATTTCTCTCCCCTACTATGTTTTTTTTTAAAAATAATTATTTAATTTTATTTTATTCACTCATTTATTTTTAATTTGACCGGAGAAAGACACACACACCGAGAGAAAGAGAGAAAGAGAGAAAATGAGAAAGTAAGCCACCCAGTTCGGGGACTCAAACTGTGGTTGGCCATGTGGGAGTGTCCAGCACCTTAATCACCATGCCACCTGCTGGTCCCCCCTACTGTGTTTTTGCAGGTGGTATCCACAGAGAGATTGGAGTTCAGATTTATGGAGAGGAATTTCTCCCTTTGTGCAGCTCTAAGTCTTTCTAGCTACAGGCTGGGAGGTGAGTTGGATGAGGGGGGCTGCAGCTCGGGGCTGCTCAGCCCTCACATTGGTCCCAGAAATGAGCAGAGCACCTCAGCTGTAGATGCCTCCCTGCAATGCCCTTCCATATTTAATGTTTTAAGAAACCACCAAACCATTTTCCAGCGTGGTGGTATCCTTTTACATTCTCGCCAAAGACATATGAGTTTCTCTGCATCTTCATCAGCGTTTAATGTAACTTTTTCTTACAGATGATCATTTTTTAGTGTTCTTCCTTTTTGTTGCTTTTTTTCCCCTTTTTTCTTTGTTTTTAATGCCAAAAGGCATGTGTGAGTACACAAAAGGGGAAAAGAGAGACAAAGCGCCTCACAACAGGGCCCGATAATCCCTTTTTTCCTCCACCTCTCCAGTCTACCAGCATCTGGGCCTGTGCCTATGTGCCTGGTGTGCTTTCAAGCTGCTGAGCTGGCATTCCAGCCACAGCTGACCATGCGGGATCCGGCTCCTTCTGAATAGCACTCAACCGCTGCTCCGTGTGGTTGCCCCCCCCCTTTGTTTCTAATGATAGAGTGCATGCATGTGCATGTGAGAAAAATAGAGAAAATTATACTATCCATGGGATGTCTGGTCACATCACGATCTCCTTCCTTCCTGCTGGGTCTTGGGCACTGCACATTTGCCTGGAGTGTTTTTCAAGCTGACTGGGCTGGAGAGTGACACCTTGGTCACTTTGTGGGTTCCAGCCTCCCTTGAGCACCACATTACCCCTGGGCCGTGGAGCTGGCCCAGCTTATTTTTAAACAAATTTCAAAATGAGCACAGTTGGAGATGTATAGAGAGGTTGCAAAGATGGTACAGCGAGACCCATATATCCCTTGCTATGGATTGAATTATGTCACTTCCAATTCATGTATCGAAGGTTTAGCCTCCAGTGTCATGGTATCTGGAGATGGGGACTTTGGAAGATGATTAGATTTAGAAGAGGTCGCATGGTTGGAGTCTTTATGATTGGTTTAGTGCCCTTAGAAGAAAAAACAGAGTGCGTTCTCTTTCTCTCTCTCCCTTGCATTTGTGGACACAGCAAATACAGCTATCTGCAAGTCAGGAAGAGAGCCCTCGCCAGGACCCCAACCATGCTGACACCAGCCTCTAGAACTGTGAGAAATCAATGTTGTAGGACCCCAACCATGCTGACACCAGCCTCTAGAACTGTGAGAAATCAATGTTGTAGGGACCAGCAGGTGGCATGTGAGTTAAAAAGCTGGACTCCCACGTGGCCGACCACAGTTCAAGTCCTGGACCTGGCAGCTTACTCTCTTACTTTTCCTGTCTTTCTCTCTGATCTCTCTCTGATGAGTACATGCACCATATATTTAACTTTATTTATTTATTTGTTTGTTTATTTTACTTTAACCAGAGAGGGGCAGAGTGTAAGAGAGTAAGAGAGAGGGAAAGTAAGAAAGCAAGCCACCAAGTCAGGGACTTGAACCACAGTCAGCCATGTGGGGGACTAGCACCCTTAACCACCACGCCACCTGCTGACCTACCATATAGAAAGTTTTAAAAATTAATTAATTTCTAAAGAAATGCTGGAATCAAGCCATCCGTTCTGTGGTGTGTGGTTAGACAGCCTGAGCGGTTTATGATTCCCCTCACAGTTCCCCATGTTTGTGACTTCTTACATTTTTGTGTGTATCTTTGTCCCAACTAGAGAATCAACACTGTCTCATTATTAGTAACTAAAATCCAGTTTATTGAGATTTTGCAAGTTTTCCCCCATGCCCTTTCTCTTGCTATTTATTGGGTCGTTGGAAAAGTCGTTATGCATCATGACTTTTCCAATGACCCAATATTTCCTTCTCTCATGAGCAAGAGACAGAGAAACCAAGAGAGAGGGGTAGCACTCCCACCAGGGTCTTGATGCCATATCTGGGTCATGGGCACGCACGTACCTGTTGTACTCAGGAAGGTCTCAGACATGAGCCGGAACTTTTCCATGCAGGTCAGCCTCAAAGAGTGTCGCGTCTCCATCACCACCGTCTGGTCTTCTTAGTGTCTCTCTTCTCCTCAGTAATCCCAGGCAGAATATCGCATTACTCTCCGCGTTTCCCTTTAGCTCGTTCTGATCTGTGACGGTTTCTCAGACTTTCCTTCGGTGACCTTGACAGGTTTGAGGAGCACAGGCCAGGTATTTTGTGGAACATTCCTCTGTTTAGGTTTGATGTTTTTCTCGTGGTCAGCGTGAAGTCATGCATTCTGGAGGATTTTCACAGAGGTGAAGTGCCATTCCTACCACATGGTATCAAAGTTAGACACAATCAACCCGACTGGTGGTGTTGACCTGGGTCGGCCGGGTGAGGGCGTTTGCCAGGTTTCCACAAGGCCAAGCTACTTTCCTGCCTTCCACCTTCCTATTCTAGACTCTTTGGAAGTAAGTTCCTGGCACAGCACACACCCACAGGGGTTGGGAGTTAAGCTCCATCACACTGAGGGGGAAGTGTCAACATAAATTACTTGAAATTCTTCTGTTCTACTTTTTATCTAGCCATTCTAATATGTGTGTAATGACATTTCACTGTGCTCTTAACTTGTATTTCCCTAACGGCAAATGATATTGAACATGTATCCGTGTGTTTATTTGCCATGTATATACCTTCTTCAGTAAATGTCTGTTTTCATCTGCTGCTCATTTGCTGATTAGATTGATTGTTTTTACTGTTGAGTTTAGGGATTTTTTTAAGAATTTTTTTTTTTTTTTGCTATAGGGCATGTGCACTCACCAGAAAGACAGAGACAGACAGAGAGACAGAAAGTGAGAAATCACCCCCCGGGGGGATGGCCACACCGCAATCCCTTCTCCTCCATTCTCCTCTCAGGATCTTGGGCACGCATGCACACGTGCCCAGCATGAGTTTAAGCCACCGGGTCCGGGACTGAAACCGTGGTCAGCTACATGGGAGTCCAGAGACATAGCCATTTTGCCAACTGCTGGTCCCTAAAGAATTATTTTATTTAACTTTATTTATTTATTTTAATTTGACCAGAGAGGAAAAGAGAAAGAGAGAGAGAGAGAGAGCAGTCTTCTAGGTCCAGTACTCGGACTGTGGTCGGCCATGTGGCAGTCTAGTGCCCTTAACCACCATGCCAACTGCCAGCCCCGTTTAGGATTTTTAAAAATATACTCTAGATATTAGGTCATTTTTGTATATGTGACTTTCAAAGATTTTTCTCCTGCTCTGTAGATTGTCTTTAACCTGTTAGAAGGGTCTTTCAAAGAGCAAATTTTAAAATTTCGATGAAGTCTAGTTTATCTGTTTTTTTCTTTTGTAGATCAGACTTTTGGTGTCAGATATAAGATTTTTTTCTCTTAGATTCAGATTATGAAGCTTTTCTCCTATGGTTTTATCTACAGGTTTTGTAAAAGACACCTCAGTCTGTGATTGTGTAAGGCTTGAGACCGAAGTTAAGGTTTATTTTACGTCTATTAGTGTCCAGTTGCCTCGGCTCCATTTCTTGAATATGCTCTTTCCCTCACTGCATTGCTTTTCTTACCTTTTCCTAAAAGCAGCTGAGCTTGGGGCCAGCTGGTGATACAGTGGTTAAGGCAGCTGGATCCAGCACAGCCACCTGCATGGTTTCAGGCCCAGACCTAGTGGCTTGAAAAATATGCTGGGTGCATGCGGAAGTGTGCCCCAAATTCCAAGAGGAGAATAGAGGAGAAGGGATTGTGGCATGGCTGTGGCAAACTCCCCTGGAGGGGGGGGGGGGGGTTTTTCACTTTCCCTTTCTCTTTCTCCTGTGAGTGCACATGCCCTATGGCAAAACTAAGAAAAGAAAAAAAAACATGGAATTAAAATTAAAATAAAAGCAGCAGACCTTACTTGTATGGGTCTATTTCTTGGTTCTCAATTCCGTTCTATTGATCTCTGTGTTTACCATCCTGCCAATCACAGTCTTCATTACTATAGCTGTGTCAAGTTTTGAAATCGAGTAGAACGAATCCTCCCATTTTATTATTTTTCAAAATTACTTTAGATATCATAGTTTCTTTACCTTTCCATATATATTTTAGAATAATCTTATATATAACTACCAAAAATTTTGCTGCAGTTTTGGTGGAAATTATGTTAAATCTGTATATTAACTCGGGGAATACTGACATCTTTACTGTATTGAATTTTCTTTTCCATGAGTATGGTATGCTTCTCCATTTACTTAGGTCTTTTTTTATTTCTTTAATTGGTATTTTATAGTTTTAAGCACAGAAGTACATGTCCTTGTATATGTTTTGTTAGACTTATTCCTAAATACTTGGAGTACTTTTTGTCTTGTTTTGAGCAAATGCAAGTAGTATTTTTACCATTTTGTATTTAAAATGTTTAGCGTCTACACATTTATTACTAGTGTATGGAAATACAACTAGTTTCTGAATGTTTATCTTGTGAACTGAGTAGAATTTTTCTTGGTATGTTACTTGGGATTTATCTCTAGATAGATAATCATGTCGTTTGCAAACAAGCACAGCTTGCTTTCTTTCCTATGTGTGTGCCTTTTATTTCCTTTTCTTGTCACATTGCTCTGGCTTGAACTTCTAGCGTTCTGCAGAAAAAAAGAGTAGAGAGAATGGACGTCCTTGTTCCTAGGGGAAAGTATTCCATCTTTCACCACTGAGTATAATGTTAGTTACAGATTTTTGTAAATGATCTTTGTCAAGTTAAGGAAGTCTTCCTTTTCTTCTTCTTTATTTTCAAGAATGGTTAATAAACTTTGCTAAATGCTTTTTCCACATGGAATGACATGATCATATATGATTTTTCTTCTTTTGCCTGTTGATATGATAGATTGACTGGATCACCAACATTACACCAGCATATCATCCCTAGAATAAACCCCTATTGGTCATGGTATATAATTCTTCTTCTATATTATTTTTAAAGAATTATTTATGGAATTTTATTCATTATTGGTATTATTTAATTTGACCAGAAAGAGAGAGAGCGAGAGAGAGAGGGAAAGTGAGAAAGTAAGCCACCAGGTCCAGGACTCTAACCAGTCAGTCATGTGGGGGCCCAACACCTTAATCACCATCCTACCTGCTAGCCCTCTTTTTATATATTATTGAATTCTTTCTACTAATATATATATATATATATATATTCTTTTTTGGAGAGGTTTTTTTGCTATATGGCGCATGCTCGCCAGAAAGATAGAGAGAAACAGAGAGACAGAAAGTGAGAAATCACCCCCCGGGGGGATGGCCACGCTGCAATCCCTTCTCCTCTATTCTCTTGGGATCTTGGGCACGCATGCACACGTGCCCTGTATGAGTTTAAACCACCAGGTCCGGGACTCAAACCCCAGTCAACTACGTGAGAGTCCAGCAACATAGCCATTATGCCAACTGCTGGTCCCTATAGTTCTCTTTTATGTATTGTTTTCTTTGGTTTTGCTATCAGTAAAATATTAACTTCATAAAATGGATTGGGAAGTGTTTCTTCCTCCTTCATTTTCTAGAAGAAAGAACATAAAGTTAGTGCTAATTCTTTCTGCAATGTTTTGCATAATTCTCCAGTGAAACCATCTGGGCCTGGAGATGTATTTTCTGGGACTTTTAAAATTTTGAATTTGATTCTCTTAGGGCTATTCAAATTTTGTGTTTAATCTCAAATGATTTAATCTCAAATGATTTGGTGGTTTAAAAGGAAGTGTTCATTTCATTTAAGTCTTAAAATTTATATGTGTAGAGTTGTTTGTGGTATGCTTTTATTATCCTTTTGCTATTCAGAGGATCTGTAGTGCTAGCTCTTGTTTATTCCTAATGCTTTGTTATGGTCTGGTAAGAATGAAAGTGTACATTTCCTATCTTGACTAATGAGAGTAAGCTTTTAATGGAGTTGTTAGTGGACATTGGCATTTTCAGGTTTTCAAGATCTTCACCTCCAATTGTGATACATGTGAGAGAAAAAAAATGAGAATAATCTGGGGACGTCACAATTGGGTTTCTTTTTAAGCATGAGATCTCTAATGTGTCTGTTTTCTTCATTCTGCCTTTTAGAGCCTTCTTATGTTTTGTTTTATATATAGTATCCAAGTTTTTTTTTTAATTGCATTTAGTGGGAGAAGAAAAGAAAAGTGCACCAACTCCATCTACTTAAAAGCAGGAGTTAGACATTTCACTTTTAAGTAATGTGATAATGTATTTAAGAATCCCGGAACCAGCAGTTGGCATAATGGCTATGTCACTGGACTCCCATGTAGTTGACTGTGGTTTGAGTCCTGAACCCGGTGGCTTAAACTCATGCCGGGCGCTCTGGCGAGCGCATGTGCCCTATAGCAAAAACCTCCCCTTCCTCCAAAAAAAATCCCTTACATCTGGGACCAGCAGATGGTGTAAAGGTTTTGTCACTGGACTCCCACATAGTTGAACGCTGTTCAAGTCCCAGACCCGGCGGCTTAAAGTCATCCCAAGCACGTATGCATGCGTGTATGCCCAAGATCCTGAGAGGAGAATGGAGGAGAAGGGATTGTGGTGGTCATCTCCCCTGGAGGGCGATTTCTCACTTTCTGCCTCTCTGTCTCTCTCTCTCTTTTCAGTGAGTACATGTACCCTATAGCAAAAACCTCTCTAAAGAAGAAAGAAAAAAGAAAAAAAGAAAAGAATCCCTTACACTCATTCAAGCAGTTTGCAGTTAAATCAAATGGTCGTAACACACATAAACTAGGAATAAATACAGGACAGAATTTAATTTAAGGCTAACTTGCACAGTGTCAGAATATCAGGACAGTAGCTATTCAAGAAGAAAGGGAATAGGAGAAAGAGCAAATATCTGTGTGTTCATGAATATTGTAACAGTGTTCTTGCTTCAGGCCAGCTGGTGATGTGGTGGTTAAGACAGCTGAATCCCACACAGCCAACTTCATAGTTCAAGTCCTGGACCCAGTGGCTTGAAAAACAGGCTGGGTGTCTGTGCATTCATGACCCAAAACCTGGAAGGAGAAGGGATTGTGGCATAGCCAATTCCGCTGGGGAAGTGATTTCTCATTTTCTCTCTCTCTCTCTCTCTCTCTCTCCTCTCTCTCATACACATGCATGCATCCTATGGCAAGACTTCAAAAAAAAAAAAAAAAAAAAAAAGACAGACTGGAGGTTTAAAAATGAACTGATAATTGTATGAGCTATTGAGTTCTTTTCACCTGTGTAGGGAGGACGTCCATAATCTCACTGCGGTGCTCACTTCTGTCCATTCATGTAGTAGGCATTTAGTAGGGTTATTCAGAGACCGAGATCACAGTGAGTCACGTTGCGTGAATGATGAATTACACAGCTCAGGGTCTTCATGTCAACTGACGGTCTAAGGACACAGTGCAAACTCCAGATATGAAAAGGCATCTGTTTAGGGACCAGCAGTTAGCGTAATGGCTATGTTGCTGGACTTCCATGTAGTCGACCATGGTTCGCGTCCCGGACCTGGTGGCTTAAAACTCACGCTGGGCGCATGTGTGTGTGTGTGCCCAAGATCCCGAGAGGAGAATGGAGGAGAAGGGATTGCGGCGTGGCCATCCCCCCTGGGGGATGATTTCTCGCTTTCTGTCTGTCTGTCTCTCTCTGTCTGTCTGGTGAGCACACGCTCCCTATGGTGAAAACCTCTCCAAAAAAAAAAGACATCTCTTTAGAGAAAAAAAAAAATTCACTAGCTTCACAGGTGTTTCCAAAGAGATATTTGATTTCTTTTAGATATACGAAGGTCTAGGATTTCCCATTCGTAATTGGGTGTGGTGGCGTTGGGCTAACACAGCCTCTATCTTACGTAGCTTTGAGGGGCTGAGGGCTGTGTGCGCTATCGGTGTAACAGGGAGTGTGAGTTTACCTGGGGTGTACTAAAGGAGTGTGCTTGGCACGGGGACGCCGCTGGGGCTCCTTGGCTTCCTGCTTATTTCTCTGCTTCCTTAACTTGAGGACCTCCAGGTCATCAGGCCTGTCTTTAGACATGTTCTTAATCATTGTAAAAATGATAAGATCTTGGGGTCAGCAGGCGGCACGGTGGTTAAGGTGCTGGGTTCCCGTATGGCCGACTGTGGTTCAAGTCTAAGACCTGGAGGCTTGAAAATCACAAGTAAATAATATATGTGTTTTTTTTTTTTTTTAAGTGATAAGATCTTTTTTTTTTTTTCTTTTTTTGGGGGAGGTTTTTGCTATAGGGCATGTGCGCTCGCCAGACAGACAGAGAGAGACAGACAGACAGAAAGCGAGAAATCACCCCCCAGGGGGGATGGCCATGCTGCAATCCCTTCTCCTCCATTCTCCTCTCGGGATCTTGGGCACGCACGCACACGCGCCCGGCGTGAGTTTAAGCCACCGGGTCCGGGACTCGAACCGTGGTCGACTACGTGGGAGTCCAGCGACATAGCCATTACGCTAACTGCTGGTCCCAAGTGATAAGATCTTAATCTAGAAATCTAGTCTCTGATTTACTATTTCAAACTGTGAGATGGTAACTGCAATGCCTCGCCACCTTCCCCACTCAAAACATAGTTCTAGGAGGATTTAAAAATGTCGTCGCTTTGGTTGAGAAGATAGAGCTGGCCCAGAAATTAAAACATAAAATTTCCTGTGGCCTCCTTCACCTTCTTCCTTAGGCCTCAACATACCTGTCTGCAAATCTTACGTTCCAGGAAGCGTCTTGCAGGAGTAAGAGTTATTGGTAAAATTTATTTAACTCCTAAGAAAATAATCATGTGCGTCTGCCATGTAAAGATATCATAGAACAAGATTGTATCTAATCAGAAATTGCATTCAGTCGTAACAGAGGCCTTAAGGTGAGGGAGAAAGCAGCTTAAATAAATAGTTTTATTTTTCCTTACATAAGAATCCAGAAGTAGACGTCACTTGTCAATTTAATAGCATCATTAATATACTAGGTTCTGGGACCAGCAGTTGACATAATGGCTGTGTTGCTGGACTCCCATGTAGTCAACCATGGTTCAAATCCTGGACCCGGTGGCTTAAACTCATGCTGTGTGTGTGTGCGTGTGTGTGGCCAAGGTCCTGAAAGGAGAATGGAGGAGAAGGGATTGTGGCGTGGCCATCCCCCCTGGGGGGGTGATTTCTCTCTTTCTCTCTGTCTCTCTCTCTGTGGTGAGTGCACACACCATATATCTAAAACCTCTAAAAATAAACATAAAAAAAGAGGTTCTGTGTCATTCTGCTTTGCTCCCATAATCCTATCTTGAGACTGTATTGCCTCCATTCTCAAGATAGTCTCATGGTCACAAAATAGCTATCAGTGCTCCAGCTACTGCTTCTGCATTCCAAACATTAAGAAAGTGAGGAGTAGAAGCACAATTTATATGCTAGCTCTGCTACTCCCTCCTTTGCAGAGACTCTTCTTTGCCTCACCAAGAGCTTTTACCTACATCGCTTTGGCCACATGGCCCTGCCGATTTGCAGATAGAGATGAGAAATAGCATTGCTTTGCGTCGGCACATCACCACGCCGTAGTAAACCAGGGATCTGTTAGTCAGGAAGATGGGGAGATATCTGGAAAGCAGTTACAACTGCTGCAAAAGTGCTGTACATTGACTCATGCTTTTTTGCTCTAATTAAAAATCTACAATTCATTTATCATTTTAAACTGGAAAGTAAGTGCTCATATCCACAATTAAATCATTCCATTCAAAGCAAAAAACGTTCTCGCGATGCCTGGTCACGGGAAAGTCCAGGCACTTAAGTGTCAGAATCAAAGGGCAAAAGACGCTGGTCCCTCTTCGCGGATTCCCGTGCGCCCTCTGAGCCGGCTCAGCCCTGAAGGCGATCTGTCTGATAGGAGCTCATACTTAGGCTGCGGCGCACCGTGCCAGGCGCTTCGCCGTCAGGAGTCACCAGAACAGCAGCTGTTGGAAGAAGAAAGGGAACGGAAGCCAGTCAGTGTGTTCCTGGAGATGGCTCCTCTGGGTGCCACAGTGACAGGGGCAAACAGGATGAGCCCCTCTTTTAAGGTGAAAAAAGCTTGGTCGGAAAGTTCCCCACGTTTCCTGACTCCAACCCCGGGGCCCTTCCTTTACGCCAGTTAGAATGTATACGCGTATGTTTCCTAACGTAATAAACACTCCCACCTCTGCTTCATCCGCTCTGTGAGTTCCAGCCGGTTCATAGCTGCGTGGACACTGAGGTATAAGTGATTCAAAGTGTCAGGACCAGGGCTCGAACCCAGCACTTGGTTTACTTTGTGAAACGTTGTGCGCTCACCAGAGAAAGGCCAAGTGACAGAGGCAGAGCGGGAGGAAGGCCGCCCCTGGGGACCGTCCCTGTAATCCCTTCTCTCCCACCTCTGCACACTGCCCAGCGTGTTTCTCAAGCCCCTGGCTGGGATGTCCACGCGGCTGCCATGTGGGATGCAGCTTCTTTAACCACCGAGCGTGCAGCCAGCCAGAGCCCGCTTTAAATCCCAGCAGGGCCCTCTGCACTGGGCTGAGTCCACCGCACACGTGCGCTCGGTGTGGCCAGGGGGGCTCCGGAGTGCACAGGGGAGTGCCTGGCTCCTGCTCACAGACTGTCTGGGACGCCAGGGTGGGCGCTTGTTTACCTCCCGCTGCGGGGGGGGCCATGAGCTGTCCCCCTCCGCCTCTCGGATGGGACCACCGGGTCCCCCAGCAGCCTCAACGTAAATCACATGAAAGAGAAAAATGTTCCCAAGGGATTGCCCTGCGGACTGTTTTCTTTTCCCAGGGGACACATTTGACACGAGATAAAGGGGCCGTGTGGAAAACAAACTCGATGCTGCGCAGGAGGGGGGTTACTGCTTGCTTTTCCCCTCCCCCGCCCGCCCCTGCGGGAGACACCATGACACCACGCTGTGCAATTACCCTCTGCCGTGGGCTTTGCTCTCTGCGAGGCGCTTCTCCCCGCGACCCCGGCCTGGTTACCTTCGTGATGTGGTATCCAGGCCCCACGGCTCCTCCAGATGAACAGAACCCCCAAAGTTTATTCACGAGTGTTTCCAGGAAAGGGCAAATCTCGAGGCAGGCTTGTTTTGCAGCCCAATCAGATACCTGAGAACTTGGTAAAGTCCTTGCCTTCCGCCCAGTTGGTGCCAGTGTGAGTGGGGGCAGATTTGGTTTCTTCTACCTCCTCTGAGCCTGGGCAGGACCAGCTGTCCAGACCCCAGGGTTCTAGCAGAGTCTGAGCAAAGTCTTCGTGAACGCTGCTCTTTCCTGCACTGAAGACGCCGTTTCTGGAAGAGATCCACCTTCAGCATACTCAGCTGGCTGCTGTGTGACCACCTTGGCTTCTTTGTGGCAAGTAGAACAAGAAAGTCAATGTTTGCTTCTTCCAGGAAGCCCTCCCTGATCTGCGCAGTCCGTGGCAAACTCTCATCTTTAAATTTGGAGTGCTCACTGTCTGTGGGACCCATCCTTGAGTTGCTTTGCTCTGTTGGATCAGATCTCCTGCCTTACAGTATTAGTCATCTCATCCACGCCTGCCCTCTCCTCTCCCCCCACCCTGTCCTCTATCGCCCCTGCACCTGTCTCCAGTCCTGTACATGCTCCCCAGAGGCACCAGCTGTGTCACAGCCCTGTGGGGGTCTCCACAGTAGTTAGCACGCTGTTCTACCAACCTCGCCTTGGAAGCTCTGCTCTCCGATACAAACCATAACTCAATGAAGTACCAAATGCTGGACGATGCGTTGGGTGCTTGTAGACATGCTTTGATTTTACTCTTTCCATCATTCCAAGAGGTATTATTCCCATTGCACCGATGAGCGCATTTAAGTTTCATGTTAATTTAGGAATTCCCCCAATGTCACTCAGAAGCAAAATTTGCACTCAAGTCAGTCCGATGGAAGCTCTGGGAGAAACAACCCTGGCGGTCAGTCCACCCCTGGCCAGTGCTTGTGCTGTGGTGTGGCTGAAGGTGTGCCGCGGAGAACTGCAGAGAGCCCGTTCTCACCCACGGAGCTCAAGCTTCCCCAGCCCCCTCTTCTAGCCACTCCGACTGCCTCTCCCACCTTCAGGCCACGACGCAGCCCGCAGATTGAGACTTTCTTAAGTTAATGACCTGAAGACTGTTGACTCCTACCAGAGAGGCTGAATGGTCATCCAAAGGCTTCCAGAGTGGTCTCTGGATCTCTTACTGGCTGAGCAGTCCAGACCGGCTGGATGACCCCCCAATACACGTAGGCCTACAACAATTAAGAGGAAAAGGGCCTGGCACCTGGGAGTCAGGGTGGACTCCTGCTCCGCGCTCTGCAGGAGCTGCCCGAGGCCCTGGGGGACCTCCCCGTCTGCCCCTAGTCCTCCCTGGCCTGGCTCTGGGTGTCCGGACCTGCCTTGCTTCCCATTACGGTGCCAGCGTCGGGACCTGCTGGTTCCAGCTTCTTTTTCTGCCGTCTTGCAAAGGAGGAAGTAGAAGCAGATGGGGAAGACTGGGGATCAAGACACACAGGTCTGAGCCCAAGGGGATGAGCGGTTTCACTGGCTTCAGAGTCTGCCACTGCCTCAATTTCCGTATCTGTAAAAGAGGAAGAAAATCTCCCTTCTTTAAGGTCACAGCATGTTATAGGCAAAGGGAATGATGAGGACATGGTGACATCCGCTTGAATTTCCTGTGACCCCATGGGCTAGTGGGAGGCATTCCCCACCCCACCCCCGGGGATGTGCTTGGGAGATGGGATTGTCGAGTTCCCCGAGGAAACCGCAATTAGGTCGATAGCTGTGCTGCAGAGACAGGCGTCGCGGCATTTCTGTCCTGTAAGAGCCTTAGAGTTCACCCAGAGGATGTCAGAACACAGTAGACAGGTGCTGAGAGCATCTGCTCTGTGAATTCCTCCCTTCCTACAGCAGGGAGCCAGGGGCCGATGAGGAGTGGCACTTCCTCCATCCCAGGGCCACTACTTACCTTCATACGGGTCATAACATTGCCTGTCTTTCTTTTTTTCTTTTTTCTTTTTCTTTTTTTATTGCTCGTAGGTGTGCACTCACAAGTGGTGAAGAGAAAGCATCCCACAGCGGGGGCAATTGTTTCCTTCCAGCCTGTCAGGATTTTGGCACGCGTGCACATGCACATGCACCCGGAGTGCTTCCCAAGCTGCAGGAGCTGGGAACCACAGCGGGCCCTGTGGGAGCCGGCTCTCTGCACACAGCACTTAACCACTGCGCTCAGAGCTGGCCCCCACGCAGCACTTAACCACTGCGCCCAGGGCTGGCCCCGTTTTTGCCTTGCAAAGTGAAGTTATGTAGAGAATCACTTCACTGATTGTCCTAAGGACCCTCTCAATCGTTTGTTATTATTACCCTTCTCTCAGAAGCCCGGTACCCCCTGTGTTAACTGCCCCCGACATTGTTCACCAGCTAACTCAGCCGGGCTTTTGTATTTCTGTGTATCTACGTAGTTCCTCAATGTCCCTTTCATCAGTCTGATAAGATTTGGTAGCTTTTGCAAAGTTCATCATTTTATTATTGAGGCTATAGTTGGAGGGCTATTTGATAGAGACTAATTTTCAAAGAGATCCGTTCATTAGTGAGTAGTGTGTGTTGGTATAACATGTTCCCACTGGCTTATCCCATCACTTAAGGTCTAGAGAAGGAATTTTCACAGGACAAGGGCTAGTCCTCCACACACCCCCTTACTCCCAGCCAGCCTCAGGAAGGGGAAAGTTAGGTTGGATTAGAAATATATACATATACAATTGTTTGGGAGAGATTTCTGCTATAGGGCGCATGTGCTCACCAGAGAGACAAGAGAGACAGACAGAAAGCAAGAAATCCCTCGCCCCCAGAGGGATGGCCATGCCGCAATCCCTTTCCCTCCATTCTCCTCAGGATTTTGGGCACACATGCACACATGTCCGCATGAGTTTTAAGCTGCCGGGTCCAGGACTACATGGAAGTCCAGAGACGTAACCATTATGCCAACTGCTGGTCCCAGGTTGGATTCTATTTGTGAGCAGGTGTCTGACTTGTACCTGCAGCCCTTGGTCATAACTGATCCTCTTAGGGGCCTGCTTAACTGGGGGTCTCTATGTAGAAAGGCCCCAGTTTTCTGCTAGCACACGTCTCCAGGCGAAAAGCCCATGTTCTCTTGGTGCCATTGCTGTCTGGAGGCCATTCTGCGAAGCCGGGCTCGTACTGTACCAGTAGAAAGAGGAGAGGTGATGTCAATGCTTCTTTCCTACTGTTCCACTCCTTCAGGCCTTCATTCATCGAAGGAGTTACCTACCTAAGAGATTTCTATTGCCCAGCTAATAAGTGGCAGACAATCTTAAGTGCAGTGAGGGTGGGAGTGGGTACAAGGATCTCTGTCTACCAGGAACTTAAGACAGCTGGAGAGAGAAGACATATACACGAGACCCTCATCTGCAGTGATTGTTAATTAGCCATTATTAACTCTGCTAATTTTTTAATTTTTTTTAATGATTTGTTTTCATTTTTATTTATTTATTTTATTTGACCAGAGACATAGAGTGAGAGAGAGGGAGGGAGGGAAAGCCAGAGAGCAGATCCAGGACTCGAACTGTGGTCAGCCGTGTGGGAGTCCAGCACTTTAACCACTGTGCCACCTGCTGGCCCCCAAACTCTGTTAATACGTGTAATTCCATCTCCTTGTATATTGCAAACACGCTGTGAAATGGGTTAGGGTTCGTACGAGCTAATCTAAAGCTGAGAAAACCTAGATCTGGGTCGTTCACTTGCATGTGGTAGAGCCAGCGTCTCCTTACTGAATCCAATGCTCTTTCTAGAAGATTCACTTTTAACCTTTGGAAAACAACAGCAACAACAAAACTACCAGAGTTATTATTCAGCCATTGAAAAAGAATGACGTATCGCTAACTGCTATGAGGCACAAGAGCCCCAAACGTCATGCCGAGTGAAAGAAGCCAGACACAGGAGGCCACCTACGATTAATCGCGTCTATATGGGACATTCAGAATGTGCAGTTCTGGAGGGGACCAGCAGTTAGCGTAATGGCTATGTCGCTGGACTCCCACGTAGTCGACCGCGGTTCGCATCCCGGACCCGGTGGCTTAAACTCACGCCAGGCGCATGTGCGTGCGTGCCCAAGATCCCGAGAGGAGAATGGAGGAGAAGGGATTGCAGCATGGCCATCCCCGCGGGGGGTGACTTCTTGCTTTCTGTCTCTCTGTCTCTCTGTGTCCTTCTGGCGAGCGCATGCTCCCTATAACAAAAATCTCTCCCCCCCAAAAAAGAAAGAATGTGCGATTTCTAGAAACAGAAAGCAGAGTGGTGGTTGGCAGGGTGGGGAAGGGAGGAATGGGGACTAGCCGCTCAGTGGGTTCAGGGTTTTATTTTAGGGAGAAAACGTTTTGAAACGAGATAAAGGCCATGGATGTGCAGCATTGTGAATGGACTAAATGCCTCTGAATTGTTCTCTTGAAACTGGTTAATTCTATATTATGCAAATTTCGCCTCATTAAAAAAAATATTAAAAGATTCTAGTTAATTTTTCTTTGGACTTAAAACTGTTTTCAAAAAATAAAAGTTATAAAGAATCTGTGCCAAGGCTAAGTAACTATAGAAGAGGTGTCAGGAGCCCAGGTGTGACTTGGGCCGGGGCATACCGTATACGTCACACTGTGCTTCGAGAGTCGGCTTTCCCTGCAGAGGAGGGGTCAGAGAGGCTGGCAGGCCTTGCCCGCCCGTTCCATGCCCTGGCGACCCGAGCTTCTCTGTACCACTGCCCACCGTCGCTTCTGCAGGCCTTCCAGGCCTGACTGGCTGCTGGGCGTCTGTCTTCCTGTTGGACTCTAAGCTTCAGGAGGGCTAGCTGGTCTTTTCCGTAACTGCCTCTACAGTATCTAGCATAAGACTGGAGCTCGATAAATTAAAAACAAAACCAAAATCAACCCCGGTTCTAGCCCTCTTTGACTGCTTGATTTCAGTGCTGCCTGGGGCAGGTGATTGCACTTGCTCTCTGGGCCTCCATGTCTAGTCTGGCTCTCAGCTCTGCTGATGCGACGCGAGGGGTGAGCTGGGCCCACACGTGCTTCTCCCCTCGCTCTCCCACACGGATGTCCCTGCTCCAGGAATGCTGCCTCTGTGTAGCTCTTTATTGCCCCCAGAAGACCTGGTTTGCTCTGAGCTAATGATACAACACATACTTTTTGTGGAATCGGTGGGAATTTGTTTTTTCTTATAGTACATTGCTACTTCCCATTGTGTTCTATAAAGAGGGACCAGGCAGTAGCATGTGTACTCTGCAAGGCTGGCTGATGTGGTAAGGTTCCCAGTTCTAGTCTGGAGCCCTTCCTGAGCACTCAGGCATGTGCATACCCTGACCTGGGACTGCCTGGAACTGGGGTGGACCCTGACATTAAGACCCTGTGGATGGGAACCGGCAGTTAGCGTAATGGCTATGTCGCTGGACTCCCACGTAGTCGACCGCGGTTCGCGTCTCGGACCCGGTGGCTTACAACTCACGCCGGGCGCGTGTGCGTGCGTGCCCAAGATCCCGAGAGGAGAATGGAGGAGAAGGGATTGCGGCGTGACCATCCCCCCTGGGGGGTGATTTCTCGCTTTCTGTCTCTCTGTCTCTCTCTGTCTGTCCGGCGAGCGCACGCGCCCTATAGAGAAAAACCTCTCAAAAAAAAAAAAAAAAAAAAAAAAAAAAGACCCTGTGGAAGGTACTGTCTCTCCCTCTCTCTTTATCGCTTTATCTCTCTTACTCATGGAAGAAATAAACTTTAAAAACAAAGATTTAAATAAAGAAGGGACAGTGAGCATGGGCTGTTGTTTCTTTTTTCTTTTTTTAGAGGTTTTGCTATAGGGCGCGTGCTCTCGCCAGACAGACAGAGAGAGACAGAGAGACAGAAATCACCCCCCAGGGGTGATGGCCACACCGCAATCCCTTCTCCTCCATTCTCCTCTTGGGATCTTGGGCACGCACGCACACGCACCCGGCGTGAGTTTTAAGCCACCGGGTCCGGGATGCGAACCACGGTCGACTACGTGGGAGTCCAGTGACATAGCCATTACGCTAATTGCTGGTCCCCATGGGCTGTTGTTTCAACGCACTCTAAAAGATTTTTTTTTCTTTTTCTTTTTTTTTTTTTTTGGAGAGGTTTTCACTATAGGGCGCGTGCGCTCGCCAGACAGACAGAGAGAGACAGAGAGACAGAAAGCGAGAAATCACCCCCCCAGGGGGGATGGTCACGCCGCAATCCCTTCTCCTCCATTCTCCTCTTGGGATCTTGGGCACACACGCACACGCGCCCAGCGTGAGTTTTAAGCCACCGGGTCCAGGATGCGAACCGCAGTCGACTACGTGGGAGTCCAGCAACATAGCCATTACGCTAACTGCTGGTTCCCCTAAAAGATTTTTTAAGCCTCTTCAAAGAGCCAATTATGGGAATGCTAGCAAGATTTTATACACAGGTCTCTTCCTGGACACAAAACTGATTTCCGTGTTTTATCGAGATGTGGCTTCAGAGTGGCAAGGCCAGTACTGACCCTCTTTGTTTTATAGATGAGAAAACTGGGGTTCAAGGCAATTGCTTCGGGGCTCACCGGAGTTGGCGACCGACTGAGATCGGATCAGTGCTGTGAGCTGAGCCTCTGGAGACAGCGGCTGCCAGGCGTCGGGGTCTCTCCTGGCATTCTCAGCAGACGGAGGAACCCTTGCCATCTGGATCGGGTTAGCTTCGCTCCTGCCGGAGGCCGGGGATGGACTAAATGACCCCTGCAAGTCCCTTTCTGTCCTGGGCCCCTCCAGTGACCTTCTCTAATTTCCAGCAAACATGCTTTCTCTAGGGAAAAATGAACCCAAGGCTCTGGCTTCCCTTGGGAGTCTGTAAACGATTTCACTTTCCAGTTTGGGGAATATGAGCTCCATGAGAGAAAATGCCCGGCCGGCCGTCAGGAGGAAACTCTGCAAGCACAACACGCTGTATGTTTAGATTCCTCCTAGCAACAAGTGCCCGTGGTGGGTGCGGCGCGCACCGAGAGGCAGAAGGCGCGCGTCCTCTTCCTGGCCCCTGGCCCTCAGGGCCCTTGGTTGGGTGGCCTCTCTGCCTGATGCCAGGGCCCCTCCCCACCTGGGCCACGGGAGGCTAATGAGGCCACCCCCGCACAGGAAGAGCCCCATCCTTGGGAGTTCGTTCTTAGACAGCTCTAAACGTGTGGGCCATCCGATCTACATCTTTTCCTATTTCTTTCTTCTTCGTTTTTAATTGTCAGAAGACACGTGCACTCTCCAAAGAGAGAAAGAGAGAGCAGGGAGAGAAAGTGCTCCCCAGTGGGGCGTGCTCAGGCCGCAGTCTCTTCTCCATTTCTTTACCCTGTCAGAATTTGGGGTACGCAGGCACACATGCTCCGTGTGTTTATTTAAGCCAACGGGGCCTGGATTCAAACCACTGTTGGGCACGTGAAATTCATCTCCGGTAAGCATTAGGCTATGGGGACAGCCCCTTTCCCTGTGTCTTACTTTCCTGAATTTCAGACGCTCCTGGGTTTGAGGTTAATGACGACGAAGTATTTACTGAATACCTTTTTTGCTGAGCACTTTCCATTTCTGTCTCCTCTCGCACCGATCACCTACAGAAGCGAGGTTCGTTGAGGGTTAGTCGGAAGTGGCCGGCCAGGAAAGGCAGAGCGGGCTTGCCTGCCCATCTCGCCCCGCGGTCGCTCCGAGCTCGCAGACAGAAGTCTGGGCCTCGTAAAGAGCCGCATACCATTTTGACACCCGAACACTGGCATTTCTCAGACCTTTTCAAAAAGCTTTTATAATGAAAGCTTTCAAACATGCAGAAAAGTCACAAGGATAGGAAATGAGCCACCATCCCCCAGATTCCACGTTTACCAGCATTTTACCAGACGTCTATCCATTTCTTCTTTCTCTTTTTTAAAGAAAATTCCTGACATTGTGTGTCATTTTGCCCCTAAATACTTCCATATGTAGCTCTAAAGGGGGGCTGGAGAAGGAGAAAAAAGAGATTTCTTACCTAACTACGAAACCAAACACCTTCACACAAATACCAATCCCTTCTTACCACCTGGTACCTGGTTCGATTCTGGTTTCTCCCCGTGTCTCAGCAAATGTCTTTTTACATCTTGTTCCATACATTGCATTGGGTGAAGTCTCCAAAGCCTTTCAAATTTGAATTGCCGCCACTTCTTTCCTGTGGCCTTGACTGATAAGGAAACTCCATCTTGTCTTGCGGGACGGCCACGCTCTGGCCTCGCCGGGTTGCTTCCTCGTGGTCATGGTGAACTGGCTCTGACCGCTGTGTTTCCGGTATAGGGTCTACCGAAAGGCTAGAAGAGGTTCGATTTAGTAAGAGCACCACACGGACGTGCTGAGCATCCCTCCACGTGGAATCTGGTCACCTCCTTCTCAGTGCTGGGGAAGACGATGAATTTGGAGTGACTCAGAGACCTTGGGTGACACGAGGAGATAGAAGGCAGAGCATTTAACTTCTGCACTGTCTTCGAGCACCTGAACCAGATGTCACTGTCTTTGGGGGCCGGTTTGGAAGGGAACCCCAGTTACATTAGGAAACCAATGTTTTTCAGCTCTCATCAAGGGACAGCCTTTAAGGTCCTCAGGCTTCCTTTGCCCAGGAGTGAAGAGTCTCTATCAAAGTTTTTGTGGAAGAGCTCTGTCCCGTGTATAAGTGGAGACAACTTTCCCTTAAATGCAATCCTGCGGGTGTAGGCTACGTTCGTGAGCTAATGATGCAGGAGGGACAAGGCCCCTGGCTGCTCTGGCACTGGCGGAGTGTCCGAGGGACAGGAAGTATGAACCCACCGAGATTGAGCCAGGCATGGGGTCTGTCTGCCGAGGGAGGTGGTGTGAGGGCGTAGCTGGAACAGAGAATGCGGAGCAATGCTGATCCTCTCCGGAAGGAGGCTAGAAGACACATGTGTCAGCAGAGGCTGGGCTAAGGAAGAGGCCAGTCGAAAGGCCTGCTGCAAGGATCTTAATTCAGAGTGAGCAGCTCTAACAAACCATGAAAAGAACGTTGGGGACTTGGGGATTATATGTGGACCCCAGCCAGCAGAGACTTGGAATCCCAGGGTTCTCGGAGGGAAGGGCCTTGATGAATCAATCCCATCCTCATCCTTTTGCAGACCAAGTTACTGTGGCTCAGAACAGAGGTGTCATTTCTTGAAGTGACACAGGACTACAGCTGGGGCAGAGACCCAGTCTCCTGATTCCTGCCATACCCTGCCCACTCCATGCCACTGTACTCTCTCTTCAAGGACCAGTTTGGCTGCCTGCGGTGGAGGGCCTGCACCGAGAAGCCAGACTCCTTTTGCGGTCAGCCAGACGGAGTCGAATGTCCGGGATTGAGCTGTGTGCCTGTAGTTCGCGTAAGTCATGTGCCTTTGCCTAGCTCCTCCCCTCACAGCGCAGAGAGTTAGCACAGGTGCTGATGTGCTGTGGGTTATGGTGACCGTGGAAGGTGCGAGGTGAGTCTGCACTGACTGACACCATGGCCTGACTTAAAGGATGACAATCCTGCACACTCTCATGCCTCTACCCACTACAGCACTGAAGCTCGAAGCACAGGGATAGGCCTGGGCAGTCCAGCGAAAGAGAGCGTTGTTCATTGCTTCTTGGTAAGAGATGCTGTGCTTAAGGGCTGGGGCCTTGAATCAAGCATCTATTGTCTTCATCTATTTTGTGCTACCATTGCAGGATACCTGGACTGAGTAACTTAAAAAGAACAGAGATTTCTTTCTTACAGTTCTGGAGGGTGGGAAGTCCAAGGTCAAGAGACCTACCTGTGGCAAAGGCAGAAGGACAAGCGTGCTTGCACAAGAGAGAGCAAGAAGGGGAGGGGGCCAGACTCATCCTTTCATCAGGGAGCTGCTCCCCCAGTATTCACCCACCCCTGGGATAATGGCATTAATACATTCATGAGGGTAAAGCTCCCTGACCTCATCACCTCTTAAAGGTCCCACTTCTCACCATCGCAGTGGAGAGATTAAGCTTCCAACTCAGGAACTTTGGGGGACACATTGAAATCATAGCACCTGTATGAAGCTAGCACTTCGCAAAGGAAGGAGTACTTAGCAAATGACACTTCACAAATACGTGTGGTTGAATGAATGAGGGAATAAATTCACAACTATTCAAGGTGAGACATAATCTCAACTATTACTTCGTAGTCCCCTTAATCCACACCTCCTCACTGATCGCGGCATTGTACTCTAGAACTGTGGTCCACAAATGCTGCTCACTTCATCAGCCCCCGCCTGCAGACATCTGAAAAATGATCTATTTACTTATTTCTTCGTAGGACATCTAAAAGTTTACATCAAGTCTGAATTTTGTAATTAAAATAGATGGTCTTGGGGCCAGTAGGTGGTGTGGTGGTTAAGGCTCTGGACTATCACATGGTTGACTGTAGTTCAAGTCCTGGACCTTGTGGCTTGCTTTCTCATTTCCTTGCTCTCTCTCTTTCTCTCTTTCTCATGACCACACATGCCCTAGAGCAAATTTTAAAAATAATAATAATATTAATAAATACGATCTTACAAAGATGACCTTTCCATACTGTTATAAATATTGATATTTTAAAATACAATTCTTTAGGGAACCAGCAGTTAGCATAATGACTATGTCGCTGGACTCCCATGTAGTCGGCCGCGGTTCGCGTCCCAGACCCGGTGGCTTAAAACTCACGCCGGGTGCATGTGCGTGTGTGCCCAAGATCCCGAGAGGAGAATGGAGGAGAAGGGATTGCGGTGTGACCATCCCCTCTGGGGCGTGATTTCTCGCTTTCTGTCTCTATGTCTCTCTCTGTCTGTCTGGCGAGCGCACATGCCCTATAGCGAAAACCTCTACAAAAAAAAAAATACAATTCTTTAAAACTTTTATAATTTTTTATTACATATCATTGTTGTACATCTTTGTGGGGCACAACGTGGTTTTTCAAAACACGTGCACAGCGCGTGATAATCAAGCCAAGGATATTAGCAAATACTGAATGTCTGCACCCGATAGCAGAAATGAAAATAAAATTCTTAAACCATACTTTTATATATATATCCATTGGAACCAGTTACCATAATTATTTTAATATATGACACATCACATTTCAAATCATAGTAGTTGGAAATCTTGCAATGTTTCTTTTTCTCTTAGAACTCTGTGTGTGTGTGTGCATGTGTGCATATGTGCATGTGTGTCTGTGTGTGTGTTTGTCTGATAAGAAACAGGAGCTCACTGTGCTGCCCAGAACTGGCCTCAACTCAGATTCCTGAGCTGCTGAGATGACATGAGTTTGCCATCATGTCCGGCTGAAGTTGTACTTTTACATCACTTAGCCTGCCATAATTTTCTTCAACAAAAATGTACTCAGAAAATTATTCTTTCTCAGCTCCTATAACTGCAGTGTTTTAATTATCAAAATTACCTCATTTTAAGTTATAATGACAATTATTGGTAGTACACAGTTGATCAAAAGAGCATTAAGTATTACACATCCTGATAAGAAATTTTTAAATATAAAAAGTGCCCACTTAGACCACATTATGGTTCCTAAAACAAACCTCAACAAACTTAAAAGAATTAGCCTCATAATGCAGTATGTTTTCCAGCCACGATAGAGTCAAGCGACAAATCAATGAGCAGAAAGATAACAGGAAAACGTCAAAACACTGCTGGATAATCCATGGGAAGAGAGAGCCTCAAGGGAAATCCAAAAATACATTGAGCTGAAATAAAGTGAAAACAGTGCATATCAAAAGTTACGGTGCACAACTAAGTGCTGCTGAAAGGAAAATATGAAGCACTAAGTGCCTAGATTAGAAAAGAGAAAACGTCTCATATCAAAAGTCAAATATCCTACCCCAAAAACCTAGAAAATGAGCAAAATATGCCTGAGAGCAAGCAGAAGAAAGGAAATAATAAACAGAAAACCAGAAATCGATGAGACTTAAAAACAGAAAAACGGGGCCAGCCAACAATGTAGTAGTTATGTCGCTGGACTCCCACATGGCCAGCCCCAGTTCGAGACCCGGACCCGGTGGTTGAAACTCATGCCAGTCATGTGTGCATGCTTGCCCAAGATCCCAGGAGGAGAATGGAGGAGAAGGGATTGCAGCGTGGCCATCCACCCAGGGAGGTGATTTCTTACTTTCCCTCTCACTGTCTCTGTCTCTCTGGCAAGTGCACACTCCCTTGGGCAAAAACCTCTAAAAAAAAAAAAAGGCGGAAGAGCAATAGAAAAAAACCTGTGAAAGAGATGATTCTTTGGAAAGAACAGTAAAATCAATATGCCTGCAGCAAGATTGACAGAAGAAAAGGAGAAGGGGGAACCAGCAGTTAGCATAATGTCTATGTCGCTGGACTCCCACGTAGTTGACCGCGGTTCGCGTCCCGGACCCGGTGGCTTAAAATTCACGCCGGGCGCGTGTGCGTGCGTGCCCAAGATCCCAAGAAGAGAACGGAAGAGAAGGGATTGCGGCGTGACCATCCCCCCTGGGGGGTGATTTCTCGCTTTCTGTCTCTATGTGTCTCTCTGTCTGTCTGGCGAGCGCACGCACCCTATAGTGAAAACCTCTCAAAAAAAAAAAAAAAAAAAAAAAAAAAAACCACAAAAGAACAAACAAAAAAACATCCACATGATAATAAAGGAACACTACAAGCAATAAATTCAATGACTTAGATAAAATGGACAATTTCCTCAAAAAACACTATCATATTCACCCAACATAAAACAAATAATTGGAATAACCCTACAACTGAGAACATTAAACTCAGAATTTAAAAACAGCTCTCCAGTCCCAGATGGGTTTCACCAGAGAATTCTACTGAGTGTTTAGAGAATTAATACAAAGTCTAAACAATCTCTCCCAGAAAATGTAAGGGTAGGAGATACTTATCAATTTATTTTATGAAGCTATTATTACCCTGAAACCCAAACCAGAAAAATACAGTACAAAGAAGAAAACTACAGATGAATAAATTTCTTAAATATTGACATTAAAGTTCTTAATAAAATAACAAATAGAATTCAGCAATTTATAGAAATGAATTATATAACATGAACAATGGGGTTTATTCCAGAGATGCAAGGTTCAATATTTAAAAATCTATCAACGTAGGGACCAGCAGATAGCATAATGGTTACGTTGCAAGACTCCAATGTACTCAACCGTGGTTTGAGTCCCAAACCCAGCAGCTTGAAACTCATGCTGGGCGCGTGCACGTGTGTGCCCAAGATCCCAAGAGGAGACTGGAGGAAAAAAGATTGCAGTACGGCCATCCCTCCTAGGGGGTGATTTATTGCTTTCTGTCTCTCCAGTGAGCACATGCACCCGATAGCAAAAATCTCGGGAAAAAAATCGATGTAATTTACTATAGTAAAAAGCTAAAAAATGAAAAATTACACAATCATATCAACCTGTGCAAAAAAAAGAGTACCTGGCAGAATTCAACATTCACTCATAACAACCACCAAGGAAAGGAAGATGATGAACAGGAATGAAGAGGAGCTTCCCAATTTGATGATCATCTATAAAAACCCCATAGGAAACTTTATACTTGAAGAAAAAAGACCAAATGCTTTCCCTATAAGTTTGAGAACGAGACAAATTCTTATCCAACACTTCTGGGAGGTCTATTCAGGACAAAAAGAAAAGAACAGGGAATAAAGAGCAGATATATATCAAAAAGAAAGAAAATATTTCTCTATTGAAGATGGCATCATTGTCTGAGAAAGATCTCAAGGAATCTATAAAATTCTTCTAGAACTAATAAGTTAGGTCAGCAAGACTATAGGACATAGATTAACATACAAACATCAATTAATAGTATTCCCATAGACTAGCAATAAACAGGCAGACACCAAAAATTAAAATTATGGTATCACAGGGCCAGCAGTTGGCATGGTGGTTAAGGCGCTAGACTCTCACATGGTTCGAGTCCCAGACCTGGAGGCTTGCTTTCTCATTTTCACTTTCTCATTTTCCCTTTCTCTCTCTCTCTGGTCAAATTAAAGTAACAAATGATAATAACAAATAAAATGAAATCAATATAGAATTTTAAAAATTGCTATGTCATGTACAATTGCTCAAAAAAAAAAAAAAAGCTAAATGCTTTAGTTTAACAAGACATATTTAAGACTTGTATATTAAAAACCTACACTGATGTGGGACCAGCAGTTTAGCGTAATGGCTATGTCACTGGACTCCTATGTAGTTGACTGCAGTTCAAGTCCCAAACCCAGTGGCTTAAAACTCATGCCGGGCGCATGTGCGTGCGTGCCCAAGATCCCAAGAGGAGAATAGAGGAGAAGGGATTGTGGCGTGGCTATCCCCTCTGGGGGATGATTTCTCATTTTCTATCTCTCTGTCTCTGTCTGTCTGGCAAGCGCATGCACCCTATAGCAGAAACCTCTCCAAAAAAAAATCCGCACTGACGACAGAAACGGTAAAGTCTAAACACATGGAGAGCCGTAGTGCTTATGTCTTGTAAGAGTCAAGATATTATATCTGCCAACTCTTTGCAAATTAATATACATGGACAATACAATTCTTAATTCTTATCAAAATCCCACAAAGATCTCTAGTAGATACACAGAGGATTATTCTGAAATTTATATGGAAAGGCAGAGGAACTAAAATAGCCAAAATAATGAAGGGGAAAAAATTAATTTGAAGAAGTCAGTCTACACAATTTCAACTTACTTATTTCACAGCTATAAAAAGTAAAACTGTGTAGTGGAAGAACAGACATAGAGAATGATGGAACAAAACTGAGAACCTAGAAATAAACAGTTCCACACAGATGTCCCCACTTCCTTTCTTTTTTAAAAAAAGAATTATTTACATTTATTAATCATTACTATTTAATCTGACCAGAGAGAGAATGTGAGAAAGGAAGCCTCCAGGTCCAGGAGTTGAACTGTGGTCATTCATGTGGGAGTCCAATGCCTCAACCACCACACCATCTGATAGCTCCGCCCCAGCTTTTTGACAAAGGCACTAAAGCAGTTCAATAGGTAGAAGTGGAGCAACTGGACATCCACGGGCAGAAAACCAAAAACCAAAACAACTGCAACTTAAGTTCCATATCTTATAGAAAAATTAACTCCAAATAGGTCAAGACTGACATGTAAAATGTAAAGCTATAAAATTTTTAGGAAAAAAAGGATAGAAGGGGATCTCATAATCTGGGGGTAAGAGTCCTTGAGACTCAACACCAAAAATGTTGCTTTGCAAAAGATTCTGTTAAAAGAGCGAAAAACTAAGCTACAGACAGTGAGAAAATATCTGCAATCCACATGTCTGACAAAGTACTAGTATCAAGATGGTATTTTAAAAACCACAGAACTCGGGGACCAGCAGCTGGCATAATGGTTATGTTGTTGGACTTCCACGTAGTTGACCATGGTTTGAGTCCCGGACCCAGCAGCTTAAAACTCATGTCAGGTGCATGTACGTGTGTGCCCAAAGCCCTGAGAGGAGAATGGAGAAGGATTGCAGCATGGCCATACCCCTGGGGGAGAAATTTCTCACTTTCTCTCTGTCTCTCTCTATCTCTCTGATGAGTGCATATGCCCTATAGCAAAAAATCTCTAAAAAAAAAAAAAGCTCAACAGTAAAAAAGAAATAATAACAATAATTCATGTAATCAGAAACTGGGCAAAAGGCACGAAAATGTATTTTACCAAAGAGGATGGATATACAGATAGCAAAAATGTACATAAAAATATATTCAGTACTATTGGTCTTTAGAGAAAGGCAATTCAAATCTTGAGATGTCATTATATACCCATCAGAAGAGCTAGACTAAAAATATGTATTTGAATTTGTAAGGCAAAACTATCCCATCACTCCTATTCACCATTGTACTGAAAGCCCTAGCTAATATGTTTAGAGAAGAAAAGGAAATAAAAGGCAAACAGACTGAGATAAAAGAAGTAAAACTTTGTCAATAGCAGATTCTTTATGTAGAAAATCCCAAAAAATTCACAAAAAGGAAAACACTCCTTGAGCTAATAAGCCTTTTTTAAAAGAATCACTTACTTATTTAATTTTATTTACTATTATCATTATTATTATTATTTAATTTGACCAGACCAAGACAGAGAAAGAAAGCACCACCAGGTCCGGGATTCAAACTGCTGTCGTCCATGTGGGAATCTAGCACTTTAACCACCATGCCACCTGCTGGCCTCAGAGCTAAAAAGTTATTATAGCAAGGCTGTAGGGTACAAGGTTTATAAGCAAAAGTCAATTGTTTTTTCATATACCAGCAATAAACTATCAGAATTTAAAATGAAAATTTACCACCATTCACATTATGACTGTCAACAAATACTCCCACCCCTCGGTATCTACCCAAAGGACAGAAGAATTCTTCATTGGAAAAGTGCTTGCACATCGATGTTTATCGCGGCACTATTCACAATTGCTAAGTCATGGAACCAACCCAAATTCCCCCATATGGAGGAATGGATTGAAAAACTGTGGCACATATACTCTATGGAATACTACTCAGCCATAAAAACCAACAGAGCCCTGGCTTTTGACAGAAAGTGGAAGAATATGGAAGATGTACTGCTGAGTGAGGCAAGCCAGGCTATGAAGGAGAGACATTGTATGTCCCCACTTAACATATACCCTATGTCTGCATTCTATGACTGAAACAGATTGACTAACAGTTGAACAAACACAAGAGATGGGTGTGAATGTCAGATGAGGTGTATGAGGAGGAGTGGGGCCTAACAAAGGACATTTGGAGAAGGGATACAGAGGTAGAGCATTGACGGGATGGGGAGGTGTGGTGTTATCTGTTGAAGATATTTCGATCAACGGGTTGGGGAGAAATGTTCACATATCGAAATGGTCTCATTGTAAGCCAAACAATATGATTGAAAGTATATACAAAAATAATAATAATAATAATAATAAATAATGTGGAAAAAAAACAATTAAATACTTGGGCATCAGTCTAACAGAATGTGTACAAGAGATACATGAGGAAAACTACAAAACTCTGATGAAAGAAATCAAAGATTTGAATAGTTATTCCGAGTTCATTGATAGGAAGAGTCAATATTGCTAAGATGGCAGTTCTTTCCAAATGATCTGTAGGTTCACAGTAAGACGATCTCAGCAGTGGGCCCGCCCGGCATGCTGGTGAAAGCAGCTGGGCCCCACATGGCCGACACGGAAGAGAAGGGCTGTGCAGGACCAGTCCCCACAGGAGGTGCTTTCTCAGTAACCCCCACCACTGCTCTCTCTTCAGAGCACCTACACTCTGGGAAATTTTTTTTTTTTTTTTTTTTTTGGAGAGGTTTTCACTATAGGGCGCGTGCGCTCGCCAGCAGACAGAGAGAGACATAGAGATAGAAAGCGAGAAATCACCCCCCAGGGGGATTGGTCACGCCGCAATTCCTTCTCCTCCATTCTCCTCTCGGGATCTTGGGCACGCACGCACACGCGCCCGGTGTGAGTTTTAAGCCACCGGGTCCGGGACTTGAACCGCGGTTGACTACGTGGGAGTCCAGCTACATAGCCATTATGCTAACTGCTGGTTCCCAGGAAATTAAAAAAAAATCCCAACAATTGTTTTGTAGATATCAACAATTTGATTGTCATGTTTATATGAGAAGGCAGAAGACTCAGGACAGACAAAGTTGGAGGACTGATACTACTCAGCCTCAACACTTAGAGACAGCTACTGTAACCAACGTAGTATTGGTGTGAGAATAAACAAATAGATCATCCGCATGGAATAGAGAGCTCAGAAATAGACTTGCACAAATACCATCAACTGGTCTTTGATAAGGGACCAAAGGCAATTCGCTAGAGAAAGGATAATATTTTCAACAAATAGCGCTGAGAACAACTGATGTCCAAATGCAGAAAAAGGAAAAAAAAAAAAATTAGACCCAGACCTTACCCCTTTCACAAAAATTAACTCCGAATGGATCATGGATCTAAATGTAAAATACTGAACTATACGACTTCTAGAAGATGGAAGCCAGCAGGTGGCATGGTGGTTAAGGCACTGAACTCCCACATGGCTAAGCGCTAGTTCGAGTCCCAGACCTGGCAGCTTGCTTTTTCACTTTCTGTCTCACTCCCAGTCTCTCTCATGAGCACATGTGCCCTAGAGCAAATAAAATAATAATAATAAATAAAATTAAATAATTCTTAAAAAAAAAAAAAAAAAAACTAGGAGAAAAATGTAGGAGAAAATCTAGGTGACCCAGGACTTGGTGATGACTTTTTAGATATGACATAAAAGCATAATCTATAAGAGAAAAATGTCATAGGTTGAACTTCATTAAAACAAAAAACTTCTATTCTGTGAAAAGGCACTGGTAACAGAACGAAAAGACAAGCCACATACCTGGAGAAAATCTTTGCAAAACACACATCAGATGAGAGATTTGTACGCAAAACATACAAAGATTTCGTAAAAGCCAGAAATAAGAAAACAAACGGCCCAGTGAATAGTGGACAAAAGATGAAAACATTCGCCTCACCCTCAGTGAAGACACGCAGCGTACAAGTACGCAAACGCGAAGATGCTGACCATCCACGTCATGAGGGCACTGAACGCTGGCGCTGCCAGGTCGTGGCGAGACGCGTTCAACTAAGAAGAACTCTTATTCGCTGTTCATGGGACGCAGAGTGATACAGTCACTGTGGAAATGAGTCTGGCAGTTTCTTACAGACCTCAACGGCCTTGCCATAAGATCAAGTGATTAATTACATTCCTTAGTATTTACCCAGATGAAAACTTATGTATACGGAGAAGTCTGCGCACAAGTGTTTATAGAAGCTTTATTCTTTTTTTTTTTTTTTAGAGGTTTTTACTATAGGGTGCGTGCGCTCCCCAGCCAGACAGAAAGAGACAGAGAGAAAGTGAGAAATCACCCCCCAGGGGGGATGGCCACGCCGCAATCCCTTCTCCTCCATTCTCCTCTCCGGATCTTGGGCACGCACGCACGCACACGCTCCCTGTGTGAGTTTTAAGCCGCCGGTTCCAGGACTCGAACCGCAACTACATGGGAGTCCAGCGACACTGTCATTACACTAACTGCTGGTCCCTAGAAGCTTTATTCTTAATTGCCAAAACTTGGAAATGACCGAGACATCCTTCAATGGGTGAACAGATAAACAGTGGGCCACGCAATACAATGAAAAACTATTCAGTGTTGAAAAGAAATGAGCCATCAAACCCTGAAAAGCGGTGGATGAAACTTAAAAGCCAGTTGCTAAGTGAAAGATGCTGGTCTGAAAAAACTGTGTACCATGTTTCCAACTTCATGACACTTCACAGAAGGCAAACTATACACACAGTTACCAAGGGTTAATGCAGAGGGAGGGCGGTCTAGGCCGAGGGCAGAGGATTTTAGGGCAGTGAGTCTATTCTGTGTACTTAGGTACCATTTCACACCATCTGGAGGATGCTTGTGACACGCATTTGTCAAAGTCTGAATTAGACAATGGGAAGAGTGAGCTCTGATATAAACTATGGACTTCAGTTAGAATGTAGCAATTTGGGGGTCAGCAGATGGTGTAATGGTTATGTTGCAGGACTCCCATGTAGTCGACCGCGGTTTGAGTCCTGGACCCGGAGACTTAAAACTCCCTCCGGGCATGTGTCCATGCATACCCAAAATGCCGAGAGGAGAGTGGAGGAAAAGGGACTGTGGCATGGTCATCCCCTGGGAGGTGATGTCTCACTTTCTGTCTCTCTGTCTCTCTGGTGAGCCCACATGCTCCATAGCAAAAATCTCTCTCTCAAAAAAAGTAGCAATTTTAATCTATAATTTAGTTAATAATATGTCAATTTAGTTAATAACATAACTATATGTATATATGTAATGTAACTTAGTTAATAACATCACTAAATGTATATGTAGATGTGTAATGTAATCAATTTAGTTAATAACAAATATACTACTTTAATACAAGCTGTTAATAATAGAGGAAACTGTGCAGGAGTGAGAGAAGAGAGGAAGAGAAAGTAAAGTGGAACTCTGTATTCCCTGGTCAATTTTCTTACAAACCTACAAGTGCTCTAAAAAGTACTTTTGGAGCCAGCAGGTGGTGTGGTGGTTAAGGCACTGGACTCCCACATGACTGACCGTGGTTCAAGTCTTGGACCTGGTGGCTTTCTTTCTCCCTTTCCCTCTTTCTCTCTCTCTATCTCTCTCTACTGAGTGCATGTACCCTGTAGCAAATTAAAAATAAATAAAATAAATAATAAATAAAATTAAATAAATAAATATATATATATATATATGTATATATATATATATATATATTTTTTTTTTTTTAAAAGTATTTGACTGGCCCATCTCTGTAGTATAGTGGTGATGTGCCGCTCAAGAGAAGCCAGATTCCACAGGTGTCTATAGCTCAAGTCCCTGGGCCTGGAGGAGGGGGTCGCAGTGTGACCGGACACTGCAGAGGGTGCTCCTTTCTCTTTCTCCCCCTCTCTCATTCTCACATGCGTGCACACACGTTCTAGCCTACAGAAAAAAAAGAAAAGTACATCTATTACTTGTGTGAAATAATTAAGTCTCCTGTAACTAAAAATTCCAAATAAGTGATGCAGAAACCCCTTTCTCAAGTTAGCACTTAGCCCCCCGGGGCCTGTCTGCACTTGGTAACTTGCTTTCGGAGAGCAGAGCATAGAAAAGGAGGAAAAGAAGAACCTCAGAGTGCACTCCCTGGCGAGCAGCCTCACCTGTCGGTCAAGGCCAGCCTCGGTAGGCGAGTCCATGGCAGGCACCGTTGACACGATGCGGTGGGAACGGGGCTTACCCCCACTCCACCCGTGAGAAAAGTATCAAGCAAACCCAAAGCGAAGGGACGTTTCTGCGTGCATGTGTGTGTGTGTGTGTGGCCGTATTCAGTAGCCTCCTCTTTTATTTTTTAAGGTTTTTTACCATGGGGCACGTACACTCACCAGTGAGAACAGTGAGAGGGAAAGTGGAAAGTCACCCCCCAGGAAGGATGGCCATGCTGCAGTCCCTCCCTCCTCCAGCCTCCTCCTGGGGTTTTGGGAACACACATACCTGGCATGATTTTCAAGCCACCAGGTCCAGGACTCAAGTCACACAGTCAGCCATGTGGGAGTCCTGAGCTTTAACCACCATGCCAACAATGGGCAAATGGTTAAACTAGCCGGTGTCTCCACACCATGGAACACCACTCTGGAAAGGCCTGCAGACATACTTAGCAACCTGAGTAACTCTTCAGAAACTCTTCAAAAGGTACATATCGTGGCCAGCAGGTGGCATGATGGTTAAGGCACTGGACACTCTCACCTGACTGACCACAGTTCAAGTCCCAGACCTGGTGACTTGCTTTCTGTCTGTCTGTCTGTCTCTGTTCAAATTGAAATAAATGAATGAATGAATAAAATGAAATAATTGTTAAAAAAAAAAAGGTACATATCGTATATTCCGTCTGTATTACATTTTTGAAACGGCAAAAGTTATACAAATGGAGAAGAAATTAGTGGTTGCCAGAGGTTGGGGAGGGGGCGGGTGAAAGTACTTGTGATTATGAAAAAGCAGCAGCAAGAATCCTTGGGATAGAAATACGTGTATGTTGACAGTATCAATCCCAGTCTCCTGGTTGTGAATGCTGTCGTGCTGCAAAATGTTACCTCTGGATACAGAACGTGGGGTCTTCCCATATTGTTTCTTACCACTGCGTGTGGTTCCACAATTTTCTCAAAAAGTTCAAGTAAGAATATTTTTATTAGAAATGTATCTCTTCACGAAATGAAGGAGGCTTTTCATTTTCATCGATTTGTGTATCCATACATGATATTGCTGGTTAGAATTAGACAGAAGGCAGCTTCCATTCTTTTCCCTCTTTTTACTTTTATAGAAGTAATGCTGGGAAACTTGGTTCACATAAATAAGCTGGGATGGAGTTTTATTATAGCAATATGATTTAACTCTCTGAATCCTTTCCAAGTTCTGTGCCAAAAATAGCATACTGCTCTATCATCGAGAATTATTTTTAATAATCTATCAGCTGACAACTCGATTAGGTTCTCCCCTGATATCGCTGAAAGCAAGGAATTAGAAAACATCTGACTTGCAAATATTTATTACCCCGTCTTGTGGTTTCTCTGGGAAGTCACTTAAAATGCTTTGCCAAGGCTTATCAAGTGATTATTAATTACCATTGTTATTCTTTCTCTTAGAAGCACCTTCTAATCTGATATACCTAGACATAAAGATATTGAAATATTGTTCCTTTCAATACACATCAACCGAAAAAAATTTTATTCACTGATGTCATGTTACCATAATTTAAATTTAATTTTTTTAGAGAGATTTTTGTTATAGGGAGCATGAACTCACCTGAGAGATAGAGAGAGACAGAGAGACATAAAATGAGAAATCGCCCCCCGGGAGATGGCTGAGCAGCAATCCCTTCTCTTCCATTCTCCTCTCAGGATCTTGGGCACGCACGCACACACATATGCCCAGTGTGGGCTTTAAGCTGCCAGGCCTGGAACCTGAACTGTGGTCAACTACGTGGCAGTCCAGCGACGTAAGTATTATGTAATAATTTTTATTGTCAACATTTTAAGAGCTGCAGACTTAGCACATTCGATTTATTAACAATATTCACAATTTAGTCTAATTGTTGAAGCCAGGCATCATAAAATCAATCACCCACAGTAGACTTGTTCACTGTCCCCAAAAATAGTCTTTATTTTTCAGCCATAGTCAATGGCTAATTACTAGGTTGTTGGGAAAATCATGACACATATGACATATTTTTCTATGCAAAAGAAGTCCTGACTTTCCAGACAACCCAATAGCATATGTCCCCATGACGAATACTGTGATTCTTTAAAAAAAAAGATTATTTATTTAATTTAATTACTATTTTAATTTGCTATAGGGCATGTGCATTCACCCGAGAGAGAGAGAGAGAAGCCGGGGGGAAGGGGAGTGAGAAAGCAAGCTGCCAGGTCCAGGATTCAAACCACAGTGAGACATGTGCGAGTCCGGTGCCTTAACTACTATACCACCTGCTGGCCCCCAAACATTGTGATTCTAATTCTGAGGCAGTTGGATGGGTAGATAGATAGAAATGTGGATAATTCTAATTCTAAGGCAGTTGGATGGATAGATAGAAAGAAATGTGGATAATTCTAATTCTAAGGCAGTTGGATTGATAGATAGAAATGTGGATAATTCTAATTCTAAGGCAGTTGGATGGATAGATAGAAAGAAATGTGGATAATTCTAATTCTAAGGCAGTTGGATGGATGGATAGATAGAAATGTGGATAATTCTAATTCTAAGGCAGTTGGATGGATAGATAGATAGAAATGTGGATAATTCTAATTCTAAAATAGCTGGATGGCTAGCTCTGTAGACGTAGAGCGACGATAGGCAGATATCTACAGATGACAGACAGATGGACAAGGTATGGCGCTGCAGTGAGAATTTGTCACCTGCATGAAACAGCACACCACCACCACCTGAACATCTCTTGCCTTCACTGTCTTTATTCTCTCAGGATTTGCATGATGGCAATGTGTTTTTGGACACTCATTGGGAAAAGGACTAAGGTAGTCACTACACACGGATTGTTGTCACGTTACTGTCACTATATAATATAACTGTATTGAAGCGATTTCCAAGGTGAGCTGAAGTGCCCTGTTTCCCATGCCATGCCGGGTCCTTAAAAGCACGTACACAACTTGGAAGGGCACGAAGCTGTAGAGATGCATGTTACCTTCATTCTGAATTTCAGTTGGCCCTCTGGTGTCAGGCAGGTCTGTATGCTTGGCCTGATGTGCGTGGTAAGGCTTAGGGTGAGCAAGAGTTCATTGTTTTTATTTCGTAAAGTGGGGAAAGGGCTAGTGAGAAGGGGCAGGTCGGGCCAGGACACCAGCGTGGCCCTCTGACAGCGGCACATGGGGTAGGAGCCGTTTAGGGAGGGGTGGGTAGGGCTGGTTCCCTTACAGCAGCTGGTGCCTGAACGTCCCGCGGGAAGGGTGCCTCTTTGGGGATGTGTCGCTCTACCCAACAAACCTCTGATCCAGTACCTCTTGCAGCCCCACACAGAAGCAGGTGGGCGGCCCTTTGAATAACTCGGACCTTCACGAAGACTTCCCACCATTTCTGCCATGGGGGCCCAAACCAGCAAACGTGTCTACCACGGGAGGAGAGCTGAGATTTCCTCTTAGCACAGAGCAACAAGAGGCTAGACAGACATACATGAAGCAAACAGCACACATGGGGCGTGCATGACAGAGTGGCGAAGATGTTCACAGGGCTTACTTGGAGGGAAGGAGGACGTTGCTAGATGAACTGGCCGAACCGAACACGTGGGGTCCTGAAGACTGCGGAGACTCCCTGCATTTGCATTTGCGTTGGAGAATCGGAGAGGGGTACAAGGAGATTTTATAGAAATGTTCGCTGTCTCCTGGTAAATGAGAATGTATTGCAATCCTCTCCTTTCCACAAGTAAAACTGTGTTTTATAATCAATGATAGAAGAAAGAAAAAGAAGAAAGAAAGAAAGAAAGAAAGAAAGAAAGAAAGAAAGAAAGAGGGAGGGAGGGAGGGAGGGAGGGAGGGAGGGAGGGAGGAGAAGAAAGAAAGAAAGAAAGAAAGAAAGAAAGAAAGAAAGAAAGAAAGAAAGGAAGGAAGGAAGGAAGGAAGGAAGGAAGGAAGGAAGGAAGGAAGGAAGGAAGAAAGAAAGAAAGAAAGAAAGAAAGAAAGAAAGAAAGAAAGAAAGGAAGAAAGAAAGAAGAAAGAAAGAGAAAGAAAGAAAGAAAGAAAGAAAGAAAGAAAGAAAGAAAGAAAGAAAGAAAGAAAGAAGGGAGGGAGGGAGGGAGGGAGGGAGGGAGGGAGGGAGGGAGGGAGGAAAGAAAGAAAGAAAGAAAGAAAGAAAGAAAGAAAGAAAGAAAGAAAGAAAGAAAGAAAGGAAGGAAGGAAGGAAGGAAGGAAGGAAGGAAGGAAGGAAGGAAGGAAGAACAGAGAGAGGAAAGAAAGGAAGGAAGGAAGAAAATAAGAAAGGGTGGAAGGAAGGGGAGAATGTGTCACCTCCCTTAGGATTTCCATTTCACTTCTGGACCAGTGGTAGTCAAATGGGTTAATTTATACTAAAGTGTTAATGACTCGCAGTAGTTACATCCTCCAATGATTCTTCCAGCTCAAAGGTTCTGTTTTAATGTTGTGTGCATTAAAGAATCAAAGTAACTAGGGAATAATAAAGAAGGAAGACTGGGGAGAGGACTGGCTCTTGTCCCTCGTGCAGTCAATCGAGAAGCCCCATGCAGAACCAAGAACTGTGGGGCACCCCAACAGGGCAAGTAGACGCCATCTGCCAGTAGATGGCGGTCTTCATATTAACTGGCTGTTTGCTGGACTGGCCCTTCCTTCTCCTGGTTAGGATTGGGAGGGTTGGTTGGTTAATGCAGAGGGGGGACAGGAAGCTCTCTGTACAACATGACCTTGAGAGCCCTGAGTGAGACCTCCACCTGCTCACGATGAACTCCTGCACACACTCTGCCACTGCGTCTGAAACTCCTACTTATTCAACCCTTTGTGGGAGAGAGTGGAGGGCAGGTAGGCGGGAAACTGGCTAGGCACAAACACTTTAGCAGGAATTAATTTAGTCTATTCCCTAAGGGGACAAAGGAACTGGAAAACACAGAATGAAATGCTGGCAAGTACCCAGAGACCGTGCTGCGAGCTGGCGTGTGGGCTCCAGGCACCTGGGCCATAGCTTTCTTTTGCTGGACTCCCACATGGTTGACTGTGGTTCAAGTTCTGGCATATGGGCATGCCCAAAATCCAGAGAGGAGACTGGAGGAGAAGGGATTGTGGCGTGGCCATCCTCCCTGGAGGATTTCTCGCTTTCTGTCTCTCTGTCTCTGTCTCTCTGGCGAGCGCACGCACCCTATAGCAAAAACCTCTCTAAAGAATAAAAAAAAGTGTGTGTGTGGGTGCATGGGTAGAAGAGGAATGGGAGATTGGAAGAGACGGAGTTTGCCTGGAGCCAGGTCGAACGCCTTACGTGGTTTCCTTTAGCTCACCTCCCATGAGGGCGGACAGGGTCCCCCCGGGTTTGCCCAGAAGTCTGTACAGCTCCTTGGAACTGTGCTGGGCCCAGGGCCAGTCATCCCCGGCGGTGTCAAAGCTTTTGTCTCGGGGTCTGTCTGGAAAGCACTTTCTTCTTCATCTCCTGGGTGGCCTGAGACGTGAGGGACACAGGCAAAGAGGAGTGGGTGAGACATGACACGGGCACGGTAGGTGTCCCATGGCAAACCGGAGAGGACCCATGTCGGACAACAGTGTCTTCGAAGTCTCCAATGACTGCGAGGCAGCAGGTGCAAGCCCGAGGGTGAAACCAGAGGTTAGAGAGCGATTTATCACAGTGCAGTGTGAGGAGAACTCCACTTGTCATAGCCACCTGTAGACAACTTGATGATGAGTGTGGTAATGCGAAAATAACAATGCACTTATCGAACCATGACTTGGTGTCAGGCACTCTGTTACACATGCCTGATCTCTTTTTATAATGACAGCATTCCCAGGAAACGAGTATCATTATTCTCACCCAGAGGAGGAGACAGAGACTTAGGGAGTGTAATGGTGTATTCAGTGCAAACTTGAGGATCTGACCTCTGGCGAGACTGCCTCCATAGACAAATAGGCTGCCCTGGAGTCAAGGTGCCTCCGCACATCTGCCTTGAAGCAGAGGCTGGGCAACTTCCAGCAGGGAGCTACAAAAGAGACTTATTGGATGCAAGGATGTTAAAGCTCCTCCCAGCACTTAGGCATGTCGACTCCCATTCAGCAAATACACCTGGTGTGATTTTTAAGCCACTGGGTCTGGGACTTGAACCTTGAAGTCAGTCAAGTAGGATCCAACACCTTAACCTCCATGCTACCTGCTTGCCCCACCATCACTAAACTTTTAAAATTCATTTGTTTGTATGGTTATTGTGTATGTCTTCACTGAAAGGAAAGTTCTGTAAGTCAAGAAACCGTATTTGTCTCGTTTAACACAGTGCCCTGGTACCTAAAACTGCCCCTGGCACACAGTAGGTGCTCACCAAATACGTGATTGACTGATACATGCTGTCTTTTAAAACAAAACAAAAGCGCACTTAAAAATTGTCTGTCTCCACCAGAATATAAAATCTAGAGGGGTAGGTATCTTGTCTGTGTTTGCACCATAGTATTTTCAACATGCAGAACCCACCGGCTTTGGAAAGCATTTGATGACGAATGTAGGCTGAGGAGTCTAGGAAGAATTCCTGGAGGAAAGGGCATCTCAGCTGGTCTTGGAAGAAGTAGCAGAGTTTGGATACCCTCATCATCTTAATCTCATAGCCCCGTGAGATGCAATATCAGTAGGAGCTAACAGGCACTGCGAACTCGCTCTGTGTGAGGCACGGTTTAGGTACCTTATTGCTGTGGATTATATTCCAAAAAGACATTTCTGGACTAGCTTATAAATCAACCTGAAATAATTTTCTGCATTAAGAACCATCGGGTTTGACACATTCTTGTCCAAAGTCAACCATTGTTCTTGTGATGCTCTGAACAGCTGCAGGCCAGAGGAAGCCGGGGAGGCTCCCTAGCCCCTGCCCGCCTGCTGCACAAACAGCTGGCAGGTTAACAGAGACCACCCCAGACCCCCCGGCTCTCAGCACAGCTGCCAGAGCAGATGGAAGCTGTACCGCTCACAGAGTCCAGCAGCTGAGAGCAGAGGGAGTGGACCTGGCCCCTGGGGTGGCCTGTGGACAGCAACTCTAATGTGGAGGAAGCGCCGTGTTCCCAAAGGTCCGTATGGCCAGACCGGAAGCCCTCAAGACTTGTAGCCAGACCTTCTGTGCCATCCTTGGGGCTGGGTACTATGCACCCTGTCCTACAGTTGGGGTGTGAGCCTCCTATTAGATTGGTCCTACAATTACCAATTTCCTCAGTTTCCCACTTAGCCCATGCTGGGCTACAAAGCTGAATTCCTAAACTCCTAGACTATGGACCTGGAAGAAGCCACAGAGGTTGTTCCTGGTTAGGTGGATGAGGTCCCTGGAGCTGGGACAGCCTCTTACCCAGGTCACAGATTTAGTGGGTGGCAGCTACCAAGTTACGCCTCTTAATCCAGGGCCAGTGCTCCTGTGTCAACTTCCTTCTTAATACGTAGCGATTACTGTGTTGTTAATTAATGTTGTTTTGTTTTCATTTGCCAGAGGGCACATGCACTTGTGCAAGAAAGACAGACAGAGAGAAAGGAAGGAGAGGGAGAAAGCAGCCCCTCAATGGGGTGTGGTCATGCTGTTCTCCCTTCTTGGCTGCTTCTCCATCCCTTAGGGATTTAGGGAACGCACACACATGCACCTGCCATGTTTTGCAACCAGCAGGGCCAGGATTCAGCCACACAGTCATCCATGTGAAATCTAGCTCTCCTAACCCACCAGGCTATGGAGCTGGCCCTAATATTATACAAATTATGAATAGAATTATCAACCAAGCAATTTTATATCAGATATGCTACTAAGAGCTTTACTGATATTAAAAATGGATTTAATTATTTGTTTCTTCCATGATAGAGAGAGATACAGAGAGACCACACTAGAGAGACAGCACCCTCCACATGGTCTTCACGTTGAGACCCACCCCCAGGTCAGCAGCTCAGATCACCTGCACACACTCAGAGTGTGCACAGAGAGGCCTCTGGACACGAACTCAGGACTTTTTCGTGGGGACCCAGTTGTGTTATCACTGTGCTACATCTGGCCCAGTTAAGGGTTTCACTTAATCCGGTCAAAAACCTTGAGAGGAGGGGAGGAGGACAGTACTGACAGGCACAGGAGCCTCTGGGCTAAGGAATGCTCTGTATCTTAGCAAGTGAGGTGATCACATTGATGAGCGCATAAAACTCATCCCGCTGCACATTTGATACTGTGTTCTTTATATCATACATCTCAATTAAAAGATAAATAAATGTGACTATATATGCAGAGGTTCACCACAATAAATTTCTAAGGAGAAAAAAAACTCCCTAAGCAGTACCTTTATCACCCCCGTGTTATGAGGAAACAGAAATCTGCATACTTAATCATCCTATCAACCTCTATGTGCCGGGCATGAAGCTAGGTACCAATGCCTCATTTAATCAAATCAATTATTATTATTATTATTTTTTTGCAAGAGGGTGTGTGAACTTGCTAGAGAGAGAGAGAGAGAGAGAGAGAGACAGCTCCTCACAGGAGAGGGTCAGACTGCAAACCCTCCTCCTCCATTTCTCCCTCCTTTTGGCATTTTGGGTGTTTCTCAACTCTCCAGGTCCAGGACTTGAACCGTGCAGTCAGCCAAGTGGGACGTAGCCACTTTAATCATTAGCGGTGCTGGCCCTGCCTTTGTCTCTATCATTTTAACCATTTTGACTGTGGTTGGAGACGTGTGACATAAATCGACTGTGTAGTGGTTTTTACGTGTACAGTTCAGTGGCCTTAGGTTCATCTACGTCTCTGCACCACCATCTTCACTATGTATTTCCACAGCTTTTCTTTTTTTTTTTTTTAAACCTTCCCAAACTGAAACTCCATTCTGATTAAAACAACAACTTCTCGTTTCCCTCTGCCCCAGGCTCTGGCAACCACCATTCTACTTTCTGTCTCTGTGAATTTGACTACTCTAGGTGCCTCCCATGCGTGAAACTGTATAGTATTTGTCCTTCTGTGGGCTTACTGCACTTAGTTTGATGTCTTCAAGGTTTAACCATGTCGTAGCATGTTCAGAATTTCCTCTCTAAGGCTGAGTACCGATCCCTTGTGTGTGCATCCCACAGTTTGGTCATTCACTCATCTGCCCACAGACACTCAGGGAGGTATTTTTCCCACCCCTGTTTTACAGATGAGGCAACAAATTCTCAGAAAGGTTTCGGAATTTACCCACAGTAATAATAAAGCTGGTCTCTGAGCCCAGTTTGGCTAAAATACAGAGTTCACACCTTTAAGTATTATTTGTGCAAAATGCTACTTAAATCCCTCCCTAAGCTGACATAGCTGACAGCACCATTATACTCACTAGTAAGACTCCAGCGCAGCCAGAGAGTAGAGTGGGGATCACTCTTCTTATAGGAAAGCTACAAGAGCAGTAGTCTGTGGTGACGTGCCCCAGGAAACACCTATGGCTCACCTAATGTGGCGTCATGACCTGACCAAGGTCACACAGAAAAAACTCAGTGTAAATAATTCAGGTGAATTAGGAATTATTTACAAATTACTCTAGGAAATGAAGCTATTGGTTTTAAGCCATAGTAACATTTTGTCTTTCTAACTCACTTGGTCATAGCCAGAGCCTTTTCACAGCATTAACATCTCATGACAATATGTTTTTATTTATTCTGGATGATGGAAGTTTTCAGTTAGATTATCTACCCACTGGAATACCTTGTAGGAATAATCTTTTTTTATTATTTAAAAATAATCTTTTTTATTTAAAATTGTAATTAATTGTGGGCCAGTAGGTGGTGTGGGAGTTAAAGCAGCTGGATCCCACATGGCCAAGTGCATGGTTTGGGTTCCGGAACTAGGGCACTCAGACACAGCAGGTGTATGTGCCCAAAATCCTGAGAGGAGAATGGAGCAGAAGGGATTGCGGCGTGGCCATCCTCCCCTCTCCCACAGTCCATCTCCAGAGAATGCATGCACCCTACAGCAAAAACAATAATAATAATCAATTTCTGGCAATACAAGGAATAACCAAACACAATGAAATCTTGGGAGGTAGATGGGATAGTAGAACACTCTCAGGCTTTGGGATCAGATGACTGTATTCTAGTCTGCATCCCATCATCCTCTAACCGTGCGCTCAGGCAAGCTAATTAACAACTCTGAATTTCAGTTTCTCTTATTTTTTTTTTTTTATTTTTAAATTGCCAGAGGACACATGCACTTGCCAAAGAGAAACAGAGAAAGAGAGAGAAAGAGAGAAGGGGAGAAAGCACCCCTCTATGGAGGCATGGTCATGTCCCAACCCTTCTCCCTTTCTCCACCCTGCTAGGATTTGGGACACATAAGCACACATGCCTAGCACATTTTTTTTTTTTTTTTTTTGGAGAGGTTTTTCGCTATAGGGCGCGTGCGCTCGCCAGACAGACAGAGAGAGACATAGAGACAGAAAGCGAGAAATCACCCCCAAGGGGGGATGGTCACGCCGCAATCCCTTCTCCTCCATTCTCCTCTCGGGATCTTGGGCACGCACGCACACGCGCCCGGCGTGAGTTGTAAGCCACCGGGTCCGAGACGTGAACCGCAGTCGACTACGTGGGAGTCCAGCGACATAGCCATTACGCTAACTGCTGGTTCCCTAGCACATTTTCTATGCTGCCGGGATTTGAACCAATGGTCAACCATGTGGGATCTGGCTTCACTTAACCACTAGGCTATGGGGGCAGCCCCAGGTCTCTCATCTTTAAATCGAAGATTAAAATAACTGACTCTATAGTATCTGTACCATGTCACTCTGTCACCTCGGCCACAGGGTTGGGACAGAGGTGGGCCCTTGCATTCCTCTCCAGGATGCGGGGAGTCTGACCGTCAGGCTGCTGAGACTCGGCAACAGGGATTCTCTAGGGTGGACAGTCACTGGCCACCAGAGCCTCTCCGAGGGGGCACAGAAAGTGAGGCAGTCCGGAAGCTTAGAGACATCCAGGGAGCCAGAGAAGCCACTGCGGAACAGAGGCGCCACGGCATTGGCAGGAGGAGGGAAGGAACTGTCACGTGGGGACATCGCTGAAGACTGACGGGGGTAGGGGCAGAGCCATTCACAGTGAGAGGCAGAGATGGTGCCACGAGGCAGGAAGCGTCCGAGTGGGCAGCCAGCATGAGGCAGATGGGAGAAGAACAGAAAAGCTGCGAGAGAAGCCGGTTGGCAGCCGTGCCAGAGGGCCTTCTGCAGGTCCTCGGGGTCAGACCTGCTCTGGGGTCCCATCAGCTGCTGAGCCCAGCCCCTCCTCATGTCCTCCTTGGGTATTCTGGCCGCCGCTTTTAAAAATGAGTTCCTGGTATCTTGTAGAGATAAATGAGGGGGGCAGGGGGCAGTCGTGGCCTTTACCCCCAAGGAACACTTCATCTCTGGGTCTCATAAAAGTTGAACTACAAAGTACACACAAAATAGCCCAGCAGCGAAACCCACAGGCTTTGTAGTTGAGCAGAAAAGGACCTAATTCCCAGATATGCCATTTGCTGACTACGTAACCTTGGAAGAATTTCCAGATCTTTCTGGGGTTCTGTTTCCTGATCTGTGGAAAGGGCTCAGCTGTGTCCGTGCACAGGGCGTGCTAGGAGAGTCACTGCGACAGAGCCTGAGAGGCGCTGGGCATGCACCGGCACCTTCACCGCCCAGCCTTACACAGTGCACTCCCTCCATCCACCTGCATCACCTCTGTCCTGACTCGGCTTCCTCAGAGGCTGCCTTCAGTGCAGAGGCTTTCTCCTTTGCTCTGTGAGAGGTGGGAGAAGCAAGGGAGGGACAGGAGCCCCAGAAAACAGGGAAAGGAAGTTGCCCCCAATTTCCACAGGGAGGAGGACCCAGAGCCCACTGTAAGGAAAGGAGAGACTCCTGGGTCCCTCGGGGTCCCTCGGGGTCCTCCGGCATTCCCTGCAAACTGCATTCCCTCCGTGTGCCAGCCCTCTGCAGCAGCCTCTCTGTGCTAGAGAGGGGACCTAGGGACAGGGACCGCTCCAGCTGCGGGCAAGTTCCTAGAAAGTCCATCGGAATAGACCTCATTCCTTTGCTGTGAGTAATCGGCCCCAACAAAGCCCACTGGTATTTCCGAGCCCGTTCCCAGTGCCCAGAGCTGGACCGGCAGCCCAGCAGCTGCGAGGCTGGAATGCAGTTCTCCAGCTCTCAGCCCTGGCTCCAGCTTAGCAAAGACTCCTGGCCGGAAGTGGGGACAGCACTGTCCAGGTCACCTCCTCCACGCCTCTGCCTCTGGGTTTGGAGCCAGGAAGCCTGGGTGAGGAATCTGAGGATGGAGGTGGAGGCAGGAAAATGGTTCCCTTTCTCCATTGATCTTGGTAGGAGAAGGGGACAAGGGGAGAGAAAGCTTCACCCCTGTGCTGCCTCCGCCCCCCCACCCCTCCCCTGGTCTCTGAGCAGCTGGCCCCACCCACTTCCCCCTGCTGCCCTCCCCTTCTGGCCCACCATCCGTGCACCCCCTTTTCTGGAAGTTCAGGGGCTCAGAGCTGGTGACATCTACTCTATCAGGTTCTGGTGGTAGGGGCCTCCCTACCCAGGGTTCCCGGGGGCCCAGGTGGGTCACACTGGGAAGCCATGTCTTTTACCTTAGCTCAGAATCTCTTCTGAGCTGGCATATTCCAAAGGGCCAGGGCATTTGTCAGATGCCTGGCTTGCTGGGCCCTGAACCGGGGACAGCCTCTGCCTACTGCCTCCAGGCCTGCCCCTGACACGCTGGGGAGGTTTTAGCACTGCATCGTTACAAATGAGAAAACCAAGGCACAGCAAAAGCAAGTGGCTTGCTCGAGCTCCTTCGGCCAGCCTTTCTTTGCCTGGGCCTACACTCCGGATGCCCAGGTTTTCAGAGGACAGGAGAGTCCCCTGCTGCCTGTTCCTCACCCAGTTCCGAGGAGAGGATGGCCCCAGTGCAGGCCGCACCCACTGCTACCTGCCCTCTGCAGAAAGTGTCCACTCCAAAACGCTGACTGTGTCTCCTCCACCTCTTGGTAAGGCAGGCACCATGGCCCCCTGAGTTCACTCCTCTGTACCCTGTGTGGCTCCTTCGCGGTTATGTTTCCACCTGTTGGAACTCCTGGCCTTCCCTGGAGTGTCAGCGACAGCCCGGGGTGGCGGGCACAGGGGCGTCCATGGGCCAGTGCCTCTTGAGCCTGGTATTCTATAAGCACTCCGGCCATTTGAGATGTACCAGCTCAGAGAAGATTCTTGGAAGCGCACAGTTGCCTGTGGTCAGGGGACACTGACAAACGGCTCCCAGGTCCTGGGCCAGCAGCCAGCTGCCTCGGATGGGCAGAAGGTGAAATCCGAACCTGCTGAGTGGAGAGCGGAAGTCAAGGCCGAGTTACACCCATTCATGGAGAAGAGCTAGTCTCGCTTCCTTACTGCCAGGGCCCGTGTGCGCACGCGAGCACTTACTTTCTGTCTCACTTCGTCCCCCACCCCGACTCTTCTCTCTTTCCCCTCTCATTCACAATCTAGAGCTCATCCTCAGGAAACTGCCGAAGAATGTTTAGCTGGCTTGTGGTTTGCTGAAAAAAGAAGAAAGGGAGACGGACTCATTCAAAAGCAACACCTCTCCCTCCCCCAGACTGCCTCTCCATCTGCCTGCGTCGGTACGCGCACACATACGCACACGTACACACTCGTAAGCACGTTTAGGTCGTGCTGCACACGCGCGCACACACACCCCAGCTGTTCTCCCTTCAGTCCACCTGGCGTCGGGTGGCGGCCTCAGCGCCGGGTGGGAGGGCGGTCAAGGAGAGCAGGCCAGGGGGTGGCCATCCTGGGATTTAACACACGGCTTTCCTTTGGGGGAGAAGCTCACCGCTCTCCAGGTGAGGTCCCCCCTCAGCGGGCCACCTGATGCCTCTGGGGTCAGACCTCTGACCAGTGGTGCAAGTTCTCAGGTTCTCGAAGGCCACCGTGTGGCGACTCACGTCCCTCGCCTGTCTATGAAATGGAGGTGATTCCACAGGGCGGCTGTGATGACTAACTGACACACAGAGGGCTTCCTCAGCGCGGAGCACACGGGGGGACTGTGGGTGCTCTGCTCTCCCCGGACCCCTCCAGGGCAGCTCCCTCACCTGCAGCCAGTCTGCCCCTTCTCCGCAGCTCACTGACGGCCTCACCCACTTGCTGGCTTCGCGAGTCTTGGAGGAGGTGGGGGCGTAGATGCATCTCCTCTGCCTTTAGAAGTGGAAACTGGGATGACTACCACGCACACGCGCACACACACACGCACACATGGTGCAGCTTAATGCACTCTCTGATCCCCTGGAGCCTCACAACCACATGCAAGACAAAGAAGACCTATCTCCTGTCTCAGGGAACATTACACGAAAGTCACCGAAACACTGAATTAGAGCGGGAGATTTTAAGCCCCGAGTCACTTCCAGTCGCTTCTCTCAGACCCTCGCCAAGCAGTGCTCACGGCACACCCACAGTGATTTCGGAGTGTTCCGAGAGAAGGCGCACCTGTCCCCAGAGCTGAGGCGCCCGTGGGGACAGCAGGTGGAAGGATGACTAGGTACTTTCCCCGCCGGCAGCCCGCATCCCCTGAGCTGCCGATGGCCCCAGAGCCCTCATTCTTGCTGACCCTGCGCATCTGTGAAGTGCTGTCACACAGCAAATACCCGCGGAGCCTCCCAGGGAGGGAGGGGAGTCCTCCACACGTATTTTTCTCCCCATTTCACAAACAGGAAAACTGACAGCCCAGAGACGCCGGCTGCGGAGGCTGAGGGGCCGGTGTTCTCCCAGCTGCTGTCCCTGCCTCCCATCTGCATCACCAGTGGGACAGGCGGCTCGAGCAATGCTTGCCCCCTCCTGCCCTGAGTTCGTCACCAAGGTGGGCAGACGCTTCTAACCACCCCCGAGTTTCCTCGCAAGGGCTCCTCTGGAGAAAGGGCTGCCCCACATTTCTGCCTGCGTGTGCATTGACCCTAGGTCTGGCTATGTGGGTGACATCCATCAGGCGCTTAGAACCCCAGAGAGCAGCCACTCCACGGCTGCAGACCCGGGTGGGAAAGGTGGGCTCCCCACTAAGGAATCTTGCTCACCGCCTTCGTTTCCTCCCCTGCCCTTCCCCCGGGTCCTCAGCCATCCAGTGGCAGTAAACGAGAGGAAACATCTGGCCCGGGTTCAGGGCCTCCGCCTGCGTGTCAGGAGGGCTTGTAGGAAGAGGTGATCGGAGGTCTCGCAACCTTGAAATAAACCAACGGTTCAGTTGCAATCCTTTGCCACCCGCTCCCTCTCCTCCTCACCCCACCTTGGCATTAGCCACCCACAGCAGCAGCCCTGCCCTGCCACCACCCAGCGAGCAGCTGTCGGTGCCACTTCCAGAAATCAGAGGGAGCTGTAACCAGAGTCGGGCCCAGGGTGTCTCTGCCAGGACAACAAAGATGCCAGTGGCCACAGAGCCGGGGGGAGGGCACTGGGCACACACCCCAAACCTCTCCCTTCTCTAACGGTACACAGGCAGACCATCTTTTCAGATCGTCATAATGGCCCTGCAAGGTAGGCGTCCATGCCCTTCTGACAGACGAAGCAGAAGCACAGCCGGGGTGAGCAACTTGGCCGAAGCCACACACCGTCAAGGGCAGAGCTGGAACCTACCGTCTGTGCTCTCGCTCTGTGCGCACCACGCGACAGAAGCTGACTTCAGACTCCTTGGTCCACGGGAGGGAATGGGTATCCATCTCTCAGCTGTTCCATTCAGGTGTCCACAGCTGGCTTTTAGGGTGAGTCAGCATCACCCCAACAGTCCCACCCACCCTGGGGCCACAGTCAAGAGCCCGTGTCCGAGCGGCAGGACAGAGGCCACGTGCAGACCACAGTGGCACCACTGGTTGCTGCCCCTCCCCATTCTACTGAGCCTTCAGACTGCGCCTGTCTGTTCAAACACACCAGGACCCCTCAGAGTCCTGTGAACTGGGTAGGTATTACTGTGCCCATTTTTCAAAGCAAGGAAATAAAGACTCCAAGGTGTTAATTAACTTGCCCAGGGCATTCAGCTAAATAAACCAGACAGACTCCCAAATTCAGTGCTCTCTCCTGGCTTCAAGCGCTTTCCTCTCCAGTATGCCTTTTTTTGGGAGAGAATTTTGCTATAGGGTGAGTGAGCTTGCCAGAGAGAGAAACAGGAAGTGAGAAATCACCCCCCAAGCCACAATCCCTTCTCCTCTATTTTGGGATTTTGGGCACACACACACTTGTGTCCGGCATGAGTTTCAAGCCACCAGGTCTGAGACTCGAACTGCAGTCGGCCATGTGGGAGTCCGGTGATATAATCATTATGCCACATGCTGGACCCTCCAGTCTGTTTTTAAGCAGGAAATGGTTGGGCCAGCCCTGTAGCCTAATGGTTAAGGTGCTGGATTCCTCATGACTGACAGGAGTTTGAATCTTGGCCCAGAGGCTTGAAAAACACAATGGGTATGTGTGCATGTGAGCTCGAAATCCTGATAGGGTGGAGAATGGAGGAGAAGGGATTGCAGCGTGACCATGCTCCATTGGGGGTGCTGTTTCTCTCTCCCCCTCCATCTCTCTCTCTGGTGAATGCATACATCCTATGGAAATAAAAAATACAAGAAGAAATCGTGTGTGGCGGGTGAGTTGGGGCCAGGGATCAGAATGCTCACCTGCCCTCTGTCATTAAGAGCAGGGGGTCTAATGTCTACTTGCCTTCTTCCCACCAAGGGAAGGGAGAGGAAGGTTCCAAGGATGGCTCTAGCTCAGGAACCTCCAGCCATGCCCGCAACTGCACAGGGAAGCCTGGAGGGTGGTCCTTGGGAGACCACGGACGGGCCTCCCTCGACGGTCAGACTTCCCGCACCTTCAGCCACCTGCAGATCCCCCAGGATCCTCCCACATGGATGAACGATGGAAGGAGCTACCTCCAAGGCAGGAGGACTGGGTCAGTATTTCATGTTTTCCTCACAAATAATGAAGCCTCAGTTTTTAAAAAGAATTGTCTTTTATTTAATTCCATTTGTTATTATTATTATTTTTTTTTTAATTTGACCAGAGACACACAGAGAGAGAAGATAAAAGCGAGAAAGCAAGTCACTAAGTCCAGGACTTGAACCGTGGTCGACTATGTGGGAATCCACCACCTTCAACCACCATGCCACCTGCCGGCCCCATGAAACCTCATTTTCACAACTCATTTTCATTCTGTTTCCATCTTAAGACACAGAATACTCTCAAACCTTTGAGTCAGCTGTATGTCTCTCCCAGTCCTGTTGAACTCCTCACTCTCAGAGGTAACCTGATTTTAAAAAATTTGCCAAAGGGTGCATGTACTCACCAGAGAGAGACGGAGGAAGAAAATGAGAAAGCACCTCCCCACACACCCCATCACCACTGCTACTGCTCTGGGGTATGATCACGCCACAATCCCTTCTCCATCTCTCTTTCCGTTCGGGATTTTGGGCACTAACACACATGCTGGGTCCAGGACTCAAATTACACAATAGGCCATGCGTGATCCAGTCACCCCAACCCCATGCCGTGCGTGGACTAACCCATACATTCCTTTGAAAGAAATAATAGTTTTGCCATCCATGGATGTTCTCTTAGATAGTCCGTTGTTCTTTTCTTTAAAAGTCAAGATAGAGGGACCAGCAGGTGGCGTGGTGGTTAAGGTTCTGGACTCCACATGGCTGACCGTGGTATGAAACCTGGACCGGCTGGCTTGGTTTGCATGCCAGGTGCGTGTGCGTGCATTCCCCAAATCCCAGGGGGAGAATGTAGAAGAGGGGGTGGCAGTGTGGCCATCCCCCCTCAGGGGTGATTTCTTACTTCCCCTCTCACTGCCTCTTTCTGTCTCTCTCCTCTCTGGTGATCACACACGCCCAAAGGCAAAAAATTAAAAAAAAAAAAAATCAAGACAGAGGAAGCATGATTTTTATGCCGTAAAGTTTACCCTGGCTTGGTGCTCTGTGAACTCGGACTAACTCGTAGTGCACCCACCACTAATGATGGAGATGTGCACGGCTTGGCCCCATAGCCTGGAGGTTAAGGGAGCCAGTCCCATGTGGCCAGCCTCAGTTTAAACCCCAGACCCGGTGGTTTGTCAAACATGCTGGGTGCGTCTGCTTACATGCCCCAGATTCTCTACGGATGGAGGGATGGAGGAGAAGGGGTTTCAGTGCGCCTGCGCCTCACTGTGGTGCTTTTTCTCACTCTCTCTCTCTGGCACATGCATGTACCTGCTGTTTTGTTTGTTTGTTTGTCTTAAAAGTAGAACATTTTCATCAACCCCGAAGGTCCCTTATCTCCCTTTTCAGAGAATTCACTCCCTCAGTATCTAAGTTTTGGCAACTGCTGATTTCTGCGGGGCTGGGAGGGACTTGTTCTTGTTTTTTGTGTGTTTTGTCATAGAGCACATCAACTCTCCAGAGAGACCGAGGGAAAGTGAGAAAGCACCCCGCAGGAGGGATGGCTGCGCGATTCCTTCCCCTCTCAGGATTCTGGGCATGCACGCACACATGCCAGTGTGATTTTTAATCCACCGTGCCCAGGACTTAAACTGTGGTCCGCCATGTGGGAGTCCAGTGCCATAGCCATCACGCCATCTGCTGTCCCTTACTGATTTGGTTTCTAGCACTATAGATTTACCTTTTCCAGAACGTCACATCAATGAAGTCACACGGGGTGCCTAGGAGTCTGAGCGCTCTCCCTCAGCATACCTTTATAGCCTGGCATTCTTACTTCACGGTACAAAATGCACTCCTATTGTTCTGTGTGGTCAGGACCTTATCCCTCCCATTGGTGAGTACTCTGGTGTATCCGTTTGTTTGTCCATTCGACATCCCTCATTTGAGCTGTTTTCAGTTTTTGGCAATTATGAATGAAGCTACTATAATAAAACATTTACATGCAAGCTTTTTGTGTGAATGTATGTTTTTTATTTCTTTTAGGTAAATACCTAAGGGTGAGATTGCTGGGACATAAGGAAATACATATTTAATTTTACAAGAAATGGCCAAATCACTTCTAAAGTTGCTGTACCCATTTTGCATTCCTAAGAATATGCAAAAGTTCTAGTCAATGAGCATCTTTCCCTACACTTCATATTGTTTTTATTGTTTTATTAGTAGTTATGTAGTGGCATCTCATTGTGTCTTCATTGGCATTTTCCTAATGACTAATGGTGTTGAATATCCTCTCACATACTTTTTTTGCAATTTATGTCTTTCGCTTGGAGCAGCTTCTATTGAAATAATTGGTTACTTTTCATTATTGGGTTATTTCCTTATTATCGTGTGGTGAAGATTCTTTATATATTCTGGATATCAATACTTTAGTAGATTATATGTCTGTATCTATATCTCTTCTCTCATTCTGTATCTTGTCTTTTTTTTCTCCTAACAGTATCTTCTAAAGTTCAGAAGTTATCAGTTTTGATGAAGTCTATTTTATCGATTTTTAAAATGGTTAATATTTTTGTGTCCCCTCTAAGAAATCTTTGAATAACCTAAAGTCACAAAATGTTTCTCCTGTGTTCTTATAGAACATGTATAGTCTTAAGTTTCAAATGTAGGTTTATAATCTATTTCAAGTTAGTTTTTGGATATGGTGTGAGGTACGGATTAAGATTTACTCTTTTCATATGGGTGATCACAGTGACAGCACTATTTGTTGAAAGTCTATACTGTCTCACTGAGATACTTTTGACAAACATGAGTTGACCATGTATGAGTGTGTCTATCTCTGAAATTTCTATTCTTCTCCATTTATCTATTTCTCTATTAGGTCCTACATTAATACCATGATGTCTTGATCATTATAGATTTATAGTCTTGGACTTGGGATATTGTTCATTTATTTATATTTACCTAAGTGAAATCATACTGTATATATTCTCTGTTTACTTTTTTTCTTTTGTAAAGGTTTTTGCTTTAAGGTTCATGAGCTCGTGGGCAGAGAGAGAGAGAGACAGAGGCAGAGACAGTGAGAAGGAAAGTGAGGAATCACCCCTCAGGGAGGATGGGCAAGCCACAATCCCTTCTCCTCTATTATCCTCCTGGGGTCCTGGGCACACATGCACACGTGCCCAGTGTGAGTTTCAAGCCACTGGGTCTGGGACTCGAACTGCAGTCGGCCATGTGGGAGTCCAGCAACACAACCACTGTGCCATCTGCTGGCCCCCCCATTTACTTTTTTTATAGGATTTTGAAATCCATCCACATTGATGTAGAGATCTCTCCTGTCTTCATTTTCACTGCTCTATAGTGTTCGTTTGTATGTTTACACCACATTTTTCTATCCTTCTGCTGTTGATTGACATATTGATGGTTTATATGGTTGGATGGTTGGATGACATATAGAAGGCTATATCCTATGTTGTATATACATCTGTCTAATAGTGCACATATGCAAAGTTTTGCAGGATTTGAACCTATGTATGTAATTTCTGGATCTCTGGATATATGAATATATGATATATGAACCATTTTTGCTAGCTAGGACTGAAATCACTTTCTAAAGTATTATATCAACTTTCACCCCCAGCAACAGTCTATGAGTTTTGGTGTTCCACATTATTTCTTGGCATTGTTGGGCTTCTTAACTCAAAATTATACCTCATGGTGGTTTCAATTTGCTAATATAGTAATTTCTTCACTTTGAATTCTTTAGGAGGAGTTTCTCAGCTATTTTCCATCTTTTGTGCTTCAAATACATTTTAGAATTACATTGCCACATTCCACCAAGAGGAAAAAAACCAGTTGTTGAGATTTTTATTGCTATTTCACTGAATCTAAAAATAAATCAAAATGAGGGGAATTTACTCTGTCAGATTACTGAGTCTTCCTATCTAGGATATGGCTTGACTGCTCATTTTAGACATGCTAAATGATGCTCGATAACACTTTATATTTTTCCTTGTGAAAGTCTCACCGATCCATTAAATATTCCTCTGTATCTTAACTTTTATTATCCATATTATCTTTTTTCTTTAAATTTTCGGGATGTTGATGGTGCATAAAAATGAACTTTTGTAACTTTCTGATTGTTTGATAACCATTCCTATTAAGCCTAGTAATTTGACTAAAGAACACATTCGGTTACCTGTAAGGACAATCATAGATTCTCAAACATGACAGTTTTGTTTTTTACCTTTTCACTCAATAGAACTTTCATTTCTTTTCCTTTCGTATTTTACTGGCTAGAACTTCCAGCAACACTGAATAGAAGCAAGGAGGGAAAATACGAGGTGGTCTTCCAAAAGTTCCTGGAAAATGTGCATTATAAGAAAACTATGAATAGATAACTATGCATGGATTTCTATTTTTTATTTCTGTTTTTTTTATAACAAAATAAACTCATACTTTAATTCCATCTATCACACACTTTTATGAAGTCCTCTCATAGCCCTAGCTTTTTACTGATCCCAAAGGGAAGAGATTTAATATTTTACTATCGGATGTGTAATTATTGGGTCGTCAGATAAGTCATGATGCATTTTTGCATAGAAAAAATACACCATGACTTTTCCAACAACCCCCAATACTATAAATGTGTGTGTGTGTGTGTGTGTGTGTGAGAGAGAGAGAGCATGCACGTGCATTGATGTAGCCATACATGTGCTAAAAACCACTTGCCAGATTAAGGTGGTCATCTCTGATTCCTAGCTGGGTGAGAGTTGTCATGAGCAAATATCAAACGTTATCAAACACTTCCTGAGATGATCATATGGTTTCCTTCTTCCACTGAACAATTATGTGGTGAACTACATTTAGAAATTTTCTAATATTGAACTAACTTTCCATTCAAGGAATCCAGCTTGTTCATAATTGATTATATTTTTTAATACATAGCTAGTATCAATGTGGTTATGTTGCCTTTAGGATTTTTGCATCTATGTTTAGTAGTGAAATGATTGTATAATATTTTTTCTTCTACAACTCTGTCTGATTTTGGTATCAAGTTTATACTGGCTTCCTAGATTAACTGAGACATGTTCCCTTTTCATTCATTCTATAAAAGAATTTAAATAATATTGCGATCATCTTTTTCTTTGATGTTTGACATAGTTTACCAATAAAAATCATTTAGGATTGATATTTTCTTTGTAAGGAGATTGTCAGTATCCACATTTCATAATTTGGATGATTGTATTCAAGATTTCCATTTCCTCTTGAACCATTTTGGCAATTCATGTTTTGCTAGCTATGTGTCCTTTTCATTTAAGTTTCCAAATGCATTGGCAATAAATTAGATTCTTTTTTTTTCATTATGTTTTAATTCCTGCTACATCAGTGGTATACTCATCTCCTAGGGCTTCTATAATGAAGTACCAGAAACTGGGTGGCTTAAACCTACAATAATGTATTATCTCGCAGTTCTGGAGGATAGAAATCCAAACTCAAGATGCTGGTTCCTTCTGAGGGCTCTGACCTCTCTCAGCTTCTGGCAACCTCTGGCCTTCCTTGGCTTCCGCCTTCATCTTCAGTGGCGTTCTCCTGTGCCTATGCCTGGTCTCTCTCCTCTTCTTAAAAGAACACTACGCATGCGGGGTTAGAGATCACCCTGGTGACGTTATTTTAACTTGTTTAAAGCTGCAAAGACTTCTTTCTTAATAAGGTTATAGTCAAGGTAGTAGAGGTAAGATCCTCAACATATCTGGGTAGAGGGGTGGGGGGAAACAATTCAACTTGTTAAGAAGTAGTTAAATCTTCTTTCTCATGTCTAATGTTATTTTTTTTTGCCTTTCCTCTTTTTCTTTTACTCTTCCTGGGAGTTATCCATTGTAGTCATCTTTTTAAGAAAGAAAATTAAAAGAAAGAAGAAAAAAATCTTCCAGCTTTGCTAATCTTTATCTTTTTTGTCTATTTCATTAATTCCACTTTTTATTAATTTGTTTATTCCACTTTTAAAAAGATTATTCTTTCATTTGTTTTCATTTCTTAATATGGGTGTTTGCCTTGCTAATATTCAGACATTCTTCTTTTCTAATACATAAGCATATAAATTATGTGTTTTCTTTTAACTATCTAAATCACCACTAACCATCATTTAACTTCAATCCCTAAATTTTAATGTGCAGTATTAGCTTTATAAATCAGTATTAAGTGTTTTCTCATTTCCATTATGGTTTTTCTTTCTTTGACTCTGTAGTGATTTAGAAGTATGTCCTGAAGTTTCTAAACAAGGAATTGGTTTTTAAGTCATTGTTTTGCTATTGATTTTTATTTAATTCCTTTGTAGTCAAAGGATGTTAACTCTAAGACAGTAATTGAAATTTGTTGAGACTTGCTATTTTGGAATACTGTATAAATAATTTTATTAAACGGTCCAAACATACTTGGAAAGAATATCTTTCCCATTTCTCGGGTACAGAATTCAATATATAACCATTAGATCAAGTTTCTTATTTGCATTTTTTAAATCTTCTAAGCCCTTAGATTTTTTTCATCGCTTTATCTATCAAATATTGAAACAGTACATTAAAGCTTCCCACCATGATGTAGATTTGTTAATTTCTGTTTGTGGTTCTTACTGTTCTATTTTATGTCTGTTGAAGCTCTGTTCTTGGTTACAGACAGGTTTAATACTATTAAGTACTGGTAAGTTGAAGTTGAAATTCTTACCATTATCTAATGCCTCTTTATGTCTAATAAAGCTTTTTGCCTTTTAGTAAATTTTGTTTTATAGTAATGTAATTATTTAATCTCTTCTTTATCTTCCTCAGATATTTATTTTTGTATATTTTGCTTTCAACCTTTCAGCATCTTTAGTTTTAGTTGTGACTCTTGGGAACAAGATTAATTAGATTTTTAAATCCAGTCTAACCATATTTGCCCATTCAATAATTCTTTCATTTCTTTAAATTGGATACTTTAATCTGTTTGCATATACTGAATCCGGATATTGGGTCTATTTCTAACATGTTGTTCTTTGTTTCTTCCTCTCTTCTTTGCCTTTTGGTTGTTGTCTGAAATTTCTCACTCCATTTTCCTTCTGCAAGTAGGCAAGTTCCACAGTTTATCCTATCTTTAACTTGAAACCTAAAGTTAGGATTTTTACTCACTTAATCTAAGAATCTTAGTGTGTTTCAATTCTATTTATACCCACTCCAACTTGCATGCTTTCTTGCTCTATTACAGTTCTGTTGCTTCACTCTTTGAGTTATTCATTATTGTTGCTTTGTTCTGTGTTTAGAGTCACCCATGTATTTATCTTTTCCTTCTGTCATTATTCCTTCTTACATCTCAATCTTTCCTCCTAGAATCATTCTTCCTGAAATATATTTCAGTTTAGAAATTTATTTAGTGAAGTTCTATTGGTAGTGTGTGTGCTAAAAATATCTCTATTTTTATCCTCATTCTTAAGAGGTTGCTTTTTTAGGTATATATTGGGTTGTCAGAAAAGTCATGAAAGACAGAGAGAGACAGAGAGACAAAAAGCGAGAAATCACCTCCTAGGGGGGATGGCCACGCCGCAATCCCTTCTCCTCCATTCTCCTCTCAGGATCTTAGGCATGCATGCACACGGGCCTGGCCTGAGTTTAAGCCACCAGGTCCAGGACTCTAACCACAGTTGACTGCATGGGAATTCAGCGACATAGCCATTACACTAACTGCTGGTCCCCTGTGTCTCTCTTTATAAGCTGTACAGAAGCACAAGAGACCCTCAGAAAATTGTCTCCTGACCATTGTTAAATAAAAAAGTTAGAAAAGAACTGAACAGAAGAGAGGAATGGAAGTCCCAGGAAAGGTGTCTCTGCTGCTGTGTCAGAAGTGAGGAAGCGCACCTGGTACACTCATGGCCTTGATCCTGGCTGGCCGCAGGCCACGGCAGAGGGCCCTGGGGAGGGTGTTTGTCTTTGTCTTACTCTCTTTTTCTCTCTCATGAAAGAAAGAAATAAACTTGATAAATAGTGAGAAGTTGAATTACAGAACAGTTAAGGGACTGGCCTATGCCATACTGTTAGGGGGAAAGGTCTGGACTAAAGTGTGCAGGACACAAACCCTCAGCCTCAGCCCTAGACTTTTCCCCTTAGTGGCCCACCCCCAAACCACCTGTGCCACCACATAACGCAAATCGTTGGGCCAGAGAGGACCGCCCCGGTGCAGCTTCTCCAGTCCTTAAAAATATACTCCTTCATAATCCATTAAATCGTCTTCAGGACAATCCATTAAATTGGATTATCCGATAATCATTTCTCTAGTAATCAAACAAAAAATTAGAATAAAAATATTGTCGGGACCAGCAGTTAGCGTAACGGCTATGTTGCTGGACTCCCATGTAGTCGACCGCGGTTCACGTCCCGGACCCGGTGGCTTAAAACTCACGCCAGGCGCATGTGCGTGCGTGTGTGCCCAAGATCCTGAGAGGAGAATGGAGGAGAAGGGATTGCGGCGTGGCCATCCCCCCTGGGGGGTGATTTCTCGCTTTCTGTCTCTCTGTCTCTCTCTGTCTATCTGGTGAGCACATGCGCCCTATAGCAAAAACTTCTCAAAAGAATAAAAATATTGTCTTGGGACCAGCAGATGGTGCAATGGTTACATTGCTGGACTTCTACGTAGTCGACCTCATTTCGAGTCCCAGACCTGGTTGCTTACAACTCATGCCAGGCGCATGTGCATGCAGGCCCAAAATCCTGAGATAAGAATGTAGAAGGGATTGCGGAATGGCCATTCCCCCGGTGGATGATTTCTCGTTCTCTCTCTCTCTCTCTCTCTCTCTCTCTCTCTCTCTCTCTCTCTGTCACTTTGGTGAGTGCACATGCCCTATAGCAAAAATTTTTCTCTAAAAATAAATAAATGAAATATTGTCTCACAAGTATAACTGTATCAGTGGATATTAGGGTGCCATGTTTAAAATTGAGACTATCAAAACAACCCAGATCCATACGGCAATGGTACCAAACTGATTATCTAACCTGAATCTCTCCTGCTGTTATTTGCTGTTGGTTCATCTTCAGAGTATATGAAGTCTCTTCTATGGGATAAGCCTTCCTGGATTTGAAATCCTTAAAACCAACACATTTGGAGAAAAAAAATTCTAAAATCTTTTAGCAAAAAAAAAAAAAAAAAAAATTAAAAAGCTAAAAAGGGGCAAAAAAAAAAAAAAAGAGAAATAAAATGAACTACAGTTGACCATAACATAATTTTTTTTTAAAGAGAGAGAGATTTTTGCTTTAGGGTTTGTGTGCTCACCAGAGAAACAGAGATAGAGAGAAAGTGAGAAATCACCCCCTGGGGGATGGACATGCCACAGTCCCTTCTCTTCCATTCTTCTCTCCAGATTTTGGACATGCATGCACACCCGCTCAGTCTAAGTTTCAAGCTACTGGGTCCAGGACTAGAACCATAGTGTGGGAGTCCAGTACCTTAACCACTGCGCCACTTGCTGGCCCCAACCACTGTCATTCTCAAAAGGCCAAAGAAAGAGTGAAAAGAGCCCAGGTCACTATCTCTGAAAACAGGAGTTACACCCACCCCTGAACTGGATAATCCTCGACATCCTTGTGTGGTAGAATCACGGGAAGAGGCACCTTGGAGCTGGAAAATGGACCGTATGTTCATGTGACCCAGGCAGCCATCCTCAAGCAGGGACAACCGAGTGGGACCATGCCTAGGGCAGTATTTCTCTGCCTCTCAGCACTAGCCTGGGGATACCAGTGAGGACCAGGTTCTGATTTGGCAAATCTGGAGTGGCATCTGTGAATCTGTGTTGCTAGGCAGTTGCTAAGCAACAGTGCTGCTGGGGATGGGGTCCTGTTGGAGGCATGAGCATGGGGGTTGTTCAGAGGAGGGCGTAAGCATCCTTACCTTCCCTTACCTTCCCGGCCCCAGGCCCAGCGTGTGGCAGGCGCTGGGTGGGTATGAGGTGAGTGCTCCCGTTGGGACCTACTTCATTTTACCTCTCCCGATCGGATCTCGGTGTTTTCATCCGGATAAGAGCCTGCTATTTAAAGCGAACATTAAGGGAAGGGGCTGAGTGTTTCTAGTACTCAGACCAAGACATGTGCTCAGAGATACCTTCTTTCCAGACTGCTGTTAGGAGGTCCCATGGCCTTTGGGCCTGGGGAGACCTGAACAAAAGGCAAACTAAGAAACCGAAGAAGTAAAGAGGAAATTGGAGGACAACCGCAAGTGGCAAGCTGTAGGCATTAAATGCCTTACAGGGAGAAGTGAACCAAGCCTGGAGGTTGAGCAGAGGTCATGGTGGGAGACCTGCAGTCCCGGCAAGCATAAGGAGGAGGAGGAGGAGGAGCAGGAGGAAAGGAGCCAGGGCCTGCCTGGGTCCCAAGCGCGAGGAAGAAGCTGAGGCAGCACTCCGAGCTGTGCCAGGTCCAAGCACCCATCCTAGGCCCTGCAGTCCCTGCAGCTGGCAGCTCCATCCAGCAGGCTTTTCCAGCAGCTGCTCCTGACACCTCCTGAGGAACTGCTGCTTCCTCCCTCCTGAAGCCAGCAGCTAGCACTTCCCAGCACCCTGCCACCTGTCCAGGCCTGTGGAGGGGCCCTTATGGACAGGACGGGCACCACACACAGCATCATATTACAGTTTTCTCTCTTCCCCCTTCCCGCTGCCTCTCCCTCTTCCTTACACCCCCCTCCAGTCCCCCCTACAATGGCCCCACTGGCCCACCACCCCTAGCCAGCCCCGTCTCCCAGCACCTAGCTCCCGACCCCTGAGCTTTCATGTGTCCACAGGGCTCCCCCAGGATGGCGACCAAGGTGCACCTACCCCCCTATCTCCAAGACAGGGGGCAGAGGTGGGGGAGGGGATGACAGCTCCAGGCTGCAGCAGATTTGCAGCCCCTTTGAGGACCCAGAACTTCTTTTTAGAGGAAGAAATTCAGTAAGGGCCCAGCTCCTGATTGGCTAGCATCTGGACTCTGGAATGTCTCAGGTGCCGTATATGCTCATATATAAGGAGCTATGGAAAACAAGTGTGTCCTGCCCCAGCCGTGGTGGAGAAAGCCTGGCAACAGTAGCTCATTGATGTCCCCAGGAGGACTTCCCTCCCGTCTGCACACCGCAGGCAGGACGAGGGCCCTAGGATCCTGGCTTTGCAGGCGCCCAGCTTGGCTGGAAGCGAAGGCTGCGGTATGTAACCGACAAGGAGGAGAACAAGGACTTCTCTGATGCTTTCCTTGGGGCTCATCACTGGAACACGCACTACTGTGTTCCTTGGGCTTCTCATAGGCAAGTGTATACGGTATCTCCTTGAGGAATGTGCTAGTCACAACCTCCTACCTTTTCGGATAGGGGAGGGATTAAAATGATCTTAGAGCTGATCAATTCTCAGGGCCTGGGGCACCCTCCCCCACAACCTCCCCTCCCCACCCCCTACCCACCTTCCCTGCTAGGGAAGTCTTCGCCCCATCCCTGGCCAGGAGGGCTGCTCCAAGGAGCTAAGGGGGCAAGGAAGGGAGGAGGTTTGTGAGCATCTGCACATGTGCCCCGGTGACATTCCAGGGGCAAACGCAGAGTGAAATCGAAGAAACTGCAGTCAGGTCCCTGCTGTTCTGCATTATCCATGCCTGTACACCCCGTGGTTATACAAAGAACCGCCAGTGGGTAACAGTCCCATCCGAGAAGGCCGGACATGGCGGGCCCAGACACTGTCACCTTCTGCCCTGTTCATCTCACAGGCGATGATGGGGGCCTCAGGTGACCTAGGCACACAGGCAGTTCCGAGCAGATTCGGGGCTAGGACAGCTCTCCTGAGACTTGGGCCAGGGCTCACTCCACGCTTACACTGGGTCTCTACCACACATGTACAAGTGCTTATTGGCTGTCTCGTCCTTCAGTTAGCCCATGGGTGAAGCCAGTGGTGAGGGAGGCAGGAGGGGACCTCTGAGGGGCACTGTCATTCATGAAAGGGAAACAGCTCATTTCTCTAGTCTAGGTGCCACTCAGAGCCACATGTAGGCCCCTTTGAGGATAGGCCCCCTCGAGGACCAAAGGTGGCAGCAATGCCGCCTCCTGGCACAGACTTAGAGCCACCGAGGGAATGTGGAGCTTCATTCTCCCCCTCCCCGCCTCATTCCTCCTCTCTCCCTCCTGCCATCCTCCTCAGGGTATGAGAGACAGTGAAAACTCCAGCCAGCCAGGCCACCCAGCAGTCCGAGTCTGGGAGACAGGGGTGCCATCCCTCCTGGCATGTCAGTGTGGGCTGTAAGCAAAGCCTCCCCGTCCACCTCTGTCCACGAATACACGGTACGTGCGTGCACACGCTCAGGGTGTGGGAGCTCTGGCCAGTCTCTGCGTGTCTGTGTGTCTCTCTGTGTGTCTGTGTCTTTGAGCGTTGGTGTGTCCGTGTGTCTTTGTGTGTGTCTGTGTCTCTGTGTGCTGTCTATCTCTCTGTGTCTCTGTGTCTGTGTGTGTGTGTGCCTGTGTGTTGTCTTTGTGTCTCTGTAAGTGTTTTTGTGTGTCTCTGTGTGTTTGTGTGTTCTCTTTATGTTGTCTCTGTGTGTCTCTGCGTGTGTCTCTGTGTGCTTCTGTTTGTTGTCTGTGTATGTCTCTGTCTCTGTGTGTCTGTGTGTCCCTGTGTGTCTGTTTGTGTCTCTGTGTATTGTCTGCATGTCTGTGCATGTCAGTGTGTGTCTCTGTGTATTGTCTGTGTGTCTCTGTGTGTGTCTCTCTGTGGGTCTCTGTGTGTGTCTCGTGTGTCTTTGTGTGTCTCTGTGTGTCTCTGTGTATTATCTGTGTGTGTCTCCCTCTGTGTGTCTGTGTGTCTCTCTGTGTGTGTCTCTGTGTGTGTCTGTGTGTCTCTCTGTGTGTGTCTGTCTCTGTGTGTCTGTGTGTCCCTGTTTGTCTGTTTGTGTCTCTGCGTATTATCTGCATGTCAGTGTGTGTCTGTTTGTGTCTCTGTGTATTGTCTGCATGTCTGTGTGTGTCAGTGTGTGTCTCTGTGTATTGTCTGTGTCTGTGTGTGTCTCTGTCTGTGTGTCTCTGTGTGTGTCTGTGTGTGTCTGTGTGTCTGTGTGTCTCTCTGTGTGTCGGCGTGTGCATGTTCTCCCCCACCGCTTCCTCTCCTGCGCCCGCCCCACACCCTCTGAGAACGCACAAGGTTCCCATTAGCGAGGCGCCCTGTGCGCAGGGTGTTGGCGGGAGGGCGGCCGGCCGTGATGGATGGCTTTCCGAGAGGACTTCCCAGGGTGGTCCCTGCGGCACACAGGGCTGCACAACCTGCCCTTGTTTGCGGCCCTCCCGGGGTCTGCCGGGCCCTGCCGAGCCCTGCGCCTGGCTCTCACTCCTTCCCTCCGCCTTGATCCTCCCCACCGGCGTCTCCGAGTTCCAGTTCTCCTGTGTTGAAGCAGACGGTTTCTGAAGTTTTCCTTTTAGAATAAAAGTGCGTCCCATGCGCTTGCTCCTTATTATGAATATGGCTGTCCCTAAGAGGAAGAGGTGGCTTGGAGACCCGAGCTCATGAAATGTCACCCACTATCTGCACTCTAAGTGGGAAGCTGACGTCGTTCACCACGCCCGGGCCGGGCATCCTCTCCACACGCGGATGAGCGGCGACGTGGCGGGGCAGGTAACCGAAGGCTCTCCTGGGGCCCCGAGAGCTCGCACACACCGTGGACACGGCCGGCATGTGTGGAGTACGTGATGAGCACGTGGCAATGGGTCCTACAGGCTGTTTAATCACACCCCGATTTTGGGGGTGCAGTGGCTCGTGGCTACAGGTTCAGAGAGGCAGAGGCGAGGCGTGAGTGCCCCGGCTCCAGGTGCCCTGCGACATGTCCCTGTCCCACTGGGGGAACTGGAACCACTACCCCAACAAGCCCTCTGCCCACAAGGTGCTTTCACCTTGCTGGGAGTTGGGAGCCAGGCAGGAAGTACGACAGAACAGCTCAGGAAGCCTGTGCCCATCATACTCCCAGGACAGAGAGCCCCTAATGCGGGGGGCGCATGGGGGCGTTGTCTCTATTCAAGGAGAGAATGGACACCACAAAGCAGCCGGCCAGTTCACCCAAGGTCAAATCGCTGGGAACAAAAGCGAGTTAATCAAACCCTTAATCCAGTTGAAGGGTTTGCAAAGCACTTTAAGGAACTGGGGGGTGGGGGTGGCAGATTTTGGAGCCTAGACCTCCCAGGAAGGGCCTAAGATCAGTGCACGTCCAGAGCCTTTTTTTAAACTTCCACATAGGAAAGTTTTTTCTCCCACCAGAACAGAATACCTGAGAGTTGGTCCCAGGACATAGTGCCACCTCACACAGCTGTCTCCTGCCGGAGTAAATGTCAGAGCGACTCCATTCAGTTCGAGTCTGGGAAACGAACTTATTAAAGGCTCTGAGAAGTCCTGTGGGCAACAAAACACCCAGATAGGAACACCCACCTCCAGTGCGTGGGGAAAAACAAATTTCATTTAACTCAAAGTTATTTGCACCAAAAAAACTCCTTTTCTCCATCCCAGAGAGCCCATTCAGTCGGAACTAAGGCCTCTGAGGAACACACTCCCGGAAACCTCGGCAGAGCCCTCTGACTGCACAGCAGGGTGTTGGTGTGGAGTACAGAGCACCGGGTCCTACAGGCTGTTTAATCACACCCCCTCTCAGTAACCCCACTGTTCAGAAGAAGGAAGCGGACTTTGGGGGTGCAGTGGCTCGTGGCCTACAGTTTAGTAGGCACTGAGCCTCCCGGCCCTGGATTTGGTGAGCGAAGGTTGGATACCCTTGGTCAGTAGGAGGTTTCTGCTTTAGACAGAAGATGGCAGGAGGCGGCGTGTTAGGCTTGAACCTGTTTGGTCTCCCTCTCTGACTGGTAGACCCGCTGTCTCCTCTCCTACCCTCTCCGTAGCTTAGGGTGGCTACAGGACTGGCCTCTCCCAGGGGCCTGCGAGGGGAAGAAGGAATTTGCTGGCTTGGGTCATTTTACGGCCCCCGAGATGCAGACTTCCAAGGATCTTCCCGCTCTAGCTGACACATCAACGTGAGTGCGTACTTTCCTCCTCCGCAAGGACTCTCAAGACCCCCAGCCCATCACAGCTACCGCCCACACACGCCTGAGCGCCCTGCCCATGTGCCCCAGAGAGGGCCCTGTTCTGTCCAGCAGCCATACCTGAGCTCGGCGTAGACAAAGTAGATGTGCAAGAGGTGTGAACAGGGTGGGGCCAGCCGGTGGTGTGGTGGTTAAGGTGCTGGCCTCCCTCATTGCCAACCATGGTTCAAATCTCGGACCTGGTGGCTTGAAAATTATGCTGGGGCTCAGCAGATGCCATGGTGGTTAAAGTGCTGGATTCCCACATAGCCAACTGTGGTTCAAGCCCCAGACCTGATGGCTTGCTTTCTTACATTCCCTCTCTCTTTCTCTCTCACTCTGTCTCTTTCTAATGAGCATGTATACCCTATAGCAAATTTAAACAATAATAATAATAAATAAAATTAAATAATTGTTTAAAAAGAAAGGAAGAAAGAAAGAAAAAGAAAGAGAAGGGAAGAAGAAAGAAAGAAAGAAAGAAAAAGAAAGAAAGAAAGAAAGAAAGAAAGAAAGAGAAACAAAGAAAAGAAAGAAAGGGAGGAAGGAAGGAAGGAAGGAAGGAAGGAAGGAAGGAAGGAAGGAAGGGGAAAGAAGAAAGAAAGAAAGAGAGAGAGAGAGGAAGGAAGGAAGAAAGGTAGAAAAGATGATCACGCTGGGCGCAGTGAACGCATCCCCATAATCCCGGGAGGAGAATGGAGGAGAAGGGGTTGTGGCATGACCATCTCTCCTGACCTCTCACTGCCTCTCTCTGCTTCTCTCCAGCAAGCTCACACACTCTGTGGCAAAAACCTTTATAAAAGAGAGAGAAAGAAAGTACGAACAGGGGCCAGCAGGTGCTACAATGGTTAGGGTACCACATCCACATGGCTGACTACATGGTTTGAGTCCCAGAGCCAGCAGCTTGAAAGACATGCTGGGCACCTGTCTGCGCATGCCCGAACTCCAGAGAAGAGCGTGAGAGACTGAGGATCGCACAGTTGATTTCTTACTTGCCCTCTCTGTGTCTCTGTCTCTCTCCAGTGAATACATGTGCTCTGTGGCAAAAATCTAAAATAAATAAATACATCACTTTTAAGACGTGAACGGAATTGAATGCACAGCCCGTGTGGGTTATCCTGATACTGCTTCTCTCTGCCCAGCCACCCCCGGCAGAGACTGTGTCTAGAGTCTCCTGAAGAGCCGCGTGTTGGAGGGTGAAGGTCCTCCTCTGAGAGAAGTGTGCACAAGCGCCGGCCCCTGTTCTCTTCCTCCCAGCCCAGCCCCGCCTGGCTTCGTGATCTGCAGACCTGAGCCGACACCCCTTCCTAAGCACGTCTGTGTCCTAGCCACGGCAGCAGCACCCTTCGCCTCCATCTCCTCTCTTCTCATGGTCTTCCCTCCCTCTCCCACCCCTACTCCTCCCTCTCTCCCTCCATGCTCTGCCGCACCCTCTCCCCATTTCCCTTCTCCCCTCCCCTAGCCAGGGCTTTTCTTCCATCTGTAGAGCTGGCAGTGTCACTCCGGCCCGGTGGCTGGCTCCTGGGAACCTCTGTGTGCCTGAGCCCTGGCTGTTTCTTCCCTCCAGCTGCCCGACCCGGGATGGCCTAAATAAATGTATGTGTTGGGCCGCACCGTCACGGGACACCCCTCACCCCTCACCAGGGCCCTGGGGTAGGACGCACAGTCAGGGCACTTGTATTCACTCTGCTGGGCACCTTCATGGAACAATCCCGGGCCACGCCTGTGTCCCACATCACCAGCAGCGAGCCCTTTTACTTTCAGAAGCATCTTGGACTGGCCAGTAAATGATGTGGCTGCCCTATTCAGAGCCTCTCGCCGTCACGCTGCCCCCACGGAAAGGCCAACTTGTGTGGTTATAGGCGCCCATGCAGCACCCGAGGGATAGCCTGGCTGTGGAGGGGGGGCAGGTCAGAGTGGACACTCCAGCTGTGACACCTGCCCGGATCCCCCTCTGCCTTTGGGACAGTGCTTGGGCAGTGGGAACTCTCAAGAAGAAGACTGCTGACACCTGATTTCCATTGCCACCACGTGCCACGGCACAGCAGCAATTATAATCAAAGCCCACGCCCTCTTCCTCTCACCGTGTGCAAGAGGCGCTTCACCTCTGCACGAATGGCGGAGACGCACGCAGACCAGCACCTCAGCTGGAGCCACGCGGCTGGGAACCCTGTGCACACTCAGCCGCTGGGGCTCTGCCGCCTGCAGGAGCAGGAGCGTGCGGTTAGCAGCGGGTGGTTTTGGAGAGTGTCCTGGCTCTCCTTGCAGGAAAGGGTGTTCTCTATTACCCTGAAACAGTCTGGTTCCTGCCAAAGACCCAGGCTTGGCCTCGACCCTCCAGACATGACGTGTCCGAGTGGTTGGGAACAGGATGGGAGGGGGCTACATCCTGCATCTTGCATCCAGGCCCAGCCTCCTCCAGGGGGAGCAGCCAGAGCTCCAGGACCTGCCGGTGGGTGGGAGTGAGGACTGGGAGGCCCAGGGAAAAGGTCGCGACCTACTAAATACACAGGCACGAGGGGCCCCGCAGCCTGGGTCCCCAGGTGACAGAGCAGGAAGCGGGAATGTCTCCGGGTCCTGACATGTGGTTGTAATGATCACAGACCCCTTAGGCTCCAGGGGACCTCCGAGGTCATCGCCTCCATCCTCCTGCTTCCGGACGTGGCTGTATCTAAACTAGTCAAGATGCACAGAAGCTCCGTTCTTCGAGGGCCCCAGAGAAGGGAAAATGAGCTCCCTCTCACTGGCTTGGGGGCCTGGTGTGGACTGTTTTCCAGCTCATCCAGAACGGTCAGAGTTTACAGAGGCGCAGCAGAAGTTGCTCAGGGACTAGCCCACTGTGGCCTCCTGGGTTTTCCGTCAATCATGCACCGTGTGCACAGGGTTCCCAGCCGCGTGGCTCCAGCTGAGGTGCTGGTCTGCGTGCGTCTCCGCCATTCGTGCAGAGGTGAAGCGCCTCTTGCACACGGTGAGAGGAAGAGGGTGTGGGCTTTGATTATAATTGCCGCTGTGCCGTGGCACGTGGTGGCAAGGGAATCAGGTGTCAGCAGTCCTCTTCTTGAGAGTTCCCACTGCCCAAGCACTGTCCTAAAGGCAGAGGGGGATCGGGCAGGTGTCACGGCTGGAGTGTCCACTCTGACCTGCCCCCCCTCCACAGCCAGGCTATCCCTCGGGTGCTGCATGGGCGCCTATAACCACACAAGTTGGCCTTTTCATGGGGGCAGCGTGATGGCAAGGGGCTCTGAATAGGGCAGCCACATCATTTACTGGCCAGTCCAAGATGCTTCTGAAAGTAAAAGGGCTCGCTGCTGGTGATGTGGGGCACAGGCGTGGCCCGGGATTGTTCCAGGAAGGTGGGTCACTGACTGCTCTAGCTCCGGGTTTGAAGCAAGTCTCTACAACCTGCTCCTTGGCTGATTCTGAGCAATTTCGTTCATTGCTATCAGCTCGGGTTTTTTGCTAGTAAAACCTACCAAGGGGCCAGCAAGTGACGTGATGGTTAAGGCACTGGACTCCCATAGGGTGGACTGTGGTTCAAGTCCTGGACCTGGTGGCCTGAAACGCACACCAGGCACATGAGCGTGTGTGCCCAAAATTCTGAAAGGAGGATGGAGGTGGCCAAGCTTCTCACTTTCTCTCTCACTCTCTGTCTCTCTCCAGCTAGTGTATGTGCCCTATGGCCAACAAACAAGCAAAAAATAAATAAATAAATAAATAAATAAATAAAATAAAAATCTTTAAAAAAAAAAAGAAAATATTACCAAGGTAAAATCCCCACCTGCTAGGGCAGAGGAGCTTACCCTTTGAAGTTCGTGGGTGTTTTTTGGAATATTTGTCAAAAATGAAGATGCTCAACCCGACTCCAGAAAACAGATCCAATGGATCAGAGGCCTGGCCTGGGGCTCTGCATGGACGGTCACTTTGGGGGTTCTGTTGTTGGTCCCCGGGTCCACCATTTAGAAATATGGTATCGGGTCACAGGAAAGACCCTGAGAATGGCCTGGAGTGGGCCCATGGCACCCGGCTCTCAGCCCACAGGTCCTCCCTGGGCCGTGGCTACTCCCTCTCCTCTTTGGGCTCCTTGAGAACAGGGGCAGAGTCCGCTCATCTTCCAAGGCACGTTTGCAGCCTGGCACGGAGGGGTGCGCTGGTGGAGTCTGGGGCCTGAATGGCGGCCTAGGAAGCCCTGTAGCCCTCACAAGGACTGGGTGGCGGGGCGGGATGCCTTGCCGAAGGTCACCAAATGGGTGGCGGAGCTGACCCCAGGCCTAGCCGAGACAACTGGCCAACATGCACACGAGTGGACAGCTCGAGTCCAGGCCGCCACGTGCAGGACAGCCCGCTTGGCAGCTCAACCTGAGGCCCCGGGCTGGGGTGGAGCCCAGGTTTGCTGAGAAATCTGGCGAGCAATCTGACCGTTACATGGGTTTCATCCTGAAATGACTTGGAGTGAAAACTGAAAGGAAAACTCAAAACCACCCACTTCCCCTGCTCTCTTCCCCCCAGCAAGTGCTGAGTTCAGCTAGGCCACTCCCGCCTTTGAGGCCTCACTCCTGCCTCCCCTTCCCAGCCCAGCCGTGAACCCCCAGCTGCTGTGTCTCAGCACCCACCCTCGGCACTGCCCCTAGGCCTTCGTTCCTCCCTTGCCCCACGGCCCTGGAGGCGGAAGCTGGGTGGAGCAGAGAAGACACGCCCTTCACGCAGAGGACACCCAGCCCTCTTGTCCACTCTGACTCCCTTCTCTATCTTGATTCCACGTGTTAAATAAGAACGAATTCTGGGACCAGCAGTTAGCGTAATGGCTGTGTCGCTGGACTCCCACGTAGTCTACCGCGGTTCGCGTCCCGGACTCAGTGGCTTAAAAACTCACGCCAGGCGCATGTGCGTGCTTGCCCAAGATCCTGAGAGGAGAATGGAGGAGAAGGGATTGTGGTGTGACCATCCCCACTGGGGGGTGATTTCTCTCTTTCTGTCTCTCTGTCTCTCTCTGTCTTTCTGGTGAGCGCACGCGCCCTATAGCAAAAGCCTCTAAAAAAAAAGAACAAATTCTTCCATTTTAAGAGTTTATTGAAGACACGTAATGGCCAAAACTTCTGATCTGAGTATTACGCTGTTACAACACCATGATCCTACCATTCCGGTGAAAAACACAAGAACATAACCTGAAAAAATATTTTTCACTATGAAAGCAATACATGAGTGAACAGCAAAACTCAAACACCACAGAAATATGAGACATAGTTCTTAGAATTTCATCTTCCAAAACTACCTTTTTGTAAGTCTTAGGAGTTTGGTTTTTGTTTGTTTGTTCGTTTTTAAACTATAGGGCACATGCGCTAGCCAGAGGAAGGCAGAGAGAGAGAAAAAATGAGAACTCACTCCCCCTCCCATGGGAGATGGGCACACCAAATCCCTTCTCCATTTTCCTCTTGGGACCCATGTGATTTTTAAGCATCTGGGTCTGAGACTCGAACTGTGGTCCGCCATGTGGGATCCAGCACCTTAACCTCCACGCCACCCGCTGCCCCCAAAAGCACCTCCTTTCATAGTTCAAGTTTTTTTCTCCTTACGTGTATTTATTTATCTCATCTTAGAGAGAGAACGAGGCGTGTACACCCAACAGGGCCTTCACGTCCTGACCCCACCCCCAGGCCAAGCTAGCCGGGATTACGAGCAGGTGTGCCCATGCCTGGCGTGCACAGGGAGTCCTCGGGACGCAGTGAAGGACTTCTGCATCGGCTCAGGGCATCACGGAGCGCTGCCCTCCTGTGCCGCCGTGGCCATCAGTAGTTCAAGCTCCCTTAGCGTTGTGCTGCGGCTAGTCTGTGCGGCTGGCTCGCTGTCAAATGCACACTGTCATCTAAGGCTCAGAGAGGTTAAGTGAGCCTGCCCACGGTCACCCAGCTCGGGTGGTGTAGCAAGAGAGACAGCAAATGGCGAGTAGGGAAAGAGACAGCTGAGGTCCAGCACGCTGCCAACTGAAGAGACCGCCCAGCCCGTTACCCTTGCCTGGCACACGGGAACAGCTTTGGCCAAGGCACCGACTGTCCCGTTGTCCAACCTGATGAAATATTGGAAACTAAGTCACACCTCCTAATCTCACACATCTGGGAACTGAACCCTAGGATCAGCATCAAACAGGCCAACGACCTTGAAACTGGGGTACAGGAAGGCAGTCCAAGAGGTGCAGAGCCTGGACAGTTTCATGGCACCCATCCCCTGATCTCGCCTTCTGCGGGTGCTCATCACCATCTGGCAGTGCCCGCCACCACTTCTCTCAATTATGCCTGTCCCACTTGATGGGAAAGTGCCCTTCTTACCAAGCCTGTACTTTACTATGCCCGGGTAAACTCTGGGCACCAAATGGGGGACTGAACAAAGCCGTGCGGTGGGAGGAGCCTTCTGTACGCAAGGTTCTGGTCTTACATTATTTCCTGTAAGGTCGAAGCCCCAGGTTAGAAACGCGGGTATTGGAGACTGGCTCTGTGACCTGGGGGTTAGGGAGACTCCGTCCCAGATGGCCCACTGTGCCGTCTGAGCCCCAAACCCCAGCAGCTTGAGAAACACACCAGGTCAGAGAGGTTAAGTGAACCTGCCCACGGTCACCAAGCTGGGGTGGTGTGGCAAGAGAGCTGGGTGCATGCACGCCCAGCATTCCACAGAGATCTGGAGAAATGAGAAGGGATTGTGGGCTGGCCATGCCCTGTGAGGGCTGCTTTCTCCTCTCCCTCTCTTTCTGTCTCTCCGCCATCTCTGGCGAGATCATGTGCCTCTAGAAAAAGAGAGAGAAAGGACAAGAAAGAGGAGTATTTTGTTCTGTCATGGGCTACACCAAACCCAGATGTAGCACAGAGCAGGGTGGGAATGGTGAATCTTTATTTAACAATCTCGCTGCTTCTTTCCTCCTGAAAAAGTAAAAAACAAAAACCTTACCTTACGAGAGCACAGCCAAGAAGGTGTCAGCATGAGCTGTGAAAGAGTTTGTCACCTGACCTTGTCCAGGAGATAAGTCGCAGCAAGTCTCTGCCTTTTTGATCAGCCTTAAAATCAGGACCCAAGAAGGAGAGGGCTGCTGTCTGGCCACGTGCGAGCACTCTTCTGCAGACGCGCCAGGCCGATGGCGTCATCGTTTCTCTGTGACCTCAGCTCCTAGCTCACTGCCACTCCCTGCAGTCATTAATCCTACCTTTAAGTCTTGGAGACTTAAAATGCAGTACACGTGATTCCTGGGATACCACCTTCCCAAGGATCTGTCCTCCGCCCGACCCCAGCCACCTGCTGCCACGGCCACACAGTGGGCCTTGTTACCACCACTCGTCTGGATCTCCCACAACTCAGCTTCCTGCATTCTACCCTCTTCCTAGCTCCTAGGTTGCTCCTCCGGAACCTCAATTCCAGTAATCCTCGGGTCTCAGCAGATCCTCCATCCATTGTTCTCGCCTCTTTTTTACCTGTCTCACTTCCTCTCCCCCCCTTTTTAGAAAATAATTATTTATTTTATTATCATTATTAGTTTTTAATTTGCTATAGGGCAAATGCGCACACCAGAGAGAGACAAAGAAAAAGGGAAGGAAAGAAAGCAAGCTGCCAGGAACGGGACTCAAACAGCAATCAGCCATGTGGGGGACCAGCAGTTAGTGTAATGGCTATGTCACTGGACTCCCATGTAGTCAACCACGGTTGGAGTCCCAGACCCAGTGGCTTGAACTCATGCCGGGCACGTGTGCATGCGTGCCCAAGGTCCCGAGAGGAGAATGGAGGAGAAGGGATTGTGGCATGGCCATCCCCCCAGGGGGTGACTTCTCACTTTCTGTCTCTCTGTCTCTCTGGGTCTTTCTGGCGAGCGCATGCACACTATTACAAAAACCTCTCCCAATCAGCCATGTGGGAGTCCAGTGCCTTAACCGCCACGCCACCTGCTTCCCGCCCTACTTCTTATCTACCTGAAATTTCACGGCCAGTCATTACGATTACCCTCTTGTGTGCATCCTTGTGTGTCCCTCTCTCGCTCTAGCACAGGAAGACAGGGCTGAGATATGCACGGCAGCTCGTGGGGTATGGTAGGCCGGGAATCTGTGAGCACCCTCTGCTGCTCCTCAGATACACGCAGACACCCAAAGCCATAGCCAAGAGGAGACTCCAACCAGTGCTACTGCAGCGGGAAGCCAAGTGTGCTCCTTAAAGGCTGGTGAATTTGGGGAGCACTGGGTCACAGAGGGTTTATGAGGACACTAAAACGTCCCTGGAGGAAACCCAGTGGCTGTGCTGAGTGGTCCCTCAGCACAGTCCTTTGCAGATCAGCCCTCCTGGAGACCTACCACCAAAGCTGTCATTTCTCAGGACACAGCTTAGAGCTATTCGGACTTCCTTCTCAGTGCGCACCTCGTACTCACTCACGTTCTCCAAGGGAAAGATCCCGCTGGGTCACTGTGGCACCTTCTCTTAGGGAAGACCCCGATGGGACAGAGTCTTTTGCAAAGCCACCTCCAAAGAGCCAACTCTCTGGCTCGGGCACCAATGTCTTAGCCAGTCTTCTGCCACCGGGAGGGCAGAGCTCAGCACAGATGGGGACCCCAGGCTGTGGAAGGAGCTGCCTGGGTCAAGCAAACAGTGGTCCTTAGAGCAACGCAGGCCACGTGGGCTCACCCTCGGTTCTGAGAACCGGTTTCTGGTCTCCTCTTTCGTCAGTCCAGGAACTCTCTGCACCCACCTTCGAGGGGAATTTTGCTAGCAGTCCCCAAGGCTTTCAGGGACTGCCTGGTGATGTCTTGGTCAGACACAAACAGGGCCCTCCGCCCTACCAGTTCCACACGCCTAGCCAACTGTGGTTTCATTTGCAAAGCCTGGCAGGCGAGTCTAATGGGAAACTTCATGTTCTTACTTCAAACGTCATTGTGTGGAACACACATTACGCTTCAACGCAGGTGGATATGGGTTCAAATTCTGGCTTTGTCTCATACTAACTCTGGGCAGTTTACTTAACCTCACTGAGTCTCAGTTTTTCCTCTGTACAAGGAGAATAATGATGCTCCCTGAATCTGAGAGGGGATTTAATGACTTAGAGTACTCTACATGTTTACCTCAATCTCCTTTGTGGACATAAGAGACACAAACATTCTGTCAGTGGTTTCTGAAGCTAAAAAGCTTCAAGGCCTCTATTGCCACGTGTCAGCCCTGAATCCAGGTGTCAGCTCTGAACTGATGGATCGCTGTCCCCTCACTAGCCCTCCACGACCTTCTTTGCAGTATTGGGAACACGGTAGTTAGAGGGCCGTTCATACCCATGGAGTCTTGCATCCGAGGCTTCAAATAATCTGATGAACCCAACACTCTTCTTTTTTTTTTTTTTTTTTTTTTGGAGAGATTTTTGCTATAGGGCGCGTGCACTCGCCAGACAGACAGAGAGAGACATAGAGACAGAAAGCGAGAAATCACCCCCCAGGGGGGATGGTCACGCCGCAATCCCTTCTCCTCCATTCTCCTCTCGGAATCTTGGGCACGCACGCACACGCGCCCGGCGTGAGTTTTAAGCCACCGGGTCCGGGACGTGAACCACGGTTGACTACGTGGGAGTCCAGTGACATAGCCATTACGCTAACTGCTGGTTCCCCCCAACACTCTTCTTCAAAGTTGAGTAAACTGCGTGTATAGACCCAGAGATGGGCCTGCCCAGAGTAGAAATAGGAAGCAGGAGAGAAAGAAACGCGAATGACGACAGCGAGTGGGAAGAAGGATCCCCGGACCGTGTTTGGGCAGCGATGTCAGGCTGGGTGCCTCTCACCCCCTCCGGGCTGCTGCCCATCAGCCTTCAGTGGGACACCCGCCTGCAAGGGCCGGCCCATCTGGGAGAGGCTGGGCAGGAGGATGATGGCGCCCGCTGCCCGCTCTCTCCTCACGGGACCCCATGGGTGAACGCAGAATGGCCTTCACTCAAGGAGAGCCTGACACAGAGAGGTCAGGTTGAAAAGCTACAAGACGGGGCCCAGCAGGTGGCGTGGTGGGTAAGGGGCTGGGCTCCCGCTCGGCTGCCCACAGCTGGAGTCCCAGACCTGCTGGCTTACTTCTCACTTTCCTTTTCTCTCTCTTTCTCTCTCTCTCCTAAGTATATGTGCCCTGTAACAAATTTAAAGATGATAATAATGATAAATAAAATGAAATAAATAAATCTTTTTTGAAAGAATCATTTATTTTGAATTGTATCTATTCACTCATTTATTTTTTAAAATTTTGACCAGAGAGAGACAGAGAGAGAAAGGGAAAGTGAGAAAGCAAGCCACCAGCTGCGGGACTCAAACCATGGTTGGCCACGTGGGAGTGCCCAGTACCTTAACCACCATGCCACCCCCTGGTCCCAAACAAATAAATCTTAAAAAGAAAGAAAGGAAGAAAGGAGGAAGGAAGAAAGGAGGAAGGAAGAAAGGAGGAAGGAAGGAAGGAAGGAAGGAAGGAAGGAAGGAAGGAAAGGAAAGAAACAAGAAAGAAAGAAAGAAAGAAAGAAAGAAAGAAAGAAAGAAAGAAAGAAAGGAAGGAAGGAAGGAAGGAAGGAAGGAAGGAAGGAAGAAAGAAAGAAAGAAAAAGGAAAGAGAAAGAACGATAGAAAGAAGAAAGAAAGAAAAAGAAAAAGGAAAGGAAAAAAGAAAAAGAAAGAAAAAGAAAAAGAAAGAAAGAAAGAAAGAAAGAAAGAAAGAAAGAAAGAAGAAAGAAAAAGAAAGAAAGAAAGAAAGAAAGAAAGAAAGAGAAAGAAAGAAAGAAAGAAAGAAAGAAAGAAAGAAAGAAAGAAAAGGAAAGAAAGAAAGAAAGAAAGAAAGAAAGAAAGAAAGAAAGAAAGAAAGAAAGAAAGAAAGAAAGAAAGAAAGAAAGAAAGAAAGAAAGAAAGAAAGAAAGAAGAGAGAAAGAAATGTACAAGACCCAAACTCTGGGCCTGCTCTGCCGTCACACCTGGCACTGTAAGCGGGGCAGCCCCAGCCTCCTCATCTGTGAGCAGGCGTGGCAACGCCTCCATTGGCCGGCGTGAGGAGGAGGGGTGAAGATTGCCCCCGTAGGCTCTCAGGCCCGGTCCAGGGTCAGTCCTTGCTCATCTTCCCAGTTCATGTCTGAGCTGTTTCAAGAAAGGAAGCCGAACTCTGACAAATAATCGGCTGCTACTCAGTGATGTTTTATTCCGCGCCAGGCAGTGTCCTTACCTCTTTCTATATGACTTTTTCACTGAATTTTCACTTATTATAACATTATGGGTAACTATACATAGTTCCTCATTTTTTAGAAACGAACTAAAATGAGAAGTTCATGGTTCGTCTGAAGACTAATAGTGAAAGGGCTGAGCCAAGATTCTTTTGGGAGTAAACTTCAAAGATCGGATTAGTTGGAAATTCATGGGACAAACGTTGCTACAGTGAAAACCCTCCCTCCCATCTCTGGCTTCCAGCACAGCCACCTTATTCCCAGGCTTCTGGGAGAAACTAGTTTCTTACATATCGTTCCAAAAGATAGCCTCTGCACGTGCACTCGACCATACATAAATATTCATCTGCCTACCCTTCTATGCCCGAGAGTAATTTAGCTAATTGTTCTGCAATTTGCCTGCCTTTCTTTCTGTTCTTTCTTGTTTCTTTTGTCTTTTCTTTCTACTCCTTTCTTTTTTTCTTTTTGCCAGAAGGCTCACACGCTGTCCAGAGACGGACAAACAGAAAGAGAGAGAGAACTACCCTCAGTGGGGCGTGGGCACGTCGCATCCCTTCTCCCCTATTTCCCCACTCTGTTAGGGATCTCGGGCACGCTCACACACACCCGGCATGCTTTACTTTTCCTTTCTTTCTTTCTTTCTTGAGAGATTTTTGCTAGAGGGCATGTGTGCTCTCAGGAAAAACAGAGAGACAGAAAGTGAGAAATCACCCCCAGGTAGAGGTGGCTGTGCCACCTCCCTTCTCCATTCTCCTCTCGGGATCTTGGGCACCCATGCACATGTGCTCTAAGTGAGTTTCAAGCCATCGGGTCCAGGACTCCAACCGCGGTGGGCCATGTGGAGTGCAGTGCCTTAACCACCAGGCCACCTGCTGGCCCCTGGCATGTTTTTCAAGCCTCTGGTGCTGGGTTTCAAACTTCAGCCACATTGGATCCAGCTCCCTTAACCACCGGGCCACAAGGCCAGCCTGGCACTTTGCTTTTTATATTTATTATATTTCTCCACATGTGTAGGGCTTTGAAACTGGATTTTTCAAGTCCTTTGCTTTCCCAGAGCCAGCCTTGCCATCCTTGGTTGGGTGGGTGATGGCAGGACCAGGCCGTCACAGCTGGAAGAGGATTTGGGGATCACGCCATCAGCCTCCTGCGACAGCCGAATGCACCATTGCTCGGTAAGGCGAGCTGGTCTGACTCAAACACCATGCTCCTACCAGCCCATGGCATCACCCATAGCTGTGGCCGAGTCCCGATAGCCCAGAGTCTCAGACCCATGTCCTGGGCCGCAGCCTATCCAAGGAAAACCCCCGCCCTGGTTCGGGTTCCTCTTAACCAGAAAGAAACCTGGGTGTGTGGCCTTGGTCCACGGGGGTCAAGTGTGCGCCCTTTCCATACGGCTCTCCTCCAGCCTCTGTTTCTTCCCTGACTCACCTTCACCCAGGTAGAGTGACCACAAAGCCACGAGGGGATCAAAAGACAGTCCCGGAGAGCCACGGGTCAAGTCACGCAGGTAGAGCCAGGGTCCACTCCAAACTCTGAGTCTTGAGGCTCCAAATCTCCCCCCCTTACACGGCGAAAATGAGAAGTTACACTCGAGGGGAGCTCGCACAGTGTGACGTGCAAACAAAAGTTAAAGAAACCTTTCTTCCTAACCTAGAACTGCATGTACCGGAAACAACATGTACATTTCACCATGAGGTCTGAAGGTTGGGGGACAAGATTTCTTCTTTGGAACTCTTGAATGAGTCTGGGATCTAAGAAATGATTAGATACATTTTTCTTTTTCCTTTTGTCTTAGTTGTCCCCCCCCCCCCCTTCAATAGGGTATATGCACCCACCAGAAAGAGACAGAGAGAGAGAAAGAAGGTGAGAAATCAAACCCCCTGGTGGGGGCGGTTTGAGGGAGCATGCTGCAATCCCTTCTCCTCCATTCTCCTCTCAGGATGTTGGGCACGCACCCACACGCACATGGCATGGTTTTCGAGCTGCCAGGTCTGGAACTTGAACTGCAGTCGGCCATGTGGGAGACCAGCACCTTAACTACCATGCCATATGCCGGCCCCTAGATACATGTTTCAGGATGGTTTAAGGATCATTTACTTGATGATCAGAAATGGCCTAAAATTCAGTGGTTCCCAGGTGTTTGTGCTTGATAGGTGAGCACAACTTTGTGAAAAAGACTGAGGACCAAAAAAGACCAACAACTTTGTGTTTTGTCACATAAAGATATGACTACTGTTTACTGTCATGACTGATCTACAAAGAAAAGACACGTCCGTAACAAAAAGTAAGACGTAGTGTCAGAATAAACAATCCTTCAAGGAGTATTCTAACCTCCCGCCCTGTGCGGTCTTTACTTTCCCTCAGGCTAGCAAAAATTTCATCATGGCCCCTCATTTTGAAGTTACCGAACTTGAAGCGGGCAGGTGGCCTGGTGGTTAAGGCGCTGAACTCCCACAGGGCCCACTACCGTTTGAGTCCTGGACCTGGTAGCTTGAAATCTCTGGGCATGTGTGCATGCACGCCCAAAATCCCAAAAGGAGAATGGTGGAGAAGGGACTGCGGCATGGTCACCCGCCATGGAGGGTGATTTCTCACTTTCCCTCTCTCTGTCTCTCTGTCTCTGTCTGGCAAGTGCACTACCCTATCGCAAAGACTTAAAAAAGAAAAAAGAAAAACAAAAAGCAAAGAAAAGGAAACATCAGCTAAAGTTGATGTTAAGTGGGTGCTCTGCGCCGAAGGTATCTACTGTCCATTTCCTTAAATCCTGCTTCACTCGTCTTCGCTCGTCCTTCCTCTCCTTCTTTCCTCAGTCTCTGCCTTGCGTCCCTCCTTCTCTTTTCTCCCGTACATTTCCCGCCTTCATTTTCTCCCTTTTTCTTTCTTTCTCTTCCTTCCATTACAAAAATATACTGAGCATGAGCTGTGTTCTGTCACCTCTCCTTCTGCAGCGCCATTCCCATCACACCAAAGAGCGAGCCCACGGCCGACACGGGCGTATGTAGTTACAAAGCGAAGTCGGTTTGGTGTACATGGAATTTTCCTAGCCAGGAGAGCTAGAATAGCAGGAGCAGACGTGTCACCCTCAGCAAGAAGGGAAAGCCCTTGGGTTGGCTGCCGCTCGGCTCTATTTTAAGAAAGCCTCAAATGCATGCATGCCTGCACCTGGGCTTGCTCCCCTGAGAGCCTCGTCCCAGGAAGCGGGTGGCACTTCCTCCTCTGCCCACCTGCTCCGAGCTCACTTCCACCTGCACTGTCTCGGTCCGTGCAGCTGGTGGGACCACTGTGCATTGCGTGTTTCCAAATAGCCCCGGGGCAACCTCTTCCTGGAGGGCAGCTTGCTGGAGCTTGCCTGGGCCTTCCAGGTTTTTCCAGGCATCCGTTATTGGCTTGTTAGCATGCTATTACCAAGTCGCACAGGTTCTGCAGGCCCGCCAGCCCTCGTACTTGCAGCCGGGTAAGTATGAGGTGCAGTTTTACAGAATGCAAGGTTTTTCAGGAACGTGCACACCCTGTTACAGCACAAAGCCTGCCTGAACCCATCCTGCTTACCTGCAGTGTGCTCACAGCCACAGCGTGCTGAGCTGCTGTTGAAAACAGAAGTGTGGAGCCATGTGGAAAAAAAACCCACTGCAGGGCAAGTGAACAAACGTGCATGCATTCACAGGGGAGAGGCGGGAAGTCACCTTCAAAGCACCACCTTTTCTTCTCTGCCGTACACTTATCATGCATGTCGGTAAGCGAAAGGTGTTCACTTTTGTCTCAGCGTGTTTGTTGGGGAGTGGGGAGTCCTGGCAATATGGCCTTTTTTTTTTTTTTTTTGAGATTTTTGCTATCGGGCACATGCACTTGAGAGAGAATGAGAAATCACCCCCTGGGGGGACGGCCACATTGCAATTCCTTCTCCTTCCTTCTCCTCCCCTGATCTTGGGCACACAGGCGCATGCGCCCAGCATAAGTTTCAGGTTGATGGGTCTGGGACCCGAACCACAGTCAGTCATGAAGGAGCCCAGTGCCTTAACCACTACGCAACCTGCTGGCCCTAGCAACATTGCTTTTATTTATTTATTTTTAAGAGAGATTTTTGCTGTAGGGTATGTGCACTTGCCAGAGAGACAGAAAGTGAGAAATCACCCCCCAGGGGGATGGCCACACCACAGACCCTTCTCTTCCATTCTCCTCTCAGGATTTTGGGCACGCACGCACATGTACCCAGTGCTAGTTTGAGTTGCCGGGTCTAGGTCTCAAACTGCAGTCAATTACGTGGGAGTCCAGCAACATTACCATTATGTCATCTGTTGGTCCCAACATTGCTTTTTATTTATTTTTTTATTTTTTTGGAGAGGTTTTTGCTATAGGGCGCATGCACTCACCAGAAAGACAGAAAGAGATAGAGAGACAGAAAGAGAAATCACCCCCTGGGGGCATGGACATGCCACAATCCCTTCTCCTCCATTCTCCTCTCGGGATCTTGGGCACGCACGCACATGTGAGTTTAAACCACCGGGTCCGGGACTCGAATCGCAGTCGACTACATGGGAGTCCAGCAACATAGCCATTATGACAACTGCTGGTCCCCAACGTTGCTTTGTAAATCTAGGTCAGCAGTGCCCCCTCCAGCTCCCTCTGGGCCCTTCTCTGGAGTCACAAGGTCCTCTATTTAACACCCTCCATCCTCCTTCCAGACTGCACTCCAGAAACCATGAGCCCGGAGTTCTCTTCCCAGAGAAGCCTCAGGCCTGTGTGGGGCTCTGCTCTGACAGCTGCTGCCTTTGTGTGGCCCACGGGGGCCAAGATGGGGAGAGGAGTGAGGGCGCGAGCCCCCGCTGCTGTTCTTGCCTCGCCTGCCACACTGGGTACCGGCAGAGAGTCCATTCCATCTGCATCTACAGGACTTTATCTGGAAGGCTCAGGTTTTACAGGGAGGGTTATTATTGCATTGTTTATGTACTTAACAATTATGGCAGCATAACAGAAATGTAAATACTCCCACTCCACCAGAAATCAGAAGTAACAGTCTTCAACGGTAAACCTTAATTTAATTCTGGCTCCTGGGGCTGAGCTGGAGAAGAAAGGAGGGGATGACGACAGGAACAGAACTCTGATACTCTAAGTGACAGGTGTCGATGACTTCCTAATTTTAAAGAAAGCAAGCATATTTTGATGGCTGTAAAGGACGATGAGGTGAGAGTGGAATTCCCCAGCAGTAGAAGCCATCGTACTGAGCAGAATTTCCGCCCCACTTCCACCCACAGCCTCACTTCCAGCCCAGCCCGGAGGAGGTGTGGGAAAAGTCCTGGGTAGGCCCTGCCAGCAGCTCTTCAGGGTAGGTGGCCAAAGCTGTGGGTCAGAGGGGCCACAGATCTGGGGATTTCCTGTGGTCAGAGCCCTGAGCAAGTCCCCGGGGCTATTCTGAGGTGTCCCCCAGCTCCCCTACACCCAATTCCAGGAAGCCAACCTGGCAGTATCAGAAAATTGCTATCTTCTCCTCAGCTGCATCACCAAAACTGGGGGGGGTGGGGGTAGGGGACAGGCCACCTGGTGACAAGCTGAAGAGCCCAGAGCCAGGAAGCAGGAGGCCAGCCATCTGGGTGCTGTGGATGTGATTTTCGGCAAACTGCTTTACCTTGACACAACTTGCCCCTACCCACCTATAAAACTGGGATGAGTATTTCTTTTTTAAAAAAAATTAACTTTATTTATTAGTATTATTTTAAAATTTGACCAGAGAGAGGGAACCAGCGGTTAGCATGATGGCTATGTCGCTGGACTCCCACGTAGTCGACCGCGGTTCGCGTTCCGGACCCGGTGGCTTGAAACTCACGCCGGGCGGGTGTGCGTGCGTGCCCAGGATCCCGAGAGGAGAATGGAGGAGAAGGGATTGCGGCATGGCCATCCCCCCGGGGGGTGATTTCTCGCTTTCTGTCTCTATGTCTCTCTCTGTCTGTCTGGCGAGCGCACGTGCCCTATAGCGAAAAACCTCTCAAAAAAAAAAAAAAAAAAAAGAAAAAGAAAAAGAAAAATTTGACCAGAGAGAGAGAGGGTAAATGAGAGAGAGAAAGAGAGGGAAAGTGAGAAAGCAAGCTACCAGGTCCAGGACTTGAACCCCGGTTCGCCACGTGGAAGTCCAGCGCCTTAACCACCACGCCACCTCCCAGCCCCAAAACTGGGATAATATTTCATCATAGGGCCACTTCAAGGGCTGTCGTGAAAATTAAATGAGATAAACAAACAACCCCATGTAAAAGGGACCAAAACCATTATCACACGTGCGCAGGGCAGTGTGCTGTCCAATGGCAAAGTAATAAACGTGTCTATAACCTCGATTTGAATAGTGCTATCATGCACTATATGCATGCCTTGAAAAACCATACTGTAGCCGGGGGTCCCCAGCCTCCAGGCCACAGGCCAGTACTGGAGGAACCAGGCCTCACAGCAGGAGGTGAGCGGCCGGGCAGGCCAAGTTTCACGTATTAACAGAGTTATAGCCGCTCGCCCACAGCCGGCCTCACGCCTGAGCTCCGCCTCCTGCCGGATCAGCGCAGGAGTCCTACTGCGAACTGCGCATGCGAGGGTGCTGGGTCGTGTGCTGCAGGTGGATACCCCCCACTACCGCAATGGGACCGTCATCTCCCCCCAAACCAGGCCCTGGTGCCGAAAAGGCTGGCCACCGTTGCCGGAGCTCACAAAGATGCACCAATTACAGGAAAACCAGAAATCATGATAAAAAGGAAAACATTTAAATGTAAGAAAGGGGCCAAAGACCTTGACAGACACCTCACCAAAGAAGGCAGGCAGGTGGCACAAAAGCCTGTGAAAGGGTGCGCCTTCTCACAGCAATGAGAGGCCTGACTACGGACACGTGGCACCCAGAGCCCTGACCCGCTAACCGGTGGGGAGGAAGCGCGGCCCCAGGAGCTCAGGTCAGGGCTGGCAGCAGGCAGAACCACACCGCCACCGCCACTGCCACTGCGGAAGGCCCTGGCGCGGGGGTCTGTACAAAGCGGGCCGTCCTCTTACCACGTGATCTATTAATGCCCTACTTGGTTGTACCTAGAGCATGACGTTTAGGTCCACGCGGAAACTTGCACATGGATGCTGAGAACAGACTTACTCCTGACTGCCAAAACTCAGACCAGGATGCCCTTCAGCAGGCGGGTGGAAAACAAACTAGCACACATGCAACGACATGTAAGCTCTGAAAAGAAACAGGCTGGACCAGCCGGTGGGGTAATGGCTACGGCGCTGGACTCCACGCAGAGTCCACAGTGGTTTCGAGTTCCTAATCCAGCGGCTTAAAGCTCACACTGGGGGGACCAGTAGTTAATGTAATGGCTATGTCGCTGGACTCTCACGTAGTGAACCGCGGTTTGCGTCCTGGACCCGGTGGCTTAAAACTCACGCTGGGCGCGTGTGCGTGAATGCCCAAGATCCCGAGAGGAGAATGGAGGAGAAGGGATTGCGGCTTGGCCATCCCCCCTGGGGTGTGATTTCTCGCTTTCTGTCTCTCTGTCTCTCTCTGTCTGGCGAGCCCACGCGCCCTATAGCAAAAACCTCTCCAAAAAAAGAAAAAAAAACAAACTCACATTGGGGGGACCAGCAGTTGGTGTAATGGCTACGTCGCTGGACTTCTATGTGATCAACTGTGGTTTGAATCCTGGACCCAGTGGCTTAAACTCACGCCGGGCGCGTGCAAGTGCGTGCCCAAGATCCTGAGAGGAGAAAGGAGGAGAAGGGATTGTGGCATGGCCATCCCCCCTGGGGGGTGATTTCTCACTTCTGTCTCTCTGGAGCACGCACCCTATAGCAAAAACCTCTCACACACACACACAAAATAAATAAATAAAAATAACACCTCGCACTGGGTGCATGTGTGCATGCCCAAAATTCTGAGAGGAGAATGGAGAAGGGATTGCGGTGTGGCCATCCTCCTGGGGCATGATTTTTTGCTCTCTCTCTCTGTCTCTCTGTCTCTCTGAGAACACATGCACTATAGCAAATATCTCTCCTAAAAAAAAAAAAAAAGGGAACCAGCAGTTAGCGTAATGGCTATGTCACTGGACTCCCACGTAGTCGACCGCGGTTCGCGTCCCGGACCCGGTGGCTTAGAACTCACGCTGGGCGCGTGTGCATGCGTGCCAAGGATCCTGAGAGGAGAATGGAGGAGAAGGGATTGCGGCGTGGCCATCCCCCAGGGGGTGATTTCTCACTTTCTGTCTCTATGTCTCTCTGTCTCTCTCTGTCTGGCGAATGCACGCACCCTATAGTGAAAACCTTTCCCAAAAAAAAAGAAAACAAAGGAGTGGGTGGATGTAGACTAAGGAAAGACATGGAGAAGCATAAATGTATATGACAATGTGGAAGAAGCCCGTCTGAAAAGGCTACATGCTGTATGAGTCCAAATACATGATGCTCTGGGAAAGGCAAAACTGGAGAGACAGGTAAAGGACTGGTGGTTGCCAAACGTTAGAGGGGAAGGAGGGATGAACAGGCAGAGCACAGATGACTTTTAGGGCAGTGAAAATACTCTGTATGGGGCCAGTAGGTGACGGAGTGGCTAAGGCACTGGACTCCCACATTGCCAACCGTGGTTCAAGCACCAGACCTGGAGGCTTGAAACACGCTGGGTATGTATGCGTGCGTGTCCAAAATCCCAGGAGGAGAACGGAGGAGAAGGGATTGCAGCATGGCCGTAGCCCTGGGGGGTTATTTCTCGCTTTCTCTCTATCTCTCTGGCAAGTGTGTGTGCCCTATAGCAAAAATCTCTCTCTAAAAAAGAAAAGAAAGTACTCTGTATGAAGCTGTAATGGCGGATAAGCACAGACCCACGGAAGATACAACACCAAGAGAGAACCCTACCGTGAACTGCAGGCTTCGCTGTGTCGACGTCGGCTCATCCTGTAACTCGGGCCAGGGTTGTTCATGGGGACGGCTCTGCGTGTGCAGGGCAGGGGTACGTGGAAACCTGCGGACTTCCTCTGTATATTCTGCTGTAAACCTAAAACGGCTTTTAAATTAAATTCTTTTTAAAAATTAGATGAGATAATGAATGTGGAGGCAGTCTGAGAACCATCAAGTGCTGTGAAAATGGAAGCGCTTACTCATATCGTACAGTTGAAAATACACCTTTCGGGTGCAGCTCAGAGGGCGCGCCCTCGGGAAGCCTTCCTTGGCTCCCTATTCCGGCTTAGGGGCTTCTCTTCTTGGCTCTCTCGTGGCTTTCCATGTGCATTTCTATTTTCACTCTTCATTCATCTATTTTTTTTTAATTGCCAGGGAGTGTGTGGACTTATTAGAGAAAGAGAGAAAGCACCAGCATTGTGGTCACGCTGCAGTCCTTTCTCTTCCACCTGGGCATCCCGTCAGGGCCCGGGCATGCACACACTAGTGCCCAGACCACCATCCGCCATGCGGGATCAGCGTCCTCACCCACCACACTGCAGGGACGGCCGTCATACATCTTATAACCGCTGGTACACTTGGACGGCAAAATCTTAGTTGTTTCTCTATGCCCACGTTCTGCCAGGGTGTCCACGATACAGTGGTGTTCCACAGTGACCTCGAAGGTGAGCGAATGAGTGAGTGAGGACCACCCCCTAGCTCCACCCACCGCCCTGACAGCGGGACACATGGACTCATTCTCGCTGCAGCCCCAGGGTGCTGAGGTGTTTACGTGATGTTTCATACGGACTCACTGCATTTCTGTCACCCAAGAGTCCCAAGGTCTGACTCTTACCCACTAGACGTCAGGGTCTTTCCTGGTAATAAGTAAACAGTACAAAATAAGGTGATCATGTTAATTCAACTGTGAATAAAAGAACAAAATATTCAGTAGAGGAGAGCAAATCCCCTTGAATTTAAACACACTCAGAGCTGGCCAGTGCCCTGGGAAGTCTAGGACAGATTTGATCCTCAAGGGTCAGAGTCCGGGCTGAACCCTTCTGGCCAGGTGGTGTGGGAAGTGTGTCTGCTGTAGAGTCTCTTCTAGAGCCGGGAGAACCCCAAGGCTTTGGAAAGGGGAGCCGGCCACAGCGTGTGGTGGCCACCATCCGGCTCTAGGAAGACCACGGCCCAGCTCCTGACTGGACACTCCCCAGCCCTGGGGGACCTAGGAGGAGGAAGGTCAGGTTACTGAGGGTGGGAGGAGGAGGAGGCTTTGTGGATGCGGGTGGCTGAGAGCACACGAGCCCTGGGATGGCTGGAGGTTGCTGAGGGGCTAGTCCAGAGCGCGCTGAGGAAGTGTGTGCAGCTGGGAATAGAAGCTGTGGGAAGGCGGGGCGGGCCTGAGGGGACCTGGGAGCACGTCTGGGCTAATTCCCTTTCTTTCTTTCTTCTTTCTTTTCCTCCCTCCCTCTTCCTTCCTTCCTTCCTTCCTTCCTTCCTTCCTTCCTTCCTTCCTTCCTTCCTTCCTTTCTTTCTTTCTTTCTTTCTTTCTTTCTTTCTTTCTTTCTTTCTTTCTCCCCTCCCCCCCTCCCTCTTTCTTTCTTTCCAGTGAGCACATACTTCCTAAGCCAAAAACCTAAAAAAAAAAAAAAAAAGTATTTATTTATTATTATTATTTTTTAATTTGCTATAGGGCATCTGTGATCACCAGAGAGAGACAGAGAGAGAAAGAGGGAAAGTGATGCAGCAAGCTGCCAAGGCTAGGACTCAGACTGCAGTCAGCCATGTGGAGTCCAGTGCCCTAACCACCTGCTGGCCCCAGTAATTCTCTTTCAAAGGAGCCCCTGAAGGTTTCGAGCAGGAGCATTGCAGCTGGAAGACAGCACTGTGGACGGAAGGATCTTGGGGGGGAGCTGAACATCCTCTCGGAGGAGAGTCATGGGCGGTGTGCCTCGTCTGCCTGGCAGGAACCACGTGGAGTAGGTGTCCATGTTTGGGGGCGATCTTGCTGGTGTTGGCTCCCGGCCCCTGCCAGCTCCCGGCAGAGTCTCCTGTGTCACCTCTTGGCCTAGACACACGTTTACGAGGTTCCAGACAGTCGCCCGCAGAGCTCGTTCTCTAGTGGGCAGTCACTGGTTGCACAGTGGTCTAGACTAGACCATGCTCCTCACCAAGGAGTTGAAGACAGCTTGGTTTCTCCCCCACAAAACAGGGCTCTCCAACGTGCTGCCTGTTACCCATGTTGTTGTGAAAATTAAAGGAGGATGACCAACCTCGGCGCAGGGTTCCCAGGGGGCCTGGGCCATGCGGGGCACCTATCGCTGCCCTGGCGTGGTGACACTGGCTTGGCGTGCTCTGGCTTTTCGTGAGTCACCCATGTGGGCCCTCAGAAAGTTGCTTCTCAGATGTCCACAGCTGATTACTCGCCAAAACCTGCCCTCGAGTCCCCCGGCATCCTGCTACCCGCAAAAGGACCGAGGTGAGTAGAAGGAGGAGTTTGCCCAGGGAAACCTGCTGATGAGTAGGAATCTGGAATCGGACATACCCGAGTTCAACTCTTCCACTCCTGCTTCTACCACTTACCAGAGGTGTAATCTGTACAGATTATTAAGTCTCTGTGCCTCAAGTTTCCTGGCATAAAATGGGGGGAAATGAAGCCTGGCTCTTAAAGGAAAAATTAAAACAGCCAATGTATGTAATGATCCTGGCACGTGGGGCCAGCAGGTGGCATGGTGGTTAAGCACTCTAGACTCCCACAGACCAACTGTGGTTCAAGTCTGGGACCTGGTGGCTTGTTTTCTCCCTTTCCATTTCTCTTTCTCTCTCTGGTCAAACTGAAAAATGATAATAGATGAGTAGATAATTCTAAAATAATTTTTTAAAAAAAGATCCTGACACATAGCAGCTGCTCAATAAACCTGCATTTGTTGCACCAAACCCTAGACTTTCTCTAAGCATCTCGGGTCCCCAACCTGAATCATAGATACCGCCCAGAGAGAAGTACCCCAGCCCAAAATGATGGGGGACGTCATCCTCAGAGTCCACAGGCCAAAGGGCCCTGGGACCCAGCAGCTGGTTGACACTGTTGTCCTGCAGACCAAAGCCACATGGCCCAGCCTAGCAACGGGGGCAGTGATGAGTGGGTTCTGTCGTCCCAGCTACCATGAGATTGGAGACAGAGCAAGACCCCACCTAGAAGAAAAAAAGGAGGAGGAGGAGGAGAAGAAGAAGAAGAAAAGAAGAAGCAGCTACCGCTCCTGAACTTCAAATACTTTTTTATTTAAAAACAAACAAACAAAAAACCCCACCACCATAAAAACCTGAGTCCCCACCCCTCTATTGGCTTATAATCCTCTTCCTGTCTGGACTGTAACTCCCTCGTTACAGGCTGCTGTAGCTGGGAGGGCAGGGAGGAAGGAGTGAGCACCACCCCACGCCAGCCCCACCAGCCCCAGCTCCTCTGGTCCATCTGTAGCTCCCTGTGGACCCGTCATCTCTGAGCGCTCATCCCGTGTGTCTTCTAGGAGTGCGTGGGACAGTCTGAGGGACTTCAAAATGTTCGTGGACACATTGGATTAAAGCAAGAGCATGTTTTGGTGCAAGAACCTTTTGAAATCCATGCATAGCGTTGCCATAATTCGCATTTCCCGTGAACTGTTGGAAGAGCGTCTATACGCAGGGCGGTGCACTGTCACCACCGGGTGCCATGTGTAGGAGGTGCTGTCACAGGGAGGGTTCCCCCACGGCCTGGAAGAACTCAGAATTGAGGAAGGACCCAGTAAGTCAGAGACAGATGGAGGCCCAGGCAGAAGAAAGAATGCGTGGAATACAACACACACATGCATGCACACCACATGCACTCACACATGAACACATACATGTGAGAACCACCATCACTTAGGTGATTTATGTCATTCATAATTTGAAAGGAAAATGGCCAGTCATGGTGGCACCCACTCCCAAGACACTTTTCAGCTAGCTAGAACCACACAAGCAGCCGGGGTTTGATTCCCTTTCCGACCTAAAGCTCCAGGCATGGTGGCGTGTGCTTATAACCCCAGTGATTCCGGGAGGCTGAGGCAGGAGGACTGAAAACTTGAAGCTGGACAAGACAACACAGTGAGACTCTGTCCTAAAACAAAAAAAAAGGCTGGGCGTGGTGGCGTGTGCCGTAGTCCCAGGAGGACGAAGCAAGAGGATCATGGGAAGACTCTGATTTTAATTAATTAAAATAAAAGAAGTGCAGAATGGAAGAACTCTTGCTATGTGCGACCCGAATGAGCAAGGGTGAAGGGACAATGCTCACAAATATACTATGGAGCAGATGACAGACAAAAGGCAGTATGTTCTTTTAGATTCACTTTTTTAAGTTCCCAAACCGGTGAAATGAACCTGCGTTCGCGGAAGCCGGAGTTTGGTGCCTGGGATAGTGATGGAAGGAGGCACGCAGCCAGCTGTAGGGCACAGTCATTTGTCTTGACCTGGATACCGGTGACTTGGATGTGTGCACTTGTTTGGTTTTTTTTTTTCGTGTGTTTTTGTTTGTTTAGATTTTTGCCGTAGAGCACGTGCACTCACCATAGAGAGACAGAGAGAGAAGGAAAGTGAGAAATCACTCCCTCAGGGGCACGGCCACACCACAATCCCTTCTTTTCCATTCTCCTCTCCACATTTTGGGGCACATATGCACGTGCACCTGGAGTGTTTTTCAACCCATCAGGTCAAGACGTCAACCATGCAGTCAGCCATAGGGCATCTAGCTAACGTGACCTCCATGCCACCTGCGGGCCCAGATGTTTGTACTTTGTAAAACTTAATGTACACTTGTATATTTACAAGCTGTACACTTGTCACATACTTCCATAAGTACATTTATACTAAGTACATTAATAAGTACACTTAAATTTAGAGCTGTTCACTTAACAATTTGGGTACTTCTCTGTATTCAGATTCTCCTCTATTTTCAATAGGATTACATCCTGATAAACCCATTATAACTAAGTCAAAAATGTATTTAATACCCCAATAAACCCACTGCAAAGTAAAAAAATAAAAAATAAATAAAAAGCCAAACCATTGTAAACCAGGGACCAAATGCCTCATAAACAGTAGTTGTAGTAACAATAAATATACAAGAAGCCACAGACTGGGAGAAAATCTTTGCAAAACATAGCTAATGAAAGACCGTTGGGGCCAGGTGACATGGAGGTTAAGGCAGCTGTATCTCACATGGCTGACTGCGCAGTTCTAGTTCTGAACCCAGCAGCTTGAAAAATCACACTGGGTGCATGTGCATGAAAACATAAAAAAATTCATAAAACATATATTAAGAAAATATTCAATCCAGTTAAAAATTGGCCAAAAGATTGGCCAAAAATAGTATTCAGATGATAAACAAGCATATGAAAAGATGCTCAATATCATATAACCTTAGGGAACTACAGATTACAACAGCCATGCAATATTACTACATGCCTGTTCCAATGGCCAAAATCCAGAATCTTGACAGCATCAAATGCTAACTGGAATGTGGAGCACCGGGAACTCTCACTCTTTGCTTGTGGGAATGCAAAAAATGATGGCCACCTTGTGGAAGACAGTGTGACAATCTTTTACAAAACTAAATACTCTGAGCTTTTGATCTAGCAATATTGATACTGAACCAAAGGAGCTGAAAACTTATGTCCATACAAAAATCTGTATACACAAGCTTATAGCAACTTCATTATTTGTTGCTAAAAAGTGGAAATATCAAGATGTCTTTCAGTGGGTGAATAGATAAACAAACCATGGTATAGCCAGACAATGGAATATTGCTTAGTGCTGGGAAAAAAAAAAAAAAAGCTATCAAACCACACAAAGGAGGAATTTCAAAGGGTACTACTAAATGAAAGAAACCAAACTGAAAAACCCAACTGAAAAACCCACTTACAATATGATTCCAACTACACTGCTTTCTGAAACAAAGAAAAACTATAGCTAAAAGATCTTTCATTGAGGGTCAGCATGTGGAGTGGAGGTTTAAGGCATCTGGACCTCACATGACCTACTGTGGTTTGAGTCCTGGACTTGGAGCTTGAAAAATACAGAGTGCTTGTGTGTGCGTGCCCCAAATCCTGAGAGCATACTGGAGGAGAAGGAATTGCAGAATGACTGTACTCCTTGGGGGGGGGGGGGGGTGTTTTCTCACTTTCTCTTTCTCTCTCTCTGTCTCTCATCTCTTTCTCTCTCTCTCTCTGGCAAGCACATGCACCCTATAAACAAACAAACAAAAAAAGTCATTGATTGCCAGAGATTTGAAGGAGAAAGAGATAAATATAGGAGCTTAGGGGCTGTTAAGGCAACGAAACCATTCTGCATAATACCATAATAGTGGATATATATTATTGTACATATATCAAAAACCGTAGCATGAACAAGAGGAGGAGTGAACCCTGAGGTAAGCCACTGACTTTAGCTAATAATAATAATTTAGCATATTAGCATATATCTCATATTAGAAATATATCTCACCAATCCAAGATGTCAATAACAGGGGAAATGGGGGGGGGGGGGTGGAGTGGTATGTGAGAACTCTACTTTTCACTCAATTTTTTTGTAAACCTAAAAGGGCTCAAAAACCTATTGGGGCCAGCAGGTGGCATGGTGGTTAAGGCACTAGATTCTCACATGGCCAACCGTGGTTCAAGTCTCGGATCCAACAGCTTGAAAACCACACCAGGCATGTGTGCATGCGTACCCAAAATCCTGAGACAAGAAGAGAGGAGAAGGGATTCCAGCATGGCTGGAATATAATATAGGAGACTTCATTTCAGTCTCCTATATTACACGTAACAAGGGCGTTAAACAACTTGTGCGCATGTGCCTAGTGGCTGCCATAGTGTACTCTGCAGATCTGACACATTTCCATGGCCTTTCTGTTCCTTTCATGGCATTTTTCTTTCTCGTTAAGACTACAGTCCTTTCTCCTTTGTAAATCCCTCACTCCTCCTTTGGGTTTTCTGATGTTTCTTCATTATCAGACTCTGTCAGAATACCACTTCGGAGAAGTGCCTTCTTAGGTCTTCACAGCCGGCGTCACACATGTCCAACTCTATGTCACTGCTGATGTTCATTTTGACCACCTGGTTAGAGTGTTATCCGATTTAGTCTCTGTGAAATTATTATTCGTAATTTTTTACGTGAAAAGACTGAGACACCATCATGTTTTGTCCAAGGTTGCACAAACAGTAAGTCACATTCGAAGCTGGAGCCCAGGTATCTCTCCCCACAGGGGCTCTCCTTGACAATGTGGACGAGTGTTTGCCTGGGCCATGAGGCATGATAAGAATTTCTTAAATTTAGTACCATAGAAGGATGGGGATTTTTGGTTGTTGTTGCTGTTTGTTCGTTTTCTCCCTCCATGGCTCATGGCTAAGGAACAGGGCTGAACCAAGATAGGCACTGCCTACTCACTCAGTGATCCTTCACACTAGTATTCATAAAATATTTGCTCAATATTCTTTGACCCAGCAGGGAAGTTTCCAGAAATTTGAATTATAAATGTACTCATACATATACAGATTAACATTTGCACAATCCATTGTGGGTTTTTTTGTTTGTTTTTGGTAAGGACTAAAGGTTAGCAACTAACTCCATCAGTGGGGAACTGGTTAAATTAACTAAAATATAGCCATACAGTGAAAGATCATACAGTTGGTGAAAATAATGAGGCGGCTCTGTTTGTACCAATGAAGATCCTTATGCAAGACATACACGAAAGCCAAGAGAACAAGGTGCAACGCTCTGTGCACGGCAGGTCGCTATCTGTGGATACCTGTGTTTTTAATAGCTAGCTAGAATAATAATTCACGCTGATGGAGAACTTACCTCATGCCAGGCACTGCTCAAGGTATTTTACATTTGATTTTTACAACACTACTTGAGGCAGATATATTTATTACCTTATGCATAGTGCAAATACAATTTCGAATGGGAAACAGAAATGAAAATGAGTTTTCTCCCTCTAACACAGAACAGCTTTAGAATTAATTAAGTATTCTGGCCCATTCCAAAGCATGTTTGGGTAGAAATCATACATAGACACACACAGAAGTTCATTCATACATAAGGTAGCTCCAAAAGATACACGAGAAATTATAAATGTTGTCTTGTGGCTAGCAGGTGGTGTGGTGCATAAGGCACTGGATTCTCACGTGAGTGAATGCAGATCGAGTCCCAGACCTGGTGGCTTAAAAATCACAAGGATCCAGCAGGTGGTGTGGTGCTTAAAGGCTCTGGACTCCCACGTGGCCAACTGTGGTTCAAGTATCTGATCTGGTGACTTGCTTTCTCACTGTGCCTCTCTCCCTCTCTCTGGTCAAATTGGAATATAATAATAATAATAATAATAATAATAATAATAATAATAATAAATAAAGGTAAGTAAAATAGTTCTTTTAAAAAATCACAACAAATAAATAGACAAATAAATGTTTAATAATAACATATACTGCTTTTAAAAATTAAGAAATAAATGTTGCTTTAGGGACAGTGTTAAGATTTGAGGGGCCCCAGTAAATCATACTCCCCATCCCTAGTTTGGTAGCCATGGAAGGACGGGCAGAAGGTGAAGCACCATCTCTCAACGTCTTGGAGAACTGGCTGTGGACGGTCAGAAAAGAGGGTTGCTCACAGCCGCCCGCAGTCCCCCGGCGCTGCAGCTTCCTCCTCCGCCTGCGCGGCCTGCCAGGAAGACCTCCAGGAGGAGCAGGGCAGGATAAGTACTCTTCGAGGATAACAAAGACAGGAGAGAGAGGAGTTGAGCACCAGCGTCTTCTCCAGCCGGTCCCCAGGGAAGTCTCTCACCGGAGAAGGCGAGCGGCGAAGGACGCGAGCGTCACACTCAAAGAGGTCCTCCCGCACGGAAACACAGCGATTCGAGAAAACACGTTCCTACCCACCATGGCCAACTCTTTGCTCTGAATTTACGGGACTAACTCACAGAACAAGACATTTAAATTTCCTCCAAGGCCATTACAGTATCCAATCTGGAAAATGAATTCTCTCTTGCATTTTCCATCACAAATTATGAACTGCTGTGTTGCCCAGTAGAGCTCATTGAAATTACTATGAAAGTCAATCACAATGTCAGAAAAACAACAAAATGCCAACCCAGAGATAGTCCAGATTTAAATATAAATGCATGTCCACTGTGAATTTCTCTGGGACACATGAAAGTCCGCAATTTAAATCGTTTTCTAGGGAACGTGCAAAGGAATTAAAATCTAAAATCAAATCCTCCTGTCTGTAAAATAAATCCAAAACCTCTAAATTTAAATCCTTTCACAAATTTTTGGTTTTTTTTTTTTTTTTTTTTGAGAGGTTCTTTATCTGCTATAACACGTGCGCTTGCCAGAAAGACAGAGAGAGAGAGAGAGAGACAGAAAGCGAGAAATCACCCCCCAAGGGGGATGGCCACATCTCAATCCCTTCTCCTCCATTCTCCTCTTGGGATCTTGGGCATGCACACTCACGTGCCTGGTGTGAGTTTAAACCACCAGGTCCCAGACTCAAACCACGGTCGACTACGTGGGAGTCCAGCAACATAGCCATTATGCCAACTGCTGGTCCCCACAAGTTTAAGTTTACTTATTTTTAATTTCCAGATGGCATGTAAGCTCTCCAGACAGAGACACAAAAAGAGAGTAAACAGCCCCTGCCATGGGGCCGGTCAGGCTGCAATCCCTTCTCCTCTATTTCTCCATCCAGTCAGGATTTGGCGCGCACACACACACAATGCCTTGTGTTTTTCAAGCCACAAGGGCTGGAATTCGAACCAGTCAGCCATGTGGGTTGTGGTTACCTTAACCACTAGGTTACAAGGCAGGTCCCACAGGTTAAAGTTTAACGAAATTAAAATCTGAAACCAGACGCCAGCAAGTGGCATAGTGGTTAAGGTGCTGGACTCCCACATGGCCAACTGCGGTTTGAGTTCTGGACCCCATAGCTTGAAACTCACGCAGGGTGCATGTGCATGTGTGTCCCAAATCTTGAGAGGAGAATGGAGGAAAAAGGATTGTAGTGTGGCAATCACTCCTGGGGGCTTTCTGTCTCTCTGGCAAGTGCACACATCCTATAGCAAAAATCTCTCCATTAAAAATATATATATATATATGAAATCAAATAAAACCCCAAATCTGACATTTTAAAGTTAAACTGAAGTTCAAATAAATTAGTCACTCCTAATTGCTCTTGCTCAGCCTCTGCTGAGAGGTTCTGAGTAACGGGGGTGGAGTTGGGATTCATCAGGGCTCAGAGGCAAAACTGTTTCTGATGGGGGTGGCTGTCATTCCTTCCACACCTCAGAAGTGGTAGGGAACAAGTTTCTCCTTAACTGTGTTTGTTTGTTTGCTTTTTACATTTGCTATAGGGTTCATGCACTCACCAGAGAGAGATAAAGTGAGAAAACAACCCTCCCCTTTCCCCCTTCTCCCCCCCTCCCCCACTCCCCCTACCCCCCACCCAGGAGGTGACCATACTGCAATCCCTTCTCCTCCATTCTCTTCTGAAGATTTGGGTCATGCACACACACACACACACACACACACACACACGATAATTCAAGCCATTGACCAAGACTCCAACAGCACAGTCGGCCACCTGTGGTTAAGGTGATCCAGCCACTTAACCACTATGCACCCGGCTGGCTCCTATCTCACCTGAAGAGCTTCCAAATTGCTAACAGATTGAAGCAACAGATTAATGCTTCTCCAGCCCCACACTCAGCAAATCCCCTGCCCTTGGAGCAGGAATCACCACTAAAGGTACGGCAGGTGGTGCTGCCAAAGATGAGGAGACCCCCAGAGGGTGCGAAGAACGGCAGAAACTGGGAACGCTCTCAGATGCTGCCAGGATGCCAGGCAGAAGATGTTAGATGGGGCTCCGGTGTCCCCTGGGAGTCGGGAGGGCCAGATCCCCTCTTGAGCGCTTACTTCCGCTGCTGGGGAAGTGGGCAGGGGACAGTGTTCTACATGCTATTTCCCCTCTCAGTGGCATTGAAGACTTCACTGTCATCACACTAGCTTTAACAATTTGCAGAAAGGGCAGCTCAAGTCACCAGGTCTTCTCACGCAAGGTACTTTTCTTCCACGACTAGAACAGTCAAAACTTTTTCCTGTCCATTTCCTTTTGAGCCCCCAAATACGCATTTGGGTTCTATACCACAGTAGCAGCGTCTGTGGCCTTCTGCTGGGGAATTACTTCCCTCCGTGAAACCTGTCCCCTGAGGAAGATCACTCCCCACGTGTTCCAATGAGCAGAATCCGGAACCAATTTGTCTACACATACTTCTTCTTTTTGATTGCCAAAGGGTATGCTCACCAGAGAGAGAGAAAGAGAGAGAAGGAGAGGGAGGAAGTACCTCCACACACATACCTCGTGGAGACACGATCACACCACATCCTTACTTCTCCATTTCTCCATCCTATTGCGACTTTCGGCACACGTGCACAAGTGCCTAGAATGTTTTTCAAGCCTCCAGGGCTAGGATTTGAGCCATGGTCAGATACATAGAATATAGCTCCCAATATACAGGTAAAGTGCAAATAAACTAAATCTAAAATCAAATTTTCTTATCTTTGTAAGTTAAATCCAAAATCCGAAAATTTAAACCCTTTTACAAGTTGAAGATAATTTATTTTTAATTTCCAGAGGGTATGTGTGCTCATCAGAGAGAGAGGGAGAGAGAAGAGAGAGAGAGAAAGCACTCCCAAAGGGGGTTGCTTGATGGTAGTGCTCCAGGGCCTGTCCTGCTGCATGTAAATTTTTTTTTTTTTTTTTTTTTTTTTTTTGGAGAGGTTTTCACTATAGGGCGCGTGCGCTCGCCAGACAGACAGAGAGAAAGATAGAGACAGAAAGCGAGAAATCACCCCCCAGGGGGGATGGTCACGCCGCAATCCCTTCTCCTCCATTCTCCTCTCGGGATCTTGGGCACGCACGCACACGCGCCTGGCGTGAGTTTTTTTAAGCCACCGGGTCTGGGACGCGAACCACGGTCGACTACGTGGGAGTCCAGCGACATAGCCATTACGCTAACTGCTGGTTCCCATGCTGCATGTACTTTTCAAAACGCTTTTTTTCATAGATTTTTTTTTTTTTTTGAGAGATTTTTGCAATAGGGTATGTGTGCTCGCCAGAGAGAGACAGTCAGTAAGCGAAAAATCACTCCCCAGGGGGGATGACCACATCATAATCCCTTCTCCTCCATTCGCTTCTTGGCATCTTGGGCATGTAGCAAGTGGCATGAGTTTCAAACCTCCGGGCCCAGCACTAGAACTATGGAGGGCCATGTGGGAGTTCAGCACCTTAACCAACTACACCTGCTAGCATCTTTTTCCATAGATTTTTTTAAAATGTCAGCTCTTAGGATGTTATTTATTTCCATTTGTTTCAACAACGGTGGGATATTGCTCCAGTGTTGTTTTGTTTTGTTTTGTTTTATTTCTTTTCTCTAGCTCTCTTTTATTTTAACTTTGCCAGAGGTTGAATGCATCCTCTGGAGAGACACAGAGAAAGAGAGAAGGAGGGAGAGGGAGAAAGCCCCAGCCCAAGGGAGTATGTTCCTCCCACTATCCCTTCTCCTCCATCTCTCCCTCCTGCACATTGTTCAAGCCGGTCAGCCACGTAGAATCCAGCACCTTAATCACCACGCCGCAGGCTGGCCCTCGTGTTCCGTTTCTCTTGATTAGCCTCTGTGTCTTTCGGAAAGACTCTGCTTTGTACTGGTTTAACTTATTGTTGAAGCTGGTCCATTTATTCATATCAACTCAGTTCTTTGCTTTGTTTTCTGACCATAATCCTCTAGGTGGGTTTTTTAATATGGAGTTTCCCATAATGAGAGATATAAAGTCACCAATTCTGGGTCTGGTAAGAACAGTCACTGTACAGACGAATCCTGCCCACCTTCACCGCCGAGTTGGAAAATTCCGGCCAGAAGTCGTCTTCCACCCGGCCGCGCTGACCTCAGGCCTGGGCTTGTTCTGCTCTCACCATGCGCGTCTGCCCCTCAGCCAGTTCATCTTCCCTCTGTTTTCCTGTAGAGAGCAAATTCCAGGAAATTCTCAGGTGTTCCCTTAAGCACAGGCATTTCCTGGGGCAAGAGAAAGTTCACACGCTGATGTTTGAGTATTTTTACATTCATTTCTCTGGTCTTTCCTTGTAGTCTGTCCAAATGTTCATAACTACCTTGAACACATCTGCCCCATCCTGGAGGGGGCCGTTGCCAACACTTCTTCCAAATTGCTCAGCAGTCCCCTGGGCAGATCTAAAAGGACACTTCTCAAAGATTCCTGCACCCTGGCTATTGCTGGAAAACTCATTGCAGTTGACTTTTTGTGAAATTTTGCTTCTCTTCCTCTATAGAACGGCACTAACATCCAAAGACTGTTTCTATTATAGATTTATCGAAAACACATCCTTTGTTTCTACTTTACTGTTTAAGAAATTAGCCCTATGTTTGTATAACATTGATCTCTACTACAAACTTAGAAGATGTCATTCTTTTTTTTTTTTTAGTTAAAAATGCTTCCTTTATTACATATAGCCAGTACTGCTGCTTCTAAGTTCAACTGTTCATGCATCTCTGCATTATTCCAAGTTCATGCATCTCTGTATTGTTAATGTCTGTGACGTCAATGACAATAATGTCCAAGGGTCACCGGGTAGTGGCTCCTTGCAAGCATACTCCCTGGCACCTGCTCCACATCTGATGTCCAGTTGGTGACAAGTGTATGCTCTAGGTTAAGCTCTCCCAGGCCCCAGAGTAGACGTATTCGATGTTCTTCCACACCTACTGTACCAGAAACAGGAAGCTTCTGGAGAATCGATCAAAGGTATAGCGGTGTTCTGGCTTGTCAATATACAGACCTATCATGTTCATTAACAAAGCAGATTGCAATGGAGACCTAATTTGCATTGTAATTAGTCATTAAAAGACACTGCACATTCTCCTGAGGACACATACTGATTCCCAAGATGCAAGGTTACTCCCTCAGAACTATCTCCAAGCGCATCTCCAACCACTAGTGAGTGCAGTGCAGGGGCTGCTTCCCTTGTGCCAATAACATGCTTGAAATGGCACTTTTTGCAAGATCAGCGTGGACTGCAGTGGCCACAGTTTTGAGGCCGTCTCCGTTACTCAGGTGGTGGGATTAGACGACGCCTCCCTTAATCTTACCGTTGTCAGTGTGCTAGTGCTGCACACATACAGAAGAATTGTATTCCATTACGCTGTTAGCTCAGGGAGGAATAGAGAATTGAGCCAAAATTGGGACCGGCAGATGGCGAGGTGGTTAAGGGCACTAGACTCCTCCATGACCAACTGCAGTTCAAGTCCCGAACCTGCCAGCTCGCTTTCTCACTTTCTCTCTCTCTCTCCCTCCCCCTCTCTGGCCAAGTTAAAAGATAAGTAAATAAATAAACACATAAAGTTAATAAAATAATTCTTTTTTAAAAAAGAATTTGGGCCAAAATTAAAAAAAAAAAAAAATTATAACCAATTCTCTTAAGTAAAAGAAAAAAATAACTGCTGAGGTTGACAAAGATGTAGTAATTTTCTTCACATGATCTTATACTGTCTTGTGAATGGATTATTAAAAGTCCTGAGCTTAACAAAAATCTGCGTAAGTTAACACATCAAAACAAGCATTTAGGGACCAGCAGGTGGCGTGGTGGTTAAGGTGCTGGACACTCCCACATGGCCAACCATGGTTCGAGTCCTGGATCTTGTGGCTTGCTTTCTTGCTTCCTCTCTCTCTCTCTCTCTCTTGTCAAATTTTTAAAAAAGAGAGAATGAATAAATAAATTAAATAAAGAATTCTATATAAAAAAAACAAGCGTTCAGCCAATAAGAATTTAATATTGGGAACCAGCAGTTAGCGTAATCGCTATGTCGCTGGACTCCCACATGGTCGACCGCGGTTCGCGTCCCGGACCCGGTGGCTTAAACTCACGCAGGGCACATGTGCGTGCGTGCCCAAGATCCCGAGAGGAGAATGGAGGAGAAGGGATTGCGGCATGGCCATCCCCCCTGGGGGGTGATTTCTCGCTTTCTGTCTCTATGTCTCTCTCTGTCTTTCTGGCGAGTGCACGCGCCCTATAGCAAAAACCTCTCAAAAAAAAAAAAAAAAAAAAGAATTTAATATCATAACACTGAAACATTAGATTTATATTTTTGTAAATTATGCATCAGATAAGGGACTGACAATGAGGATACATAAGAAACTCAAGCAGCTGTTTGGAAAAAAGATGATCAACCCTATTAAAAGATGGGAGAATGAGTTGAAAAAAAAACACTCTCTAAAGATAACATACGAATAGCCAAAAGGCATATGAAAAAATGCTCAACATCCCTCATTGTAAGGGAAATACAGATCAGAACAACAATGAGATACCACCTAACCCCAGTCAGAATGTCTAAGATTAAAGAAAAACAAAAAATGATAAGTGTTGGCGGGGGTGTGGTGAAAGGGGGACTCTCTTACACTGCTGGTGGGAATGTAAATTGGTCCAGCCACTATGGAGAACAATTTGGAGAGTCCTCAAAAATCTACAAATAGGGAACCAGCAGTTAGCGTAATGGCTATGTCGCTGGACTCCCACGTGGTCGACCGCGGTTCGCGTCTCGGACCCGGTGGCTTACAACTCACGCCGGGCGCGTGTGCGTGCGTGCCCAGGATCCCGGGAGGAGAATGGAGGAGAAGGGATTGCGGCGTGACCATCCCCCCTGGGGGGTGATTTCTCGCTTTCTGTCTCTATGTCTCTCTCTGTCTGTCTGGCGAGCGCACGCGCCCTATAGCGAAAAAAACCTCTCCAAAAAAAAAAAAAAAAAAAAAAAAAAATCTACAAATAGAGCTACCATATGACCCAACAGTCCCACTCCTTGGTATCTACCCAAAGGACAGAAGAATTTTTCATTGGAAAAGTGCTTGCACATCAATGTTTATTGCGGCACTATTCACAATTGCTAAGACATGGAACCAACCCAAATGCCCCCGAACAGATGAATGGATTGAAAAACTGTGGCACATATACTCTATGGAATACTATTCAGCCATAAAACACACACACACACACACACACACAACAAAACCCTGGCTTTTAAACTAAAAACCATTAGATTTATTTAGAGCATTTGTACATGCTTATAGAATATGTAGCTAACTCTAAAAGATGACAAGACACTTCACCTCAGTGAGACCCTGGCCTACATAATAATTGCTTTACTTTTACAGTAAGAAGGTAAATTTATAGAAGGCAATTTTATAGAATGTAACTTACACAGCAAGAAGGAAGCTTTCAATTTGTGGCACTGAACAATGAATACACAGGGCACCCTTCAGAAGCTACAGTTAGGGATCCACCCAGCTTTTCAGCAACACAAGCCCCATTGAGGTCTTTCGGCCCTTTGTTTGACATTGATGTTTGATGCCTTGGAATTCCTTTTTGATTGCATCCTTAGAGCTAGCATAAGTCATTTTACTTTTCAGAGGTGCTAGTTTTGGTGCCCCCTCCCCCCAAAAACTCAACTCTTCTTTTCTGGATTCCTTGGTTTCAAAGCTTGCACCACACAAAGCATGGCGGTCATCTTTTCAGGAAGCGTTCCCACAAAATGCTTGAATCGGTCTGTATGGTTACACCAACATTTCCAATCAAGATCTCCCTGCCTTCTTCTACAATGACACACTTTTTGTCTGCACCAATACAAAACATGATAGCCTTTTCTTAATTTCTTCTGGTGTGGAGCATTTTCTAACTTTCATATCATAAAAAAATATGACGTACCTCGCCAGCAACTTGCACTCCTGAGGCCATCTTCACTGTGGCTGTGGCAGGGATGCAGGGGAGAGAACCGACCGGTACCAAGTCTGCAGAGCTTCCTCCTCGTGGAAGCAGGACCAAGAGCCCTAGAGACCTAGTTTATGTCATTCTTTTTATAATGAGAGACCCTATATTTTTTTTAAAAAAAAGTGAAATCTACTATCCCAAGGCCGACAGATGGTGTGATGGTTAAGGTGCTGGACTCTCACATGACAAACCATGGTTCAAATCCCAGGCCTAGCAGCTTGAAAATCATGTCAGGCATGTGTGCGAGTACCCAAAATCCCAGGAAGAGAAGGGAGAAGGGACTGTGGGATGGCCAGTGCCCCTAGGGAGTGATTTCTCACTTTCCCTCTCTGACTCTCCAGCAAGTGCACATGCTCTATGGCAAAAATAAATAAATAAATAAAACCCTAGTGCCCTGGGCCCTGCTAAGGTGGCACAGGCAGTAAGAGTTCTGCTGTGGGGTGCTGGAAGCTGTATGTGAGGCTCTGGGCTCCAGCTCCAGGTCTACTGGAATGCTCCAGGTGTGCTCTTGGGCACATGCATGATACTGGCGGGCTGCAGGGCTGGGGAGAGGATCAGAGCATGAAGATCCAGTTGAGGATGTCTCCCTCTGTCTCATAACGGAAACAAATAAACACATTTAAAAATGAATAAAATCTGTTATCATTTTTTTTGTGTGTGTGGAGAGGTTTTTGCTATAGGGCGCGTGCACTCACCAGAAAGACAGAGAGAGACAGAGAGACAGAGAGACAGAAAGCGAGAAATCACCCCCCAGGGGGGATGGTCACACCGCAATCCCTTCCCCTCCATTCTCCTCTCGGGATCTTGGGCACGCATGCACACGCGCCCAGTGTGAGTTTAAGCCACCGGGTTCGGGACTCGAACCGCGGTCGACTACATGGGAGTTCAGTGACATAGCTATTACACTAACTGCTGGTCCAAAAATCTGTTATCTTTTTTTGTGGATGAAGCCACAATTTAGATTCCTGACATTTAGAGAAAAATAGAAAAGAAGAGATAGCAATATGGCCATTCCCCCGGGGTGATTTCTCGTTTTTCCTCTCTTTCTGTCTTTCTCTCTCCAGCAAGTACACTCGCTCTGTAGAATAAACTAAAAAAATAATTTTTTTGAAAAAAGAACATAATTAGGACCAGCAGTTAGCGTAATGGCTGTTGCTGGATTCCCATGTAGTTGACTGCGGTTTGAGTCCTGGACCTGGTGGCTTAAAGTCACGCCGGGCGTGTGTGCGTGCGAGCCCAAGATCCCGAGAGAAGAATGGAGGAGAAGGGATTGAGGTGTGGCCATCCCCCCTGGGGGGTGATTTCTCACTTTCTGTCTCTCTGTCTCTCTCCGTCTGGCGAGTACACGCACCCTATAGCAAAAACCCCTCCAAAAAAAAAAGAACATAATTTAGGGGTAGTTTATTTTATAAAAGATACCTGTCACTTAATGCTCTAAAACTCAAAGCTTGCTGCTATTCTGAAAAGCATGCAGAACTTCACTTTAAAGTCCTGGTTTCCTGGCTTGAAGACAAGGAGCATCGTGAAACTATCCTGCTTTCTTTCTTTTTTTTTAACTTTTTTTTTAACTTTTTTTTTTTTTTTTTTTTTTTTTTTAGAGATTTTCACTATAGGGCGCGTGCGCTCGCCAGACAGACAGAGAGAGACATAGAGACAGAAAGCGAGAAATCACCCCCCGGAGGGGATGGTCACACCGCAATCCCTTCTCCTCCATTCTCCTCTTGGGATCTTGGGCATGCACGCACACGCACCACCGGGTCTGGGACGTGAACCGCGGTCGACTACATGGGAGTCCAGTGACATAGCCATTACGCTAACTGCTGGTTCCCACTATCCTGCTTTCTAACACCTAAAGAGCTTAACACTGAAATGGTCCCATTTCCCTTTAATCTTATCTCTGCCTCAACTACTTTTGCCTCCTAAGTTTACCCCAAAGCCACCCTTCTTGCTAAGGTCCAACCTGTGTCTATACCTGTGCAAAAAAGCCAGTTGCTCATGGACAAAGAAGCTTTCGGAGGCAGCGACCTCACAAGGTAAGAGTTGGCTGTGCCCCATGCTTATTAAAGCCTAAAGCCACCTGCTCCCACACCTGTTAGAATGCAATGGTGTGAAACAAAGAGAATGAATAATACACAACTGTATGTGACAATACAGATCATCACATAAATACAAGAAGTCAGACACGAGAGGTTTGTACGATGTGACTGCATTTACATAAACTACAAAAGCAACTAGAAAACGGTCTTTACACTGTTAGAAGTGCAGATATAGGTTGGTAGGCATGGGGTGGAGGGTGCTGGCAAGTCTCTATTCTTAATCTGGGTACTGGCTACACAAGTGTTCAGTTTTTAAAAATTCATCAAACTAGCTGTCTTTGCTATGTGCACTTCAATAAGAAGTCAATTAAAAAAACAAAAGCCTACTGCAGGCTCACTGTGGTGGTGCACACTATGACACTATGTTCCACATATGGGACCACACGGGAGCACTGGGTTCAATTCCTGGTCCAGTCTAAAGACCAGGCATGGTAGCATGTGTCTATAAGCCCAGTGACTTGAGAGACTGAAGTGGGAGGACCATATGCTTGGGGCTGGTCTGGGCAACATAGTGAGACCCTGACTAAAATACAATAAAAATCCTGCCGCACAGCAGGCAAAACTAGTTGCACGGTATCATGTAAACCCCTGCTCCCAACCACCACGGTCGAGGCCCTGAGTGTCCGGCTGCATAAGCCTAACTCCCAAAGCCTCTCTCTACACACATCATGGTCCTCGGTCCTCAGTGAACCGTTGTTATTCACTTCTCAATGTTCTTTTTTTTTTCTTGTATTGGAGAGGTTTTTGCTATAGAGCGCGTGTGCTCGCCAGACAGACAGAGAGAGACATAGAGACAGAAAGCGAGAAATCACCCCCCAGGGGGGATGGTCACGCCGCAATCCCTTCTCCTTCATTCTCCTCTCGGGATCTTGGGCACACACGCACACACGCCCGGCATGAGTTTAAGCCACCGGGCCCGGGACTCGAACCACAGTCGACTACGTGGGAGTCCAGCGACATAGCCATTATGCTAACTGCTGGTCCCACTTCTCAATGTTCTTAACACAGAGTTTGGAGAGTGTAATGTGTCCCCCAGAGTGGTATGCCTAAGTCTTAACCCCAACCTTCTCTTGAAAGGGAGCCTTTGTATTCTAAAATTGCTTTTCTCTTTCTTGACTGCATCTCACTTCTTTCCGCTGATTAGGTAAAAGATGATGGTTCAACGACTCCCCTCTGATGCACAGGATTAGTCATCACTACCATTTCCTGCCTTGCCAAGGGCTTCGGCCAGCCACCAGGAGCAGCGCGAACTTCTTCCATCCTTCTCACACCTTCCAGTCGTGTGGGTGAGCACCAACCACGCCATGCCTCAACCTGAGCTAGTCAGGACAGCTGTGGCTGTAACATGTGGAGGTCACCACGGACAGTTCCACTTTTCACGGCAGGGACATGGCAGGTAGGCAAGATAAGGAATCAGACTAGTGTGTTGGCTCTGTGGCCTGGTAGCTAAGGGAGTCAGATCCCATGTGGCTGACAGCAGGGTTCAAATCCTGGCCCCAATAGCTTAAAAAATACAGAGGGGCATGTGTGTGTGTGTGTGTGTGTGTGTGTGTGTGTGTGTGCATGCTCAAAATCCTGACAGGCTGGAGAAATGGGGGAAGAAGGGATTGTATCACGACCACACTCTACCACACCCCATTGAGGGTGCTTTCTCCTCTCTGTCTGTTTCTCTCTGGTGAGTTCACACACCCTTGAAAATTAAAAAAGAAGAAGAAGGAGGAGGAGGAGAAGGAGGAGGAGGAGGAGAAAGAAAGGAAAGAGATCAGACTAGAAAGTCCAGCGGAGCCCTCTCATGCCACAATAAGGAATTTGTACCTTCTCTTATGGTGATAGGGAGCCATGAAGTGCTTTATCCAGAGCGGGTGACGTGGTCATACCTGTTTTGGCATGCAGCGTGGGGGTGGATGTGACGGCACCGACAAGGTCAGTGTGGAAGCATGATGTCCACATGAGCCACCATGACACTGAAGTACGGCAGCTAGAGTGGGGATGGAGGGAGGGGAGGATTCGAGAACCTGTGGCCGATAAAAGACTGACGATGGAGAGAGGGATGCAGCGTGCTGCTGTCCACACAGCGTCCCTCACGAGGAGGGTCCCCGGGCAGGACTCCACGTCCAGGCCTCAACCCCTGGAGGAGCTTTGCTCAAGCTGGCCCATGAAGATGGCCGTGCCGCCTCCCATCAAGGCTCCAGACGGACTTCTACGTCTCCTTTCACCATTTCCCTTCTCCCATTTAAAGGGGACAAAATCTGAAGAATCGGTGTCGGCACAGGGCCACTAATCACAGCACTAGGTTGGCCCCCCTTGCTGTTAGATACGTATTTCTGCAAAGGACAAACTTTGGCCTTAGAAAAGACATATCTTGGCCAATGACGGGCTGTTCTCAGTTCAGATGTGCTGCAGGACGGAGCTAGTGGTGGTGATTTTCACGGAGCAACTCCCGCATCTCACTGTCACGCAAGGTTCCTGGCTTCTGAGAGACTGGCGGACCCTTGAGTGCAAGTCAGAGCAACCCGGTGGGGATGTGGGAAGGGGTCATCTCCATGTGTCATCCAGGTGACCAGCTCACGGCAGGCCTCCTTGGCATTGCTCCCTGTCCCCCTACCTCCAAATTAGAATTCAGTACTGCCAAGGCTATTAAAAGAATTCCTACAAACATACTTCTTTTAATTAAAAATGAAGTGAGATTCTTCCTGATCAAAGTTAAGTCTAATTTGACTGGTTGGTTATTCATGAAACATTTCCTCGAATTGAATGAAATAAATCTAGACCATCAAGGTTTAGATATGCATATATATATATGTATGTGTGTGTATATATATATATATATACACACACATACACACACACACACACACACACATATATAAAATAATTAACAAAATAAAAGCCTTTGAATACAAAGTTGTATTCACAAAGTTATATTGAAATGGAAAGATATTTCTATTTTTCCCAACCTTTCTGAATACATCTGGGTAAACATGCTGCCTTTAAGTGAAAGAGTAGGTATAACTGCGAATCATTTAACGTGTCTGGGTAAAGCCTTGGTTGAGCTTCCAGAAACTGAAGCCACTAACACTAACACCCGAGTAGCAAATTCATTGTTAAGTCAGGCGGCTTTCATTTCTCTGTCTCAACAAAGTGAAGAAGGGCCCATTATCATTAACTGATAAAAAATAGTTTTGATGATATACCACCATGTGATTTTTTTCTAAGCAAATGACTTGAAATTAGTTCAAAGAATTGAGTGATATTCCTCAATAAGACCTCATCTTTTGCCAGATATTTTTTAATGTGAACAAAGTAACTACAAAAATAAAAACTCGGAACGGAATTGATGTTGAACCATATGAGTACTCTCATCCATGGATATGTGGACTAATTTCAAATGCATTTCCAGTAAACTTTTAGCCTTTACTTAATAATTATGTATAAAGATATGTATATTGGGTGTGCCTGCAGGTGACATAGTAGTTAGGCGTTGGACTTTCACATGGCCGACCGCAGTTTGAGTCCTGACCAGGCAACTTGAAACTCACGCCTGGTGTGTGTGCGTGCATGCCCAAAATCTCATGAAGAGATGGAAAGAAACCAGAGATTGCAGTGTAGCCATCCCCTCTGGGGGATGATTTCTTGTTTTCTCTCTCTGTCTGTCCAGCAAGCACACATGCCCTATAGCAAACGCCCTACAGCAAAAATCTCTCAAAAAAAAGGGGAAAAATGTATATTGTGTAAAGCTATGAAACAGTTTGCAGCGCTTAATATATATACTTTCACAGCAGAGAAACACTAAAGAATGACCAATGAAATATTTTCAATAATAAAAATAGGACTGGAGAAAATTCCATGGAGTCCAAGAACAAGGACTTATGTAAAGTTCCCAACTCTTAAGAGTTTGCCCATGTATTTTTTAAATAGAAGACAGCCTGGATCCAATCCAGCTAGACTCCATTTGATACATTTCAAATGGCATTCACTGGATATATTTTAAAATATCAATAAAAAGTCAATAGCTACATTGTTTGCAGCTATTTAAACTTAGGATGAAAAATGTTTAATCTTGGTGGGTCATTTTCAGAACTAGATTCTAAGTGCTCTTAGGGGTCCGCAGGCCGCGGCCTCTCAGGGGCCCACCGCCTCCTCCCTGGCACCCCCTACGGCTGTCCCTGCTCTCCCAGGACAACTGCGGGGCTCCAAGCCTGCGGTGCTTCCGCAGAGACCCAGGCAGCAGAGCGCCCACTCCTCTCCGTTCCCCTCCTTCCCCACCATCGCATCCTCTTCAAGAGGATGTTTTCTCCGGCCTCTTCCTACCCATCTGTCATTGTCTTCCCTGAATGGGTCACTATCAGAGTGGTGGCCTTTCTTACAGGGACCAGGCCTGGGGCTGAGTTGCGCTTTCTATCACCCAATGGCCTCGCTCTCCCCGCCTTCAGTTCCAGGGCCCCCTACTTCTCCCAGTTTCCGCCTGGGCACCCTGCACGTCGTCCCCACTGCGCGCCCTGCATCCTTGGTCCCCGCGCCCCGGATCTCCTTCCTGACGCCGCAGGGGACAGACGCCAGGCCTCCCTTCTGCCTTGAAGAGCCGGGAGGTGGCCGGTGCCTGGCCCTTCCCGACCCACATACGTCTCAGTCTCCTCTCGCCTTTCATCCAAGGAGGAGTGGGGAAGGGGGAGGACGTGACCTCATCTGCGCGGCATCTGAGCCCAGGGGTGTCCAGCGCGCCTACCAAGGCCCCCAAAGCGCTGCCGGTGCCCTCGCCATCCAGGAGCGGCGCGAAGGACCACCAGAAGGAAGAAGGGGACACCGCACTACTAAGAAAGGGACAGACCGAGGAGGAAATGAACTTGGCTACGCTTGGCTTCATGTAAAACGCTCTCCAAACTGAGCTACACACACGGCCACATACACTCACACACATGCAGCCGGCACCCGCAACACACACACCTCCCAACCCACCCTGGCCCCAGGCAATCAAAAGGCTTGAATTAAGGCTAGAGTCCTCTCCCTGTTTCCTTCTCCAAGCGCTATCTCAAGGAAGGATAGAAACCTGAATTATGGAGAGACCATGGGAGGAGGGGACCAGCAGGTCTCTGGAAGCTCATCTTCAGAGCTCCCAGCCTGGTCTGGGTCTGCTGCTTTACCTCCTCTTCTCCAGCCCTACAAGAAAACACAGCCAGGCTTCAAAGGGTGTCTTTATTTCCTCCATCATGGCTAAATTCCTTTAAGTCTTCAAGATTTCCAGTCTTGGGACAAGCAGTTAGTGTAATGGCTATGTCACTGGACTCCCACGTAGTCGACTGCGGTTTGAGTCCCGGACCCGGTGGCTTAAACTCACACCGAGTGCGTGTGCGTGTGTGCCCAAGATCCCGAGAGGAGAATGGAGGAGAAGGGATTGCAATGTGGCCATCCCCCCTGGGGGGTGATTTCTCGCTTTCTGTCTCTCTGTCTCTCTGTCTCTCTCTGTCTTTCTGGCGAGTGCACGCGCCCTATAGCAAAAAACCTCTCCAAAAAAAAAGATTTCTAGTCTCCCTGATCTTGGTTTAAATGCAAGTACCTCATAGGAGGATCTCACACATGCACACAGAGCTGGGGAATGGGAGGAAGAAGAGATGTGGGAGATGATGAGACTCAGAAAGGCCAAGGGAAGTGGTTATGTCTTTCTCCAAGTCATTCCTCAAGCCTTGTGGGGTTAGTACCCACAGGCCAGATGTCTTATCTGCTATTGTGCTGCTTACAGAAATACCTGACCCTGGTGATTAATAAAGAATAGAACCGCTGTGCATTGGGAGCCACCTCCTATATGGCCCAGTGTGGTTGGAATCCCAGCTCCTGTGCCTTGGAAAACACTCAGGGTGACTGAACAGGCATGCCCCAAACCCTACTGGGATGGAGACTGGAGGAAGGGGATTAGGGCAGCTCCCTTTAGGGGATGCCTTTTCTCTTTTTCTCTCTCCATCTCTCTCTCTCTCTCAGGCAAGTGCACATGCCCATTGGCAACTAAAAAAGATAGAAGAGAGGTTTATTGGACTCATGGTTCTGGAGATAGGAAGTCCAAAGGTATGGTCAAGCATCACAGCATGGCAGGCAGAAGCGGAGAGGATGGCGGGTACACACAGGGAATGAAAGAGGCTCGGGGGCAGCTGTCATCCTTATGTAAAAACCCAGCTCTCTCAGAACTCCTCCTCACAGAGCTAGACCCCACCGGGTCTGATGAGACATCACTAATCCATTCATGAGACCAAGGCCTCCATGAGCCAATCACTGCTACTTGATCTCAGGTCTGAGAGGTCTTATTACACTGTGGCACAAATTTCAAAACATGAACTTTTAGGGGAACAAACCATTATCCAAATCACAGGACCAGGTGACAGCCCTTAAGCATGGTTTGTAGGAGCTGGGATGCTCCTTCCCTACACCTCCTCAGAACCTGGCCAAAAATGTGGCTCCTATCTGGCCACTGGAATAATGTTCCTGAATTCTGGGATCTCGCCCTCTAAGAACTTTGCATAAAAGAGCTTTATTCTGTCCCGAGATGCTTTGTGCAGGTTTGAGTCACCCAACCACCAATCAGTAGAATGTAACAAACGTAGACTAACTTGCGGTTCTCCATCCCAAACGCTCTCCCCAGTCTTCCCTGACACACACTCCATCTTCCCCCTCATTCACCGGACTGACTCTGTTTCTTGCAGGTCTTCCTCAAAGAGGCCTTCTCCAACCACGGAATCTAAAGTTGTTCTCTTTGGTGTCTATTATATTACCCTGTTTATTTCCTTCCAGTAACTTTTCACTATTTGATTTGATCTTGTTTACTTGTCCATTATCCGGAGTGCGGCAATCATCACCCTCCCTACACACACACACCCAACTCAGAACTTGAGTAAGACAAATGAAGAGACTTTTCCTGTCTTAGCTTCTGTACAGCCCCAGGCAGGTCTAAAACACAGGATGTACATGTGTCAAGTAAGTGAACGAAAGAAGCAGCACTAGGTGTTGGTGACACCTGGTGCCCTCTGCATCTTTCTGTTTTAAAGCTTTTCCCATTGGAGACAGCAGTTGGCATGGCAGTTTTGTCACTGGACTCCCACATGGTCAACCATGGTTCAAGTCCCAGACCTGGTGGCTTGAAACTCATGCCAGGCATGTGTGTGTGCCCAAGATCGTGGGAGAAGAATGGAAGAGAAGGGATTATAGCATGGCCAATCCCCGGGGAGGTGATTTCTCACTTTCCCTCTCTCTGTTTCTGTTTCTCTCTCTCCAACAAGCTCATGCACCCTAGGGCAAAAACCCATACCCCCAAAAAAGCTTTTCACATTAAGCTATTATTTGTAATATATACAATATATATGCTATATATTGTATATATAATATATATATACACACATAATTATATATGTTATACATAACATAATCACCAGTGTCTGTGTGAGCTACTCAAGAGCATTAATGTTTTCTGAGAGCTCTCTTGAGCTTAGCATCTACCCTAGCACCCAGCAAAAAACAAATATTCAAGAGTTCAAGACTTGTTTGTTTACAGTGTGATGACAAGATAAGCAAACCTTGATTTCAAGTGGAAGGAAAGTGATAAATCTTACACTTGTACAGCTCTTGAAAGACTGGTAAGTTCTTTCACACGACTTGATTCTTGCAACCCTAAAAAGTAAGCATAGGATAGCATTATCCCTGGGCTGGTGATTAAGGATGTTGCTTCCCACCCAGCCAGCTTGGAATCCCAGACCCTGTGACTTGAGAAACATGCCGGGTGTGTGCCTGTGTGCCCCAAATCCCCAAAAGATGGAGCGATGGAGAAGAGGGGATTGCGGCATCACTATTCCCTATGGGAGGTGCCTTCTCTTCTCCATCTCTCTCTCTCTGTCTCTCTGGCAAGTACACACGCCCTCTGGCAGAAAAAGGGGGGGATAAAAGAGCAGCGTGATCCTTACTTCACAGATGCACAAACTACGTTTACAAAAGGCTGGGTGATTTCTCTGGGGTAAAAAAGGAGCACTGAAATGTCTACTAATAAATCTAGAACTGCCCGTTTTTTCTTTTGGTTCTGACAGATTTTGCTTTTTCTGTTTGGGAATTCTGTAAGTCCTTTGAACTAAGTCCTTTCAACACTGTAGGGTCAGGATGGTCTGATGCTACGTTCCCTCATGGCTTTCCTTCCATCTCTGTGTCATGGTGGGCTTGAAGGACCAGAATGACTCCATTTTTTTTATGGGGCAACTCCATTTTGTTAAACCTACGTTGCTGAGAATCGGCACCATTTCAAGTAGGCCAGCTGATCACGTAAGAGAAGGCCATAAGGGGACCAGCAGTTAGCGTAATGGCTATGTCGCTGGACTCCCACGTAGTCGACCGCGGTTCGAGCCCCGGACCCAGCGGCTTAAACTCACGCCAGACGCGTGTGCGTGCGTGCCCAAGATCCCGAGAGGAGAATGGAGGAGAAGGGATTGCGGCGTGGCCATCGCCCCTGGGGGGTGATTTCTCGCTTTCTATCTCTCTGTCTCTCTCTGTCTGTCTGGCGAGCACACGCGCCCTATAGCAAAAACCTCTCAAAAAAAAAAAAAAAAAAAGAGAAGGCCATAAGACCATCACCCCACTGGGGCTGGTCAATAATAAAAAACAAAGAAAATACCAGAGACCTGAAGTAACTTTCTTGCCAATCAGTAAAAGACAACTATGCTTTTTGAAATCTACAGCCAATGTATAGCCACCTGAGTGCATTCCTCAGCACCCCTCGACCTGCCCCCCAACAGCCAAATAAAAACCCAGCCCAAATAACCCATCCACTGTGTCAGTGACGATCGAGGGTCCTGGCTTGAGCCCGAATTAAAACGACCCTTGTGTGCTTGCATGGGAATTGGCTCCTTGGTGGTCTTTTGGGAATTTCATGACCAGGGCACAAAAGGCTTGCCTATCTCACGGATTTATCCCATAATTTCTTCTTAGCCCGTCTCGATCCCTTCAGCAGGAATCGTCGCTCCTGCAACCACACTACTGTTCCACCTCACATACACACCTCGATGGTAGCACTTTGCAGCTTTACTGTAGTTATTTGTGCATGTGTGCTCCACGGGATCATGTACTTAGCTTAAGAAAAACACTACGCATTGCTTATTTATGCACGTCCTTCTCCTAGCACAGTACCGAGAACTTTTAAATAGCAGTGGTTGGCTCTTGTATCACAGAGGGCATGAGGACAGCACCATAGACCAGGACGGACCAGCTCTTGGGAAGCCAGTTTCAGACTGACCCCTGTCATGAGGGTTGGCTCTGCCACCCTTCTGCTCAGGGCTGTGTCACAGGTCCTGATGAGTGGTCCCGTGCTCTGCTTTCAGTCTTCCTTATCTACCTGGGAGCTCATGCCCTTCCTTCCTGGGCAATATGAGGTTCCCCCAGTAGGGCAGTTCTTTTGTGATGTCGTATCAACATGATGTAGGGCTCATGGAGTATCATCCTGGGGAAGTGATGATCAAAAGAAAGCCAGTGGGGCCAGACTGTGGCATGGTGATAAAGGGAACTGGATCCCATTTGGCCCACTGTGTGACTTGAGTCCCAGACCCAGCATCTTGAAAAGCACTCTGGGTGTGTGTGTGTGTGTGCGCGGGCCCAAAATCTCGAGGGGAGGGAGTAATGGAAGAGATTACAGTGTGACCATCTTCCATGACGGATGCTTTCTTATTTTCCCTCTCTTTCTCTCTTTCTATCTCTCTCTGGCAAGTGCATGCGCCCCTTGGCAAAAAAAAAAAAGGTGGGGGGAGGTAGGGGCAATGAAAAGTCGAAGCTGACCAAGCAAGGAGAATTGAAGGAGAGTATTGCAGACAGATAATGTAACCACGACAGCGCTGCTGACTTGCTATTCAGCCTTAATGTCATAGGGAGCGCAATAGTTGAAAACCAGAGCGAATACCCCCGCTAAAGAACAGCCTATGTCCTGCTCCAACATACCACAACTGTGCAAGAATAGTGGGAAGAAGTGTGTTAAGGTCTATTCCAATTTTTCAAAAGAATCTGAAAACCTGGGGTTTTATGAGAAATTCCCTGATTTTAAATGTTAGCTTAACTTTTTAAAAAAAGTGCATTATATGTGCCAAATAAAACACACCTGCAGATTTTAATGGGCCAATGAGTAGCCAATTTGGAAGCACAGGGTTAGAATGGATGTAAAGTGTGAGGTAGGAAGGGACTGGCAATGTGCAAAGGTAGACGCCGGAGGAGGAGGAAAGTTTCAAGCCTGTTAAGGAGACGACTGGTGATGCAAGGCCATGGAAGGATTTTAAATACGGTCCGGTTTATGTTTTAGGAGGACCGTTCTGGTTGCAATATGGAGAGTCAATGGGAAGGAATCCGCAGCATAAGTAGAAAGGCTGGTTTTTAAATATGCTTGCAATAACACAGGTGAGACCTGAAGTAGCTTGGTCTCAGGTGGCAGCAGTGGGGGGACCCAATCGGATACATCTGAGGGACTGGCTCCACAGAGAGTGCTCCAGCACTGTGCAGAGGCAGGCAGACCCCATGTTATTGACCGCTGGTTCAAATCTCAGCCCCTGCAGCTAGCTACTTGCCAGGTGTGCTTTCGTCTGTACCTAGGATCCTGACAAGACAGAAACATGAAAGAAAAAGGAATGCAGTGTGACCAGGCCCTTTAGGGGAAGTTCTTGCTCTCCCTCTCCCTCTCTCTCTCTCTCTCTCTCTCTCTCTCTCTCGTGTACGTGCATCCTCTGGCATAAAGAAATGGATACATTTGAGAACTATTCTGAATCTGGAATCACATGTTTGTGTTCTATTGATGGTAAAATGCAGTCGAGGATCGTGTCCAGCTGACCTTTGAATTTTCGAGAGCTAAAACTGGGCTGGCCTTGTAGCACAGTGGTTAAGAGAGCTGGATCTCACATGGCAAAACGCAGTTCAAGTCCCAACCTGGTGGCTTGAAAAACACATCAGATGGATGGGCATGCATGCCCAAGATCCTGATGGGAAGGAGGAATGGAGGAAAAAGGATTGCAAAGTGACCATGCCCCACTGGGGGATACTTGCTCTCTCTCTCTGGTGAGTGCATGCCCTTGTAGCAAAACAAATAAACAACTGCAACTAATTGATTGGACTGTGTGCTAGTCACTGTGCTGTATATACATTTTTTTTTACATTTCCTTTTAATGTGCAAAATGATCTTAAAATGTAACATTATTATCCAGAGTTAAGGTGAAGAAACTAAGTCTTAGTTAAGTAATTAGGCTGTGGTGACAAAGCTGGTCAGTGCCAGGAATCAAACACAGGTTTGCCGACCTCCACACCAACGCCACGAAAGGAAAACTTGTGCTCCTTCCTTGGTAAGTCAAAGTACCTTACCTTCCGGTATCAAAATTTGAATCAATTAAGGATGACTTTGGCGTCAATAACCAAGAGCCTGATATGCCAGGGTTTAAATGAGAAAGGCTTGAGATAAAAAATGAGAACGTTCTTGGGATAGGCAGTCCAGGGATGTCTTAGGGCCGCTACAAGTTCACCAAAATCCCAAGGTCCTTTCATCGGTGAGCCTGCCAGTCAGTGTCGATAGGAGACAGCGGCACTTCCTGAGATCTCAACACTCTTAAGGCAGGAACAGCAGGGTCAATGTCGTCTGCTCCTGTAGCTTTATCTTTTTTTTTTTTTTGAGAGGTTTTTGCTATAGGGCGCGTGTGCTCGCCAGACAGACAGAGAGAGACAGAAAGACAGAAAGCGAGAAATCACCCCCCAGGGGGGATGGTCACGCCGCAATCCCTTCTCCTCCATTCTCCTCTCGGGATCTTGGGCATGCACGCACACGCACCCGGCGTGAGTTTAAGCCACCAGGTCCAGGACGCAAACCACAGTCGACTACGTGGAGGTCCAGCGACATAGCCATTATGCTAACTGCTGGTTCCCAGTAGCTTTATCTTTTTAATCAGAGAAGAAATCTTCTCCCAGCAGATTTGCACTTAAAGCACAGATATGGTTTATTATCTGTTGACAAGGATGTGTATAGTATTCTCAACTGGGCTGGACTAAGGTGTATATCATGCTGAGTAAAGTCTCTTTACAATCTAAATGATGCATAGCAATTGAATGTATAAATAATAATCATCATTGAACTTCCAAAAAAAAAAAAGGAAAAAGAAAAAGAAAAGAAATAGTGTTATCTAGCTCTCCCAAGTTGTAACGAATCCTGCAGTGGCTACATTTTAGCTCCTCAGCTTCTATGAAAGGAGAAGCAAGAACACAAGAGGAAAAATGGGTTGGGGCTGGTCACTTCACACTGTCTGCCCCAGACTCCCCCAACCCCATAATAAGATTGAAGAAATAAATACAATTAAACTTCTCACTTCTTCTCCCTTTTCTACCTCAAAATATTTTAAAGAATACTTATTTTATCCACAATAGAGAGTGTGTTCTTGGATGGAGGCAGGAGGGCGCCCTTGACAGGGTACTATCACACCACGATTCTCTTCCCCAGCCCTCTGGTTTATTAGGATCTTGGGCACATGTGCACGTGCGCTCTGCATATTTCAGGCCAATCAGGACAAGAATCCAGACCCACGATCACCAGTGGCATCCAGCTCCGCAGTGTCGTATGCTACTGACTGCTCCACCGAGACTGGGCCCACCCCAGACTTTTATTACTTACTTATATTGTTATTTCTATCTTGACAAGTTGATGACACTTACATTCGGAAGCCATAATTCACAAACACTTTTTAAAATTGTCATTCTATATTTATGTTTTGTAATATGTTTAATTTTCTAAATAATGTATAAAAACAATATATTTATTTTGAAGAATGCACTTTTATTTATTAAATATGATACAAATTCTTTTTCAAACTGAAGTTTATCTTCTAAATTTTTAATAGTTGCCTTTATCAAAATGAAATTTTAAATTTGGCAGGCAGTCTGTCAAACTAGACTTATTTCTTTCTGGCTTTTGGTTTTGGTTCATTTTAGAAAGAATTTTTTTAATTTTATTTGATATTTACCTTTAACAATTGTTTGCCTGGTTGTTGGTTATCAAACCACTGGGTATTTATCACTGTCTATGACCTGGGGTAGCATCCTAACTCAATTTTTCTTTGTTTTACTTTTAACTAATTTTCCACTAATTATTGGAATACTTTCTCAAATTATTCAAAATGTCCCATACCCTAAGTTAAATTTCTTTAAACAAGTTGTTGTTGTATTTCATTTAGTTTCATTGTTTTATTTTGCTACATTTTTTCAGTTTTATATAGGGTATGTGCACTTGCTAAAGAGAGATGAGAGAGAGAGAGAGAGAGAGAGAGAGACGGAAAGTGAGAAATCACCCCTAAAGGGGATGACCAGACCATAATCCGTCCTCTGCCATTTTTCCCTCGAGATTTTAGGCACATACACCCACATGCCCATCATGTACTTCTTCTTCTTTTTAAAATATTTATTGTAATTTATGACTTACATACAATCATTGTTCATCTTTGTAGGGTACAGTATGGTATTTAAAAACATGTATACAGTGTGTAATAAACAAATAAAAGATAAAAATATTCACTACTTTCAAAATTTAGCATTACTTTCTGTTGTGAACATTTAAAATTCACTCTACTGGTTATTTAGGAAATATGTATTGAATGATCAATGATGTCTTTCACTGTAAAATACAGTTCTGAAGAAAAACAAAGTGATTAAAAATTAGACAAGAAGTCTCATAAATAAATAAGGATGAATTTTGAAAACTTGGAACTCATGCTGGGTGTGTGTGTGTTGTGTGTTTAAAATCCCTAAAGGAGAAGGGGAAGGGATTGTGGTATGGCCATGCTCCCTGGGGGATGATTTCTCACTTTCTCTCTGACTTCCAGCAAGTGCATGAGTCCTGTAGCAAAAATCTCCCTAAAAGAAAATAAAAATAAAACAAAGATAGTCTTAACATAGCCAATTGAAGAAAAAGTTATTATTTTCATGTTTGGGATTGTGGGAGATAAGAGTTTATAATCTGAAAATACACCTGGTATCAATCATTAGCCCAACTAGAGATAGGTAAACTTGGACGTAATAATAGCTCATTAGGAATAAATAGAAAGAAAAGCACTGTGCACAAGAATGCATCCTCAAAAAGGCAAAAATAAAACAAAATTGAAAAGGGATTTTAAAAGTGAAAACATGGTAAAATCAATGATTTGGTGACTTATAGGCTTTACAAAGTCCTTGATATTAGTCTTCTTTAAATTCATTTCAAAGAAAGATTCAGCTACTTACAACATTGGGATTTTTCCTTTGTTACCTAATTTTATACAATCATAATGGTTATATACTAAATATAAAGTTGAAATCTGTGAAGAAAATTGTTTATCAAATAATCGTGAATTTGTATTTAAACCTGCTTGTGGATAAAATAGTTGAATCTGAATTTTTAGCCTTTTAGTTGGGGAACTTAATCCTGACATTCAATGTTATCTATATGTGTGGACTTTTCCCTGTCATTTCATTACTCTTTTTTTTTTTTCCAATTGTTTTGTGTTCTCTTACTTCTATTTATTTCCCTTTAGTCTTCCTGGTATAGTATCCCTTTAAGTATTTCCTGAAGAGCTGATTTAGTTTAGATGAATTATTTCAGCACTTGTTTATCTGAGAATTATTTTATTTCTCTTTCGCATTTGAGGGCTAATCTTGATGAGTATAGTACTCTTGGCTGAAATTATTTTTCTTTCAGGGTTTTAAATAGGTCTTCCCATTCTTTTCTTGCCTACATTGTTTCACTTGAGAGGTCTACTGTTAGTCTAATTGGGTAGTACTCTCTGTAACTTGGTGTTTCTCTGTAGCTGTTTTTTTATTATTATTTTATTTTTTATTTTTACTTTTTAAAAATTCAACCAGAGAGAGACAGAGAGAAAAGGGAAAATGAGAATGCAAGCTACCTGGTCTGAGACTTGAACCACAGTGGACCATTTGGGAGTCCAGCTCCTTAACCTGCTAGCCCCTTTCTAACTATTTTTAGAATATTGTCTTTGATTTTTATCAGTTTGGCTATGATATATCTCAGAGAGGATTGTCTTATGTTATATCTACTTGATGTCCTTTGTATTTCTTGTATTTGGATGTTCATATGCCTCTCTAAATTTGGAAAGTTTTCAATTAATATATAATGAAAAAGATATTCTATGCCTTTACCTGTCTCTTTGCCTTTTGGAATACCTATTACTTAGTTATTTGGCCGATTAATGGTGTCTAAGATTTCCTGTATGCTGTCCTAATTTTTTAAATTTGATCAAGATATATGATCAAGGATACAAATAAAAAATACATGACAAATAAACAATTAACTTGAAATTTTGGGGATAAATAGAAGTGTCATCATGCATATTGTCATCCTACAGTATATTTACAAAATCCTATATGCTTAAAAATGTCTGTCAATGCCTTTGTATAAAAATAACAGCCTTTTGTGTATATGATTCTCAGGTGACACTTTTTCCTTGGGGTTTTATAGGCCTTAGTTTACCTTCCTCTATGAGAATGTTGTTGCTGAAATCTCACACCAATCTCATAGATTATTCAAATTTTTGTTTGGATGCCCATAAGGCCACTTATTATTTTTATTAATTTTTTACTTAAAAAAAATTCTTAGTCCTGGAATTTCAGGAACCTTACTCAGATACATAGCAGTTTAGACAGTTTAGTTTCAAATATTTTCTGATAACACAACTTTAATTGGCATAGTCATGTCTTTTAAGAAGTGTTTTCATTCACAACCCCTTGATTACTTTTTTCTTTTTGTCTAACATTCTCTTCCTTAAAGAAACTAACTGCATTTATTGGACTGTTTTTATCGTCTATATCTGTCCTTTCTCTCATAGACTTTCTTAAAAGATCTTTTTTCTGTTAATAGTTTAATTTTTTAGAGTTTATCTTCCACATTGCTGACTTTTTTTTAGCACTTTCTACCTATTATTGTTTATTGTATAATTATTCAACTAAGATTAAATTAATATACAAATTGTATAGTATATAAAGTGTGAAGAGAGTAAAAATATAAATTTACTCTAGATTTTTATAAAAATAAATATTAAAATTTCCTGAGTATTTGGGGCCAGTAAATGATGTGGTGGTTAAGGGTACTGGATTCCCACATGGCCATCTGAAGTTTGAGTCCTGGATTTGGTGACTTGCTTTCTCACTTTACCTCTTTCTCTCTCTCTCTCATTCTATCCCTCTCTGGTCAAATTAAAAATAAATAAATAAATAAAGTTAAATAAAATAATTCTTTAAAAAGTTAATTTCTTGTGTATTCATCTAGAATGCAAATATAGTATTAGGCATTCAGACTAGTTAAGGAGGAAGAGGGATTTTATAAAGGTGTCAATGCTGGGAGCCAGCAGGTAGTATGGTGGTTGGGGCTCTGGAATCCCACATGGCCAGTCAGTTCAAGTGCTGGACCTGGTGGCTTGCTTTCTTACTTTTCTCTCTCTCTCTCTCTGGTGAGTGCACATGCCCTATAGCAAATTTAAAAAATAATAATAAATAAAATTAAATAAGTAATTATTTTTTTAAAAAGGTATCAATGCAATCAGTGCAAAGAAATAAAGTAAAAAAAGAAAATACAGAACAGGTAGGAAGAATAGAAAGCTCAAAAAAAGATAAAGGAGAAAAAATATTAAAATATATTTATATTTATAATGAATATAAATGGAAATTAAAATTACATGATAATGTAAAGTATAAAAAGTTATGAGATGCAGCTAAAACAACACTTAGATGGAAAAAATAGCACTAAGATAAATTAATAACTTCATTTTTTTAATTGGAATAACTTTTTTTAAGAATTATTTTATTTAATTTTATTTATTTATTTTAATTTGACCAGGGAAAGACAGAGTGAGTGAGTGAGTGAGTGAGAGAGAGAGAGAGAGAGAGAGAAAGCAAGCCACCAGGTCTGGGACTCGAACTGCGGTCGGCCATGTGGGAGTCCAGCGTCCTTAACCACCACATCACCTGCCGGTCCCAAATTAATAACTTTAAATACATTCACTTCAAGAAGCCAGAAAAAGAAGTCCAAACCAAAGGCAATGAAAGAACAAAAATATAGGTAAGAACAGAAGTCAGTGATTGGAAAACACAAAATAAATATTGAACAAATTAAATAAAATAGGTAAAACCGTAAGAAGACTAACAAAGAAAAGAAATAAAATGCAAATTACTGATAACAAAAATAAAAGGGGGTGTTATTACAAATCCTATATATATTAAATAAAAATAGAATAATATTATGCTGATAGCTTTATGCCAATAAATTTGACAACTTAGATGAATAGACAAAATTTTTTATGAAATACAAGTTACTAAAACAGACAAAAGAAGAAATAGAAAGTATAAATAGCCCAAATTCTGTTAAAGAAATTATGTCTGTAAAGTGAAACTTTCCTGTAAAAAAAGGTCGGGATGGGGACCAGCAGTTGGCATAATGGCTATGTCGCTGGACTTCTATGTAGCTGACCAGGGTTTGAGTCCCGGACCTGGTGGCTTAAACTCATGCCAGGCGCATGCGCTTGTGTGCCCAAGATCCTGTGAGGAGAATGGAGGAGAAGGGATTACAGAGTGGCCATCCCCCTAGGGGATGATTTCTCGCTTTCTGTCTCTCTGTCTCTCTCTGGCTTTCTGATGAGTGCATGCACCCTATAGCAAAAGCCTCTTCAAAACAAAACAAAACAAAACAAAACACCTGTTAAAAAAAGGTCCAGGTTGAGATTCTTTCACAATGAATTCTGCCAAATATTTAAAAATTAATATTAATGTTATTCCAATTCGTTCAGATAAAAAGATAATGCTTTTCAAGCAATTTTATAAAACAAGAACAACTCTAATATAACCACCTCAAAAGGACAAGAAAATTCAGACCAATATCACTCATGAACATATACCCAAAATGATCCTCATAAAAGTGTTAGCAAATCAAATTTAGCAAGATGAAAAGGACAATATATCATAACTGAATGGAATTTATCCCTGGAAGGCAAGATTAGATTAACACTTTTTTGAAACGCATAATTCACCACATTAACAGAATAAAGGAGAAAGCAATATGATCATCTTAATATAGTAAAAAAATGCATTCAATAAAATCAATATTTGCTCATCTTCTCAGAAGATTAGGAATAAAAAGAGCTTCCTTAATGATAAAATGTTTTCTAGAAAGCTACTGCAGCATCATACTTAATGGTCAAATAATGAATGTTTTTCTCCAAAAATAGGGTAAGGGTATCTATCCACTGTCACCACTTCTATTTAACATTATACTCAGGTCCTAGTAAGTGCAATAAGGTGAGAAAAAGAAATAAAATGTATAGTATTGGTGGGGTTAGGGAATGAAGTCTTCTTTATATGTGGTTGTATATATAGAAAATCTGAAAGGATCTAAAAACCAATGTTACAATTTAGCAAGGTCACTGGTCAATAGTGACCAGTAGACCTTTGTACACTAGTCACAATGAATTTCGTGGCTATATCCTAGCATTGAACAATTTGAAAAATCAAACTATTCATAGAAAGAGTATCATTTACCATAACATCAAAACCCATCAAATTTCCAGGAACAAATCAAACAAAATACGTGAAAGACTTTTACACTGAAATTATAAAAATATTTCCTAGGCAAAAAATAAAAGATCTAAATAAATGTAGAAATCATCCATGGTCATGGGTTGGATTGCTCAGTATTGTTAAAGCATCATTCTGCTCCAAATTGACCTATAGATTTCTCAATTCAGTGCAATCCCAATAAAAATTCCTGCAGCAGGGGACCAGCAGTTGACGTAATGGCTATGTCATTGAACTCCCATGTAGTCAACCACGGTTCGAGTCCTGGACCCGGTGACTCATGCCGGACACATGTGCATGTGTGCCCAAGATCCCAAGAGGAGAGTGGAGGAGAAGGGATTGTGGCGTGGCCATCCCCTCTGGGGGGTGATTTCTCGCTTTCTATCCCTCTGTCTCTCTCTGTCTTTCTAGCGAGTGCACAAGCCCTATAACAAAAACCTCTAAAAAAAAAAAATCCTGCAGCTGATTTTGAAGAAATTGATTTGTGCCAGCCACAATGGTGCAAGCGGGTGGTGCTGCTGTACAGTGACCGGCTGCATGAGAAGCCCAGATTCAGTGCCTGGCTCAACGTAAACTGACCAGTTTACACCTGTGGTTCTAGCTAACTGGGAGCCAGGGGCAAGAGGATTGTGACATAGTAAGACCCTGTCAAAGGTATCTGTCTTTCTCTCGTCTCTCTCCTTCTACCTCCTTCCCTCCTGCTCTCTGTCATGAAAACACAAAAAATGCCCATTTATAAACATATGTGAGGGAGGAAAGACACAAACCTAGGCCTATCCTGACATGGATACCGAGCTTGAGCTGTGAAATACTGCTTTCCTTGACTAAAAATGAAGATTTTCTGCTGAGACTTCTCCCTCCAGATTTATTTCTAGTGTCCTCTATGCACTAAGTATTTAGACACGTCCAAACAGGATCCAAACATCTAAATATGATTAGGGTCAGAATATTACTCTATTCCCACTGAATCTAATGCAGAAAGACTGAAAACAGAACGGAAAAGAGATTGCAGATCACCTCCTCCTGCACACCTCTGAACACTCAGATTGAACTTCAAAAATTAGGAAGAAACACGCCATCCATCAGATGACTAGAAATCACCACAGTGTCACAAGAAATACGGGAAAGCAAGAAAATGCCTCTCCTCCAAAAGAGTAACTCCTCTTCATCTTCAGACAGTACAATGAAACTCTTGGAAATGTCTGATAAAGAATTTAGAATATTCATAGTGACAAAGCTAACAGAGATGGGAGACAATGCACTGCAAAAGAGGCAGGAGAAAGGAGCTGGTGAATTCCAGGAGGTGAGGAAATTCTTGCAAGATATAAAAGAGGAAATACACATTATAAAAAAAATCAAATGGACCTGTTAGAGATGAAGGCTATAATACAGGAAGTCAAAGCCTCCCTTGAAAGTATATAAAGCAGACTAGATCATACAGAAAATTGAATCTCAGATATAGAAGGTAGAATTGCTGGCCTAGAAAAATCCACAACGAAGACTGAGAAAATTGCCCCCCAAAATGAAAATAATATACAAGAACTACTAGGTATCACCAAACATCCAAACATCCAGACAATCAGTATCCCAGAAGGCAAAGAGACTCATAAGGGCATTGATAATCTATTCCATGAAATCCTGGAAGAAAACTTTTCAAACCTAGAGTGGCACTCAAAGATCCAGTCCCAAGAAATACAAAGGACCACAAATAGACTCAAACCAAGATCTTCTCCAAGACACATTATAGCCAGATTGACCAAAACCACAGACAAAGACAAGATACTAAGATTGGCAAGAGAGAAACGGCAAGTTACCTACAAAGGATATCCCATCAGGATAACAGTGAACCTCTCATTGGAAACAATGTGAGCGAGGAAAGTATGGGAAAATATATTCAAAGTGTTAAGGGAAAAGCAATTTCAACCAAGAATACTGTACCTGGCAAGATTATCCTTCATATGGGAAGAAAAGACAAGAATATTCTCACATAAACAAAACCTAAAATAATTTATCAACACCAGACTAGATCTCCAAGACATTCTGAAGGGAGTGCTATACCAGGAAAATTAAATACAGACACACATAAATAAGAGTTCAAAAACCAAGAAAATGGCCAACTTAATCATAGGGACAAGTCTGGAGTTGAATATTATATCCCGGAATTTAATCAGGACCATCGGACTGCAACAGAAGATAGATTAAGTACATGAGACTGAACTGTTGAAATAGAATTTTATGACTTTTGACTAAAATGTTGCTGATTTCCTTCTAGGCCTTGTTTTCCAGTTTCAAGAATTTTTGTCCTGTCTTGATCTGCCAATAGGTTCATGTATCTACTATTTGAATAGAATCCTAGCCTGTTTCCTGGATTTAAGTTTTAAGCAAAGTTCCTTAGCATTTCTTTGATTTATTAAAGCTAAAACTGCTTTTCTTGAAATTAAAAAATATATTTTAAAATACCTATTTAATGACCATAGTAAGCTTTATAGCATCAGCTAGGTGCTACCTTCCAGTATATTCATTCTACTCAGAGTTTCATGCCTGAAGTCAGACACGTACTCACAGATATGTATATACCAGCTGAACTTACTATTGAAAGCAGTCTGATTACTTAAGAAATTTTGTGAATCAATAAAATGTGGAGGAAAAAACAGGAATGGGAAACAACTGTAGATCCCTGAGATAGTGTAGGAAGAGGTTGGGAAATGGCAGAGGGTGAGAAATAGGAGGAAATATATATATTATTATATATATATAATATATATATACACACACACACACACACACACACACATACATACATATGAAACTAGAAATGGAAAATTATTTACAATAACATGTATGATTAAGCCATTATGCAGTATATTCCAGAGGGGAAATCATATTTTGTATGTTGTGACGATGCTCAGTGAATGAATGTAAATTAATTAATTAATTAAAAAGTAAAAGAAAAAAATTTAAATATATATATATATATAATTAGCTAGTTACATATGGATTATAGAACCACGTATGATAGCTAAAACTACAGGGCTTCTAGAAAACTATCTAGGAAAACATCTTCACAGCCTTGTGGCCAGCCAGAAAATACTTTTTACACAGGATGCAAAAAGTACTAACTATAAATTTTTAAAGGATAAACTGAACTTTATCAAAATTCACTAATTGTGCTCATCAGAAGACATTTTAAAAGGGAAAAAGCATATACAAGAGAACTTCAAAAAGTTCATGGAAATGCCTATTATGGAAAAATATGTATGTATGTAAATTTTTTCTTCTGTTCCAAAATAAACTTGTTCTTTAATCTCTCTTTTTTTTTTTTTTTTTACAAACTCTTTGAGGTCCCCTTGTATAGTTTATGTGCCTCATACCGACTGGTCAATGGCAGCCCACATGCAGTGGTAGTCCAGTTATAGTAGGCTGTACGCATAGCCTAGGCCTGTCGTGAGTAAGTGCACTCAGTGTTGTTCATACAATGATAACCTGCCTAAGGACACATTTCTCAGAACATATCCCTGTCATGAAGCAACACGTGACTTTATATGCTAAAGAACAAATAACCAAAGTCCATTAATAATTCCTATAAGATAATAGGAAAAAGACCCACAGTACAATTTTTTTAATAGGCAAAAGACTAGAATAAGAACTTCAATAAAAATGATATTCGAGTCACCAGTAAGGGCAAAAAGAGTTCAATATCTTATAAGGTAACGCCTATTTTTAGAACATTAACATCATCATTAAAATTAAGATCACCCAGACATCAACAGATGCTATCAAGAACCATAGAGTGGAGGAAAATATGTTAATAATGTAACCTAAAAGAATAACCAAAATGCAAAAACTCTTCCAACTCAGTAGTAAAAAGGAAAAAATCACTCCCTTAAAATAAGCAAAATAAATTAAAAAACTGTCATAGAAGGCAAGGCACAAATACTTCCATACATATATACAACTATTTTCAACCATTGGTAATTAGGCAAGTGCAAATTAAAGCCACGACCACATACACCCACCAGATTAGCCGATAGGAAAGGCCTGTCCACCCTGCGGATTGCTGGGAATGTGGTGGGGCAGAAGCTCTCATCTGTGGCTGGTGGGAATGTGAAATGTCCTATCTCTATGGGAAACTATGTGGCTCTGGTACGTGCATACCAGAAGACTTTTATAAGAAGTTTGTAAGCATTGTCCATAAAAGAAAAATGTAAACAGGCCAATACCCATCAAAGTTGAGTAGATAAGCTACTTGAGGTATATGTTGAATACTCTACAGGAGGGAAAACCTGTGAAAGAGCCATGAGCATCAGCATGAAAAAAATCTTAAAAATACCACCTTAAGCAAAAGAAGCAATCAAAGAAGACCACAGGCAATGAGACTCTATATGAATTAAGTAGACAACCGTTTAGGTGATTTTAGTGCTACTTAGGAAGCAAAAATCTTAAAAAGAAAATAATTATTACAAAAATTGCTCTGGGAGGAAAATGCAATTGACTAAGAGCATATAGATATGGGACCAGTGTATGGCATAATGGTTACTTTGCTGGACTCCCAAGTAGTTGGAGTCCTAGACCAGATGACTTAAAACTCACGCCGGGCACATGTGCATGCACACCAAAAATCCCAAGAGGAGAATGGAGGAAAAGGGATTGTCCCCACAAGGGTGATTTCTCGCTGTCTCTCTGTCTCTCCAGATATTGCACACATCCTATAGCAAAAATCTCTCAAAGAAAAGAGCATGTAGATGCATATTTGAACTCCCTTTTTAAAGCTTATTTATTTTATTTCTTTCATGAGTGAAAGAACAGATGGACATTTGCACATGAGAGAGAGAAAGAGAAAGGCTCCCTCAACAGGATCTCATTCTTTTTTTACAAAAGAATTTTTAATTTTATTTATTCATTTACTTATTTTATTTTGACCAGAGAGAGACACAGAGAGAGAGAGAAAGTGAGAAAGCAAGCCACCTGGTCCAGGACTTGAACCACGGTCAGTCATGTGGGAATGTCCAGTGCCTTAACCACCACGCCACCTGCTGGTCCCCAACAGGATCTCATTCTTGATGCCTAATTCCCTCCCCCAGTCCTCCAGTCAGTCAGGATCTTGGTCACGTGTACTGGGTGTTTCAAGTTGACTTGGGATCCAAACCCGTGGTCAGCCATGTGGTTTCCAGCTGCAGTCCCATACAGTACTTCCTGTGTCACTGGGGATAGTCTAGCACATTTGATTTCTTGCCCTTAATAGTGAATATGCAAGAAATAACTTTATTATGTTTCTTAAAAATGTATAAATGTGTTGGCACAGGCGGCAGGTGGTTAAGGGCGCTAGACTCCCACGTGACTGACTGCAGTTCGAGTCCTAGACCTAGCAGCTTGACTTCTCACTTAGCCTCTCTTTTTGTTACTCTGCCCCTCTCTGGTCAAATTAAAATAAGTAAACAAATAAAGTTAATTAAAATGATTCTTTTTTTAAACAAAAATCTATAAATGTGGCCCATAATGGAAAAAAAAATCTGTTGGTGATAAAGTGTGTGGTAATATCTTTGACCGAACCAATATACAGTGTATTCATGATGGGAAAATTCATTTGGTGTACTATAATGGTACACAGTGATTGAATATAAAAAAAAAAAATAGATACAATTTTAAAAAGAAAAATTATTCAACTTCAAATGTAATTCTAAGAATGCAGATTTAAAACATGACATCATTTTTCTCTATCAAATTAATACATTTTAAAAGTTTGATTATTACTTCAAATTGTGAAGAATATTGGGGGTATACAACAAACATTCTTATACAAATTGGCAAAGTTTTTGGGGGGTGCAACTTGATAAAGTCTGTCAACATTTTAAATGTGCATACTATTGATCTAATAAAGTCACTGCTCAGGGAAAAAATGTAGAAATGTATTTTGTTTTTCAGAGAGATTTTTGCTACAGAGCTCATACACTTGTTGGAGAGACAGAGAGACAGAAAGTAAGAAATCGGACACCCAGAAGGGATGGACACGCCTCAATCCCTTCTCCATTCTCCTTTTGGGTTCTTGGGCATGCACGCACATGCAACTGGCGTGAGTTTTAATCACTGGGTCTGGGACTCGAACTATGGTCGACTACGTGAGAATCCAGCAATGTAACCATTACGCCATCTGCTGGTCCCTAATGTATTTACTTTATACTCCTCTGTGTGTTTTATTAAAGAATTACTTTTTTTATTTTAGTTTTATTTTACTTATTTACTTTTAACTTGATCAGAGAGGGACAGAGAGAGAGAGAGAGAGAGAGAGAAAGCAAGCTGCCAGGTCCGGGACTCGAACTGTGGTCAGCCATATGAGAGTCCAGCACCCTTAACCACCACGCCACCTGCCGGCTCCTACTTTGTGTGTTATCTATAGCGCAAAACCTAGAAAAGGAGGGACCAGCAGTTGGTGTAATGGCTATGTTGCTGGACTCCCACGTAGTCGACCGCAATTCGAGTCCCGGACCTGGTGGCTTAAAGCTCACGTCGGGTGCGTGTGCGTGTGTGCCCAAGATCCTGAAAGGAGAATGGAGGAGAAGGGATTAGGGCGTGGCCATCCCCCCTGAGGGGTGATTTCTCGCTTTCTGTCTCTCTGTCTGGTGAGCGCACGCGCCCTATAGCAAAAAAAAAAAAAAAAAAAAAAAAAAAAACCTAGATTATGCTTTTTTTATTACTAACTTTTGATTTATATGAGCTCTCTATTGTGCCTAGTAACCCACAGTCTGTTGTTTCTGGATGTAAACTAATCTTTTTTAAAGTGCCATCATTTTCTTAGGACTAGCAATTAGTGTAATGGCTATGTCGCTGGACTCCCATGTAGTCAACCTCAGTTTGAGTCCTGGACTCGGTGGCTTAAACTCACGCCAGGCGCATGTGTATGCATGCCCAAGATCCTGAGATGAAAATGGAGGAGAAGGGATTGTGGCATGGCCATCCCCCGTGGGGGGTGATTTCTCGTTTTCTGTCACTCTGTCTCTGTCTTTCTGGCGAGCATACCTCTCAAAAAAAGGAGCCATCATTTCTAATACTTCGTGAAAATGTTTCAAAACATAAAACATCTTACTTTTAGATTGATATTCATTGAGTGTAACCATTTTATATGTCACCTTGACTACAACACCCGACTGTTTAATCAAACACTACCCCTGGTGTTGCTATGAAGATATTTTGTAAATGTGGTTATCTACAGTCAGTTGAAGAACTTGACAAAAACCGAGGCTTCCCAGAGAAGGAGAAATTCTGCTCAAGACTATCGCATCAACTCCTGCCTCAGTTCCCAGCCAGAGAGCCCCCCCCCCCATGGCTTTCAGCCTCCCCTGCCACAGGAAGGGAAGAGGTGGGTGTTGGTTAATGGATGCAAAATTACAGTTAGGTAAGAGGAACAAGTTCCAGCATCATGCAGTACTATAAAGTACCTATAATTAACAGCAGTTAATTGTTCAGATTAACTAAAAAGGAATTTTGAGTGTTACCAATACAAATCAATGACAAATGTTGGCAATAACAGATAATTTCCCTGATTTGATCATTACACTTTCCATTCTTGTGCTGAAGATCACATTGTATAGGTAACAAGTATTAGATATCACAGTTTTTTTTTATTTTTTAATTTGCTATGGGCATGTGTACTTGCTGGTGAGAGAGAGACAGAGAAAGAGAGAGAGAAGAAAAGTGAAAAAGCACCCTGGGCGGGTAGGGGGATGGCCACTGCACAGTCCCTTCTCCTCCATTCTCTTCTTGGGGTTTTGGGCACTCACATGCACATGCCCAAGCCTCTCTCAAGCCGCTGAGTCTGGGACTCAAACAGCACAGATGGTCACGTGGGATCCAGCCACCTTAACCACCATGCCACCAGCTAGCTAAAAATATGGAAGTGACCTGAAATAGGGTTATGGGCAGAGGCTGGGAGAGCCCGAAAGTACATGAAGAGAACACTGGGAGAAATATGACGTCACTGGGCAGGCCTGTCGCCTATTGGTTAAGAGAGGCAGATCAACATGTTCATCTGTGGTTTGAATCCTAGCCCTGGCGACTTGAGAGACATGCTGGGAGGGTGTGCATGCCTGCCCAGGGTCCTCACGAGAAGGAGGAATGGCAGCTAAGGGATTTCGGCACCCCGCCTCCCCACTCCGCCCCAGAGGGGCGCTTTCTCCCTCTCTTTCTCTCTGTCTGGCTCGTGCAAGCACCCTCTGGCAATTAAGAAAGAAAGAAATGAAAGAAATGAAGAAAGAAAGAAAGAAAGAAAGAAAGAAAGAAAGAGAGAGAGAGAGAGAGAGAGAGAGAGAGAGGAAGGAAGGAAGGAAGGAAGGAAGGAAGGAAGGAAGGAAGGAAGGAAGGAAGGAAGGAAGGAAGGAGAGAGAGAGAGAGGAGAGAGAGAGAGGGGGAGAGGGAGAGAGAGAGAGGGAGAGAGGAAGAGAGAGAGAGAGAAAGAAAGGAAAGAAAGAAAGAAAGAAAGAACGAAAGAAAGAAAGAAAGATGGACATTGTAGACAATTCTGATGAGACTCCAAAGAGAAGAGACAGGAGACAGAGGTTTCATTGTCTTAGAAAACACGTACATCATCATAAAAAAAAAAAAAAGAAAAAAAAAGAAAAAAGAAAAAGGAAAGAAGAAATGTTAGCAGAAATGTTAAAGGTGCTTCTGATGAGGCCTTAGAGGGAAGTGAGGCTCACGTTACTGGGAACTGAAGGAAATACGGCCTTTGCTGTAAAATGACAGAAATCGTGGCTATGTGGTGGTACAGCGTTAGGTGGAAAGCAAGACCTGAAAGTGATGAATCTGGATACTTAGCTAAGATTTTCAAGCAAAGCATTGAAGATGTAGTCTGGTTTCTGTTTACTGCTTACGAGAGTCCTTCAAAAAGTTCGTGGGAAATGGAATTCAAATATGAGTTTAAGACTGAGCCCACAGCACAGCGGTTAGGTGCTGTGTGGAGGGGACTGGATTCTACAAAATTGAGTGCTATTTGAATCCCCAAATTGTGCTAGGTGTGTGTGCATGCCTGCCCAGGATCCTGAGGGGAAAAACAAAGGAAAGGGGATTGCAGCGTGACCTGCCTCCTGGGTGGGGAGGTGCCCTCTCTCCTCTCTCTCTCTGTCTCTCTGGCACACACATGCACCCTCTAGCATTAAACAATAGATAGACAAAGCGTGAGTTTATTTTGGTGTGAAAAATTTTAGGACTGGCTCCAAAGCACAGCGTTCAGCTCTGTGCCAAGGAAGCCAGATCCCATATGGCTGGCCAGGGTTTTAGTCCCAGCCCTGGCAGTTCGAAAAACACACTGAGCATACATATGCCCAAGGTCCTGATGGGGTGGAGAATTGAAGGATGAAAGGTTGTGGTGTGACCAGGCTCTGATGAAGCACACTTTCTCTTGCTCTCTTTTTCATATGCATGCACATGCCCTCTCATGTTAAAAATTAACCTTGAGAGGCCGGCAGGTGGCATGGTGGTTAAGGACCCTAAGCTCCCACATGGCCGGCCACAGTTCAAGTCCTGGAACTGGCAGCTTGCTTTCTTACTTTCTGTCTCTCTCGCTCTCCCTCACTCTGTCCCTCTCTGGTCAAATTTAAATTAATTAATTAATTAATTAAATAATTTTTTTAAAAAACTTAACTTTGAAATCCATGAACAGGCTTTTCATAATATACATTTTCCATGACTTTTTTTAATTTTAAATTTATTTACATGATTCACTGTACATCATTACAGTATACAAAATGAGATTTTCCATCCAGAACACATTGTATGTTGGCTCAGTCGAGGATATTACCATATGTGTTATTGTCAACAGGTAATTTTCCATTTCTTATTTCTTACATGTTTGCTTCTTTTTCCCCACTTGATTCCCTATCTCTCACCTTCTGCTATTTCCCACCCTCCTACCACACTGTCTCTGGTATCTATAGTTGATTTCCATGCCTTTGTTTTTTCACATTTTATTGATTTACTAAAGATCTTAATTAATTTAAATATTTTCAATAGCAACAGCTGATATAAACATATCTATGAACACATGTCTGATTTTAGGTGTAACCCTCAGTGAGTAGAATGAACATACTATCAAGTAGCACCTAGCTGGGCTATATAGCTTACTGCCATCATTAAATAGGTTGTTTTATAACACATTTTTTAATTTCAAGAAAAACAGTTTTAGTTTTAATAGATCAAAATCAAAATATGTTAAGAGAAATTTGCTTAAGACTTAAAGCCAGGAAAAAGGTTAGGATTCAGTTCAAACAGTAGGTAGATGAACCTATCAACAGTTCAAGCGAAGACAAAAATCCTTAAAGCTGGACAACAAAAACATAGAAGAAAATCAGTAATGTTTTAGTCAAAAGTTATAAAATTCTATTTCATCAGTTTAGTCTAATGTAATTCATCTCTCTTCTATTGAATTTGCAGGGTTACTGTGGTCCGATCTTTCCGCTTATATTCTGGAAGTCAGCATTCAAAGTTATTACTGTTCTTTCCGGACTCATCCCTACCATTAAGTTGACCATTCTCTTGGTTGCTTTTTGTATTCTTATTTCTGTGTGTCCAACTTTGGTTTTCCTGGTATAGCGCTACCTTCAGCACTGCTTGGAGAACTGGTCTGGTATTGGTAAATTCTTTCAGGTTTTATTTATCTGAGAATGCTTTTGTCTTTTCTTTCCATATGAAGGATAATCTTGCCAAGTATGATATTCTTGGTTGAAATTGTTTTTCACTTAACACTTTAAATATATTTTCCCATTCTTTCCTTGCTTGCATTGTTTCCATGAGAGGTCCAATGTTAGCCTTATGGGATATCCTTTGAAAGTAACTTGACATTTCTCTCTTGCCAATTTTAGTGTCTTGTCCCTGTCTGTGGTTTTGGTCAATCTGGCTATGAAGTGCCTTGGAGAAGATCTTCTTGGGTTGATTCTATGTGGGGTCCTTTGTATTTCTTGGGTCTGGATAGTTGAGTGCCTCTCTAGGTTTGGAAAGTTTTCTTCCAGGATTTCATAGAATAGATGATCAGTGCCCTTATTAGTTTCTTCACCTTCTGGGATACCAATTAACTGGATGTTTTGGGAGTTTGCTAGTATCTAATATTTCTCATAAATTATGTTCATTTTGGGGGAGTTATTTTCTCAGTCTTTTTGGTAATTTTTCTAGATCAGAGGTTCTATTTTGTACATCTGAGATTTGATTTTCTTCATGATTTAATCTGTTTTTAATACTTTCAAGGAAGGTTTTGATTATCTGTATTACAATCTTCATCTCTAACAATTCTGTTTGATTCTGTTTAATGGTGTGTATTTCCTCTTTCTGATCCTGAAAGAAATTCCTCACCTCCTGGAACTCGTTGACTCCTTTCTCCTGCATCTTCCGGAGTTCAATGTCTCTCTTCTCTTGCATCTGTTAACTTTGTCACTATGAAAATTCTAAATTCTTTTTCTGACATTTTCCCCACAAGTTTCTTTGTATTGTCTTTGAGGATGAGGAGTTATTCTTTTCCCTTGGAGGAGAGATATTTTCTTGACTTCTCATATTTCTTGTGCCTCTGCAGTGGTTTCTGGTCATCTGATGCATTATACTTTTTTCCCCCTAATCTTTGAAGTTAAATCTGAACATCGAGAGACATGCAGCAGGAGGTTATCTGCAATCCCTAAGCAGAACCATTTTTTTCCCTTTATGCATCACATTCCATGGAATATGAGGATTAGTCTGACCCTGGCTAGATCTGGGGGGGAGGAGGGTGAAGTCTGGGCAGAAAACCTTCAGCTGACCTAGTCCTTACAAGGGGTCACTCAGAACTCAAATGTATATGACTGGTTATTGACTTGTCCTGGCTAGATTTGGGGGGCAAGAGGATGAAATCTGGGCAGAAAACCTTCAGTTGTCCTCTCCATGAAAAGTTTTAATACTTCTTATGCAATAAAGTAGGAGAAAAGTGATAAATTGAGGAAGAAAATGTTAAGAAGAAACCAGAGCATGATTATGTGAGAAATTCTCCCTCTATCCATATTGCAAAGATGCAGAAGCCTACACTGCGGGCCATACCAAGGGAATGGCTGAATGACCATTTGCTAAAGAGATTAGAACCATGATTCCCGGAGTCAATCGAGGAGCTTCACAGAAGCCGGAATAGAGGTATCTAGGTCTCCAGGAAGGATCTGTGGAGAGCTCAGGTACATGAATTCCCTGGACATTAATGTGTTCCATGACAGACAAGATGTTTTGAGAATGAGATACCAGCAGAAACACTGCCACCCTGGATGGAAAGAGACAAAGAAAGGATGAAATAGGGACCAGCAGATAGCATAATATTATTACGTTGCTGAATTCCCACATAGTTGACCGCAGTTCAAATACCAGACCCAGTGGCTTAAAACTCATGCCAAGCGCATGTGCATGCATCCCCAAGATCCCAAAAGGAGATGGAGGAGGAAGGATTGTGGGATGGCCATCCCCCGGGAAGGGGTTTCTCACTTTCTGTCTCTCTGTCTCTCTCAGGCAAGTGCATGTGCCTCAGAGCAAAAAAACTCTCACCCAGTCATTCTTCTTCGTTGTTGTTTGTTTTTTAAGGTTTTTGCCAGAGGGCACATGTTCTCTTCAGAGAGACAGTGACAATGAGAGGGAAAGTGAGAAATCATTTCCTCCCCCCAAAGGAGAATGGTCATACTGCAATCCCTTCTCTTCCATTCTCCTACTAAGATTTTGGGCATGCATGTACACATGCCTGGCATGATTTTTATACTGCCACATCTGGGACTCACACCATGGTTGACCATGCAGGAGTCCAACACCTTAACTACCATGCCATCTGCTGACCTCTGCCAAATCATTCTACCAAGGAATCATTCTACTTTTTATAAGAATTATTATGGGGCCAGCAGGTGGCATGATGGTTAGGGGCGCTGGAGTCCCATATGGCTGACTGCAGTTTAAGTCTCAGACCTGGTGGCTTGCTTTCTCACTTTCCCTCTCTCTCACTCTGTCCCTCTCTGGTCAAATAAAATAAAATAAATAAATAAATAAAGTTACATAAAATAATTCTCTTTTTAAGAACTATTTTATTTTATCTCATTTATTATCATCATTATTATTTGTTTACTTTGACCAGAGAGAGAGAGAAAGGGAAAGTAGGAAAGCAAGACTCCAGGTCCAGGACTTGAACCGTGATTGACCACATGGGAGTCCAATGCCTTAACCACCATGCCATGTGCCAGCCCCATAAAATAATTCTTAAAAAAAAGAGAATTATTTATTTGAGGCCAGCTGATGGCATATTGGTCAGGGCGCTGGATTCCCACATGGCAGTTCGAATCTTGGACCTTGCAACTTGCTTTCTCGCTTTCCCTTTGTCTCTCTCTCTGGTCAAATTTAAAAATAACAATAATAAATATAATTAATTAAACAAATAAATTTTTTAAAAAATTCTTTTTTAATAATTGCTTTTTTAATAATTTTTTTATTTATTTTTATTTATTACTATTACTTTTTAAATTTTTCTGTAGGGCATGTGTGCTCACAAGAGAGAGGAAAAGTGAGAAAGCAAGCCACCAGGCCCAGGAATTGAACAGCAGTTAGCCATGTGGGAGTCTAGGGCCCCAACAACCACACCACCCACTGCACCAGAATCCAGTATTTTTAAATCAGTACCTAAGTAAAGTAGAAATAATTTCAGTGTAATTTATTTCATAAAGAGATATGAGGGAGCCAGCAGGTGGCATGGTGGTTAAGGCACTGGACTCCCACATGGCTGACTGTGGTTCAAGTCCCGGACCTGGAAGCTTGGTTTCTCACTTTCTCTCTCTCTCTCTGTCTTTCTCTGGTGCGCACATGTGCCCTATAGCAAATTTTTAAATAATAGTAATAATAAATAAAATTAAATAAAGAATTATTTAAACAAATAAATAAATAATTGTTTTAAAAAGATATATGAGAAGAAAAACTATGCTTATTTAGTGATCAAATGCCAACTTTGTATCGAGCTCTGTACTAGGCACGTTTACACGAGAAGAGTCTGAATATTTATGGAAAATACATGTTGTAAAAAAGCTGAGCATACATGCCAAAGTTTTTGGCACTAAGATAAATTCATACTGTAATTCACTTTCTACAGATTTTTTTTTTTTTTTTTTTTTTTTTTTTTTTTTGAGAGGTTTTTCACTATAGGGCGCGTGCGCTCGCCAGACAGACAGAGAGAGACATAGAGACAGAAAGCGAGAAATCACCCCCCAGGGGGGATGGTCACGCCGCAATCCCTTCTCCTCCGTTCTCCTCTCGGGATCTTGGGCACGCACGCACACGCGCCCGGCGTGAGATGTAAGCCACCGGGTCCGAGACGCGAACCGCGGTCGACTACGTGGGAGTCCAGCGACATAGCCATTACGCTAACTGCTGGTTCCCTCTACAGATTTTTTGAAGTCCCTTCATACATTATATCATTTGATACAAGTCTCTGGAATTAAGACTCTATCTTCAATTGACAAAGGACAAAACTGAGATTCAGAAAAGTCAGGAAAGTGTAAGAGCTGAAATCCAGCCCAAGTTCTCTCTGACTCAAAAATAAACTTCCATTACTTACTGCTTTCAAAAGTTACAATCAAACTACATGTAACAGCAGAGAATGAATATCAACCCTTTGGGGGAGGTATATCTCAAACGAACAGCCAGAAGCTCAAGAATCTTTGATAGCTAGATGATAGATACATAAATGATAGCCAGGTAGGTATAGTAGATGACAGCCAGCCAGATGAGCTAGACACATAGATGATAGGTAGGTAGATACCATATTGCAAAAACTTTCAAATGCCAAAAATGATCTGCGATAGTATTGTGTATTGTTTTTTTTAATCCTACAATCTTGCTCAGTTTTTATTAGTGCTAATACACATCCTTCAATAAGAGTCTAAGAAAATAAATTATGATGTATCATCAACACGAACAGAAGCAGCTGTAAAAAATAAACCATGAGAAAGGTTTTTATGTACTGACACAGAACTGCAAGATACATGGTTAAGTAAAAATTTCAAGTGCAAGAGAACGTGCATTCTGTCTTTCTATTTTCACATTAAAAATATAGGGCAAGACAGTGGCCCAGTGGCCCAGTGGTGCAGTGCAATGCTCTCTGTGAGGCTACTGTCAAAGGAAGTTTCTTGGTTCAAGTCTGGAGACTTGAGAATACAGGACATCTGTGCCCGTGCTCCAGGGCTGGCTGGAGCTGGGGTGGATCGTGGTGTCAAGACCTGTAGGTGGTACATGGTTCTGTCCCTCTCTCTCTCTGTCATACCTCTTCTCATGGAAGAAGCAAATAAATAAACTTTCAAAAATGCACCTGCTGTCCAGCCTGAGCGGTACAGACAGAAGCACGCTGACCTACAGTGCTGAAAGCCACTGGTTCAGATCCCCAGTTTACCTGGAACTCGTTGGACACTCAAGATCCTAATGAGCTGGAGGACTAGGAGAAGGGGGTCAGGGCGTGATGAAGTCCTGTGTGCCTGTCTGTCTCACTCTCTCATGAATGCACATGTCCTAGCACGAATGAATAAGATAAACTTTCAAAAAAAAAATATTCTCAAGAGAAGAGTGGAGAGGAAGGGATTGCTGTTCACTATCTCCCTGAGGAAGGGGGGGATTTCTCACTTTCCTTTTTACTCTCTCTGGTAGACATGCCAAGGCACACATGCCCTATAAGAAAACTAAAAATAGAAAAGAATTCCAAATTTGATGAAAAGTATGAACCCACAGACCCAAGAATCTCAGCAATCCCTAGACAAAAAAATTATTATTATTATTATTATTATTATTATTATTATTATTATTATAGGGCTAGCAGATGGCATAGTGATTAAGGCACTAGACTCTCATGTGGCTGACCACAGTTGAAGTCCCAAACCTGGTAGCTTGAAACTCACACCAGGCGAGTGTGCATGTGTATCCAGAATCTTGAGAGAATGGAGGAAAAGGGACTGTGGCATGGCCATCCTCTCTGGCATGCGATTTCTTACTTTTCATCTCTGTCTCTCCAACAAGTACAAGCACTGTATAGCAAAAATCTCTCAAAATAAAGAATTATTATTATTATCATAATACAAATAAAACTTCATAGGGTACATCATAATTAAAGTGCTAAAAATCAGTAAAAAAGGAAAAATATTCAAAAAACTAGAGGGAGAAAAATGGGGGGGGGTCATTAATATCAGAAACTGTATAGTCCAGAAGACAATAGAATATCATTAATATCCTAGTTAGATGAAGACCAGTAGGAGGAGGAAGGAAGAAAAAGGAAAAACTAGTCAAATACACATTGTTCCTGAAGACTTCAGCTCTGCTTTTTCAGTAGTCAATAGAAAAAAATAAACAGAAAACCAGAAAAAAAAGAAAAGAAAAATAGAACAGAACAAACTATCAACAAAGTTATTCTAATTAATAGTCATTAAACAACCTGCAACAAACATTCTTATCAAGTGCACATGGAATATTCACCAAGACAGAGCATATTACAAGCCATACAGAAAAAAACAAAACTTCTATTTTTTAATTGAATTTAATTTTTTAAAGAATTACTCTATTTTTTAAACTTATTTATTTATTTTAATTTGATCAGAGAAGGACATAGTGAAAGAGAGAGAGTGAGAAAGAAAGCAAACCGCCAGGTCTGGGACTCAAACTGCAGTCAGCCGTGTGGGAATCCAGCGTCCCAACCAGCACGACACCTGCTGGCCCCTTATTATTATTTTTAAAACACATTCAAGTGATATTCATCATTTGGCTTGCAAAGAGAGTTTATCCAACATGAAATATATCTCAGGCCATTCCAGTTGGGAATACTATACATGTCATCATCAAGAGGTAATAAAACATTTCTGTGCCCCACAAATGTCTTACCTCTCTAATTTTTTTCTCCCTGATTTCTTTCCTTATACCCTTCCCTTCTCCCACCTCCTTCCACACTGTCTCCAGTGTCCATAACTATTTTCACTGCTTTTATGTCCTCCAGTCTTTCAGTCTCTACCAAAGAGTGTGAACAGTTGGTATATATTAAATGCAGACATATAAGGTCTCTCTTTCATAGCCTGGCTTGGCTACTCAGCAGTAAATCTTCCATATTCAACCACTTTCTATCACATACCAGAGTCTTGTTGTTTTTTAATGGCTGAATAGTATTCCATAGAGTATATTGCCACACTTTTTCAATCCATTCATCTGTTCATGGACATTTGGGTTGGTTCCCATGTCTTAGCAGTCATGAATAATGGCACAATAAGCATTGATGTGCAAGTGCTTTTCTGACTGAGCATTCTCCTGACCTTTGGGTAGATACTCAGGAGTGAGATTGCTGGATCATATGGTAGTTCTATTTGTAGGTCTTTGAGGAACCTCCATATTGTTCTCCACAGTGGCTGGACCAATTTACATTGCCACCAGCACTGTAGGAGAGAATTTTCCTTTCACCACAACGCCACCAACACTTAACAGTGTTTGTAGTTTTAATCATCTCCATTCTGACAGGAGTCAGGCGGTATCTCATTGTGGTTTTAATCTTCATATCCCTTATGATGAAGGATGTTGAGCATTTCTTTATATGCTTTTTAGCAGTCTAGCTAAAGAAGAAAGATCTAGTTAATCTTTTCAAAGGCCCAGCTTTCACTTTCTTTTATTTTTCTGTATGGTTCATTTATTTTCTATTTCATTTATTTCTGCTCAAATCTTTATTATTTCTTTCCTCCTGGCATTTTTAGGGTTTTTTGTTTGTTTGTTTGTTTGTTTATCCAATTCCCTGAGGCATGATGTTAGGTTGTCTATTTGCCACCTTTCCATCTTTTTCTTATGTGCACTAATTGCTAGGAATTTCCCTCTCATGACAGCTTTTGTAGTATCCCATAGATAATGGAAACTTGTGTATTCACTATCATTTGTTTCCATAAGTCTTTTGACTTCAGATTTAATTTCCTTGGTAGTTGAGAAGCCATTCAGAAGTAAGCTGTTTAGTTTCCATGCGTTTGTGTATTTGCAAGGATTTTTCCTAAAATTAATATCAAGTTTAATTCCATTATGGTCAGAGAAGATGCTGGATTTAGTTTCTATGCCTTTGAATCTGTAAAGGCTTGAAGTGCCCTATCACATGGTCAATCTTGGAAAAGGTTCCATGCCAGCGTGAAAAAATGTATACTTTGTGGTCTTAGGATGGAAAGTTCTATAGATGTCTATCAAGTCCATTTGATTTATAGTATTGTTTAGGTCCTATAGCTCTCTGCTGTTTTTTTTGTCTATAAGATCTGTCTAAAGGAGATAATGGGGTGTTGGGATCCCGAACAATTATAGTGCTGCACCCTCTCTCTACTTTTAGCTCCAGCAGTCTCTCCTTCACATATTTAGGTGCTCCTGAATTGGGTTCATAGATATTTATAAGCATTATGTCTTCTTGGTAAATTAGCCTTTTTACTATTAGATAATGCCCTTCTTTGTCTCTTACAGTTTTTGTCTTAAAGCCTGTTTGTCTGAAATCAGTATAGTAACTCCAGCCCTTTCTCGATTTCTGTTTGCATCGAATACCTTTTTCTAGCCCTTCACATTTAGTCTACATATGTCTTTATCTATAAGGTACATTTCTTATAGGCTACAGATAGATGGTTTCTGGCTTTTTACCCATTCAACCAGTCCGTTTCTCTTGATCAGAGAATTTAATCCATTACTTTCAATGTTATTATCAATATTTCTGGAAATGTTCCTATCATAAAGTGAGCCATTTTCTTGGTTATTTTTTGTTCCCTTATATCTTTAGTTTTTTTGGTATAGCCCTCCCTTCAGAACTTTTTGAAGAGCTGATCTGGAGTTGGTAAATTTTGTTTATCTGAGAATGTTTTTATCTTTTCTTCCCATATGTAGGATAATCTTTTCAGGTATAGTAATCTTGGTTGAAATTATTTTTCATTTAACACTTTGAATATATTTCCTCATTCTTTCTTTGCCTGCATTGTTTCTGATGAGAGGTTCAATACTAACCTGATGGGATATCCTTTGTAAGTAACTTGACGTTTCTCTCTTGCCAATTTTAGTATCTTGTCTTCGTGGGTTTGGTCAATCTGGCTATGAAGTGTCTTGGAGAAGATCTTCTTGGGTTCATTCTATTTGAGGTCCTTTGTATTTCTTGGGTCTGGATATTTAAATGCCTCTGTAGGTTTGGAAAGTTTTCTTCCAAGATTTCAAGGAATAGATTTTCAATGCCCTTATTATTTTCTTCACCTTTTGGGATACCAGTTATCTAGATGTTTGGACACTTAATAGTATCTATTCTTATATTGTGCTCATTTTTCTTGGTTATTTCCTCAGTCTTCTTGATAATTTTCTCTAGGTCAGAGGTTTTATCTTCTACATTTGAGATTCGATTTTCTGTGTGATCTAATCTGCTTTTAATACATTTGAGGGAGGTTTTAATTTCCTGTTTCACAGTCTTTTTTTTTTTAATTTAAATTTATTTGTTTACATTCATTCACTGTACATCATTACAGCATACAAAATGAGATTTTCCATCCAGAGTACACTGTATATTGTCTCAATCAACCACATCAACATACATGTTATTGTCAACAAATAATTTTCCATTTCTTGTTTCCTGTAAGTTTTGCTTTTTCTCCTCCCATCCTTGATTCCCTATCTCTTACCCTCAGCCATCTCCCACTCTCTTCCCACACTGTCTCTGGTATCTATGTTTACTTTCTATACTGTTTTTCCCCCATTTTTTTATTGAATTACTAAAGATCTTAATTAATCTAAATATTTTCATAGCAAACACAAGTGATATATACATTTCCATGAACACAAGTCTAACTTTAGGCATCCTATAAAGTAGCACCTAGCTGGGGCTATATATCTTACTGCGGTCATCGAATGGATTTTTTTTTTTTTCTGAAACTTTTCTCTTTTTTGTAACTTAATTTACATTCTTTCCCTAAGCATCATCACAGCATACAAAATGTGATTTCCCATCCAGAATATACTGCATAGTGACCTAATCATGCATATTATTATCCAAAATTTTCCATTTATACTTCCTAGAATTTTTTACCCCTCTTTCTTTTTTCTTTTTTTTTTTTCTTTTTTTGGGAGAGGTTTTTGCTATAGGGCGCATGCGCTCGCCAGACAGACAGAGACAGAGAGACAGAAAGCAAGAAATCATCCCCCAGAGGGGATGGCCACACCGCAATCCCTTCTCCTCCATTCTCCTCCCGGGATCTTGGGCACACATGCACACGCGCCTGGCGTGAGTTTTTTTAAGCCACCGAGTCCGGAACGCAAACTGCGGTCGACTACGTGGGAGTCCAGCGACATAGCCATTACGCTAACTGCTAGTCCCACCCCTCTTTCTGACCCTCTGTCTTTTCCCACCCTCTTCCCCCACTGTCTCTGATGTCTACAATTGTCTTCTATTCCTTTTCCACCCACATTGTATTGATCACACAATTTCTTAAATAATCTAACTACTTTCAATGGTAAGTTCATATGGTACTACTAAGAAAACCAGTTTTAACTTAAATCATAGAAATGCTAAGGAACTTTTCTTAAAGCCAGGAAACAGGTTAGGATTCTGTTCAAATAGTAGGTGCATGAACCTATCAGTCTCATGTACTTTATCTTCTGTTCTGGTTCCATTTTTCCTATTAAATTCTGGGATATAATATTCAACTCCAGACTTGCCCCTACGATTAAGCTGGCCACTTTCTTAGTTTTTGAACTCTTCTTTCCGTGTGTCTGTATTTAATTTTCCTGATATAACACACCCTTGAGAACTTCTTGGAGATCTGGTGTGGTGCTGGTAAATTCTTTCAGGTTTTGTTTATCTGAGAATGTTCTTGTCTTTTCTTCCCACATGAAAGATAATCTTGCCGGTACAGTATTCTTGGCTGAAATTGCTTTTCTCTTAACACTCTGAATATATTTTCCTATTCTTTCCTCGTCCGCATTGTTTCCGATGAGAGATCTGCTGTTAGCCTGATGGGATGTCCTTTGTAGGTAACTTGATGTTTTTCTCTTGCCAATCTTAGTATCTTGTCTTTGTCTGTGGTTTTGGTCAACCTGGCTATAATGTGTCTTGGAGAAGATCTTCTTGGGCTGATTCTATTTAGGGTCCTTTGTATTTCTTGGGACTGGATCTTTGAATGCCTCTCTAGGTTTGGTAAGTTTTCTTGCAGGATTTCATGGAATAGATTATCAATGCCCTTATGGGTCTCCTCACCTTCTGGAATGCCAATTATCCGGATGTTTGGACATTTGATGGTATCTAGTACTTCTCGTATATTATTCTCAAGTTTTTGTGCCATTTTCTCAGTCTCCGTGGTGGATTTTTCTAGGCCAGCAATTTTCTCTTCTACGTCTGAGATTCTATTTTCTGTATGATCTAGTCTGCTTTTAATACTTTCAAGGGAGATTTTGACTTCCTGTATTATAGACTTCATTTCTAACAGTTCCGTTTGACTCTTTTGTAAAGCGTGTAATTCCTCTTTTAGATCTTGCAAGAATTTCCTCACCTCCTGGAACTCGTCAACTTCTTTCTCCTTTCTCTTTAGCAGTTCATTGACTCTCTTCTCTTCCATCTCAGTTAATTTCGCCATTATGAATGTTCTAAATTCTTTATCAGACATTTCCATGATTTGTATTGAACTGCTTGTGGATGAAGAGGAGTTATTCTTTTCCCTTGGAGGAGAGGTATTTTCTCGCTTTCCCATATTTCTTGTGGTCCTGCGGTGATTTCTTGTCATCTGATGGATGGTGTGTTTCTTTCAAATTCTTGAAGTTCAATCTGAGTGTTCAGGAGCAAGCAGAAAGAGGTGATCTGGAATCTCTTTGCCGTTCTGTTGTGATCGCTGGTGCAACAGATTCAGTAGATATTGAAGAATATTTTAACTCTAATAGTATTTGGATGTTTAGCTACAGTGCCCTTAGATCCATCACACTAGCTTTGTTTGCTGGAGGCTGAATTATCAGTAGAAAATCTTCATTTTTCCTGTCCCCTGAAATGACTAGTTTGCAGGAGCCAGGAGAATCCTCTTCTGAAGGAAGGCCTCAACTCTCCTGCCACGCTAGCTTTGTTTGCTGGAGGCTGAATTATCAGTAGAAAATCTTCATTTTTCCTGTCCCCTGAAATGACTAGTTTGCAGGAGCCATGAGGAATCCTATTCTGAAGGAACTCTTTCACAGTCTTCATCTCTAATAATTCCATTTGATTCTTTTATATGGTATCTATTTTTTTCTTTCAAATTGGGAAAGGATTTCCTCATCTTCTGGAGCTCGTTGTTTGTTTTCTCTTGCATCTCATTTAGTTTTGTCACTATAAATATTCTGAATTATTTATCTGGCATTTCCACAAGTTCCATTTTGTTGTCTGTAGATGATGAGGAGTTGATGTTTTCTTGGTTGCTCATATTTCTTGTGCCTCTGCGATGGTTTCTAGTTATCTGGTGGTTTATACATTTCTTCCTCATTTTTTCCAGTTAATTCTGAGTGTTCAAAGGCATGTGGGAGTAGATGACTGGTGAGCTCCCTGCCGCTCTACCTCCCTGATGCTCGCCAGCAGCCTGCACTGCTGTCACTGGATCTGGATGATTCAAAGTCCTCCCAGTGTTTAGAGAACAGGTGTGCCTGGGACTGAGCTGCTGAGATTTAATTGAGGAAGACAGAAGGGAAATGTGGAAGTCTTAGAATTCAGAAGCATGTGGCAGAGGATCAGCCCCAGTCTCCTGCAACTCAGTCTCCCTACTGCTCAGGACAGCTAGGCCTGGCTCTGAAACAGATGTCTCAGTGGGGAACAGAGGGACACAAGGTCCTCTCAAAGTCCCAGTCAACACAGCTGAGAGTTCAAAGGTGAGGGGGAGGAGAAGAGCTAGAGGTCTCTGTAGCATTGCCTTCCAGTCTCAAACAGCTTGCTATATCTTTTTTATTTTATTTTATTTGAGAAATTTTTGCTGTAGGGCACATACACTCACTGGAGAGATAGAGACCAAGAGGTAGAAAGTGAGACCCTCTCCCCATAGGGGTGGCCATGCTGCAATCCCTTGTCCTCCAGTCTCCTCTCAGTATTTTGGGCACACACGCAAACACACCCAGCATGAATTTCAAGCCACCAGGTCCAGGACTTGAAATGCGGTCAGTATATGGGAGTCCAGCAACATAACTACTATGCCAAAACCTTCCGTTTTTAAAAAAGAATTTAAATCATGCAAAGTATAGTCTTTGTTCACAAAATAATTAAACTAGAAATTGATAACAGAAATATTTCTGGAAATCCCCACATATTTGGAAATTAAACAATACATTTCTAAATAACATATGGGTCAAAAAGGAACTCTCAAGGGAAATTAGAAAACATTTCGAACTGAATAAAACGAAATAGAATATATCCAAAAATTGTAGGATAAAGTTAAAATGGTGCTTAGAAGGAAATGCAAAGGATTTAAATACTTACAATAGAAAAGGAAATAGTAATGGTAATAAAAACAAGCACCACAGAAAATAAAAACCTAGGGCTGGTCAACAGCGTAGGAGTGAGGCACCTGGATCCCACATGGACCTGTGGTTTGAGTTCCTGACTTGGCAGCTTGGAAAACATCCCAGTCACATGTGCATGTGTGCCCAACATCCCAAAAGGAGGTAAAAATGGAGGAAAAGGTATTGTGGCATGACTGTTCCGCACTTTCTCACTTTTTCTTTCTCTCTCCCTCTCTCTGCCCAGTGAGAGCACACACCCTCTGGATTTTTTCTGTTTTTGTGATACTACAATATAAAAGCAAACAAAAATCAATGAAAGCAAAACCTGATTTTTTTTAAATCAGTAAATTGATAAGCCTTTAGTTATATTGACCAAGAAAAAGGCAAGAAAACACAAATTACCAGTACTAGAGAGAAAAGCAAAATCGTCATCAGAAAACTGCAGACATTAAAAAATAATAAAGCTACACTACAAACAATTCAATGCTCATGAATTCTATAGCTTAGAAGAAATGGGCAAATTTCTTTCAAGGCACTCCTACCAAAACTTACAGGGCCAGCAGATGGTGCAATGGTTAGGGCACTACACTCCCACATGGTTGACTGTGGTTCAAGTCCGGGAACTAGCAGCTTGAAACTCGTGCAAGGTGCATGTGTGTGCATGCCCAAAATCCCGGAAAGAGAATGGAAGAGAAGGAACTGTGGTGTGGCCATCCCTTCTAGGGGGCTGATTTCTTACTATCTTCTCATTGTCTCTCTCTCTCTCTCCAGTGAGTGCATGTACCCTATGGCAGAAACCTTAACAACAACAAAAAAATGACATGCCCCTGGAAAATTAGATTTCTTAAATATCCACATATTACAAGTCCAAATGGTTTCTCTAGTAAACTATATCAAACATTTGGAAAAGAAGTAATATCAATTCTACAAAACTTCTTCAAAAACTAGAAGGGAGCTTTTTAATTCATGTGCCCAGTATTCTCTGATACCAAAATCAAACATACAGAGTTTGAGAAAACTACATACCACTCTTCTTCATAAATATAGACGCAGAAGTCCTGAAGGAATTCAGCAATATATAAAAGGAAAAGTGTAACACAATGAATTGAGGATTATCCCAAGAATGGAAGGCTGGTTCAGCAGTCAAAAATCAATTAGTATACAATAATAAATAGTTGAATAATAGTAACAAACAGAAACATATTAACAGAAGTAAAAACACGTGATCTCATCAATAGGTAACAGAAAATCTAACTAAGCACATAGAGAAAGACTTAATTAAGCCCAATCATACCTATGAATACCAAAGCAAGAATTCTAAATAAACATTAGCAAAAAGAATCCAGCATTACTTTTAAAATGAACTACACTGGTCCAGCCCTGTAGCTCAGTGGTTGAGCACTATGCTTAGGGAGCCAGATCCCACAGTTCAAATCCCAACTCTGACAGTTTGTAAACCATGCCAGGCGCGTGTGTGTGTGTGTGTGTGTGTGTACCCCAAATCTTGATGGGATGGAGAAATGGAGAAAAAAGGATTCTATTGGGGGGGGTACTTTCTCTTCCTTTCTCATGAGTGCACACACCCTCTGGAAATTAAAAAATGCATTACACCGAGACTAAATATATTTTACTGCAACTAGAGTGGATTTGAGGCATATAAAGATGGTTCAGAAGTAGAATTTCTATATTCACTTTACCATATTAATAGATCAAAGAAAAAGGTGATCATTTCCATTGATGCTAACATGGCATTTGAGGACTTCAGTATCTGTCAATAAAACAGGAATGTTTTTAACGTGATAACATGTTTAACCATTTGTTCAGTAACTATCTATTGAGTACCTACTATGTGGGAGACACTGTTCTAGGTGCTGGGATACTGTAAGAAATGAAACAAAGTCCTTATCCTCTCCTGACCTTCCAGGGAAGAAGAGGGGAAATACGTGAATATACAGTATCTGCTGGTTATAAACACAGTGGGGAAAATAAAGCAAGAGGGTAAAACATGCCAAATGTGAGTGCGGGAAGACTGTTTTGTATAAGCTTGGTAGGGACCACCGGTAAAGTGGCATTTAAAAAGAAACGGAAGGGGGACCAGCAGATGACGTAATGGCTTTGTCGCTGGACTCCCATGTAGTTGACCACAGTTCACGTCCTGAACCCTGTGGCTTAAACTCACGCCGGGCGCGTGTGCGTGCGTGCCCAAGATCCTGAGAGGAGAATGGAGGAGAAGGGATTGCGGCGTGGCCATCCCCCCTAAGGGGTGATTTCTCGTTTCTGTCTCTCGTCTCTCTGTCTCTCTCTGTCTTTCTGGCGAGCGCATGTGCCCTATAGCAAAAACCTCTCAAAAAAAAAAAATAAATAAATAAAGAAGTTGAAGGAAACAAAGATGATGATAGATGAGAGCTAGCTAGATATAGATAGGTAATAAATAGATAGTTCATCTATCCCATAAAATGACTAGCAGTTTGCTTAACAGAAAATTGACAGAAACACTTTCCAAAAACTTAAGAATAGAATAAGTTTTTATTGATATTTAACTATTCTGGAGGATCTGGCCAATGTCTTTAATAAAGAGAGTGAAATCTGATAGCAGAAATAAAAACATTAGTAGAAGAACTGGAAGATAATTTGAGAAAATATTTCAGAGTGAAGCAGAAAGATAAAGAGATAGAAAACAAGGAGGGGAAAACGTAATTAGAGAATATATCTAAGAGACACAGGAGCTTCAGGGAAAAGAATGGGGGGTGGGGGAACGTAGATGAGGAATTATCAAAGAAATAATTCTAAAAATCTTTCTCAGAATCGAAAGGCATGGTTTTCCATTTTGAAGAATCCTATGGAGTGACTAGCACGTACATGAAAATAAATTTACATCAAGTTCTATCATCATACTTCAGAACTCTTAGGAATATGAGAATATCTTTAGTTTCCAAAAATTAAGAAACAAATTATAAACCATAGATCAAGAATAAGAATACGATCAGATTTCTCAATAGCAACACTGAAATATAGGGGGAAACAGAGAGAAATGGCTTCATAGTTGTGAAGGGAAATAATTTTCAACCAAAAATTCTTGATTTACCCAAACTATCAATTAAATGAAGAGAATAGTTACAATATTTTTAGGCATATATTTTAGGCAAACAAAATGTTTACCTCCTATGTACATTTTCCCAGAAAATACTAGAAGGTGCTCTAAAAGGGGAAAGGAAACTAAGAAAAAAGACATAGCATGACAGACACGATTATTTTCCTCCCAGTGTCATCTTTGGAATAAACTCTACTAAGTGTAAACTGAGTTGGCCAGCCAGGTGGCATGGTGGTTAAGGCAGTAGATCCCAGACGACTGTGTGGTTTGAGCCCCAGATCTGGTGGCTTGAGAAACTCACCAGGCACCTGTGTGTACGTGCCAAAATCCTGAGAGGAGAGTGAAGGGGAGGGGATCATGGCATGGCCGCTCCGCAGGGAGTGTCTTCTCACTTTCCCACTCTCTCTCTTTCTCTCTCTCTCTCATTTTCTCCCTTCCCAGTGAGCACATGCACCCTATAGCAAAACAAAACAAGCACCTGACCAAATGGCCATGACAAAAAAAACTGTATTTCCCAGACTTCCTTGCATCCAGGAACAGCCATGTGACTAAGTTCTTGCCAAATGGATGCTCCCACGAATGTACTGCCTGCTATTTCTGAGCATTGGGCTTAAAAGAAAGGAAGTGCCCTCCGTGTCCTCTCTCCCTTCCAACTAGCTGAAATAAAGACACCTCAGCGAGGAGTTTTGAACCACACCTGCGAGGGCAATGGCTTTGAGATGGTGGAGCGACAAAGCAGCCCAGCTTCCAGCCCTGAGTTCCTGCTGTCCAGACTACTGCAAGAGAAAAATAAACTTCTATCTTGTTTATTCGACTGTTATTTTAATTATCAATTATAATAGTCAAAATGTATTCTAACGAATACCCATGGCACCTAGGAAACAAGGAACTGAACAAAAGAGAAAGTCAGAGGGGCCCCCGAGGATGTGTCTACAGGAACGTCCCAGGACTACACTTGTGTAGGAATGACTAAGAAGTAACCAGTAACTGGCGAAGCACTGCAAAAGGCTCCAGGAGCTACGTGTTCTAGAAGCTGAAATTGACAAAATACTTGATGCATTTCAACACAAGAAAGGGTAATGGCATAGATAACCATGCATACATAGAAAATTAATCAAAGAAACAAACAAGAAGGCAATTCAAAACTATTAAAAGCCAAAACAGGGACCAGCAGATGGTGTAATGGTTATATTGCTGGACTCCCACGTAGTTGGCCATGGTTTGAGTCCCGGATCTAGCAGCTTAAAACTCACACCAGCACATGTGCTCGTATGCCCAAAATCCCAAGGGGAGAATGGAGGAGAAGGGACTGCAGTGTGACCATTTCCCTAGGAGGTGATTTCTTGCTTTCTATCTCTCTGTCTCTCTCTGTCTCTCCAGCGAACGCACGCATCCTATAGAAAAACAAAACAAAAAGTATGTATAAAAACCAACAAGGTCTGGAGTCAGCAGCTGGTGTGGTGGTTAAGGCACTGGACTCCACATGCCCTACCATGGTTCAAGTCCCAAACCTGGTGACTTGCTTTCTCGCTTTCCCCCTCTTCCTCTCTGTCTCTCTAATAAGCACATAAATCCTATAGCAAATTAAAATAATAATAATGAAATTAAATAAATAATCATTAAAAGAAATAAATAAGGTCATCATGATTAAACTATCCATGAATGCATAATTTATAGTGATGTTAATTTGGATATTGATTATGATTTTATTGGGAGGATAGCAAAGCCACATTTGTACTTCTATATTATAGTAGAGTACAGATAGAGCAAGAGAGCCAGTTTCTCACCTGCCATTATAGGAATGTAATAAATAATGTCTAAGTAGAAACTCAAGAAATAGAGGTACAAAGCGAGAAATCACCCCCTAGGGGGAATGGCCACACTGCAATCCCTTCTTCTCCAGTCTCTTATCAGGATCTTGGGCATGCACACACATGTGCCCAGCGTGAGTTTAAGCCACCGGGTCCAGGATTCGAACCACGGTAGGCTACGTGGGAGTCCAGCAACATAGCCATTACGCCAACTGCGGGTCCCAAAAGACATTTTCTCCTAGGAACTAGGAAATGGGGATGAGAAGTGAATAAGAGAGGTTCTTATTTATAATAAATCTTGTAAAGTTGTTTACATATTTGAGTATTGGCAACTGTATCTTTGATTTCTAGAAAGAAAAGCCTTCAAATAATATTTGTAGATCAAACCTGAAAAAGTTTTACAAAAATAAACCATTCTCACTTATGAACACCAAAGAGTTGATTCCAGAATCGTAAAGATGTTTCAACATTGGGATCAGCAGTTGGAGTAATGGCGATGTCTCTGGACTCCCATGTAGTCTACCACAGTTGGAGTCCCAGACCCAGTGGCTTAAACTCACGCCAGGCGCATGTGCTTGTGTGCCCAAGATCCCGAGAGGAGAATGGAGGAGAAGGGATTACGACATGGCCATCCCCCCTGGGGGGTGATTTCTTGCTTTCTGTCTCTCTGTCTCTCTCTGTCTGTCTGGCAAGCATATGTGCCCTATAGCAAAAACTTCTCAAAAAAAAAAGTTTCAATATTGAAAAATTTTAATGTCATTTAATTTTGATAGATTCTATATATATGATGAAAAATAAAATTAAATATCTTTTTCTATAAAATCTTTGAAAAAGTAAGAATAGATTAATACTTTCTTAACATGATAACATATTCCTATCATAACCTAAAGATGGTATCCTCCTAAGTACAAAAATATAAAAGGGGGGACAGTAGATGGCATACTGGTTACATCGCTGGACTCCCACATGGCTGACCGCAGTTTTGAGTCCTAGACCTGGTGGCTGGAAAATCACGCAGGGTGCGTGTGTGCGCACCCAAGATCCCAAGAGGAGAATGAAGAAGGGATTGCAGCATGGCCATCTCCACTGCGGGGTGATTTCACACTTTCCCTCTCACTGTCTCTGTCTCTCCCTGGTGAGCACATGCGCCCTGAGGCATAAATCTCTTTTGAAAACAAAGAAAAATAATTCTACAGAACCGAGCCAGATGGTGGTGCAGCAGTAGAACGTGACATTCTGCACGGCAATCCCATACGGGAAGACTCTCAGTTCAAGTAGAGTCTCCCCGAGTATATTCCCCTAGGACCTGGGGCTGGCTGCAGGCTGGGGTGAGTATCAGCACCGAGAACATTCTAGGGCTTCTCCCTCTCTCTCTTATTCATGGAAGAAAAAAATAGGTAAACTTTAAAAGAAAAACGGGCTGGCAAGGGGCGTGGTAGCTAAGGGCACTGGACTCCCACATGGCTGACCGTGGTTCAAGTTCCAAACCTGGTGGCTTGCTTTCTCACTTTCTCTCTCTCTCTCTCTCTTCCCCTTCTCTGGTCAAATTAAAATAAATAAGTAAATAAATTTAAAGAAAACAACTCTATAAAATAATAATTTTTACAAACACGTAAACCCAGGAACAGAACAAGGGTTTCTACTAAATCAGATAGCAGGAAGTAATTAAAGAAGCAGAAATTAGATATAGACAACCTGGAAAGGTAGAAATCAATTATCATTATATATCAGTGGTATTACTGGGTACTTCAAAGGTCAATCACATTGTGCTTTAAGTGGCCAGATTTTAAATATTTTAGGCTTTGTGCCTATGGTCTCTGCCACACAGCCTTTTCTTCTTTCTTTCTTTTGAACAATTCCCTTAAAATGTAAAAACCCTTCCTAGTTCTCAGCTGTACAAAAACAGGCCAAGCCTAGATTTGGCCCACAGGCCATAGTTTGAAGCCCCTTGGTATACTTAGAAAAAAGAATCAAATAAAAACATCACAAACGCAAACAAAATTCAATAAATTCCATTTATATATATGGAAATCAAACGGCATTCATGTCTACAAAAATAGCTTTGTAGAAGATATAAAGAAAGGAAACATTCTATTTAAAACAACAAAAAATAAAATTTCCTGAGAATAACCTTAAATAAGAATTATGCAGGATCTACCATTTATAATTTAATGTTCCTGAAAAACACAAAAGAAGACTGAAAAAGGCACAGGCACCCCACACTCTTCGATTCTCAACATCATAAAGCTGTCAAAGAACATTTAGAAATTTAATGTGAGCACAGTAAAAATACCAAAAGGATTTTTTGGGGGACTAAATATCAGGTTCTAAATTTCATGTGGAAAAATTACCAAGAATAGCCAGGAAAACTTTGGAAAATTTAACAAGGGAGGCTAAACCTGCCATGTATAAAAACCTATTGTAAGTCCTCAATAATCAGAACAACGTGGGACCAGCAGTTGTCATAATAGCTATGTCTCTGGACTCCTATGTAGTCAACCGCAGTTCGAGTCCTGGACCTGATGGCTTAAACTCACGCCGGGCGCGTGTGCGTGTGTGCCCAAGATCCAGAGAGGAGAACGCAGGAGAAAGGATTGCAGCATGGCCTTCCCCCCCAGGGGGTGATTTCTCACTTTCTGTCTCTCTGTCTCTCTGGTGAGCGCACATGCCCTATAGCAAAAATCTCTTTCAAAAAAAAAAAAAAAAATCAGAACAACGTAAATTTTAAAATATCACCACAACCAAATAGAAAATTCAGAAATAGATTTAAGTGTATGTGAGACATTTTTAAGGAGTTATATATTTAATTTAATTTATTATTATTACTATTCTTTTTTAAAATTTTCCTAAGAGTATGTGCACTCTCCAAAGAGAGACACTGAAAGAGAGACAGAGAGAGAGAAAGTGAGAAAGCAAGCCACCAGGTCCAGGACTTCAGCTGTGGTCAGTCATGTGGGAATGCAGAGCCTTAACTACCATGTCACCTGCTGGCCCCTTATATGAGAATTTTGAATACTAAATAAATCATATTCTTCAACTGGATATCCATCTGAAGCAACAATAAAGGTGCTCCTACTTCACAGCTAACGCCAAAATAGATTCTAAGAGGGGCCAGCAGTTGGCATGGTGGTTGGTGCACTGGACTTACACATGGCTGACTGCGGTTTGAGTCCTGGATCTGGCAGCTGGCAGCTTATTTCTCACTTTTCCTCTCTTTCTCTCTCTCTCTCTCAGGAGTATGCATGCCCTATAGCAAATTAAGTAATAATAATAACAAATAAAATTCGATTTGAAAATGTTTCAAAAATAAATTCTAATCGACAAAGATATAAATGGGATCTAAGAGGGTTGGGGTAGGTGATAGTACAGTAATTATATCACGATTTTTGACGCTGACCCCAGTGAGAGAATTCCAGTTTTGGTCTGGAGACTTTCCTGAATCCACCCGCTCATGATCCGGGCTGGCTCAGTCTGGAGAGAGACCATAGTGTGAAAGACTGGGCTGGGACCACCTCCCTCTCTTTCAGAAGAAAGAAACAGATAAACGTAGTCAAAAATGAAATCATAAAATTACTAGGAAAAAACTTGAGAAGTATTTTATAATTTCATATGAGAGAATTGTGACGCAAAACCCAGACATATAAACAAAAGAGTAGTAAATTTTTTAAAGAATTATTTAATTTTATTAATTAATTCATTTATTTTAATTTGACCACAGAGAGAGAGGGAAAGTGAGAAAGCCAGTCACCAGGTCTGGGAGTCAAACCGTGGTCAGTCATGTGGGAGTGTCCAGCGCCTTAACCACCACGCCACCTGCTGGTCCCCAAGAGTAATAAATTTTAGCCTACAAAAATGTTTTACAACTTCTGCAAAGCAAAAATATAATAATAACAATAATAATAATTCCTTAGTAAAGTCAAAGATACAAGACAAACTTGGGGAAATATTTGTAACTCAAATGATAAGCAAGTGTTACATCCTTAATATATAAATACCTAAAAGTAAATAAGGGAAAACTCAATCATTTAATGAAAAAATGGACAAAGAGTAGAAATAGGTCACAGAAAAATAAAACTCAAATAGCTCTTGAATACATTAAAAGATGTCAACCTCATTAATAAGAGAAATGCAAATTAAAGCTGTAATGAAATACTATATTTTCACCCACAAGGTTGGTGAAGATGTTTTTAGAAGTTAGATCATCTACTGCAGTGTGAAGACAGATATTCACACATGGTTGATGCGATTGCAAATGCAGGCATCTCCTATACTACACCGTTTGCCAGACTACCAGAATTACAAATTAATATGCCCTCTGAATCGCAAATTTGTTTCTAGGCATATATTTTGCAAATATGCTTGCCCATATAAAAAATTATTATTTACAGGAATAGTCATGGAATTAGGTACACTTACACAGTGGAATACTACAACCATCTATTTAAAAATGTACAGCATGTCTTTTTCCTGATACTGAAAAATTGCAAAGATGCATTGTCAAATTAAAAAAAAATCAAATTATAGAACAATGCATACAATATGTTACCACTTATGTAAAATAGATTGTATATAGGAGATATATGGGCAAATAAAATTGAATTTTATTTGTTGTTATTATTATTTAATTTGCTATAGGGCATGCATGCTCACCAGAGACAGAGAGGAAAAGTGAGAAAGCAAGCTGCCAGGTCTGGGACTCAAACCGTGTGTGTGTGTGTGTGTGTGTGTGTGTGTGTGTGAAGACAGATGTGGGAATAGGTGGAGAAGGGGCCTTCTTTTCACTAAATAATTAATTTTTTACATATACATGTACAACTTAGTAATCCTCCCACTGGCACAGAGCTTCCAGTCTATAAGCTTTCATGCAGATCATTTTCATCCATCCTCAGTGAAAACTGCCTTTATCCAGCGGACTAAGGCAGCCTTCTCCACCCTCTTTCATCATACATTCTGATTTGTACCCAAGATCATATGTAAAGATCTCAATTAATTTAACCTTCACTGTTAATACAATGCTGTGGAGTATACACAGTAGTATCTCCAGTTCATGGCTGGGGAAACGGAGGTGCCGGAGAGCATATGGCAAGCCCTATCAAGAAGTGAGAAAACAGGGCCAAGAGGTGACGCAGTGGTTAAGGCACTGGACTCTCACAAGGCTGAGCACGGTTTGAGCCCCAGCTGCCTCCAAATCGGGTGTTCTCAGCCTGATCCCAGAGAATACGGAGACCCTTAGAGAAGCAGCAGGACTCTTCAGGGCCTCTTACTGGTGGAGCCATGATGTTAAAAACTGGGCAAAACTCACGGGACTGCAGGAGACCATGTGCAGACCCCACTGTACACCATGCACTTAATGGTTGTGACGACACATCGACATTGGCTGTCTGTTGTAACAACTTTATCACGCCAATGCAAGACAGTAATTATAGGGAAAACCAAAGAGGACGAGAGAGAGTATATGAGACCTCTGTACTCTGCTCAGTTCTTCTGTGAGCCGAGAAGTATTCTAAAATATCAAATCTATTGCTTGAAACAAGACAGCCCAAGTCCTCCCTCCCCCTTTCCCTCACTTTCACCAGCAGAGTAGTTGAAACTGTAAGATCTTTAGAGAAATATACAGAATGATCAATTCATGAAAATGCCTTAAAGCCTTTTAAATAAGTAGGTAAATAAATATATAAGGGCTAGCTTATCCTTCCGAACAGCATCGCACACCTGGAAATCAGCACTGCCTCTTTGATGTGCAAGCCCTCCAGCTTCTGGTCTACAGGCCAGGGGTTGCTTTACAGTCCCCTTTACAGAGGCTTCTCTCAGATCTCCAAGGCCATGGAAGGGTTAAGGACCTTCGGGTCCTGTGAGCCCCGCACCACATTTCTGGGCCCAGGACTACTTTTTCAGCAGAGGTTAATCTGATTAGAGTGGAGGTGCTAATAACTTAAATGAATGCCATTAAACAGTACAGATAAAATCTGCATTTAAACCTGGGCTCCCCAAAGGCCAGAGGCTGGAATGTGAAGCATCTGGGCAGGGCTGGGAGTAAGGCTAGGGGGAAGGGTCGTTTCCCAGACCTTTGGGTAGCCTCCTGCTGTCTATGTGATAATCCCGTTCATTAGCAAGGCAATGCAATTTTACTTTGTAATGCAATTGAATAATGATGTTTTGAGCACCGTGCACAGCGCTTCCTGTTCATCATCTCATTTTATTTTCATGGCAACCCAAGAAGCTACTCTCTCCATTCTACAGAAGAGATCCTTGAGGCTGGGTGAGTTAAGACACTAGTCAGTAGTGACACAAACAGAATGGAAACCTAGTTTGAATCTTGCTTTACTCCCTTTCCTCTCTAATGCACTGTCCCCATCAGTAGAGGTTACACATGGCAGAATTTCTCTCGCTCTTGGGTGTCAGCAGGGAATGGGACCCTGACATGCACACAGCTTTCCTCTGCCAGACCCGAACTTCCAAAGCTCCCCACTCCCTGCTACCGTACATAGCTAAAGTCACCAATGCAACCTGGAGAAAGCTTTACCTGTCCTGAGCTGACTGCCTTCGAGCCAGCCTTGGGACAGGCAGATGCGATCCACAAGGATCAGTCGATGGAGATGTAGCTGGCCCGCGGGATTAGAGTATTGTGCTGAAGAGACCAGTCCTGGGACCTTGAGTGACCCACTGTCTCCTGGCTAAGTGCTGAGCTGGGATGCCAATATGACCAAGAAGGGATTCCTGCCCTCTGCATCCCACGAGGGAGTAAGAAAGAGTGATGGGAAGAAAGGGGAGGGTTGGGATTGTGGCATGGTGGGCAGACAATTTATTTCAGAAAAACCTCATAAGGAAGTCTGATACTGCCTCCCCTCTATCAGGAATCACTTTACCAAGAGCCTATTCCAATCTTCTAACCAGTGAGCTATCCCACAGACGCAGCCCTTAGGATGTCTGTGAACGATTGCATACAAAGATATAATGTGTGCCTACTTGGTGCCTGGCATGACTCTAAACCCTGGGGAACACAGGTGGGAAACGAGACAGGTGCAAACTCCTCCCATCTCCAAGGAGATACCAAAACCATAAATCAGTAATGAAACAGACATATGACAGCAAGCATCACCCAGGGCTGCGGAGGAAAGGAAGCCCCCGCTGGGTAAGTCAGCAAGTGTCAAGTGGGAAAGACAGATTTGATGTACTGAGCCTGTGCCTCCTGGGAGTGCCAGCAACGTCAGCATCTCATCTGAAAGTCAAACTGTAAACACAGGTGACAGGAGAAATGGCCGTTTCACACATCATCCTACTAGAACTGAGCTCGCTGACTGCAGCATCCTGCAGGGTACTGTTCAGGAACGTGACATCAGCTCTGGTTCAAATCCTGCTTCTCCGGTTTGCTAATGGATCAGGGGATATTTACATGTTCTTTATTTTTTTTTTTTTTTTTAAAAAAAAAGCTTCTTTATTTCTTCCATGAAGGAGGGAGCTGAGACAGAGACAGTCTCCCTGTTACCTCTCACCCGGGTCTTCACACCACAGTCCAAGCCTCGGACGCAGCCAGCCAGCCCTGCCCAGCTGCCCAGACCATGGGCATGCATGTGCACACCGGGAGACCTGGGGACGTGAACTCGGGCCATCTCGTGTGGCCTTAGTCACCTTCCACTGTGGCTGGTCTACATGTTCTCTCCAACTTTTTTTCCTTGCTTGAAAAATTAAGAGTGCTACCTACCTTAGAGGCAGTTGTGAAGTCTAAAAATAGTATTTCTGAAGTCCTTGGCACAAGGTCCGGTGCTCAGTAAGCACTTAGTAAATGGTAACTACTATTATTAATTTGTTCCTGAGAGCTGAGATGGTCCAAAGATTTCTTTCTCCTTATTCTAATTGTTTGTAATAGAAAGCCTAATGACTTGCATTCATGATACTTTATAAAGCTCATATTTATTCATTTCTTCTAAGATAGAGCAAGACAACAAGAAAGAAAAAAAAAAAGACGGAGAGGGAGAGGCCACCCTAACACAGCAATCCATGCCCAGCCTGAGTCCGCTGGGTTCTGGACACGCACACAGGCGCCCAGGGCATACACGGAGGCCACAGGACATGAACTGGGGGCCTCCCCAGCTGCATTACTGCTGTGCCACCGTCTAGCCCCTGCAATGCTCTATTGTTTTAAAAGTACTTTTACATCTGTTAGTCAATTCTCATAGCAAACCTGAGAGGGGGGTATTATTTGAGGAAATTTTCTTGGGAGCGAAGATTCATTTCCCACATAAGAATTGGAAACCAGTGTGTGTTGGCCATGCTCCCTCTGCCTTCACCCCTCTGGTGGCTTCTGCTACTCTTAGAAAATGCCCAAGGCCCTGCCATGATGACCAAGGCCTTCATGACATGGACCAGCACCCCCAGCCCCATACCACTGCACTCTGCCCTTCCCACCTGGACATGCCCCACTTCCTCTTCCTAAGGGGCCTCTGACCAGCTGCTCCCCCTCCAAGCTCCTCCCAACCCCACACCTCACCTGGTTACTGCCCACCAGTCCTGGTACTTGCCACCTGCCCTCCATCCTGCCACCCAGCTGAGGAGTCCACATTAAACCCTCTCACTGGGAGCTATAGCCATCCCTGAGCAGGAAACACCCTCTCCTAATAGCAGCTTAAACAGCAGGGATTGGGGACACCAGCTGCGGCAAAGAGGCTCCCCCTCGCCCAGAGGGGCCTAACTACCTACCTTGGTGTTGAAGCCTTCTCCTCAAGCTCACCAAGGGCCCCCCCCCCCAGGGCTCTGACCATCCCAGCACCCACTCCCCACCATATACGCTCCTCGTAAAGAGCACTCCAGAAGTCCCACCCCAGAAATAGTTGCTCTTTCTTATTGTCCCTGGATTAGCCAACAGCCAACCCTATCTTCAGAAGAAGCCCAGAAATGACGTATTCTAGCTGGGCCTGTTATTCCGCCAGCCAATAGCCAGTCAACCAGAAGGGAGAGGGGACATGGGTATCGAGACACTGCTCTGTCTGCTTTCCCGGGGCCATTCTCCCTCCTTCCCTGCACTGAGTTATGCATTTGTCGGGCTCAGGAGGAGTCCAGGCGCGGGCTCAGAAGGGGTCCAGGCGTCCACAGGACTGTAAACTCCCAAAGTGCAGAGTCTGTGTCATGTTGTTTGTTACAGAATTGCCGATGCTTGGATGGCACCTGACGTGTAGCAGGTGCTCTTAGGTCATCTTGGAATGAATGAGTGAAGAGCGAGTACCACACTGTACGGAAGCATTTTCTTCTCCCAAGCATCTCGGGCTTACCGATTTCCAGTGAGCTTGGAAGGACGGGGCTAACAACTGATTTTCAGGGGCCTTAGACAGACGGAAAGAAGCCTGGGACAAGACTTGAGTGGAGGCTTCTCTGGAAGCTGCTGAGACAGAACACTGGGTGGCCCAAGGCATCATGTGTTTGAGCAAGAGACTGACTCCTCCCTGGCTAGTCCCGGAGGGCTTTCGGTAGTTGGCCCACTACGCAGAATGCGCTGCCTGATATGGGAAGCTAGAGGCCTCCAGATCCCTGACCTTGTTACCTCATTAGTATGGAAGGTAGACTTGAAAGTGGCAGGTTAGTTCCCCTGGGGGCACACATGCTGGCATGCTGGACTCTGTAATAGAAAAATATCCGGGGCCCGCAGGTGACATAGTGACTAAGGCGCCGGACTGACTCCCATGTGACCCACTGCAGGTCGAGTCCTAGGCCCGGCGGCTTTAAACTCATGCCAGGCATGTGTGCATATGTGCCCAGAATCCTCGGAGGAGAATAGAGGAGAAGGGATTTTGACGTGGCCATCCCCTGTAGGAGATGATTTCTCCCTTTCTGTCTCTCCGTCTCTTTCTCTGGAGCATGCACATGCCCTATGGCAAAAATCTCAAAAGAAAGAAAGAAAGAAAGAAAGAAAGAAAGAAAGAAAGAAAGAAAGAAAGAAAGAAAGAAAGAAAGAAAGAAAGAAGGAAGGAAGGAAGGAAGGAAGGAAGGAAGGAAGGAAGGAAGGAAGGAAGGAAGGAAGGAAGGAGGAAGGAAGGAAGGAAAGAAAGAAAGAAGGAAAGAAAAGAAAAGAAAAGAAAAGAAAAGAAAAGAAAAGAAAAGAAAAGAAAAGAAGAGAAAAGAAAAAGAAAAAATCTAACCAGTAAGTCTGTAAAACTCTATTTCCACGAACGTGAGGCAAACTTGTCTCGTAAGAAACCTTAGCGGTGACCTTGTTAACCTCTTTGTCTCTTTTTCTTTTTTCTTTTTTTTTTTTTTTTGAGAGGTTTTTTCACTATAGGGCGCGTGCGCTCGCCAGACAGACAGAGAGAGACATAGAGACAGAAAGTGAGAAATCACCCCCCAGGGGGGATGGTCACGCCGCAATCTCTTCTCCTCCATTCTCCTCTCGGGATCTTGGGCACGCACGCACACGTGCCTGGCGTGAGTTCTAAGCCACCGGGTCCGGGACACGAATTGCGGTCAATCCAGAGACATAGCCATTATGCTAACTGCTGGTTCCCGCTAACCCCTTTCTCTTACATCCCAGGACACCGAGGCTCAGAAAGAGGAGGTGTTTCCCCATAGTGAGCTAGACACAGAACAAAGCCTGGGATCCAGGACCCCAGTCTTCATGCTGAACCTCTCGGATCAGAGAGCCCTGGTGCAGAGGCCCCGCAGCAAGAGCTGAGACTCCTCCCTCACCTCTTCCTTCTTCTCTCTGAGGATGTTCTAAAAATAAAACTGGGCTGGATTCATGGCACAGCAATAATGCGCTGCTCAAGAGAAGCTGGGGCCCACCACGTGGTACCATGGTTCAAGTCCCAGCCTGGTCAGCCTGAGATACCCCATGAGTGCCCAAGATCAGATGGGCCAGAGCACTGGAGAAAGGGGATCTTGGCGTGACCAGATGCCATGGAGACTCACCTCTCGTGCTGTCTTTCGTTCTACTGTGCATGCACACACCTCTATCATGAGTAAAGGAAAAAAAACAAGAAGACTGAAATGTCCATCTGGGGGACCAGCCAGTGATGTGGTGGTTAAAGCAGCTAAAGCCCACAGGGCTGACCACAGTTTCAGCCCTAGACTTGGCCACTTGAAAATCACTCTGGGCACATGTGTGTGCATGCTTTCTGTCTCTGTTTCTCTCTGTCTCTCCAAGGCACACACATGCCTTACAGCAAAAATCTCTCTAAAAAAATAAAATAGAAGAGACGTATCCTTAGAGTGGAAGAACTGATGAAAAGAACCACGCTTAGATAAAAGGGATTTCTTGTCCCTTTTACAGGCGATGTTTTCTTAGTACTCCCTACGGCAGGGAGCAGAGGTAGCTCTTTCATATGACAGGTTGAAAGACAGTGCCCAGTCTCTGGTGAAGGCAGTCCTGGGACTGAATTTCCTATAAGGACTCTCCCTCCATCTCAAACCCCTTGAATTGCTGGTGGTGGAGGCCTCTTGGTGCCTGGGTGGAAGAGGGATGCTCAGGAAAGGAGAAGGCGGGAAGGTTAGGGGGCGTGTGTATGTGTGCAAGATTGCATTCCCAGCCTAATGCATGGCTATCCATCAGCCTCTGTCGGGTCTGAATCTCGGTTGTTTACAAAGCCCTCACCCTAGTATGCGCTGGGATGCTTCAAACAGCCCCTCCCGTAGAAGCAAGCATTGCTTTTGTTCTGGCAAAATCCCCAAACCTTTACTGAGCCTCCAAAGCTGGCCTGAGAGGGCTAGGACTGCTTCCTATGTGACCTCAGCACCTTTCAAGTGTGGCCAGTGGTTCCTCCTTTGCCCTCGACCCCCACACCATGTGCATGCACTTAGTACAACAGGGGGCAGGGAAGCCCTGAGGGGACGCAGCCTCCCAGGGAGGGGTCACCTATTCAAAACACAGGGCCAAGAAGCAAAGGCAGATTTACATCTTTCTCAATGATCTGTAACCCCTGAGCAGCCTGTTAGGAGATCTTGTAGAGACGCTTGCTGCTTCCCCCCATGGGCCCATGGGTGGGCGAGGGCAGAGGGAGGAGAGCCGTGCTGAACAGCTAGCTATCCAGACCGCGGGCCATTCAGTGCCCGTGGGTGCCCTCCCACAAATCTCACCTGCTGGCTCGCAGAAACTAGCCAAGCAGCCCTAAGTCATCATCTCACCATCTCCAAAGGCACGTGCAATTCGCACTCCCTTCTGCCCACTCACCATCCTGGTCCTCCCCCTCACAAAAGAAGTGGGTACTCAGAGAATGCAAATGTATTTTAATATGACCCTAAAGAAAGGCATTCCAGGTAGGTCCACTGCCGCCATACCAGGAAAAACAAAACACTCCAGTGTCCCGAGGGCTCTAAGAGTCCTGTATTCCCTGACTGGGGATGTAAGTGGTAGGACACGTGGAAACCAGTCGCTTGGCATGTCTCTACGTAAAGGAACCGTGTCACAAACCCTGGTGCGCAGCGTGACCACGTCTTGCCCAGTGCATCTCAGCTCTGCGTGGCCGTGGTGTGGGTGGCGGGGGCCCCTGGGAAGGTGGTCTCGGTCTCTGGCCTGCGTGCATGCGGCAGGCAGCCCAGCTCCTGCAGTGGGTGGGGAGCCGGCCAGCCTCCAGGTTCAGTCAGGCATCTCCCATGGGTTTACTTTCTGCAGAAGCTTGGGCAGACAGAACCCAAAAGTACCCCCCACCCCCAGCATGTTCTCCCTTTCTGGATTTCAAGGCTAACGTAATTCATGGGTGTCTGATTCCCTGAAGATGGCCCAGCGAAGGCTGGTGTTAGAGCCATTTGATGACTAAGGTGCCTTTCTTTCCCCGTCCTCTGAGCCCATCTGCTCCAAACCCCAGTTCTGGCCAGACGCTGGAGAGGCACCACCTGATTTAATAGCAGGGAGAAGCCAGCCATGTATCATGTAGACGTGCCTTTAATCCTCCATTTCAGCCCATTTCCTGAGCCCCATTTTACACAGGAAAGCACTGAGGCTCAGAGGGGCAGTCACCTTTCTAACCATTGGGAAGAGAAAATAGAGCTTGGAAGAGGATCTGCCCAGCTCCCAAGCCTGCCAGGTCCACTTACCGCTGCACGCCCTCGGGACGCAGGCTGCGGGGCCCCCAGGTGCTGGCTGGTAGTGTGTGCTTGGCTGGCCGTCCTCCACTGACGTCCTCACTCTGAAGACCCACACAGGCAGGAATCTAAAGGGGGCATCTCACAATTCTATAGCAAATGGGTTCTGGCTTATGCCATTCTGTTGGCTTGTCATGTCCTTAGTCCCTGATCCCAGTGGCTTGGGGACTAAGTAGTGAGGCTGAGAGAAATGCCATGTGCAATAAAGCCATGAACACTGGACAGCCTCACGCGTCTGCCACCCTGGGCCCCATCCTGCCAGGCCTCGGTGCCCGGGTGCCCAAGATTCCTTCCTGACTGTGGAAGGAGGACAAGCTGGTACAGTTATCTTGGTGCCAGAAGATGACGCTGTTCCCGGTTGCACTTGAAAGGAGACCCAGAGGACAGAGGCCACAATTACAGCCAAAGGATCTGAACTGGAGAGAAGAGCTTCTCGTCGGGATGCTAACTCAGCAGTAATTCAGAAGAGCTTACAGATGCTCCTTCTCAGGACGTAAGTGCCTATCCCCCTGGCTGGGAAGAATCTTCCTAAAAGGGCCAACCAAACACTTTAGGACTTTTTAGCCTGGAGAAACTTTGGATCAGCGTCCCAAGAAATGCAGAAAAGTAGATGTGGAGTCTAGCTACCGGCAGGTGGTGTAGTGGTTAGAGGCGCTAGACTCCCACATGTCTGACAGCGGTTCGAGTCCCTGACCTGGTGGCTTGCTTTCTTACCACCCCCTGCCCTGCTCTCTCTCTGTCCCTCTCTGATAAAATTAAATTAATTAATTAATTAATTAAGTTAACTAAAATAATTCTTAAAAGAAAAAAAAGACATTTGCTGAGCAGACAGGAAGCACTAGGTCCTGCTGTTAGAGGGCTCAGAGATGTAGCAGTCGGCATTAGGGCCCAACAGCGCTGTCTTCCAAGCTGAAATCCTAGTCGGGGGAGACGGAGAATGAGATAGAATAAAGCGAGAGATCGACCAGGCAATGGCAGGGTCGGGCGCCGTGATCCTAAATAGTCTGTTCAAGGGAGACCTCACTGAGTAGGCAGAACCACTGAGAGGCGAGGTCGTGTCTGTGACAGTTCTGGTTTACCTGCGTGACCGGTCAGAGGTGGGGCAGGGACCATGTGGCTGTCTGCTGGCAATTTCCTTCCAGGGGTGGGGACCGTGAGGACAAGGGCGCTGAGGCTGAGGGAGCCCTTTTGCGCAGTTAGTTAGAAAGATTAGCTTTAGGAAATGTATCAGTCTGAGAAGTCGTTTGGGATTTTTTTTAAAGAATTATTTATTTAATTTTATTTATTAGTAGTAGGATTGTTATTTTGAATTTGTTATAGGGCATTTCTGCTCACAGGAGAGGGAGGAGAGAGAGAGAGACAGAGAGTGAGAAAGCAAGCTGCCAGGAACAGAACTCAAACTGCAGTCGGCCGCGGGAGTCCAGTGCCTTCACCACCACTGGTTGTTTGGTATTTTAAATGCAAAACAAAAAAAGAGAGAGAGAGAATCTTAAAATGAACTGCTGAGATGGACTCGGGACCAAGGGTGCCCCAAGAGAAGGCCAGCACAGCTGGGAGGGGCGGGGAGCCCGCGAGGGTGTGGGCAATGCTCTGTATCTCAGGCTGGGTGGGAGTCCCTACTTACAGTCCCCTGCTCTATTCTGGCTACTGTGTTCTTCGTCCTCTCAATGTATTTTATTTTATTTTTTAATTGCCAGAGGACAGTGCACTTACCAGAGAGGAGAGAGAAACCACCCACAGCAGTGTGGTCATGCCATAATCCCTTCTCCATTCCTCCATCCTGTCAGGTTTGGGGGGCACGCACACACGCATGCGTGTGTTTCTCAAGCCACCAGGCTGGGACTTGAACACCCTTCAGCTATGTTGGATCTGGCTCCCTTAACCACTGGGCTATAATGCCAGCCCACTATGTCAATCTTTTTAGATGAAAAGAAAAAGAAAGCCCTCCTGTCTGCTCTGGCATCTGAAGTTACCCACCTACAGCGTGGGCAGACTCAGGACACATTTCATGGTTTCTCCTTGGCCAGCTCTGCTCAAGGACACGAGATTCGCTCAGAAAAACACAAGCTTAGAAAGAGCAGGGTTCATATCTGTGCTCTGTGATCTTGGGAAAGTTGATCAACTTCTTTGACTCTGAGTTTCTTTTTTTTAATTTATTTTTATTATCATCATAATCTTCTTTATATTACATTGGATCGCATATAACTTTACAGTGTAGTACATTGCTTTTTCAAAAGGGAATGCCATGCATGTCAGTCAGTACAGAGACATTAATCTCCCCACTTCATCATTCAGTATCTTTTCAATGTTTTTCCCAATCATTATTATTATTATTATTTTTAAACAGTCAATCACTATTTCTCATTTTGCTTGTGAAAAAGCTACCCATCATGAAATACTTCTCAGACCAAACCAGTTGAGAATACTATACATGTCATCATCAACAGGTAATAAGCCATATCTGTTTCCCACTGACGTCCTGTCTATTTGTTCTCTTGCTATCTTTCTCTATCCTCTTCTCTTCACCCCCCCCCCCATTCCCCACTGTCTTATTCTTGTTAAGTACTTTCACTGCTTTTGTGCCCTCCTATATTTTGCTCTCTACCATAGAGTGTGGGTAGTCGGTATATATTAAGTGGATACATACAGTATCTTTCTTTCATAGCCTGGCTTACTTCATTCAGCAATAGATCCTCCATATCTGCCCACTTTCTATCAAATGCCAGGGTCTTGTTATTTTTTATGACTGAGTAGTATTCCATAGAGTATATATACCACACTTTTCTAATCCATTCATCAGTTTGTGGACATTTAGGTTGGTTCCATGTCTTGGCAATTGTGAATAATGCTGCAATAAACATTGATGTGCAAGCACTTTTCTGACTGAGCATTCTCCTGTCCTTTGGGTAGATACCCAGAAGTGGGATTGCTGGATCAAATGGTAGTTCTATTTGTAGATCTTTGAGGAACCTCCATATTGTTCGCCACAGTGGCTGAACCAGTTTACATTCCCACCAACAGTGTAGGAGGGTTCCCTTTTCACCACATCCCCGCCAGCACTTATCACTTTTTATATTCTAAATCTTTGCCATTCTGACGGGTTAGGTGGTATCTCATTGTGGTTTTTATCTGCATCTCCCTTATGATGAGGAATGTTGAGCATTTCCTCGAATGCTTTTTGGCTGTTCGTATGACTTCCGTAGAGAGATTTTTGTTCAGCTCATTTTCCCATCTTTTAATTGGGTTAATTATTTTTTTTTTTTTTTTGCATAAGGCACTTGAGTTCCCTGTGCATTCTGGTTATCAGTCCCTTGTCTGAGGCATATTTAACAAAAATATTTTCCCATTCTGAGGGTTGTCAGTTCACACATGTTACTGTGTTCTTTGCTGTGCAGAAACTTCTTAATCTGATATAGTCCCACTTGTCTATTTTGGAGTTATTGCCTGTGCTTTGGGAGTCTTATTTAAGAAGTCTTTGCCTACTCCAATGTCTCCCAGAGTTTCCCCAGCATTTTCCACCAGTAGTTTTATTGTTTGAGGTCTTAGGTTCAGATCTTTGATCCATTTTGAGTTAATTTTTGCTAATGGTGAAAGATGGGGGTTCAGTTTCATCTTCCTGCAGGTGGATACCCAGTTTTTCAGGCACCATTTACTAAAAAGATTTTCCTTTTCCCAATGGATTGACTTTGTCAAAGATCAGTTGGCTATAAGCTTTGGAGGTTATTTCTGGAGTCTCTATTCTATTCCATTGGTCCACATGTCTGTTTTTATGCCAATACCATGCTGTTTTGATGACCACAGCTTTATAATATATCTCGGGATCAGGGAGTGATATGCCTCCTACTCCATTCTTCTTGCACAGGATTGCTTTTGCAATACAAGGTCTTTTATGATTCCAGACATATTCTATGATTGTCTTTTCTAGATCTGTGAAGAATATTTCTGGTATTTTGATTGGAATTGCATTAAACATGTAGATTAATTTGGGTAGAATTGCCATTTTGATTATGTTAATTCTTCCAATCCAGGAGCATGGGATGTCCTTCCACTTTTTTATATCACTTTCAATATCTTTTTTAAGATTATCATAGTTTTCTTTATAAAGGTCTTTGACTTTCTTAGTTAGGTTTATCCCTAGGTATCTTATACACCTTGTGGCTACGGTGAAAGGGATTCCTTTCTTCAGCTCTGCTTCGTTCAACTTGTTGTTCATAAATAGAAATGCTATAGATTTTTGGATATTGATTTTGTAGCCTGCCACTTTACTGTATTCACTTATTACTTCAAGAAGTTTTTTCATGGAGACCTTTGGATCTTCTAAGTATACCATCATGTCATCTGCGAATAAAGATATTTTCAACTCTTCTTTGCCTATTTGAATGCCTTTAATATTGTTCTCTTCTCTGATTGCATTAGCTAAGACTTCCAGTACTATATTAAAGAGCAGTGGAGAAAGTGGGCAGCCTTGCCTAGGACCCGCTTTTAGCGGAAAAGCTTTAGCTTTTCCCCATTCAGTATAATGTTAGCTGTAGGTTTTTCATAGATTGCATTTATTGTGTTCAGAAATGACCCTTCTATACCAATCTTACTGAGGGTCTTAATCATAAAAGGATGTTGTATTTTATCAAATGCTTTCTCCGCATCAATTGAGATGATCATATGTTTTTTATCTTTCTTTCTGTTAATGTGATGTATTACATTTATGGTCTTGCGTATATTGAACCACCCTTGCATCCCTGGTATAAAGCCTACCTGGTCGTGATGAATAATCTTTGTTATATGTTGTTGGATACAATTTGCGAGTATCTTGTTGAGAATTTTTGCACCTATATTCATCAGTGATATTGGTCTGTAGTTTTCCTTTTTTGTCATGTCCTTATCTGTTTTGGGGATGAGGATGATGGAGGCTTCATAAAATGAATTTGAAAGGTTTCCTTCCTTTTGAATCTTTAGAAATAATTTTAGTAGGATAGGGGTTAACTCTTCCTTAAAAGTTTTGTAGAATTCAGAAGTGAAGCCATCTGGACCTGGGTTTTTCTTTGTTAGGAGGTTATTTATTACTGATTCAATCTCCTGGCTTGTTATGGGTCTATTCAGGTTCTCTATGTCCTCCTGATCCAATCTTGGTAGATTATATGCATCCATGAATTTGTCCATCTCCTCCAAGTTATCTTGTTTGTTGGCATATAGTCGCTCATAGTATCCTCTAATGATATTTTGTATTTCTGCTATGTCTGTAGTAATATTGCCTGTTTCATCACATATTTGATTAATCTGGTTTCTTTCTTCTTTTTGATCAGTCTAATCAATGGTGTGTCGATCTTGTTAATCTTTTCAAAGAACCAGCTTTTGCTTTCATTTATTTTCTGTATGGTTTGTTTATTTTCTATTTCATTTATTTCTGCTCAAACCTTTATTATTTCTTTTCGCCTGGCATTTTTGGGGTTTGTTTGTTGTTTTTCCAATTCCCTGAGGCATGATGATAAGTTATCTATTTGCCATCTTTCCATCCTTTTCTTATGCACACTAATTGCTATGAATTTCCCTCTTATGACTGCTTTTGCTGTGTCCCATAGATTCTGGACACTTGTGTACTCATTATCATTTGTTTCCATAAATGTTTTTTATTTCAGCCTTAATTTCTTCAGTAGTGAAGAAGTCCTTCAGAAGTAGGTTGTTCAGTTTCCATGTGTTCGTGTATTTTCAGGATTGTTTCTTGAAATTAATCTTGAGTTTAATTCCATCATGGTCAGAGAAGATGCTGGATACAGTTTCTATGCCTTTGAATCTGTAAAGACTTGACTTGTGTCCTAACATATGATCACTCTTTGAAAAGGTTCCATGTCGGGGTGAGAAAAATGTATATGTTGTGGATGTAGGATGGAAAGTTCTATAGATATCTGTCAAGTCCATTTGATTTATAGTATCATTTAAGACTTGTATCTCTCTATTTATTTTCTACCTAGAAGATCTGTCTAAATTAGATAATGGGGTGTTGAGATCTCCAACAATTATAGTATTTCTCCCTATCTCTCCTTTTAGCTCCAGCAGTCTTTCCTTCACATATTTAGGTGCACCTGAGTTGGGTGCATAGATATTTATAAGGGTTATGTCTTCTTGCTGGATTACCCCATTTACTATTATATAATGCCCTTCTTTGTCTCTTCTTACAGTCCTTGTTTTGAAATCTATTTTGTCTGAGATCAATATCGCTACTCCAGCCCTTTTTTGATTTCCATTTGCATGGAATATCTTTTTCCAGCCCTTTACTTTTAGTCTATGTATGTCTTTACCCATAAGGTGAGTTTCTTGTAGGCAACAGATAGAGGGTTTCTGTTTTCTTATCCATTCAGCCAGCCTATGTCTCTTAATTGGAGAATTTAAACCATTGATATTCAATGTAATTATAGATATTTCTGTACCTGATCCTATCGTTAAGTGAGCCATTTTCTTGGTTGCTTTTTGTTCTCGTATAACTGTCTGTCTGATTTTTTAGTTTTCCTGGTATAGTACTCCCTTCAGAACCCCTTGAAGAGCTGGTCTGGAGTTGGTAAATTTCTTCAAATTTTGTTTATTTGAGAATGGTTTTATCTTTTTTTCCCATGTGAAAGATAATTTTGCTGGGTATAGTATTCTTGGTTGAAACTGTTTTTCACTCAACACTTTGGCTATGTTTCCCCATTCTTTCCTTGCCTCCATTTTTTCTGCCAAGAGATCCGATGTTAGCCTGATGGGGTGACCTTTGTAAGTAACTTGACGTTTCCCTCTTGCCAACTTTAGTATCTGGTCTTTGTTGTTTTTGTCATTCTGGCTATAATGTGCCTTGGAGAGGATCTTCTTGGGTTGATTCTACTCGGGGTCCTATGTATTTCTTGGGTCTGGATATTTGAATGCCTTACTAAGTTTGGAAAGTTTTCTTCCAGGATTTCATTGAATAAATTATCTAGGCCCTTATTATTTTCTTCCTCTTCTGGAATACCAGTTATCTGAATATTGGGGCACTTGATGGTATCCAGTATTCCTTGAATATTATCCTCATTTTTCATGGTTGTTTTCTCAATCTTCTTGATACTTTTTTCTAGGTCAGATGTTTTGTCTTCTACGTTAGAGATTTGATATTCTGCCTGGTCTAACCTACTTTTAATACTTTCAAGGGAGGTTTTGATTTCCTGTATCACATTCTTCAATCCTAGAAGTTCCATCTGGTTCTTGTTTAAGGTATCCATTTCTTCTTTCATGTCATGAAAGGACTTCCTCATCTCCTGGAGCTCCTTCTCTCTTTTCTCTTCCATCTCAGTTAGTTTGGTCACTACAAATATTCTGAATTCCTTATCAGACATGTCCACGACGTCCATTGTATTGACTGTGGGTGATGTAGGCTTGATGATTTCCCTTGAGGGAGAGGCCTTCTGTTGGTTGCTCATATTTCTTGAGCCTCTATGATTGTTCCTAGTCATCAGGTAATCTATATGTTGCTTCCTAACTTATTTAAGGTATCTCTGAGTGTTAAAAGTTGTACAGGATTAGAAAATTGATGATTTCTCTTATGGTTGGCCTTCCTGTTGCTCACAATTACCATTAACTGTTGCCACTAGTCCTGGATGGCCCAAAGTCCTCCCTGTTTCTAAGGACTGGTGAGCCTCCAACTGACCTAATAAGCAACACCTCAAGAGCAAAGAAAAACAAAATGAAAACAGGAAATTGTGCAGCACGCTATTCAAATCACCAAAATTCAGAGAGTTCAAAGGGCTAGTGGGAAAGGGCCAGAGGATGAATGACAGGAACAGTTGGTCGGGCCTGCAGCCTCAGTCCGCCTGGTGTCCGGAGCTACTGGCCGGCTCAATCTGGTTTGGGGGTGGGGTGGGGTGGGGTGGGAGTTTGTCTTAAAGTCCCAGACAACCAACCTGGGGTCCAAGGAGGAGGAAGGGTGGGGATGCACAAAGATCCAGAGGGGTAGGGCCTGCAGCCTCAGTCCGCCTCAGTTTTATGTCTTCTTGATAAATTAGCCCTTTTACTACTATGTAATGCTTTTATTTGTCTCTTCTTACAGTTTTTGTCTTAAAGCCTATTTTGTCTGAAATCAGTATTGCAACTCTAACCCTTTTACGATTTCCATTAGCATGGAATACCTTTTCCTAACCCTTCACTTTTAGTCTATGTATATCTGTATCCACAAGGTGTATTTCTTTCTTTTTTTTCTTTTTTAGCAGTTTTTGCTATAGGGTGCATGTGCTCTCCAGAAAGACAGAGAGACAGAAAGTAAGAAATCACTCCCCATGGGGGATGGCCATGCTGCAATCCCTTCTCCTCCATTCTCTCCTCTCGGGGTCTTTGGCACACAAGCACACTCACCCGGCGTGAGTTTAAGCCACCAGGTCCGGGCCTCGAACTGCAGTTGACTACATGGAAGTCCAGCAACATAGCCATTAGACCAACTGCTGGTCCCAGGGTGCATTTCATGTAGGCGACAGATAGGTTTCTGTTTTGTTATTAATCCATTGAGCCAGTTTGTGTCTCTTGATTGGAGAATTTAATCCATTACATTTACTGTTATTATTGACAGTTCCAGACATATTCCTATTATGAAGTGAGCCATTTTCTTGGTTGTTTTTTTTTCTCTTATACCTGTCTGTCTGACTTTAGTTTTCCTGGTATAGCACTCCCTTCAGAACTTCTTGAAGAGCTGGTCTGGAGTTGGTCAATTCTTTTAGGTTTTGTTTATCTGAGAATGTTCTTATCTTTTCTTCCCACATGAGGAATGATCTTTCCAGTTATAGTAATCTTGGTTGAAATTATTTTTCATTTAACACTTTGACTATATTTCCACATTGTTTCCTTGACTGCATTGTTTCTAATGAGCAGTCCGATGTTAACCTGATGGGATAACTTGGTAAGTAACTTGATGATTCTCTCTTGCCAATTTTACTATATTGTCTCTCTCTGTAGTTTTGACCAATCTGGCTATGATGTGCCTTGGAAAAGATCTTGGGTTGATTCTATTTGAGCCCCTTAATATTTCTTGGGTCTGGATATTAGAATGTCTCTGTAGGTTTGGAAAGTGTTCTTCTAGGATTTCATGTAATAGATTATCATTGCTCTTATTATTTTCTCCACCTTCTGGGATACAAATTATCCAGATGTTTGGGTATTTCATGGTATTTCTTGTATGTTGCCATAATTTTTCTTGGTTATTTTCTCAGTCTTCTTGATAATTTTTTCTAGGTCAGAGATTCTATCTTCCACACTCAAGATTTGATTTCTGCATGATCTAATCTGCCTTTAATACTTTTGAGGGAGGTTTTCATTTCATGTATCACAGTCTTCATCTCTAACAAATCCATTTGATTATTTTTTAATAGCATCTATTTCTTGTTTGAAATCATGAAAGAACTTCCTTATCTTCTGGAGCTCGTTGTCTCTTTTTTCTTGTATCTCGTTTAATTTTGTCACTATAAATATTCTGAGTCATTTATCTGACATTTCCACGAGTTCTTCTGTGTTGTCTGTGAATAATGCAAAATTGATATTTTCCCTTGGGGGAGAGATATTTTGTTGTTTCCTCATATTTCTTGTGCCTCTGCAATGGTTTATAGTCATCTGGTGATTTATATGCTCCTTCCTAAATTTTTTGAGTTAATTCTGAGCATTTGAAGACGTGTGGGAGTAGGTGATTGGCGATCTCCCTGCTGCTCCACCTCCCTGATGCTCACCAGCAACCTGCACTGTTGTCACTGGTCTTGGATGATTCAAAGTCTTCCCATTTGTATGGAATGGTGTACCTGAGACTGAGCTGCTGACTTTTATTTCAGGAAGATAGAAGTGTTTGTGCGGGACACAATGTATGCTACGTGATTTAGAAAACACTGAAGTCTTAAAATTCAGAGGCGTGTGGCAGAGCATAAGCCACAGTCTCTTTGCAGTTCAGTCTCTTTGTAGCTCAGTCTCCCCGCACATGAATATCCCGGATGGGGCAGGAAGGGGCACAAGATTGTTTCAAAGTCCCAATCAACACACTGAGAGTTCAAAGGTGAATGGGCAAGAGGATAAGCCATAGGTCTCTGCAGCATGGCCTTCCAGCTGCAAAGAGCCTGTCATAGGCAAGTCCTTCCTGTTTATTGAATTTAATTTTATACATAAGCATATATATTTACCTTTTCATTGTTTATTTTTAATAAACTTTGTCTTCTATATGACAGTTAATTTAGACAACTTCCAATTATACAGTCCTGCTCCCAGCCACCCACTCCATCCCCAAAGACTTGGTTAAAGTCACCTATTTGCAGGATCTCTCCCAAATAGCCTAACAAATCAGGATAGTTGGAACTTTCCTCCAGGTACAGTTCACACCTTCACTTCCTGGGGTATCACAGACTCTTGCATTTAAACAGTTGTTTTGAAATAAACAGTGATAGCCCAGGAATTATAAAAGCAAAGAAACAAGATTTGAGTTACTTCGATTCCGTCATCTTACATGAGGATTTAAGAGTTTTTATCTGCTGGGGACAGCAGGAAGTGTGGCAGTTGAGGTGTTGTATTGCCACATGGCAGACCATGGTTTGAGTTCTGGACATAGTGGCTCACTCTCTCACTTTCCCTCTCTCTGTCTCTCTCTCTGGTGAACACATGTGCCCTATAGCAAACTTAAGTAATAATAATAAATACATAATTTTTTTAAAAAAGGTTTTTATCTGTGTTTAAAATCTAAAATAGGGGGACTGGTAGATGGCATAATGGTTACGTCACTGGACTCCCACATAATCAACCTCAGTTTGAGTACCAGATCTGGCAGCTTAAAACTCACGCCAGGCGCATGTGTGTGCATGTCCAAAATCTCAAGAGGAGAATGGAGGAGAAAAGATTGTGGCATGGCCATTCCTCCTAGGGGGTGATTTCTTGTTTTCTGGCACTCTTTCTCCGTCTCTCTGGTGAGCGCACATGCCCTATAGCAAAAATCTCTCTTTAAAAAAAGTGGGGGGACTGGCAGGTGGCATGGTAATTAAGGCACTGGACTCCCACATGGTTGGCCATGGTTCAAGTCCTGGACCTTGTGACTTGCTTGGTCACTTTCCCTCTCTCTCTCTTTCTGTCTATCTCTGGTCAAGTTAAACATCATAATATTGGGGGCCAGTAGGTGGCATGGTGGTTAAGGGCTCTGGACTCCCACATGGCCGTCCCCAGTTCAGGTCCCAGATTTGGCAGCTTGCTTTCTCACTTTCTCTCACTCTCTCTTGTCAAATTAAAATAAATACATAAAATAAATAAAGTTAAATAAACAATAATTTAAAAAATAATGGTGATGAATAAAATTAAATTAAAGAATTCTTTTTTAAAAAATTTGAAATAGGGGGACCAGCAGTTAGCGTAATGGCTATGTCTCTGGACTTCCATGTAGTCGACCGCGGTTCGCGTCCCGGACCCGGCGGCTTAAACTCACGCCGGGCGCGTGTGCGTGTGTGCCCAAGATCCCGAGAGGAGAATGGAGGAGAAGGGATTGCGGCGTGGCCATCCCCCCTGGGGGGTGATTTCCTGCTTTCTATCTCTCTGTCTCTCTCTGTCTGTCTGGCGAGCGCACGTGCCCTATAGCAAAAAACCTCTCCAAAAAAAAAAAAAATTTGAAATACGGATACTGGATGACCTGCACAGCATAGTGTTTTGCTCTGTCTGGCGAGCGCACGTGCCCTATAGCAAAAAACCTCTCCAAAAAAAAAAAAAAATTTGAAATAGGGATACTGGATGACCTGCACAGCATAGTGTTTTGCTTGGTAACAGTTTATTTGCATTCAAACAAAATATTTTACTAAATTTGGATAATACCTTTAATATTATTATATATCCTTTTAAATTATCATTTTCAAACTAAAATAATAACCAGATAAGAAACTAATGATTATCATAGAAAATAACTTTGAGGTATCCTGGGAGGAAGTATGGAAATAATTAGTGACTCCAGTATCAAACACACTAGGCACACCAAAAATTGTGTGTCAAGGCCAGCAAGTGGCATGGTGGTTGAGGTGTTGAACTCCCACATAGCTGATCATGATTCAAGTCCTGGACCTGGTGGCTTGCTTTCTCACTTTCCTTTTCTTACTTTCTCTGACTAAATTAAAAAATAATAATAAATAAAATAAATAATCCTTTAAAAAATTCTGTGTGTCACTTATACACACTAAATTCCCATAGTGAATATATTTTGCACTCAAACGTATGACCTGCCACATTAAAAAGATTTTCTAAGTTTTTATGCATTTATTTCTTTTAAAAAATAAGTTTTATTATAATTTCAAAAGTATAAATAACAGTTGTACATCAGCTTTGCATTTTTAAACATTTATTTATTTATTTATCTTTTTTGTGTATGTGTGATTTTTTTTTTTTTTTTTTTGGAGAGATTTTCGCTATAGGGCGCGTGCACTCACCAGACAGACAGAGAGAGACATAGAGACAGAAAGCAAGAAATCACCCTCCAGGGGGGATGGTCACACCGCAATCCCTTCTCCTCCATTCTCCTCTCAGGATCTTGGGCACGTATGCACACACACCCGGCGTGAGTTTTAAGCCACCGGGTCCGGGACGTGAACCACGGTCGACTACGTGGGAGTCCAATGACATAGCCATTACGCTAACTGCTGGTTCCCTGTATGTGTGATTTTTAAGCAACTGGGTTTGGGACTCGAACCATATCAGACATGTGGGAATTCAGCACCTTAACCACCACACCATTCACTGGCCCGGTGTTATTTTCTTGAGAGAAAGAGAGAGAGAAGCACTCGCAGCAGGGTCTTCATGCCATCATCCATACCCAGACTCTGCCAGCCCAAAGAACAGGCACATACATGTCTGGAATGCTCAGGTGGCCCTGGGAGGCCAACCCCAAACCCTTCCCCTGTGGCTCCAGCTGTCCCACTGACCTCCCCCTGGCCCTCTGCTACATTATTACTGCTGCCCTGCGAGGAGGGTTTCAGGTACAGCCCCCTCAGGAAGCCAGGGAGATGGAGGAGACCAAGTAGGCCCTGTTACCACTTGTTCATTCGCTTCTTCATTGAAAGGACACATGCGAGCCCTGAGTGCACGTTGACATGGCCGAGCCCTGCACTTGACCCTGGAGAAGGCTCTGGGGCTCAAGAAGCTACGACTTCCTCACTTACTCCCAGACCAAGAAAAGCAGCAGCAGACGAAGGTTAAATAACTTCATTTTAAAATGACTACGATTATGGTACCACTTCTAAAACACACCTATTAAAAAGGGGAGTTTATAGGGAGGAAATGCACACTTACAACGTGGTAGTTGATAAACAGAAAATCCATTTATGTCATTACACAGTTAGAAGATGAGTCCCAACCTGCCGTGGAGAGCCGGGTAATTGTAGAGAAACTCCCTCCTAATGGCGAGCAACACATGCTCCAACACCAACCAGGCATTCGGAGCCTCTGGACGTGTCTCAGAAACATGTCGTAAAGTGTGTTTTCCTGATTTATTTAATAAAAGCAATTCTTGCTCATTATTCCATTATCATCGGTAATAATAATGACAGGGTGTTTGAACATGTTACGGTAGCACCGGATTGGTCGGCGGGTAGGCTTCTATCCTACTGTTTATTACTCATCTAATAGTAAGGACCTGTGAAGTTCCTGGTGTGAGCCTGGGCTGGAGAGAAAACATGACCTGCAGCCAGATAGGGCTATGTCTTGGGGCAGGGAGGGGTCCTCCCGACTATGCCACTCTGATCAAGGACACTGCTGTCCCTAGACAGTGTCTGTGTGATGTCAAACAGCACAGAAAAAGTACACTCCCAAATGGACTGCCGTCTTCTGTTTTGAGCCAGTCTGAGCAGTACAGAGACCAGAGTCCAGGGTCCTCCTGTGCCGTGCAGGTGCCATGGTTAGACCTCTGAAGAGAAGGAGACCAGAACCAGGCAGCAGATACAGTAGATGGAGCTTCTTATTTCAGATCTTATCATCTAGAAAAGCAAGTGTAGCAAAAACCTCCACGTGAGAAGCCACCTTCCTCTCCAGCGACCACAGAGGCCAGCCTTCTCCCTCACACAGAAACTACAACTAGTTGGGGCCAGCAGGTGGCATGGTAGTTAAGTCACTGGACTGCCACATGGCTGAATGCAATTTGAGTCTTGGACCTGACAGCTTGCTTTCTCACTTTCCCTTTCTCTCTTTCTCTCTGTGGTCAAATTAAAAAATAATAAAATAAAGACATTTTTAAAAAAAGAATAAAACTAATTAAATAAATAATTCTTTAAAATAAAAAAGAAAGAAACAACAACTAGCAATCTCACCAGGTACTGGGGCCTAGAACTGGCTTCCTCATCTATAACAGCTCTTTCAGCCCCTCCTGTAGAACACAGGCACAGTCCTCCTGGTCCTGGACACCATAGAGCTGAAAAACCCCTGGGCACACCAGGAAAAGCATGCTCTAGATTGACCTGGGCATGAAGCTCCTCTATCTACTACCAGGGAGCTCCCAAGAAGTCACGAGCCTTGTTTTCAAAATCCATGAGCCTCATTTTCCTCATCTGTACATACTGTGGTATCTAGGTAAGTATCTTATCTGTGTAAGACTTGGATGTGAAACCATATATTAAAACAGCTGGCCACACTGTGCATTTACCCAGCGGACTGCTCTTCTGCTCTCCCAAGTACCGGGTCGTCAGAAATCGGTCAGGACACATTTTGCATAGAAAAACTTAGAAAAATACATCATGACTTTCCCAACCTAATGCGACTAGTAATATCGTTGTTTTCATTGCAGTTTAATTGCAGGTGGGGAATGGGGCTCTGAATGCTTTTCTGTGTTATTCAAAATCTTGAGAAATCCCCTTTTTCACATTCTTCAGAATAGGAAGAATGAATTTGGGCCAACAGGTAGCAAGCATGGTGGTTAAGGTGTTGGATCCCACATGGCCGACTGCATGGTTTGAGTCCTGGATCCTACAGTTTACAAACTCACTAGGCGCATGTGTGTGTTGTGCCCAAAATCCCAAGAGGAGAATTGAGCAGAAGGGACTGTGTTGTGGCCATCGCCCCGACAGGTGATTTCTCACTTTTCCTCTCTCTGTCTCTGTCTTTCTCTGGGGAGCACATGTATCCTATGGCAAAATAAAAACAAAAACAAAAAAAGAAGAGTGAACTAGAATATTTTAATTTTGATTTTCTTTCCTCCCTGAAGAAAGATCAATCGGATGTAAAACTAAAAGCTACGTCATTGGTGTTTCATAGCTGAGGAGACAGAGGTTACCACTTGTTCATGCACTGAGGGAACAGCATAGTCATTCCCAAGCTTTCCCTGGAGAAATCGAGGCCTGGAGAAGTTACGGGAATCACTCAGCATCATGTAATAAGCTAGAGATTTGACTCCAGATTTCTGAGTGAGAGGGTGGTTTTCACTCTTACCATGTTGGTGAACAATAAATCCTTTCCAGACTATGCGTATAATTATTAGAACCAATGTTGATAAACAGAGCTTGTGGAGGTTGATGAAGCACTTTCACAAAAGCGTTGCCCTGATTGCATGCGCTGTGACGCGTACTGGTGAAAGCATCATCGTTGTTTTTTAAGGGAGGAAACTGAAATTCTGAAAGATTTCCTGACTTCCCCAAAATCACGTACTCAGATCAGCAAAGCCCAGATCACTGTGTCTCCCAACGCTGATCTACCATTATATTTCTTTTTTTTTTTTTTTTTTTTTTGGTAATTTTCTTATTTATTTATTTTTTTATTATCATCATAATCTTGTTTATATTACATTGGATTGCGTATAACTTTACAGTGTATTACATTGCTTTTTCAAAAGGGAATGCCATGCATGTCAGTCAATACAGAGACATTAATCTCTCCACTTCATCATTCAATATCTTTTCATTGTTTTTCCCAATCATTATTATTATTATTCCAATTATATTTCTAGACCAGGTGAAGGGAGAATAGTGTGGATGTTTTGCTCAAAATACACTCTCCCAGCTCCGTATCCCTCACTGTCCGCCCTTCCCTCCTTTCTCTCATTCCACGTAGCTTCCAATCTTCAAATCCTTCTCCACTGTGAAGCCTTCCTTGGTTAGTATCTTCCCCTCAGACTTCAAGCTCTCCTATTTTTCAACCATCCCTGTGTAGTTCTGACACTCTGAGAGCAAGAAATGAGAGTCAAGCATTTGTATATTTCTATTTTACTATCTGTCTTAAAAACCTCAAACCCCATCATGGTCCTGAAGCTTACGCAACTGGGGAGTGGGGCATCTATAGGAAAGAGGAAACAACAGCGAAAGAGCCTCCGAAGACGCCCACCTACGTGGGGATCCTAAAGCTTAAGTGTTAGCTCCAGAGCAGATCGGAAGCTCTGTATCCACTTCCATCCCCAGCAGGACTCAGTTCCAATCTGATTACCCTTCAGCGAGTCCACGCCAGGCCTTATGTTGAAATATACCCCTTGCAGGTTTAGCTCATGTGGTGGCAGACTCTCACCACAACACAGACAAGAAGGTCTAATTGTCTTCATTTTATAATTCGACAGCTCTCTCATTTACTGTTTCCAACTCAAGTTTGAGTTTCTTGACCTCAGGGGTCCTGCTATCCTTTCTTGGCAGGAGCCCCATTGAGTCCAACACAATCCTGAGTTCAGCAATGTTTTATGAATGGATGGCTATTTGAATAAACAGATGGATAAAGTGTATGCATTTAATAGCTCCTTGTTGACTTTATAGCAGGAGAGTTAATGATTATTATGATGACCACTTATTGCGTGCCCATTATGATCCAACCAGTCCTCATATAATATAATATCTCTGATCCTCATAGTAACCCCACCACGTAGGCATTAGCATCTTTCATTTATGGCTGAGGAAGCTGAGGCTCCTAGCAGTGAAGTCACTTGCCCACGGTCAAACACAGCAAGCTGCCTGCCGAGCCAGACCTGACGAGCTCTAAGCTCCAAGTTCTTTCCACGTTACATCTCAGAAGCAAGACCCAGGACACCTCAATGAGGGCCTGTGCCCTGCCTGGCTCTGCACTGCTCACCACACACGCTTCACCTCACATGAGGAGGAGGTAAAAGAAAGTTCCCTCCTGCTCTAGCAGGCACGGCCCCTTCCTGTTCTGTGTTGCCACACTGCCTTGGGCATGCTCCGCCTGGGGAGCACGCTAGTCACATGCATATGACCAGTGGGCGGCACTCTCTTTGGGGGGTCTGCAACAGGGAGTAGAATGATATAAAAGCTAGCGTGGCAGACAGAGTAAGCGTGCCGAGGAGACGGGGGTGCTGAGGCTGCACTGGTCAGTGACTGCCTGAGACCAAGCAGAGGGGAGGCGGTTAACAAGAACCTCCGGTGCTTTGCCTTCCACCCCAGCCTTCTCTGCAGAGAGACCAGAAGAAAGATGCCCTTTGTGGTCTCTTTGGACCCACAAGACTCTGTGATCATAGAGGAATGTGAGGATGACTGCCAGATTCCCACCAAGTGCTAGTAATGAAGAAGTCTCTCTTGGGCAATTTTTATATGATGAAAATGTGGTGGTGCTTTTAAGAGGTTTCAAGAGCCTTGGGCAAAAGATGCTCTGATAACAGTGGAATGGGATGCTCAAAGGCTCTCACCTCCATTATCTCATTGAAGTCTCTAGTCCTTTAGGGTTAGGAGAGAGGCAGACAAAGTAACTCCCATCTTATAGAGGGGAGATTAGAAGCTCAGGATCACAGCACCCAACGACATTCACCATGTTTATTGTGTATTTGGTTTAGGATGTGTTTGCAAAAGAAGTGTCTAGAAGATGGGGTAATGAGGAATCATTCCTTCGCATTATAATTCAATCTCCCAAATCTACAATTTGGTACTTAAAGAATGCTGTTTTTACTGGGAAAAGTGGTTAAGTGTGGTGGCAATGATGCTGACAACGACGGCTGTGACCTTTACCAGAGACCTGAATTCACTCACAAATAGCAACACAAGGAACACTGGAGTAGCTGGTATTCCCAAGTCCTTGAACCTGGAGGCCTGTAGGCATTGTAGAATCTCACCAGCTTGGTGACAAACCACTCCTAACATGAGCTATAAAAAAGGGGGGAGGGACCGGCCAGTGGCATGGTGGTTAAGGGAGCTGGATCCCATGTGGCTGAATGTGCAGTTTGAGTCCCGGACCTGGAGGCTTTAAAAACGTGCCTAGTGTGTGTGCGCGAGTGCCCAAAATCCTGAGAGGAGAATAGAGGAGAAGAGATTGCAGCATGGCCATCTTTACTGGGAGGTGTTTTTTGACACTCAACTCCCACTCTCTTTTTCACACCCACTCTCCAGTGAACTCATATACCTATGGCAAATTTTTAAAAAGAAAGAAATTAAATAAAAGCAAAGAAAAAGAAAAGGGAAGAGGGTCAGAATCCACCTGCTCTTTAGCATATAGTATCGGTCAGGAGGTGTTTCTCTGAGCTAGCCAGTCAATCCTGATCCTTATATGGAGGTATGGCTCTGACTTGGGACCTGGGCAGATGAGGACATGCACTGCTCAGACAGCCCTTCACGAAAGGACTTGGGGGATGTGACTAGCATATGGGCCCAGCTTCTAGCTCCTAGAGGGTTCACTTCAGCTTCCTAGTCAAGGGCACACGTTTTGTGGAAGGGGAAGAGGAAGTGGATCAATGACCAAGCAAGATGGCAGCACACACACTTGGCAATTTCAACACCATGGGAGACTCTTCCACTGGGCAATCTTTGCTCTGAGCTATCTATTTGTGAGATGCACATCATGGTGTTAGGCTTTCCTTGCCCAATTCTGCTTCCTCCTCTTTCCTCCCATAGGTCTTATTCTCCACAAAAACCTTTTATGCTTGTCTCCACTTCAGCATCTGTCTACTGGAAAACCCAACCTTGACCTGTGAAATATTAAATGTATCTAGTGCCTGGACAGAAATATCAAGAAATTGCAGCCAATAAGAAAAAGAAGCGCCCAGCACGCAGGTCAGCAGAGGTGTGCATGATGGCAGCTGGCATCAGGCTAAACATGGGCTGGTGGACCAGGGTATCAGGTGCCCTCCAAGCATAGCTGGCTGCACTCGAATGCTAACACTCAGGCCTTCCACGGTTTCAGATCTGGTGAAGCTTGGGTCATCATTCTACTCTCTCAGCCTCAGTCTCCCCAAACAAGGTATTTCAAAAAGTTTGTGGAAAACAGAACAGAAGTATGAGTTCACTTTGGTGCAAAAAAGAAAAATTGAAATCCATGAGTAGTTCCTTTGTAATATGTATTTCCGTGAATGTTTAGAAGCCCCTCATAAGTGAAATAAGGCATATGTGTTGCCAAGTTCATCTTTCGCCTCACCCAATGATCATTCTGGAGACGGAGAATAGGTTAGGGCTGGGAGGATGGGGTTAGAGGAGGATAGTAGCTACAAGGTGCAGGGTTTCATTTTTTTTTAAGTTGACTTATTATTTATTCCATGAGAGACAGAGGTACAAAGAGACGGGCATTCCAACAAGGTCTTCACACTACCATCCACCCCAGTCTCAGCTGACCCAGATCGCTGGCAAGTCCATGTGCTCCAGGCATGCACAGAGAGGCCTCAGGATACAAACCAAGGACCTCCCTCATGTAGAGCCAGGTGCATAACTGCTGTGCCACCACCTGGCCCCCAGGGTTTCTTTCTGGTGTGATGACATAATTCTAAAATTGGCTGTGAGGATGATTGTACAACCCTGTGAATACAATAAAAACCATGGAATTGTACACTTTAAGTAGGGGAATTGTATGATAAGTAAATTGTACCTCAATAAAGCTGTTGCTTTAAATGTTTAGATCAATTAATTATTACAAAATAAATAAACCATGTAACCATCATTCAGATTGAGAAGTGGAACATTCTAGAATCCCAGAAGTCTCCCTACCTCTTGTGAGGATATATATCTTCTTCTTTTTTTAAAGATTTTTGTCATAGAGCACATGCACTCACCAGAGAGAGAAACAGAGTGAGAAAGTAAGAAACACTGCAATCCCTTCGGTTCCATTCTCCTCTTGGGATTTTGGCATGCAAGCACACATGCCCGGCATGATTTTCAGACCACAGGATCTGAGACTCGAACCATAGTCTACCATATGGGAGTCCAGCATCTTAGCCACCACACCATCTGCTGGCCTGGAGAACATACATCTTTTATTTGCTTGTTTAGTCTGCCATCTCCAGAAATCTTACTGCACATCTCTGGAGGAGGTCATTTGGTGTGACTGGCATTTATTTCCAATGAGTCTGCAGTAACACATGGTGGCTTCTCTGGTGATCCTTCTCAGGAAATGGGGTTAATTCCTGGCATTCCATTCTAAAAACCATAAATGTAATACACCGTAGTAACAAAAAGAAAGATAAAAACCTTATGATCATATCAATTGATGCAGAAAAAGCATTCAATAAGATACAACATCCCTTCATGATCAAGACTCTCAGCAATATTGGCATAGAAGTGTCATTTCCTTTATTTATTTTTTTGGAGAGGTTTTTTCGCTATAGGGCACGTGCACTCTCCAGACAGAGAGAGACATAGAGACAGAAAGCAAGAAATCACCCCCCAGGGGGGATGTCCACGCCGCCCGGCGTGAGTTTTAAGCCACCGGGTCCAGGACGCGAACCGCGGTCGACTACATGGGAGTCCAGTGACACAGTCATTACGCTAACTTCTCGTTCCCTAGAAGTGTCATTTCTCAACACAATAAAAGCTATCTATGAAAATCCTATAGTGAACATCATCCTGAATAGAGAAAAGCCTAAAGCTTTTTCACTAAAAACTGGTACAAGAAAAGGATGCCCACTTTTTCCACCACTTTTCAATATAGTACTTGAAATCCTTGACAATGCAATCAGAAGGGAGAATAAAATAAAAGGAAATAGGAAAAGAAGAGGTGAAACTCTATTTGCAGTTGACAGGATTGTATGCATAGAAGACCCAATGGTATCCATGAAAAAATTCCTGGAAGTAATACATGAATATAGTAAAGTTGTAGGATACAAAATCAACATACAGAAATCTATAGCATTTCTCTCTCTTTTTTTTTTTTTTTTAGAGGTTTTTGCTATAGGGCACGTGAGCTTGCCAGAGAGAGACAGAGACACAGAAAGAGAGAAATCACCCCCCGGGGGGATGGCCATGCCACAATCCCTTCTCCTCCATTCTCCTCTCGGGATCCTGGGCACGCACGCACACGTGCCCAGCTTGAAGTTTAAGCTGCCGGGCCCAGGGCCTCAAACTGCAGTCGACAACATGTGAGTCCAGCAACATAGCCATTACGCTAACTGTTGGTCCAGAAATATATAGCATTTCTATATATAAACAGCAGGCAAACTGAGATAGAACTGGAAAAAAAATTCCATTTATGATAGCCACAAAAAGTATAAGATATCTAGGAATAAATCCAACCAAAGAAGTTAAAGACTTCCATAAGGAAAACTATGAGAACCTAAAAACAGAAATGGAAAATGACACAAAAAAGTGGAAGGACATCCCATGTTCCTCGACTAGAAGAATTAATATAATCAAAATGGCAATTCTACCCAAATTAATCTACATATTTAACACAATCCCAATCAAAGTGCCAGAGACATTCTTCACAGATCTAGAAAAGATAGTCATAAAATTTGTCTGGAATTATAAAAGACGTCATATTGCCAAAGCAATCCTACACAAGAAGAGTGGAGGAAGAGGCATCTCACTCCCAGACCTAGAAATATACTACAAAGCTGTGGTAATCAAAACAGCATGGTACTGGCACAGAAACAGACAGGTGGACCAATGGAACAGAATAGAGTCCCCAGAAATAAATTCCCAAACATACAGTCAATAATTTTTGACAAAGGGTACAAGTCAATCCAGTGGGAAAAAGAAAACCTCTTCAGCAAATGGTGCTGGAAAAACTGGATATCAACCTGCAGAAAGATAAATCTGAACCCCCCTCACCATTGACAAAAATTAACTCAAGGTGGATCAAAGATCTAAACCCAAGACCTCAAACTATAAAACTGCTCCTGGAAAACACTGGGGAAACTCTGGGAGACAATGGGGTAGGCAAAGATTTTTTAAATAAGACCTCCAAAGCACAGTCAATAGTCCCCAAGATAGACAAGTAAGTGGGATTACATCAGACTAAGAAGTTTCTGCATGGCAAAAGACACAGTAATTAGTGGGAATTGACAGCCCTCAGAATGGGAAAATATTTTTTGTAAACTATGCATCAGATAAGGGACCGATAACCAAAATACACGAGGACCTCAAGCAGCTGTCCTGAAAAGGATGATAAACCCTATTAAAAGATGAGAGAATATGAAAAGATGAGCATACGAAAAAAATGCTCAACATCCCTTATTGTGAGGGAAATGCAGATCAAAACAACAATGAGATACCACCTAACACCAGTCAGAATGACTAAGATTTAAAAAAGAATTTTAAGTACTGATGGGGGTGTGGTGAAAAGGGAACTCTCTTACACTGCTGGTGGGAATGTAAATTGGTCCAGCCACTGTGGAGAACAATTTGGAGATTCCTTAAAAATCTCCAAATAGAACTACCATATGATCCAGCAATCCTACTCCTTGGTATCTACCCAAAGGACAGGAGAATTCTTAATCAGAAAAGTGCTTGCACATCAACATTTATTGCCGCATTATTCACGATTGCTAAGACATAGAACCAACCCAAATGCCCATGCACAGATGAATAGATTAAAAAACTGTGGCATATATACTCTATGGAATACTACTCAGTCATAAAAAACAAGAAGACCCTGGCTTTTGCCAGAAAGTGGATGAGTATGGAAGATTTACTGCTGAGTGAAGCAAGCCAGGCTATGAAGGAGAGACATTGTACGCACTTAATATATACCGAGTGTCCGTACTCCATGACTGAAACTGAATGACTAAAGGATATAGCAACACAGTAAATGATTGTGAATACCAGATATAGGGTGAGAAGAGGGTGGGTGAAGGACTAGAGTCTGAGGAAGGACAATAAAGAGAAAAATAGAGAAGCATAGCATTAATGGGACAAAGAAATGGGGTATTATCTGTTGAAGATAATTTTATATTATCAACTGGACTGGGGAGAAATGTACACATGTTGAAATATTCACTTTGCAAGCTAAATAACATGATCGAATGTATAAAAGAACTTGAAATAAAATTAAAATATGTATTTATAATTTTTTTAAAGGGATACTGATAAAGTGGACTTGTGGGAAAGGAGTGTGGACAGCCCGGGAAGAGGACCCGCCCACCTGAGGAACAGCTGGGGACCCGGGTCTACTCTGCCTGGAGAAGAGAGCTCTGGGGGACCTAAGTTTTGTCTTCCCATATCAGGCTGCCACATGGAAGCGAGGGCACCTGCACTGTGTCGCCCATGGGGCAGACCTAGGAAGTGAGGAGGTGTGGTCCCCAGCATGTAGAGGCCAGCATTCCACATGGAACCTGGTACACAAACACCAGCCGTCACTAATCCAGGTCCTCTTGTGTTGTCTTGAATCCTCATGAAGACCTTATCAGGTGGGTATAATCGTCTCCATTTTGCAAATGAGGAGTTAACTGGGAAGAGAAGGATTGTGGATGGGCCTGGATCGCACCATGTGGTCCTCTCCATCCCAACGTCCCTTCACGACTTTAAATAAACACGCAAAGTTGTCCAGAAAACTGTCATAACAAGCTGTCGGGAAGAGGAGGGGAGATCAAGGGGGCAGGGCGCCTCCCAAGCTGTCGCAGGCGTGGTCTTAAGAACCCGTGAGGCCCCTTAGCCCCTTGTGACCCCATCCCCCGCCAAACCCCCACACTGGTCCTCCAGACTCACTTTGAGCTCAAGGCAGAGTTTCCTTACTTTTCCTCCAAAGCCCACTCCAAAGGACCAAGGAACGTCTCTCCCGAAGCGCAAAGCCAGAATGTCCACGCTGTGAAACGGAGACTCAGGGAGAACATCACTTGGGGGGGACAGAGGAGGGGGTTCAGCACCGGTGAAGGAGGAGGAGAGAAGACCCCAGGATGCTCTCTGGAGGAGGACTACTGAAGTCCCAGCAGGATTTGGGGTGAGACCGTGCCTAGTGGGTGTCCTGTCCCCTTCTTGAAAACTCTGATTTCAAACTCCACCTGCCTGAAGGCCTGTTGCGATTAGCCAGGCTGGGAGCTTGACCCTCTCCTCTGTGAAAACCTGGGATCCTGCCGCCTGCTGTGAAATAAACAGTCCCTGTTTTAAAGGCAGTGGAACTGAGAGTCAGGAAGGCCACGAACCTCTTAGGGAAACGTGTCTGCAAAGCTGTTTCAGGCTCCCTGGCTCCTCACCTCACCTATGAGAGCACTCTCACGGCCACCTTGCCCTGGCCAGAGTTTCCCAGTCTGTGAGCGAGGGGTGTGGCAAGGGGGCTCCACTGTGGTTTGCACAAGTGGTCCGAAGAGAAGAAAGTGCTTCTTGAAACTGGGTCCATGTCATGGCGTCACTTGGGTACAGTCCCTGGTCTTGACTCAAATTGTTCCAAGTTGACCATAAAGAAAAGGACACAGAGGACCGGGACCTGGGTAGATGGTGACAGGAGACCTGCCAAGTTTGTTCTAGACCCAAAAGCCAAGGATGAGTGCCCCAGAGCTGCAAAAGCGTCTGGCTCTGAGGTCCTGGCCAAATCCTTGTGACAGAAATTTGCTTTTGGTTTCCATTGACATAGGTGGGGAGCCGGTGGGTGGGGGAAACCCGTGCTTTGCCTCTGATCCTGTAATACATGCTTACTGGGCATGTAATTACCCTCACCAGCGAGGGCACAAAGGCCTCTCACCTTCTGAATGTAAACCCACACCCCTGCGGCCTGGCCCTAGTCCAGGTTCTGGGCCTTATCTGGAAGACCCTAATAAAAACAGGAACAGGCTCCTGAATGGCCCTGTGGCTGTCTTGGTCCTTCTTTTCCCATTCTCCTCTCAGACCTCTCGCAGCCCCCCTGAGTCCTGAGGGAAGGCTTTCTAAACTGAGCCAAGGGCCGCAGACAGCTCTGGCTGCATAGCTCTGGCTTGGTACAGTTGGGCCTTGTAGGGCTGGAGGGCTGGGCTGGTCCTTCATTCACCCCAATGCGTCCAGGGTGGCCTCACCTAGAGCGCCCCCCAAGTCCTCTCTGCGGACTTTGAGTCTTTAGGTCCACACCTGTGCAGGCTCTGTGAGTCCTTCAGTCAGATCAACCAGGCATTGCCAAAGGTTCTCACCATCCGTGCGGGCAGACACAGAGAGATGATGTTTGCTACCTGCTGCCTTGAAAGACTCAAAAAAGTGCAAGTCTTTGGATCAGCCCTGTGGCTAGTGATTAAGGGAGCCAGATTCCACACAGACAGCCATGTGGTTTGATTCCCAGACCCAGGTGCATGCGTATGAGTGCCCCAAATCCTGATAAGACAGAGAAATGCAGGGAAAGGGATTTGCAATGTGACTGTGCCTCACTGGGGAGTGCTCTCTCCCTTTCTCTCTCTTGCTCTCTTTCTCTGTTTCTCTCTGGCAAGTCTTCTGACAAATTAAAAAAAAATAAAAAGAAAAAAAAAAAAAAAAGCCAAGCCCTGTCTGACAAGGATGTGTTAGGTATGGCCCCTTCTCCTTCTCCCGGTCTCCTCGGAGCACCCCTCCTGCAATGTCTATCAGCACTGCCTCTGTGTGCACCATTTCCACTGCCCTCATAAGATTTTGTTACATCCTCCTGAGCCAAGGGCTCTTTTATTCAACACGTTCACCTTGTGGAAGGAAGGGCGTACCTTCTACCTCGTCATATTGCCCAGTAGGCCTGGCTGAAGCGCTGGCAAGTAGTACTAAGCTGTGAGTTATGAATTATGGTCCTACTCTGCTCCAGTCACTGGGGAAAGAACAGTACATTAGTTTAGCCTCTCTTGACGAGAATCCCACGAGTCAGGAACTTAGCGTTTGAAGGATGAGAAATTAAAGAATGAACTAGTTCTGTGACTCGTTTCATCCAGATCATACTGTACGTGATGAACTATTCTTTTTTTTTTTCTTTCTAATTTCCAGAGGGTGTGTGCATTTGCCAGAGAGAGAGAGAAAGCACTCTCACTGGGGCATGGTCATGCTGCAGTCCCTTCCCTCCTTTTGTGTATGCATGCACACTCACCTGGTGTGTTTCTCAAGTCAGTAGTGCTGGGATTCAACCACAGCTGGCCATGTGGGATCTGGCTCCATTACCCACTAGGTTACGGGCCCAGCCCAAATGATGGAATATTCTAGCCAAGGTGATCTGAGAAACCCAGCGTGATGTGAGAGAAGGCTATTTTAGTCAGGATAAGCTATGCTGTGCTGTGGTAACTAATAAGCTCTGTAAAGTTTCAGTGGCTTTATATAACGAAAATGTATTTCTTGCTCACTCAGAGCTGGTGCAGCTCCAGGGCAGTCCTCCTTGTGGTAACTCACCCAGCCTGTCTGTGTCCCTCTGTGGTTCCTCCACTCCACCATGTGGCCTATGCAATCACACTGTCTGAGAGTGCAGCGTGGGGGGCCTGAAGATGGCCTTGTCATATGGCTTCCACCCACACCCATTAACTAGTCACTTACACAGTCCCCCTGGGTTTCCAGGGAGCTGGGAAGTACAGCTTTCTCTGTGCCAGGAAAGAGGAACACAGGCAGGGGATGCTCTGGTTACCTCTGCTACAAAAGCCGGCATGTATTCCACCATGTTGACTACATTGCCTCTGAACCTTCTAATAAAAAATCAGATACTTTCTGACGTAACTGCTAGGACTGCCAAGGATACAGAGATTAGGGTGGGGAGAGGTGGAGAGATGGGGCACTGTTTGTTCTAGAGACAAGACACAAGAGTTTAAAATAGTGAATCAACCTCAAAATCCCCAACCTAATTATCACTCAGACAGAGGAACTGGGCTGCCCCCTTCCTTCCCCCTCAGCCTGATGACTGCTCTTCAGTGACCTCTTCCCATTCAAGGGTCCCCTGAGAGTCCCCGTAACCTAATGACCTACCTGGTATATACCAGCCTGCTGTTGGGGGCACAGCAGAGAGAGGAACTCAGGAGGCAGGCCCGGAGCTTGCCCAGGGCTTTTAACAAACATTTTCTCACTTAATCCCCACGATAGACTCGGTATTTTAACCCGTTATGTGGAAGTGGCACAGAAAACGGAGACTCTGTGATTAAATCACTTTCATAAGATTACATACTGGGATCCTCGACTCCGAGCCCTGGACTTTTCCCACTACTGCCATGCCTAATTTGCCCAGCCCTCTTTTATTTCCGTAAATAGAATTTAGTTGTTACTGAATTAGATTAATCACAATACCTGTTTCATAGTGCACTTGTATAGTTGTTATGTGAGTAACCCTACTTGTCTATTTGTTTGGGATTTTTTGTTTGTTTTTAATTTGCTATAGGACATGTACACTTGCCAGGCAGAGACAGAGAAAGAAAGGGAGAGGGAAAGTGAGAAAGCACACCCAAGGAAGGATGGCCACACTGCAATTCCTTCTCCTCCAGTGTCCTCTCAGGATTTGTGCACACGTGTGCACAAGCCAAATGTGTTTTTCAAGGCACCAGATCCGGAACTCAAACCACATAGTCAGCCATGTGGGATCCAGCTTCCCTAACCACCACGCCACCTGGTTAGTCCCTGGGCACTCTTTTTAATAATGTATAAACTCTTCAAATACAAAACCCAACATAGGGTTCATAGTCCCATCCCCTACCCTTCCCATGTTATAAAATCATTTACTACATTTTGGATGTATCATTCCCTACTTTCCTATATATATATATATATATATATATATATATACATATATATATTTTTTTTTTTTTTAAGAGAGGTTTTTGCTATAGGGTTTATGTGCTCACTGGAGAGACAGAGACAGAGAGACAGAAAACAAGAAATCACCTCCCAAGGGGGATGGCCATGCTGCAATCATTTCTCCTTTACTATCCTCTCAGAATCTTGGGTACACATGCACATGCGCCCAGCATGAGTTTTAAGCCACTGGGTCCAGGACTCAAACCATGGCCAACTATGTGGGAGTCCAGCAATCCTTTTTATATCATTTTATTTCATGTACATGTATTACTAAATGGCATGTATTTTAATGTGATTTATTTTTAATTTTATAAAAAGGGTATCATTGGGCCAGCCAGTGGCGTGATGGCTGGATCACACATGGCCAACTGCATGGTTCTAATCCTGAACCTGGCAGCTTGAGAAACACTCTGGGCATGAGAGTGTATGTGCCCAAAATACCAAGATGAGAATGAAGAAGGTATCGTGGCATGACCATCACCCTGGTTGGCGATTCCTCACCTTCTCTCTCTCTCTGTCCCTCTCTGCACACACCCTGTAACAAAACTAAAAAAGAAAAAAGAAAGAAGAATGAAAGGAAGAAAGAAATAAAAAAGAGAGAAAAAAAGAAAGAGAGAGAGATAAAGAAAGAGAAAGAGAGAAAAGGAAGAAAGAAAGGCCATCATTGTTATAGGCTATATTTTGGGATTTACTTTTGCACTGAAGATGATAGCACTAAGATTTATTCACATTGTGTAACAGAGTGGCTCATTCACTTTGAACAATGGAGAGCATTCCGTTATGTGAAATATTCAACAGAATATGTTTAAGCTACTCTCTTATTTTTGCTATTGAGAACTATGCTACTATGAAATGTCTTTTGGTGCATAGGGAAGTTTGTGTGTCTAACTAGGATTGAAATTGTTGGACAGTGGCGTGTGGGAACATTTCTCGAAGTGGGTGTTTATACACTCTCAAGCGCTGAGAGAACTATGCACCTACATCCTCTCCAACATTCAGCTCAGCCAGACATTGTCATTTGCAAATTGAAAGAATGCATTTTTCTGATTGCCAGTGAGGTCGAGTACCTCCTTGTTTACTAACTGTGTATGTTTCCTCTTCTGTAGAACACCTACCCATACCCCTTGCCTGTTTTTCTGTTGGGTTGTTTAGGCTTTTCTTATTGACTTATATGAATTCTTTACATATTCTTCAAGCAAATACATTTATAATGTGACTTTTTTACTTTAATATCTCTGAGTTTAGCACTTTCTGTGTCTTATTTGAGAAACCTTGCCCTGCTCCAAGATCTAAAAGATATTTGCCTATAGTTTCCCCAAAATTTAGAGTGGCCTTACTACAATCCCTTCTCCTCCATTCTCCTCTTTGAATTTTGGGCATGCATGCACATGCATCCAGCATGAGTTTTAAGCCAACAGGTCTGGGACTTGAACCATGGTCGACCACATGGGAGTCCAGTTATGTAACCATTATGCCATCTGCTGGTCCCAAGTTTAAAGATTTTTAGATTTTGTTTTTCACAGTTCAGTAAATCTGGAGTTGTTTACCTTTATATGGTGTGAGGTAGGGAATAACTTTTATCTTTTCCCTTATGGATAACCTTTTTCTTCAGCTTCGTTTATTGACTAGTTCCTCCTTTCCCCTCAACCAGCCAGGCCACCTCTGTCACATTCCCAGTTTCTGCACATACACAGGACAGTGTTTGCATTCTCTGTTCTAGTCCATTAGTCAGTATGTCTGTGCTGTGGCACTGCCACCGTGTCTTCACTACTCCAGCACTATGAGTTTGGCCTCTCCTGGTCTGCTTCTCCCAGAATCGTCAACGATGTTAATCTTCTCTAGGATTTGATGAATTTTAGATTAATTTTATTTTCTCCCTAACCTATTCAGTCACAATCTGATGCATGTCATATCCAAAGAGTTTACCCACAGAAGGTGTTGGCACCCAAAATTTGATTCCATTGAGCACTGTCTCCTTAAGGACTCTTCCCTGGCTCCCCCTTCAGTGTCCGGGACCAGGATCTCATGCCTGCGTATCCAGCACCAAGCCTCTCTGCCTACACCATCTCAACCACTGCCGTTGCTTAGGGAAGCTCTCACAGTATCCTAGCTAGGAAGAGTCCCCATCTCCAGGTTTACAAAAAAACAGAGAAACATTTTGTAATGGAAAGAAGAAAACAACTTCTGGGGTCTTCTCTGCTTTGCGATGAGAGAGTCCAGCTTGTCTAAGATTTGATTCAGTCCAAATTAAAGAAATGATAAGTCCAGGGGTCAGAAGATGGAGTAATGGTTGCTGGACTCCCACATAGTCGACTGTGGTTCGAGTCTCAGACCTCACAGCTTTAAACTCACAGCAGGCGCATGTGTGTGTGCCCAAAATCCTGAGAGGAGAATGGAGAAGAAGGGATTGTGGCATGGTCATTTCCCCAGGGGGTGATTCCTTGTTTTCTGTCTCTCTGGCAAGTGCATGCAACCTATAGCAAAAAAAATCTCTCTCTCTAAAAAAAGGAAACTATACGTTCAGAATTTCTTTAGGTCCTTTGTGTACCTAATGGTGGGACATTGGGGAGTTTAGGAAAACTCAAAGGGGATTTTTTATATGCAAGGGAAGATAGATCTCAGAGCTCCGTGTGATGTTGTGGTTAAAAGCAAAATTGCTTTGTGAGCTGCTAAACAGATATCCTAAATTTATGCAGAACTGAGACTCTGAAAGAGAGGAGATAGGTACAAGTGACTTCAGAGAAGGGGGTCCCCAGGAACCTGGAGGAAATTTTGAACTAAGTGGGGCCATGGGCAGTGACAAATGGTCCATGTCAGGAAAGGGCCATGAGTTTCCAGAAACAGTGGTGTCTAATTTTCAGTGTGTGGCTTTATTCCTACTCTGTGCCACCCAGCCAGCTATTCTCAACCCTTGGGAAAGTCTGTTGAACACAATGGCCTTGTGTTAGTGATGCTCTGGGGGAACGAGAATGGGCTCTGAACTCGAGACAAGAGAGGGCTCAGGAAGAACAGCTGCTCCGGGGTGGGGGTAGGGAGAAGGGAACAAATGTAAGCGAGAATCAAGAATTCCTTAAGGGCGGGAATTAGGAGTCAGATATGACCTTGAGAATATAAACCCTTAGCAGTATCCTGGGAACCACTGGGGAGGGCTCTGGGAAAGGCTCTGGGCTTCCCGTGGTCCTGGAAGAGATGTTCAGTCCATATTATTGGGACATTAGGGCAGAGATAACAGCAGGAGGCCAGAGGATGTAGATTTACTCGGTGATGCACGGGCAGGATTAGCTTCTCAGGGCTGAAAGACCAACTCCGTCCCTAGGGCCTGTCCTAAGCACAGGCCCTTCTCCAAAGAACAGGGCCACCCGAATCAGGTGTCACCTGAGACCTTTCTTCTCCTCCCTCAGTCTTCTCTTTTGCCCACGGATACAACCACCAGAGAGCACTGTCAAGCCTATCTGAGTGTGGGGTGCACCAAGGAAGCAGCCCTCAGGATGCACTGAACAGGGATTCTCCAGCCGTCCTTTGCTGCTGATGACAGAACCTCTCTTGCATTGCTTTTTTTGTTTTGTTCTGTTTTTGCTATAGGGCACGTGCACTCACCAGAGACGGGGAGAGGAAAAAGTGATAACCCCTGCACTCAGAGGAGATCATGCTACAGTCCCTTCTGCTCTGTTCTCCTCGCAGGACCTCGGGCACACACACACACATGCAGTTGGTGTGATTTTTTTTTTTTATAGACCACAGATTAGTTTATTTTTAACACCCATCATGCCATGAATTCATAGGGAATAGGTTCCAGTAGCTCAGGCTCCTTTCCATTGGTTCTCACAGTGTGCTTCTCTGGGTGGAGCAGGCTGGCGCTTTAGTTGAACCCAGGTCCCTTTCTCTTTGGCTTCTTTCTTTTCCTGGTCACTTTCCTTCACACGTTTTAGGAAGCTCTCTCTGCTCTTAGAATGTTTAATATGCTCAATACGCACATTGATTCTCTTGGCAAGAATCTTGCCCTTGTTTGTTCACAACAATGCCAACAGCATGCTGGGTAACATTGTAGACTCTTCCAGTTTTGCCATGGTAACATTTGTGGGGCATTCCTTTTTGAACAGTACCCATTCCCTTAATGTCTACAATATCACCTTTCTTGTAGATTCGCATATATGTCGCCAAAGGAACAACTCCATGTTTTCTAAAAGGCCTAGAGAATATATATCGGGTGCCTCTACTCTTTCCCTTTGTGTTCGTCATTTTGATTAATTACTGGAAGATGGCGGTTCCGGCCAAAAGGAAAAGGCCAGTTGGTGTGATTTTCAAGCTGCTGGGTCTGGGACTTGAACTGTACAGTTGGCCATGTGTGATCTGGCTACCTTGGATCTGGCCACCTTAACCTCTGCACTACCTGCTGGTCCTTACATTGCTTTATTTTTTGAGAGAGGTTTTTGCTACAGGGCATGTGCACTCACCAGAAAGACAGAGACACAGAAAGTGAGAAACAACATATATTATAATATGCATATATTATATATATTATAGACACACACACACATATATATATATCACCATTCTAAAGTATAATGTTTAGTACCATTAATTACATTCACAATGTTGTGCAAAAACCATTATTCCAAAACATCTTCATTGCTCCAAATGGAGATCTTATACCTCTTAAACAATAAATCCCATTCCCTGCTTCCCAAGCCACTGGTAATCTGAAATCTACTTTCTCTGGGAATTTGCTCACTCTAGGTACCTCACATAAGTAGAGTCATACAACATTTGTGCTTAGCCTACTTAGCATAATACCTTCAAGAGTCATCCATGTGTAATAAGTAGCACTTCCTCATTTTATGGCTATCCCCATAGCTCAGTGTGTGTATATACCACATTTCATTTATCCATTCTCCGTTGGGAATGGGATGGTTCCACCTTGAATGTTCATGTACAAGTATCTGTTTAAATTCCTGTTTTCGATTCTTCTGAGTATGTGCCTAGGAATGAAATTGTCTGATCATATGATAGCTCTGGTTAGCTTTTGCTTGCTTGTTTGTTTTGTTTTACTTTTCTTTATTTTTACATTTTTTCACAAACATTTACTTTACATATCAAAAAGTTTTTGCTCATACTCCATCGTTTTTTTTTTTTTTTTTTGTAAGAGTTTTTTTTTTGCTATAGGGCACATGCGCTCTCCAGAAAGACAGAGAGATAGAGACAGAAAGCGAGAAATCACCCCCCGGGGAAATGGCCATGCCACAATCCCTTCTCCTCCCTTCTCCTCTAGGTATCTTGGCACCCACACACATGCTCTTGGCATGCGTTTAAACCACTGGGTCCGGGATTCAAACCACAGTCGATTACATGGGAGTCCAGCCACAGAGCCATTAAGCCAACTGCTGTTCCCACTCCACAGTTCTTGACAGTTAATAAACAACTTTCAAAATTTCAAAATACTGAATTTTAAAGATAATGTTCAAAATATTTCTTATAATTTTGTATAATTTTTTGTGACTCCATAACAACAGAGACAGTATAGTTTTAAATATTTTTGAAAAAATATTTACATGTCAGCTATTCAAATTGTTGAAAAGCAAATGCCCAGCACACAAGTCACACATAAACCTTCTCAATTCAGCCCTGCCTACCAAGTATTGTGTGATATACCATCTGCCAGCAAAGATGGGTCTCTTTTTCTTCCTTCAATGTTGTTCTCAAGATAAGCCTCTGGGACCAGCAGTTGGCGTAATGGCTATGTCGCTGGACTCCCACGTAGTCGACCGCGGTTCATGTCCCAGACCCGGTGGCTTAAACTCACGCCGGGTGCGTGTGCATGCGTGCCCTAGATCCCAAGAAGAAAATGGAGGAGAAGGGATTGCGGTGTGGCCATCCCCCCGGGGTTGATTTCTCACTTTCTATCTCTCTGTCTCTTTCTGTCTGTCTGGCGAGCGCACACGCCCTATAGCAAAAAAAAAAAAAAAGATAATCCTCTGGTGTGGTTGCTCTTTTGCAATCTCTATTGATTACAGTGCTGGGCTGAAAAAGTCCAGGTTATTTCATGTTATAAATCCTTTCATATATCTTCTCTAATCCTCTCTGCCAGGCAGAACTATTTATGGTGCCAGGCCATCTTTCTAAGAGCTTCTGTTGGCTTCCTTGAGATCCACCTTAGTTCCACAGTTTCCTGATTAATCTTCAGATATGACATTCCAGTCAAAACTCTTTCCAATAGTGAGTATTTCCAATTTCTAATTCAATGCAACAAGCATTATTGAATTTATACAAATAACCCTTCTGCCACAAAATAAGAATACTCCCAAATATTTTCCAATTCCAGAGGAGTCAGGAAAGAAGAAAAGTTTATGTTTCCATTTAAAGAAACAAACAAGAAAAATACTTTAACAAATTGCTGAACCTATCAACAACTCAGAAGAAAGTAAAATGCTTAAATTGGGAAAACAAAGCATAGTAAAAAAAAATTAGTAATGTTTTACTCAAAAGTCATAAAATTCTATTTTGGCAGCTCAGTGTTATGCTCAAACTCTTCTGTTGAATATGCAGTGTTACTGTGGTCCAATCTTTCCATTTAAATCCTAAAAGATAGCATTCAATGTTATTATTGCTATTTCTTGTCCCTAGTCATTTTCTTAGTTGCCTTTTATTCTCTTATTTCTTTATGTGTCTTTAGTTTTCCTAGTAGAGCATTCCTTTCAGAACTTCTTGAAGAGCGAGTCTGCTATTGGCAAATTCTTTCAGGTCTTGTTTATCTGATAATGTTTTTATCCTTTCTTTCCATGTGAAAGATAACCTTGCTGGGTATAGTATTCTTGGTTGAAACTGTTTTTTACTTAACACTTTGAATATATTTTCCCATTCTTTCCTTGCTCGCATTGTTTCTGATGAGAGGTCAGAAGTTAGCCCAATGGGATAACCTTTATAAGTAGCCTGATGTTTCTCTCTTGCCAATTTTACTATCTTGTCTTTGTCTGTGGATTTGGCCAGTCTGGCTATGATGTGCCTTGGAGAAGATCTTCTTAGGTTGACTCTATTAGGGGTCCTTTGGATTTCTTGCGTCTGGATATTTGAATGCCTCGCTAGACTTGGAAAGTTTTCTTCCAAGATTTCATGGAATAGATGATCAATGCCTTTATTAGTTTCCTCCCCTTCTGAGATACCGATTATCTGGATGTTTGGGCGCTTAATGCTGTCTATTATTTCTCATATAGTATTCTCATTTTGAGGGGCTATTTTCTCAGTATTTTTGGTTGTTTTCTCTAGATCAGAAGTTTTGCCTTCCACATCCGAAATTCGATTTTCTGCACGGACTAATCTCCTTTTAATACTTTCGAGGGAGGTTTCGATTTCCTGAATGACAGCCTTCATCTCTAATAGCTCCATTTTATTCTTTTTATGGTGTGTATTTCCTCTTTCAGATCACGGAAGAACTTCAGCATCTCCTGGAACTCATCTCTTTTCTCCTATATCTTCTGGAGTTCATTATCTCTCAACTCTTGCATCTCGTTTAGTTTTGTCACTACAAATATTCTGTATTCTCTATCAGACATTTCCACGAGTTCTACTGTACTGTCCGTGAATGATGAGGGATTGTTCTTTTCCTTTGGGAGAGAGATATTTTCTTGGTTTCTCATATTTCTTGTACCTCTTCAGTGGTTTCTGATCATTCTGTGACAAAATCTCTCCTCCATTTGTCTGAATACTTGGTGAGTCTGGAAGATGGAGTTTAGAGCATGGCTTCCCTGAGCAGGCCAGGACACACCTCAGCTTTAAAATGGCTTCTAGTCTGAATATTTCAGGAGTCTAGAAGATAGGGTTTAGAGCATAGCTCCTAGCTCTGGTTAGCTTTTGAGGAACCACCACCATGTTCTCCACAGCAGCTGCACCATTTCGCCCTTCACCAGCAATGCACAAGTGTCCCAGCCTCTCCATACCCTCTTCATCATTTGCTATTTTCTGGGTTTTGTTTGTTTTTAATATAGCCATGCTAATGGGTATGAAGTGGTATCTCACCGTGGTTTTGATTTGCATTCCCTTAATAACTAATGAGGTTCCTGAGCATCTTTTTGTGTGCTTACTGACAGTTGACAATTTATATGTCCTTTGAAGAAATATCTATTCAAGTCCTTTGTCCAATTTTTAATTGAGCTTTTTTTTTGTCTGTTTTGTTTTTGTTTTTGAGAAGTTTTTGCTATGGGGGCGCGTGCACTTTCCAGAAAGACAGAAACAGAGAGACAAAAAGCGAGAAATCACCCCCCAGGGGAGATGGCCATGCCACAATCCCTTCTCCTCCATTTTCGTCTTGGGATCTTGGGCATGCACGCACACGTACCTGGCATGAGTTTAAGCTACCAGGTCCAGGACTCAAACCATAGTCGACTACATGGGAGTTCAACAACATAGCCATTGCATTATCTGCTGGTCCCAAGCTGTTTATTTTTGAGCTGGTGAGTTATAGGAGTTCTTTATATGTTTCAGCCTTAGGAATATATTTATTGGATATAGCATTTTTAGCTACTTCCTCTCTTTTTTTTCCATTTTGTGTTGTCTTTTTATTCTTTTGCTATGTTTTTTGATGAATAAAAGTTGTTAAATTTGATATAGTCTAGGGTCCAGAAGATGGTGTCATGGTTATATTTCTGGACTCCCACATAGTCAACTGTGGTTTGAGTCCCAGACCTGACAACTTAAAACTCACTCCAGGTGGCAGGCAGGTAGCATGGTGGTTGAGGCATTTGACTCTCACATGGTTGACCATGGTTTGAGTCCCAGACCTGCTGGCTTGCTTTTTCACCTTCCCCCCACCCCAGTCAAATTAAAGTAAATGAATAAATAAGGTAAAATAAATGAATAATTAAAAAAAAATAAAAAGCACACACTGGGCACATGTATATGCATGCCCAAAATCCCAAGAGGAGAATGGAGGAGAAGGGGTTGCAGTGTGGACATACCCTCTCAGGAGTGATTTATTTTCTGTCTCTCTCTCTCTCTCTCTGTGTCCAGTGAGTGCACATGCCCTATAGCAAAAATCTCTATCAAAAAAAGGTTTTTGTGACATAGTCTAATTTATCTGTTTGTTTTTCCCTCTTTCAGTGTCTATGCTTTTGGTGTCATATAAGAAATTATTATCAGAGTCAATGTCATGAAGCATTTTTCCTATGTATTCTTATAAGAGCTCTTACATTTAGATCTTTCACTCATTTTGAATTAATTTCATGTAAGGAGTGACCGAAGGATCCAAATTCACCCTTGTGTATGTGTGGCAGACATGTTATACCAATGACTATGACTCTGTTCCTCTCCATCCACCCTCCGCCTCCTCTGAGTTAGTTGTTCTCCACTTTGGTTCTCATGTTGCATGGCCAGGTTTTCAGAGAAGGCTGAATTCTTGTCCAGCTTCTAGCCCTAGTAGATGGATCTTTTTTCTTTCTTTCTTTTTCATTAATTAGCAGAGAGTGTGTTTGCCACAGAGAAAGAGAGAGATAGAAGGAGAGGGAGAGAGAAGGAGAGAGAGTAAGAGAGCACCCCCAGTGGGGTGCGGTCACGCTGCAATTCCTTTTCCTCCGTTTCCCCATCTTGTCAGGACCCTAGGCATGCATGCATACCCGCCCAGTGTGTTTTTCAAGCCATTGGGGCTGGGACTTGAACAGCAGTCAGCCACATGGGATCCAGCTCCCTGTGCCTAGCACTTAACCACAGTGCTAAGGGGCTGACTCTAGTGAATGAATTTTGATTAGCCCAGTACAATCACAAATAATTCCATTCCTCTAGCCAGAGTTTACTATTGGGAATGTAATATAATTCTGGGCAAGGAATAGAGGAGGACTGCAGGGAGGATTCTAGAAAAGCCATCTTTATGTTTAAAGAGATGAAAAGGGACTCTTCCTGTTGTCTGCCTCTAGATGTGGCTCTGCAGACGTCATGTGACCCTGACATTGGGACAAGCTGGAGGCAAAACTCAAAAGGGCTAAGGATAGCAGATTTGACCGGGGACAGAAAGATAGGTCTTTGGTATATTGTCAAGCCACCAAACAGAAATGCCCTCAGGACTCCCGGCCATGCAGTATCAGATGTCCTTGTTGAGGCCAGCCTAGCTGAGGTCTCCTTACTTGCTGCCGAATGTACTCCAACAATTCACCATCTATGCAGACCTATCTGTGTGACAGGGTGACCCCGAGAGTCCTGGGCCACTTGTAAAGCTCAGCAAGTGTGCACCGTGAGGAAAACGACAGTGGCAGGCACAGGATGAAGAGTGAGAAGAAAACAGAAAAAGCTAAGGAGGCAGAGAAGGCACTCTGTCGGGCAGGATAAGATAAGGATGAGTCCCTCTGGGGATAAGAACACTGCATGCCCAGGCTCCCGGACTGTGGGGTTTACGGAAGGCTGTCCACTGCCAGACCCAGGGTCCCAACACCTGGCCCAGACCCTATCTTCTGCAGACAGGCATGAAGCACAGAGTTTGTTTTTCAGCTGTCACTTAGGGGAAGTCACTTTGTTGCCTTCCTGTTTTTGTTCCAGCACAAGGAACGGCCCCAACTTCCTGATCCGGCGGCTAGCATGCTCTGTGCATCCCGGCCTGGCCTTCCAACGTATTGTTCCTCCTGCCGTGACTGTCCCTCCTCCTCACCCACCTCTCTCTCTTATTTTTATAAAGAGTTATTTAATTTAATTTATTTATTTTAAGTTGACCAAAGAGAGACAGAGAGAGAAAGAAAGTAAAAAGGCAAGCCGCCAGGTCTGGGACTTGAACCATGGTTGACCATGTGGAAGTCCAGTGCCCTTAACCACCATGCCACCTGCCAGCCCCACCATCTATATCTTAAAATCTCTCTTCCGGGACCAGCAGGTAGAGTAGTGATCAAGGCGTTGGACTCCCACATGGCTGACTGCGGTTTGAGTCCTGGACCCAGTGGCTTAAAACTCATGCTGGGTATGTGTGCGAGTATGCACAAAATCCCAGGAGGATAGTGGAGGAAAAGAGATTGTGGTGTGCCCCCCGTGGGGGGGGTGATTTCTCACTTTCCCTTTCTCTGTCTCTCTGTCTCTCTCCAGTGAGCACACTTACCCTATGGCAAAAATATTAATAAATAATAAACACAATCCTTTTGCTGTCCTTCATGACCCACACCTCCATGGAGCCTTCCCCAGTTTCCCCAGGTAGAAACCATCTCTAGCGCTCAGTGCTCCCATTCCACATGGCCTGAACCTCTGCTTGCCTGAGTAAAGTACCTGGGGCATAGACACAGAAATATCCTCATCTGTACAGGTAAACACAAAGCCTGCATGCAGTCTGTCTCCTGGCAGTGTGGGGGCGGGGGCCACAGTGGAGAGAGCAGTGGCCAGACCCTCTCCTCCTCCCTGCAAAACAGCCCGCCCCTCTTCCTTCTCTGGTTGGTGATCTCCGGGGGCTGCAGCCCTGACAAAGTGGGCAGGGTGAGCATCCCCAACATTGCTCTGAGCGGCCTCCCACCCAAACGTGTGCAGCCTGCCTCCCCACCTTCTGCGAGTAGCTGACCTCACAGCCCCCAGATAAAGGCCCACTTCCTTTGGGCCAGCCTCCCCCTGCGAGCCATGGCTCCCCCGGCCTCTCCCCATCTCTGCAGCCTTTCCCGGGCTCCAGGCCCAATGTCTGGCCACTCCCTCTTATCTCGCTTCTCATTCTTTATCGGCGTTGTTTCTTTCTCTGTCTGCCCATCTCTCTCAGACACTGTCCTTGTCCTTCCTCACCCTTCTTCCTCACTCCCGGTCTCTGCATCTGAAGTGAAGATTCTCCAAAGAAAGCACATAGGTGCCCTTGCTTCAGCTTCTGGGGACCGGGAAACAGACCTGAAGGAGATGAGGCTTTGGGGTAACTGAGCGACGGAGAAGCCCACACATGTTCTGTGACTGGACTAGTGCCTGGGGTGAAGGCACCTCTGGGGATGCCAGGAGCCCGAGTCAGAGACGCTGCCTGTTCCTTAGTGCCTTAAAGCAGTGACCTGCATTTTTTTTTATTGTGCACCTTTAAAAAAAATTGAGTAGAAAATCTCCATTTCTCTTTTTTCCCTGAAATCACTAGTTCTCAGGAGCCATGGAGGAATCTTCTTCTGAAGATCTGCCCCTTGCCTCTCCACTTGAGTTTGTGGGCTGGAGGCTGAATTATCCGTAGAAATGGAAAATTATTGGCGATAACATGCATGATTAAGCCACTATGCAGTATATTCTGGGTGGGAAATCACATTTTGTATGCTGTGACGATGCTTAGGGAATGAATGCAAATTAATTTTTAAAAAGTGTCTGAAATAAATAAATAAATAAATTTTTAAAAAAAAATCGAGCTGGACCCTCATTATGTGCCTATGTACTACTTATTTCTGTGTCATAAATAAAATAAAACCATCAACTGTTGCCAAAAATGCCAGTTGCCTCCCAGTATCCTGCCTCCCTTCTTCTATGGTGTTAGCCCCTAAGTCTCTACTGTTCGAATGGCCAGCTACAATTAGAACTGCACTTCCTATGCCCTGGCAGTGGGTCTGGCCATGTGGATGAAGTTCTGCTGATGGGCTTTGAGTAGAAGTGATGCGGAAATGCTTGAAACTGTCTCCTTGCCCTCACTTCCGTCATGCCGTGCCCTGGAGTGTGGACTTGGGAGCAAGCCGTCTTGGACTCTGGACAAGGATAAATCTAACAAGGGCGACAGAGCAAGAGAGGAGGGAACTGAGTCTCCGGACAAGCTGATGTGGCTCTGGACTCGCTCCATACCAGCCTGGGCCATCTGCCTCTAGACATTGCCATCCAGTCTGAGTCTCATGTCATTCAACCAAACCTCTATTTTAACCATGCCGTACCTTCTAAGGGCATTGCGTCGTACATCATCACACACACAGAATGCAAACTATGAAAAAAGACGCTGTTTCTAACGTAGAAATTAAGTCGAGAAAGTCTAGATTTACAGAGAAGTTGTAAAGATAGTACAGAAGGGCCAACTGGTGGCATGGTGGTTACGGCGGCTGGGTCTCACATGGCCAACTGTGAGACTTGAGTCCCGGACCCGGCGGCTTGAAAACAATGCCAGGGTCGTGTGCGTGTATGTCCAAAATCCCGAGAATGAAGAAGAGGGGATTGAGGAATGGCTATGTCCTCTGCGGGTGCTTTCTCACTCTCCTTTGTTTCCCCTCTGTCTGTCTCTGGCAAGTACATGAACCTTGAAGGAAAAAAAAAAAGTACATAAGATTCTCCCATATTGAAACATTAGGATTAGCTAAAACTCCTGCTTTATGATAGAACTTTTCAATCAACAGACGTTCACCATTTTCTTCCTAACCCCATGCATCTGGCACACATCCCATGATACACGTAGCCCACGGGACCACTGCCTCAGTTTACCACCGGGCTGCCCCTTCCAGGACAGGTCATGGGATGAAAGCTGTCAGGAAGTCAGGGCAGCGGCTGGAACACAGCCCAGAGCAAGGCGAGCGGTCAGGGTGGGGCCATCGCTCTGCCCGCGCCGTGGGGACTTTCCTCCTGCAGAGCTTGTCTGGCTTTCTCGGAGCCACGGTCTGTGCTGCTGGCCTCTGTGTGTCCTGGCTCTTCACGAAAGCACTGGAATTTTCCTTGACCCTGGGGAGCCCATGTATTATTGGAGGGCAGCCATAATTCTGGAGAAAGTTCTGGATAAAAGCTAGCAGGAGACCAAGGCCTTCACTAGCATAGAAACTGAATGCACCTACTGAGCAACCCACGTGGCCCTTACTGACTGCCTCTGTTCGAACTCGGATTCCCAGTGAGGAGCAAGAACAAGTTTTTATGTGGCTGGGCAAGGAAGATGCCTGTGGATTGACAGAGTCTGGGAAGCGGGGCATCTAGGGTCACCCTTACTTTTTTCACTCGGGAGAAAATGAGCCCAGGGTGTTGTGTCTGGTAACCCAGCATCCTGGCCATCTGCTGGGTCTGGATTGTGGAAACGGGTATAGAGCAAGGAGGTCAGAGATGGCCACGAGTGGAAGGACATACACACCCTCTCACGTGGTACTGCATCGGCTGTCTGTGAGCCTCGCCTGTGAGCATCCCTGAGGGGGAGGCTGGGACTTGCTCCTTCGGCATCTCCTGTCTAGCCCAGCACCTGGGATGCAGTGCATGCTCCCGACACGGGCTCTAGCCAGTCAATACATGTGTTGAATGAATTGCCGTCCAGCTGCCCCTCACCTCGCTCATGACAGAACCAGGTGGAGCCCGCATTTCCCAGGCCCAGGGTCTAAGCTTTCTTTCTACTTCCAAATTGCGTGTGGACCTCCACGTGGCTTAGCAGAAGTTCCAGCTCTTTTTGGGTTCTGCCAATCACCTTGGGGGCCCACCCCAAGAATATCCACACTTGCTTCCCCCTCCAGAGCTTCAGCCCTGACTAGAGCAGGGGGTTGACACAGCCAGGAACAGCCACAGAATTGTTGCGTACCTGGGCTGATTCACATCGGCAAGTCAGACGGCTCCTGCATTGGGCAGCCTTCTTGCGAATGGAAAGGTAAAATGAGTAGATATTTAGTTCCAATCTCTGACTGAGAATGGGGCCATAGCGCCTGAAAGACAAATGTCACTATCTTTAGGGTAGAATTCGGACCCTGCATGGTCTGGCTGGGACCCCCAGGACCTTTCACACTCTCACTCTCATCCTTACTCTGACCACCTCCTACCCCCAGACAGCCACGGTTCAGTCACGTTGAGTATCTGTCCTTCCTCACACACACTTCTCCTCCAGTGCCTTTGCTCAGATGTTCCTATGCCTGCGAGTGCCTTCCCCACATCGCTTCCTATCAACGCCCTGCTGGCTCCCAAATTCTGAGCCCAATCCGCCCTGCCCTAAACTTGCCCAACTCTCCTTGCTGCCTGCTGGGGGCGGGCAATGACGCACGTGACTCCCCAGGATTACAGTGAGTTTATACACATCGTGTGTAGTGAGGGACCGCGAGCCGTGAGGAGAGTGGATGACTCCCCAGGATTACAGTGAGTTTATGCACATCGTGTGTAGTGAGGGACCGCGAGCCGTGAGGAGAGTGGGTGACTCCCCAGGATTACAGTGAGTTTACGCACATCTTGTGTAGTGAGGGACCGCGAGCCGTGAGGAGCGGATGCTGGCCTCTGCTTCTGTCTCCCTCACTCAGGACACTCCCGCCACACTGAGGAAGGCTGGGGTGGGCACAGTGGTCAGTCACATTTTCTCTGTGCCTGAAGAGCAGCACTTTCTGATTGGCTCACAGTGGCAATAAGAACACGCCGATTGGACCATCCTGCCCTTGAGCTCACGGAGCCATTATTGGGCAAGAAGGTGATGCTGGGTCTCGGGGACCATAACACCAAGCAGGGTGATGCGAATTAGCCTGAGCATTAGACCCAGAGCTGCCTAGAGTCCGGGCTAGGAGAAACTGACAGGCCCAGTCCTTGAGAACAGTCGCTCAGGTCATCAAATGGGCAGGAAGACTGCCTTATGGATTCACAGGAGGCTTGATGGGGCCTGAGAGGAAAATGAGCAAGCCACACCCTCCCTGTGAAGCTGCTCATTCCCTGCCCCTGCTCTCCCCACCTCGCTATCCTGCTTTTCCAGCCACTCAGAGGCCAGCCGGAGAGGCAGCATGTGGAACAGGCCATGGGCATGCCATCTTCCCTTTCTGGAATCTTCTTCAGTGCCCTTGTAGAGATGGTTCCAAATGAAACCCCCTAAACTTTATCTTTAATCCAGGTGGAGACAAAACAGAAAAGGTTAGTTCTCTTGCTAAGGCACCTGTGGCACAGATGAGTGCTCCATCAAATGAAGGTGTAATTGTCTCCCTGGGAAGGGCCTCCCATGCCCGCTGTCTCACTGGGCAGTGTTCAGGGCACAGTCCCTGGCTACTACCTCTCACCTGTTTGCCTCCTTCCTCTTGAGAAGGTCTGCAGGTTTCCCCACAAACTCCTGGAGAAACATCTGGTGGCCCCCAAAAGTCGCTGAACCCCAGAACTTTAACAGCCAGTTCCCATCGGCAGTGGCCTTCTGACCTCCTCCGTGCCATCCCCTCCCCCACGGCCTCTGAACAGCACTGGGGTCCTGGGTGGAAGGTCCTTGGCAGCACTTGCCTGGTTTTCCAGGCCGCAGCGGCCTCTCTACCCCTGGTGACCTCCACCCCACCACAGCCATGACCTTTGGACTTGGGGCCAACATTATTAACTCCATCTTGCTCTCACTCTCCAAGGCAAGATGGAGAGGCTGCTTCTGGGAAGCCGCTGGTTTCTGCACCGCTCTGTGCCATGCTCAACTCCTGACTCCGGGCAAGAACAACAAAGCAGCCTGGGCCTGAGCTGCGTGTCTTCCCTGAGCCGGCCTGGCTCACCAGCCCGAAACACAGAACAGCACTTCCTCTAGTAGTTGCCGCGTTGCCCAGACTCTCAGATGAGAGTCCTGGCGGGTTCGCGCTCCCATGAGGAAGACTTGGCCCGCATGATGGAAACTGCAGAGACCTCCTTCCTTGGACCACTTCTATTAGGCTTTGGATAACTTTATTTATTTATTTATCTGGAGGCAGACTTTACTGACCCTAATGAATATTCAGACCAATGCTCTAGACACGGATGTGGGTGGGAGGGGGCTGATTTGCTGAGTCCTGACAATGGATAAGTCTCGAAACAGACATTCCACGCGGAAATGCCTGAGAGACTGTTCTCTCAGGATTTAAAAAGCCACGGGAGTAGACAGGGCTCTCAGTGCTGTACATGTTCCATATTTCCTCTGCTTGAAAACCAAACCCGTCGGAAAGCATCAGGGCTGGAAGGGGCTTTGAGAACGCCGACTCTGAGGCTCCTCTTCCGCAGATGAGGAAGCAGGCGCTGCACGTAGGCAGCTGGGCGAGGCCAGCCCTCCTCTTCAGAACTTGGAGGCCTGGACACTTCCACGCCCCTGCTTTCCGAGACCCCTTCCCCGACAGCGCTGCAACTCCTCGTGGAGGTTTCTGCCCAATTGCTAGTTTTCTAGTACCTGTGGGTGTGTCTCTTGTGTGTATGTCATTATGTATATTTTAATCACTTTATTTCTCTTATGAACCTATATGCTAGAAGAAATTAGGCCTTTGCTTTTTCATAAAGACTCCGTTACTAACTAATAAGTGACTTGCCACAAAGTACTAATCATTTCTCTTTTTTTAAAGAATTATTTCTTTATTTAATTCCATTTGTTATTAATATTTTTTAATTTGACCAGACAGAGACAGAGAAAGAGAATGGGAAAGCGAGAAAGCAAGCCACCAGGTCCAGGACTCAAACCGTGGCAGATCACGTGGGAATGCAGCGCCTTAGCTACCACACCAGTGGCCGGTCCCCAAGTAATTTCTAACTAAGCTTCTCCTGGCAACCACCTCAGGTGTTCTCCAGCAACCAGCCTGAGATCGAGCCCTAACTCCGTTACTTAGCCGTGCAGTCTTAGGGAAGTGACTTAACCTTTTTCTGGAAGTGGTACCAAGGAGTGGCTTGGCCTGGGAGGGCTTTAGTCCCCCTAGATGCTGTAGTGACCTCAAAATACGCCATGTGTAAAGAGACAACATCATAGAGTGAAACCCAGCTTTGGAACGAAGTCTGCTGGCATCCCCACAGGCAGGTTCTAGTCTGTAAATCCCTCCTATTGATTAAAATCCTGGAGCTGTCTCCGCCCCCTTTCCAAGCTCCTCATCTGAAAAGGAAGGAAGTTAAATAAGATAATCTATTCGAAGCGTTGGGACTTTGAAGAACTGCTCAATAGGTGTTACAGCAGGAATGGTAGCTGGGGTTAGGGACTCAGTGACAATGAAATCTAGTCCCTACTCTACAGATGCTGATAGAGGAGGCAGAGCTCATTAAATAATCACTGTGTGATACCACTGATGGGGACGGAGAAGACAGCGTGGGCCAGAGGAGGGGACACGGTTATCCTAAGCTACTTAAGGAAGTCCAGGAAGATTTCGCAAAGGATAACGTGCTTGAGAAAGAACCGGAGCATGAGTACATTTGCTAAGCAAGCACATGTGCATCGCAGTAGCCAGAAGGAAAACCCTACATTAAAAAAAAAAAAAAGGCTTTAAACTGTAGGCACATTCAAACATTCAAGGTGTGAGAAGCAGCAGGTAGTGAGGCTGAAGAAAGACAGTGTAGTCCAGAGGAAGGGACCCGCGCTTTGGAGCCTGCAAGTCCGTCGTTCCAGTCACAGCACCAACCCCTGGGTTCCAATCACAGCACCTTCCCTGCTGCACAGCAAACTCCTCTGCCTCCCAGGACCTTGGGGCGGAGTTGCAGGGTGGAGAGAAGCATCTTTCAGACTGTGGCTACCTCTGGGACTGTAGAATCGCTGAGGATGGGCTGAACCACCCACGGAAGCGGTGGGATGCCAACCACGGGGAGAGTCACCCACAGGGTTTGGGTGAGATCCACAGAAGGGAAACCAGATCCAGGGAGTGACGGTGATGAGGAATTGAAGGTTAAAGCCCTTGTCTCTCTTTATCTATGTGAGTGTGCACATGAGAGTGAGACAGAGTGTGTGTGTGAGAGAAAGAGAGATGGGCTGGGCCTCTGGTCTGGATCCCACATGGCTCACTGCAGTTTGAATCCCAGCCTCGGCAGCTTGCACACATGCGTGCAAGCACCAATGGAGGATAAAGGACTGCACTTTGAGACCCGCATTCGGGGTGCTTTTTCTCCCTGTCTCTGTCATAAGATGTCTCTCTCTGTCTCTCTGTCTCTGAGTTTTGTTGGCGAGAATTAAAAGGAAAAAAATGGAGATATGTAGTAATCACGCAACAAAGTTAGCTTGACCATTATGCTTATCATTACTGAGTTTTCCTTTTGGAAAGAAATCTGGCCCCTTCTCCCTCTTTTTCAGCATGAACAGGCCGAGGCCCAGGGGTGCAAAGTCATTCTCTCAAGGTTGCAAGGAGGTGGGAGTGTTTCGGTGAGATGAGTGTAGCGAACTCCTGGGGCCAGTAAAGCCAAGGTCGTTGGTTCAATGGCCAGGTGTAGAAATACCTGTACGCTTTAGTTTTTGAAGCCATGCTATGTGCTGTTTAAGTGGATCTTCAAATGTTGTGTGCAGCTGAAGGGGACATTGGCCCTTTTATGAGAGGCCAGCTATGCAGGGGCCAGGCCGTAAAAACGGCTGCCCAGCGTCTGGGAGAACAGAGCATTGACCTTGAGAGGCCAGCGCACTGAGGTGGTAGCAGTCTCACCCCAGATCTCCCTGTGACTCCACTTCCCTGGGCCTATAAGGAGAGCCAGCTTCTTGGCTAGGTGGCCAGGCAGGGACAGCACAGCACACATCCGTGCCAGGGAACGACCTGGCAAGTCCTCTCTGCTGAGCGTCCTCCCGCAGGCCAGGCTCTACCTCATGTGCGTCGGGGCCGGGAAGGGCTGCCGGGAGGTCTCGTACACCAGGAGCAGCAGGGAGCTGCTGGTCTCCACACGTGGTTCTACCCAAGCAAGGAAGGAGAGCCAGCCAGGGCCTGCCGGGCGCAGGCGCGACCCCACTCCCCTTCAGCTGTCGACGGCAGTTGGCCTCAGACCTCCAGGGCATCCCACACACAGCTCTCTAGGCCCCTCCAGCCCCCACCTAGAACCCCCAGGAACGGCCTGAGCTGAGACAAGACAGTGGCCGGGCCCGCACAGGCTGGCAGAAGGGCCGCGCTGCCTCCAGCCTCCACCTTCCAGCTGTCGCTTCCCCTCCATGCCCACTGGCACCACTTGGCAGAGAGCAGCCCCGCCCCCACGCCAGCCTGGTCCAGCAGGCACAGCGTAAGTTTCCACAGAAACTCTGACTTCCTGGGGTTTGGAGCAGGCCAGGCAAGCAGGGAGGTGGGTGGCGTCTGCCGGCCGCGGCTTGGTCGCCACACTCTGATTGCAACTGCTGCCGGCCCTGGCAGGAGGGTCTGCCACGACAGAAGTTTGGCAGATTCTGCAGAAGAGGCCGCACAGCCCACTGTTGGTTGCTGTCCTTCCACTCGGAAAAATCCAGAACGACGACAATCACACCGAAGTGTCCTTTTTAACCTTTGGAAGGACTTCCCAAACGTCTCTCGTTTGGTCCTCATGATGCCTTGAGGAAGCCAGCGGGATAATTAAGATGAGCCCTGGACCAGCCCGTGGTGTGGGGGTTAAGGCGCTGAACCCCGCATGGCCCACTACATGGTTCAAGTTCCGGTGGCCTGAGAAACACGCCAGGGGTATGTGTGTGTGCGTGTGTGTGCATATGTGCGTGTGTGTGTGCACACGTGCGCACATGCCTAAAATCCCAAAAGGAGGGAGACGAGGAGAAGAGCTTGCAGGGTGACTATGTCCCATGTGGGTGCTTTCTCACTTCACCTCTCTCTGTCTCTCTCTGGCATGAGCACATGCCTTCTGGTTAAAAAATAAATAAAATAAAGAAATAAAATAAAGAGCCATTTTTGAAAGGAAGAACAGACCAGGGCGATGCCCATTGCTATTTCGCTGGCCTGGAACCTGTAGAGCCCTCCACGCCCCACTCCGCGGGCCACCTCCTGCTCCTACTCCCAGAGGCCACTGCAACTCGCCTTTGCACTTCACCTGGACTCCCCTAACACAGAAGAGCCTGTGAGAGCCCTGTTTAGGGAACACCTGGGGCAGCCTCACCCTGCCTGGCCCAGAGCCTGGCTGCCACCTCTCCCCAAGATGGATGCCCATCTGAAACGTGCTGGACTCTGGTGCTTCGTCATCAATCCTGTGTCCTGAGCAAGCGTCATCCTTCATCAGGGAAAAACCCCACAGAGAAAGTGACTGTCTGGTTCCTCCAGAGACGAGATGGAGTACTTCGAAAGCCATGAGACATCAGGAAGCTGGGCAGGAAGACTGACAAGGAGGAGGTGTGGGCAGGAGTGCTGCCGTCTGCCTGCACCGTCCACCTGCACCATCACGCCCACCTCTCGGCAGTTCCTGACCCGACCCTACTCTGGCCGGAGATGAGAATACCTCAAAGGGCGGCTTACGGCTATTCACTCCTGAATTCACGGGGATAAAATGGCAGACTGAAGGCCTCTGCCCCTGCAGGCTCCTCCTTGAAACCCCACAAGGTGGGTTTGACCCTCTGCTGCAACGTCTCAGGGACAAGACAGCTCCATCCCTTCTGGAATCTCTGGACTCTGACACTTTCAACGTTCCCTTAGATCTAGCCTAGATCTCTCCTGCTGCATACATGAAGGACCTCTTCTCCAGGTCTCTGTTGTAGAGAGCAGGCTTGGGGTCAGGAGGCAGGAAGCTAGGCAACGATGTCGGCCACTTCCCTCCCTCCCTCCCTCTCTTCTTTTCCCTCCTTCCCCATCACCCACCGCTGCGCTGCGGGTCAGATGTTTCCACTGCCATGAGCAGCGCCTCTGTGCACAGGCCTTCATGTGCTGTCAGTTTCTGCCCTGAGCCTTCGGGCTTCTCCTTGCAGCCCTGACAGGGGAAATCCCATAATGAAGGATTTCACGGAGCTCGGTCGACTGGGGGAGGCTTTTCTTTCCATCTGTCATCTTCCTGTAAGCCTTGACCTTTCTGTCCCCATGTAAGGCAGTACCAGAAGAGGCTTGGGCTGGAGGATGAACGTCTGGGTTTGGACCCTGGGCCGGGCAGCCAGCAAACCACAGCAAGTCATCAAGGGTTCGGATATCCCTAACATGGGAAGTAAGGGAAGACGGCGCTCGTGTGCACGGGTGTGGGCAGGAGGCGGGCAGAGCTTGATGTCCAGACAAAGGAGAGGCCGTCTGGCTCAGGAGGAGGTCCTCCATGGACGTGGGAAGGCAGAACAGCCTCAGAGCCCCCTGGCCGGCCCTGGCCAGCCAGCCAGCCACTCAGGGGTTCATATTTACTGGAGAAAGCGAAGGCTAGAGGGTTTGGACTATCTGTGCCTGGACACGGGCTTCAGCATTTGCCTGTAAGCTGAAGCGATCTTGCAAGCGACCTGCTAAGTACCCGTGGGCAGGCGGCTGGGTTCCTTCAGCTCTCGGTCCCCTCACCTGAAGGCTGCGTTCACTTCGCAGATACAACGGGACGCGGTAAGTGCACAGCAGCTGCAGACAGGCAGCGCTTAGCCAGAGGTGGCCGTGAGTGTTGTCAGATGAGGACAGAACCTCGACATCGAGTAGAAGAACCTCAAAGGCCCTGCGTTGGCCTCTCTTTGCTGACGGAACCCTCCAAAGGGGAGATCCTCCAAAAGGGCCTCAAACCAGGACAAAGGCAGCCGCTGGGAATCGAGCTCAGGGCTTTGATGCCAGCAAAGGGCTATCTTCTGACCAACTTTCCCATGTCAGGTCGATAGGGAGACTGGAAAAAAGAAAAAAGAAAAAGAAATCAGTCTCCAAGGCTCCAAGACAAAATAGCCGCCCCGCACTGCTTTGAAAGGGCAAACCCTTCGAGATGCACAAGGATTTTGATTGTTTGGAACGTTGGTAACATTTCATCTTCCCAGAGACCTTGTTCATTTATCAGGGTTCTTAAAACCCTTTTGTTCATAAGCTTGTGGTGAGGACAGAAAACATTCTATCTAATATCAGAGCACAGCTGTTCAGTGACAAAAAGACTTAGGGGGAAAGCCCTTAGAAAAAGGAAGGGGGGAGAAACACCGGGGGTACAAACATGAGAACAGCAACTGGGGGCAGGACGGCCTCGCGAGCAACAGCTGCGGAACAAGAATATGCTGTTTGGGGAAGTCTGAGAAAGAGTCGGCTTCCATGAGGTCTCGGCAAACACTGTGACCAAGGCCAGGCCCAAGAGTTGAGCTCCTCCTCTGTGGAGGGTTCCTGGCAATTGCTTACAAAGCCCCAACCAGGGCCCCCAAAAATGTTTGAAGTAGGTGTGGAGCCTTGAGTAACATCGTAAGGGCCAGCATGGCTGGGAAAAAAAAAAAAAAAAAGGGCCTAGTGGAAAACTCTGTCCACCCAAGGCCACAGAAGACCAAGGAATATTTTCTAAAAAGGGCTTTGATTGCTCCTGAAAGCATAAGACAGAGTGAGCAGGGCCAGGCCAAGGTGGGGACGATGTGGGCTAGCCATGGGCTGTGAGGTCAGGGCAGACAGGTCTGGAGTCCAGCATTTACTTTCAGCTCTTAATGATTTAGTCAGGAGCTGTGCAGAACATCACAAATTCGGATAAAGGGAAATCACTTCCATGTTTATGAAATGTCTGAATAGTAGAAACTTGTAAAATATAATTTTATTTTATCTTTTTTTTTTTTTTTTTTTTTAGAGAGAGAGAGGTTTTTGCTATAGGGAGCGTGCGCTCGCCAGAAAGACAGAGAGAGACAGAGAGACAGAAAGCGAGAAACCCCCTCCCAGGGGAGATGGCCGCGCCGCAATCCCTTCTCCTCCATTCTCCTCTCGGGATCTTGGGCACACATGCACACATGCCCGGCGTGAGTTTAAGCCACCAGGTCCAGGACTCAAACTGCAGTCAACTACATTGGAGTCCAGCGAAACAGCCATTATGCTAACTGCTGGTCTCCCCCCCCCCCTTTTTTTTTATCTTTGAAGCCAAATCCTGGAAGGGAAAAAATATATATAAAGTAAACTGAGGTAAAATTTCAATGCTGAGAATTACAGTTGCCCCATTAGGTGACTCAAGCATATTACAGAAAGTGTGGGCACAAGCTCCAGAATCAGAGACCTGGGCTTACCAGTGCTGGGTGACCTTAAGAAAATGTTGCAACTCCTCTGTGCCTGGGACTTCTCAGCAGAGCAATGAGAACAAAGGCGCCTCCTTCATCAGGTGTTGTGGGGTTACATGAGCAACTGCATACAAAGTGTGTAGAAGAGGGTCGAGATGTATAAACCCCACAAAATTAGACATCGTCATTTTACTGAGAGGAGGGCTAGAATGAGATTTTACTGCAGTGAGAAAGGCCAGGTCAGAAAACGGGTTGGCTCTGGGGACCAGCAGTTGGCATAATGGCTACGTCGCTTAAACTCACGGTGGCTTGACCTTTTTGTCCCCCAGGCAGCACCAGAAAGAGGCTCGGGCTGGAGGATGAACGTCTGCGTTTGGACCCTGGGCTGGGAGGCCAGCAAACCTCGCTGGACCTGGTGGCTTAAACTCACGCCGGGCGCGTGTGCATGCCCAAGATCCCGAGAGGAGAATGGAGGAAAAGGGAATGCGGTGTGGCCATCCCCCCTGGGGGAGTGATTTCTCGCTTTCTGTCTCTGTCTCTCTCTGTCTTTCTGGCAGGCACACATGCCTTATAGCAAAAATCCCTCTCTCAAAAAAAAAGAAAGGGTTGGCTTAGCTCAACCACACTTGGGTCCCCTAACACCTCCAGCCTTCCTTCTCTGATGAAGGCAAGTGATGCTGTCTACCCCATCCAATGAGAATGCTGTGGTCACCAGGGAGTGGAAAGGCAGTTAGGAATGCCGTGATGGTTATTATAAAGTGTCCTTATTATGCATTGATTTCTTTTTATTCAGCAAACATTCTTAAGTGTCATGTGAATGATCAGCTAGTCATTCCACATGAGACCTAACACCTGATCTCTCACTGTTTGGATTCTATTTCTCACAAACCAGTTGCATACATGGGCAAGACAGAGAACAAACCAGGGACTGTGGATGATATTAAGGAATTAGTCACCATTTTATTCACCGTGATCATTGTATTGTGATTATACAAGGAGACTTCAAAATATTCATGGAAGAATGGAATCACAATACTGGTTTTAGTAAATTTTGAAATCCATACATAGTTTTCTCATAATAAATGTTTTACAAGAACTTTTTGGAGACCCCTCATACATGGGTAGGGTTCGTACACAGTTACACACTAAGTAGGTGCGGAAGAAATGACACAATGCTGGGATCTGCACTAAAATCCTCTTGGCCGGAAAGCACAGTGGGGCTAGCTGCATAGAGGAATGAAGACAGGCTACGTGTCCGTGACCGCAGCAGCGGGGTGAGGGGCTGTGCAACTCACTGCGCTTCTCTACCTTCATGTCTGACCGCTTTCCATAACGAAAGGAGAGAAAGAACAATACAAACAAAACAGAAGACCAGTGATTAAGCATCTTCCACAGCAGCTGGGGACCAGCAGACTGCCAAGTGAGACGCTCAGACCTTGGACACAAAGATGCACAGAAGTATGGAGAAAACTGGGCATCGGACAGCCAGCCACTGACAAGGCCTTATGATGTAAGCGAGCCATTTCTCCCTCCAGGTTCCGTCCTTAAATTAAGGAGGTGGGATTCCACTGCATTGACATGCTATGATTTTGAGAGATCTCAAGCAGTCAGGTACATCTTGCCAGATTTTTGGAAAAGGGTATCTATAGCTCAGTTTCAAGCAAATAGAATCATTTAAAAGATATCCAGAATGCTCTCTGTTAAAAGCACCCCACGGGAGAAAAGCAGGAATGGGGAAGCAGGTGGCATGGAAGTTAAGGCGTTGGATTCGCAAGCGGCTAACCACAATTTGAGTCCCACACCCGGCAGCTTGAAAATCATGCCAGGCACATATGCATGCATGCCCAAAATCCTAAAAGGAGAAGAGAGAAAGGATTGTGGCTGTGGCAAGGCCATCACCCACTTTGGGGGGGGGGGGGGGCAGTGATTTCTCACTTTCCCTCTCACTATCTCTGTTTTTCTCTGGCAAGTGCATATGTCCTATGACAAAAACATTAAAAATAATAATAATAATAATAATAATAATAATAATAATAATAATAAGCACCACAGGGGCCAGCAGGTGGTGTGGAGGTTAAGATGACTAGATTCCTCATGGTCAACCTTGTGGTTTGAGTCCTGCCTGCCTGGCATGTATGTGTGTGTGCCCAAGATCCCGAGAAGAAAATGGAGGAGAAAGGATTGTAGCATGGCCATCCCCCCTGGGGGGGTGACTTCTCACTTTTCTCCTCTCTGTCTCTCTTAGTCTTTCTGGGGAGCACACACTCCCTATAGCAAACTAAAAAAAAAAAAGAGTGCCACACAAGAGTGTCTAGCTACGTGACATGTTGTCTGTGGTACTTGTGCTTCAGATGGACCGGTACCAGTAAGGGGTCAGGTGACCGAAACGTTCAGAGTTTGCAGAACTTCTGAACTCCACTCTTACGAGCTGAATGTTAGTGTGAGGCAAGCATTCTTTATGTTTCTGTTAAAATCAGGAGATTTCTCTGAAAAACAAGGGGTGGTGTGCGACCTCAGCCGGCACAGCACGAGGGACGAGCCTTGCTGGCACTCATGCAGGGCTGAGGTGTGGGGTCATCACTGGGCGCCATTCTCACCCAACAGGACGGGGACACAGACAGGCAGAGATTGAGCCAAGCCTGCACCAATGCCTTGGCGTCTTCTGGAAGGTGCATTTTAAATATCAACCCTTGTTTGGGCCAGTTTTATGGTATGTCCCCTAGAGCGGAGGACAGAGGTAGAGGAGAATCGCCAATGGGCTCTGATTGGCTGAATCACTGACTGAAATGGGCTGCGTCCCACATTCCTCCTTCCCAACTGCTTCCTGCATGTTCCTTCTGCTATCCTAAAGACTTGCAATCAATTTTCTAAGACACAGCTCGCAAATCTTTCTGACTTCTTCCAAGAAATACCTGGCTTTGGAACCAGCAGTTAGCGTAATGTCTATGTCGCTGGACTCCCACGTAGTCGACCACGGTTCGAGTCCCGGACCTGGTGGCTTAAAACTCACGCCGGGCGCGTGTGCATGCATGCCCAAGATCCTGAGAGGAGAATGGCGGAGAAGGGATTGCGGTGTGGCCATCCCCCCGGGGGGTGATTTCTCGCTTTCTATCTCTCTCTGTCTATCTGGCAAGTGCACGCGCCCTGTAGCAAAAAACCTCTCTTAAAAAAAAAAAAAAAAAAAGAAGAAGAAGAAGAAAAGAAAAGAAATACCTGGCTTTGTCCAACAAGGATTCAACACTATTTTGTCCCCTCAGAAGCACATCTCTCTGATCATTGAAAGAGCAGACCAGAAAGGTCCTCCATCAGGAAGCCAGCACTTACTGAACAGCTACTATGTACAGACACCTGCTAAGCACTCCAGGAGATGCAAAGGAGCAAGATCCCAGACTTCTCTGGGTTGGGAAACGCTTCGGAGCCAATTCCAGACTTCGGTGGCTGGGGGTTAACACTGCGTCCGAGTCCCAGTCTGTCCGTTAGCTGCTGAGTATTTGGGTTTCTGTTTCTTCCTCTGTAATATGGTGATTAAAAATAAGGTTGATGGGCTAGCTGATGGCGTAGTGGTCAAGATGGCTGGATACTAGGGCCAGAAGGTGGCGTGGTGGTTGGGGCACTGGACTCCCATGTGGCCTGCCATGGTTCAAGTCCCAAACCTAGCAGCTCTGTTTCTCACTTTCTCTCAATCTCTCTCTCTGGTGAGTACGCACACCCGATAGTAATTATTTTTTAATAATAATAAATAGAATTAAGTAAATAATTCTTAAAAAAAAAAAAAAAAGGTGGCTGGATACCACATGATCGATAGCATAGTGTAAGTCCTGGATCTGGTGATTTGTAAAACATGCTGGGCGTGTGTGTAGGTGTCCCCAAAATCCCAAAAGGAGAGAATGAAGGGGGAAGGACTTTGGCATGACCATATCCCCAGGGGGTACTGGGATACTTTCTCTCTCTCTCTCTCTCTCTCTCTCTCTCTCTCTCTCTCTCTCTCTCTTGCTCTCTCTCTGGCAAGTGAATGCACACCAGCAGATTAAAAAAAAAAAAAAAAAAAAAGTTGACTTCGGCCAGCCCCATGGCGCAGCAGTAAAGCTCTGCTCAGATGCTGGGTCACACAGGGCAACCATGGTTCAAGTCCCTGGGCTGGAAAGCCTGAAGCACACCGGGCACACACGCAATGCCCTGGATCCAGCAGGCTGGAGGACCAGCGGAACCGGGTGGTGTTGTGACCAGGCCCTGTGATGGGAGTTTCTCTCTCTCTCTTTCTTGGACTTATAAATGCACGTTTTTTTCATCACGAGGAAAGAAAAAGAAAGTAACGCTGCCTCATAGGATCGTTGAGAGGACTAGGTGGGCCTGCCCCTGGAAAGCTGTCATCGAGCGCGGTGCTTAGCACACGGCAAGCGCTCATGAGTGCTGTGAGCATCTGAGAAGCACACACGTGCAAGAGCTGCCCACGTCAGGGCTGGTGTCAGACACGGCACCGTGTGAGGTGGCACGCACCCAGCATCCAAAGTTGAATGAACACGTTTACTCTAAGACAAGGGCATGAGTGTGACCGGGGTGATGAGGATCAACTGCGATGGCTTCTGGAGTCCGAGGCTCCATCATCCAGAAGACTAGGCGGAGCTTCAGCCCGCCAGGGACCCCAGTCCGGAGTGAATGTGGGCTGGGCTGGACCTCAGGGCACCTAGGCTTCCTGTCCTCCCAGCAGAACTGTAAGTCCTATGGCGGTGGTAGATGGCTGGTCAGGGTGGGCTTCAAGGAGGGGGCAGCATTGGAGCCAAGGCTTCAAAGATGAATAGGGTCCCAAAAGGTGAGGGGATAAAGATAATGAAGAGGTCAGCTGGAGGTGGCCCATCTCTGCTCTCTGCAGGTCCCTCCGTGGTCACCTCTTCCAGAGCTGAACATTAAGTACTGCTGGGAATGTATTCCTCTCTCTCCTGGAACAGTCCCGCTGCTGCCCCGGCAGACACCGACTCTTCCTTGTCTGGCTCATGGGAGAGCTGCTACCCTCCCCTCTCCCGTGTCCAGCCGTTCTCACATCTGAAGGCCGAGGTCACTCCTGCCCTTCTGCTGGGTTTTTGCTTCTCCCAAGGACCATCCTGCTGTGTCCCTGGAAGCCATGACTGGTCCTGGGAGCTGTGCAGTCAGGGATGCTGACCCACAGCTGGGGCTCGAGGCCTTGCAGGCTGTGGCTACTGTCGATTTACTCTCTCCACGGCCCTCCCCACTCCAGGCTGCAGGGGACAGGGATCTCTGCCCAGGTCAGCTCAGAGACTGTTCTCAGTACTCCAGCCTCCCACCCTGAGCCACTGCAGATTTCAAGTGGTGAACAGAACAAACCTGAGGAAGGGCTTCCTGTTTTATCAGGAAGTGTAGCCGTCAAATGCAATCCCAGCTCTGCCAGTCACCAGCGGGGGTGACCTTGGGCAAACGGCATAACCTTCGGCACCTCACTTTCCCTCTCCGTTAAACAGAGACAATATAATCTCTGTGGCGCTGTTTCTGTGTTAATATAAAAGTATTTAAAACATACAGAGCTAGGGACATTAGTGTGCGGTGCTTACAGGTTAAGTGCGCAGGGTACTGAACTGGGCAGATACTGGGGGCATCAGTCAGCCTCTGTGAGTTTTAGGTTTTTTATCTTCTTAAACTGGGGCTAGTAGGGGCCAGCAGGGGGCTTGTGGTTAAGGCTCTGGACTCCCACGCGGGGTTGGAGTCCCGGGCCCGACAGCTTGGAAATCATGCCATGCCCCACATCCCAGGAGGAGAACGAAGGAGAAAGGACTGGCATGGCTGTCCCCTCTGAGGGGTGATTTCTCACTTTCCTTCTTACTGTCTCTGTCTCTTCCCGTGAGTACGCAAGGCCTGAGGCAAAATCCTTAGAAAAGTGGGGGTGGAGGGATGCTGGGGCCATCGGGTGGCATGGTGGTTAAGGTGCTGGATTCCCACATGACTGACTGTGAGTTTCTCTCTTTTTTTCCTTAATTATTTAATTTTATTTATTCATTCATTTATTTTAATTTGACCAGAGAGAGACAGAGGGAGAGGGAGAGAAAGTGGAAAAACAAGCCACTAGGTCCAGGACTTGAACTGTGGTCGGCCATGTGGGAGTGTCCAGTGCCTTAACCACCACGCCACCTGCTGGTCCCCTGACTGTGAGTTTCAAGTCCTGGACCTGGCAGCTTAAAAAGCATGTGGGGTGTGTGTGTGCATACCCAGAATCCCGACAGGAGAACAGAGGAGAAGGGGCTGCAATGTGGCTGCCACCCCTGAGGGATGATTTCTTGCTCTTTCTCGCTCTCTGTCTGGCCAAGTGCACACACCCCACGGCAGAGCGAGCAGCAGCGTGAACGTGGGATAAGGAGAGTACCCTCATCAGGCTGTGAGGACCAGGCGAGACTCTGAGCGCTAAAGGCTGCACGTTCACTCCTGAGCACAGCTGGCATGTAGAAAGGCAGAAAGAGGCTTACACCTTAAAAAGTTAAAGAAGAAACATCTTGAAAAACAGCAAAAGTGGGGCGATGAAGAAAGGAAGGTAGGAGGGAAGGAGAGGAGGAGGGAAGACAGAGGGAGGTGCTGTGGCAATTGCACACTGCACATCTGAGCCATGTGGGAAGGTTCCGGGTCGGCCTCTGGAGACCTCCTGGACACGCCAGGTGTGTGCACGCTTGCCATCCAGGCCTGGCTGACGCTGGAGGATGACTCCCTGCACCAGGACCCTGCGGGAGGTGCCTGTCCCTCTGTCTCTCACTCAAGGAAGAAAAGCAGAAATGAAAGAGAGAGAGAAAAAAAAAAGGGAGGAAGGAAGAAAAAAAAAACAAAAAAACAACCCTGGTTAGAAAAGTAATGACCAGAGGGACCAGCAGTTGGTGTAATGGCTGTGTCACTGGATTTCCATGTAATTGACCACAGTTTGAGTCCCGGACCCAGTGGCTTAAACTCATGCTGGGCGTGTGTGCGTGCATGCCCAAGATCCTGAGAGAATAGAGGAGAAGGGATTGTGGCGTGGCCATCTCCTCGTGGGGTGATTTCTCCCTTTCTGTCTGTCTCTTCCTGGCAAGCACACATACCCTATAGTAAAAACCTCTCCAAAAAAAAAAAAAGTATGAAAAAAAGAAAAGTAATGACGAGATCCATTCCAGAGCTAAGAAGACCTGCAGCCCCGCCTCAGATGCACCCGACTGTGGCAGTTCCTCCTGCCTGCAGCCCCAGGGCCGTCCACATCTCCTGGTCATGTCCATCCAACTCCCAGAAAGGCAAGGGAGTAAAGAGAACCCATTGCAGACTCGCTCTGTTTGCTCAGCTCACAGAGTTCCGCCGTGGAAGATGACGGGGCCATGAGCTGTGCCCGTGTGGGTGGCACAAATCGCACGACTGGCCACAGACTGGCGAGTGTCGTGGCCAGCCCTAGCTTTGGAAAGACTGCAGTTCCAGTCTTGGTTCTGCCGGCTGCTGGCTGCAGGATTTGGGGAAGTTTCTTCATCCTTTCCAACCTCACTTTCCTTCGTCGTAAACTGGGAATTAGGAAAATCACCCCATTGTGAAGTGAGAAGATGAGTTATTTGTAAGATGCGCCTTAACTGGGCTGTTGTCAAACCTGGATTTCCCGAACCCCTGTGGACGGCAGCTCAGAGAAGCTCTTAGACCGTCTTAATTGCTCTGCCTGGGTTTCAGTAGCAGGAGATGCGGGGTCGTGGGCTGAGCCCCTGACATGCTCCTGCCCAGTGGCCCCACATCACTGACATGTGCTGGACGGTTTTAGAGTCATCACCCCCTGCTCCCAGCGCGTTTCTGACTGTCGTCCCCCTCCCCATCAACACCCCTCCTCCTGCAGAGAGGGTGAAACACTCTGGCATTGTTTCTTCTGGCCAATGGCTTTTCTCTGGCCTGTGATTGGTACCCCCGAGATTCCATCGCAGTCCAGGCATCCCAGCTATGTCAGCGTGACTCCAACTGTGTGTGTCTGACATCCACACCGCCCCGTAGAAGGCCGGCTCCGGCAGAAGGTTATTCGGAACACGGCTGGAAGTCTGATGGCTGTCAAGCTATCTTCTTAGGGTTAGGATACTAAAATGGCATCTGATGGCTTATGGAGCAAATGAAAAGCCTTGCATGTTAAAGCCATGGGACATAGAGAAGATACAGTTGCAAATACAGTCACTGCTAAAATTAGTTAAAGCACTTTTACCCCCCCCCCCCCAGAACTCCGTAGTTTTTCTTCCACGTAGCTGCTCACTAGAATTCAAAGCAGAACTGTTCTAGAAAGCAAAGGATAGAGGACACCAGAGAATGGATTCAGGGACATCTGGGGCAGCTGCCTCGCCCAGAGGCAGGCACGAGGCTGCCTGATGGACAGTAATAAAAAACAACTGGTGGGGCCAGCAGGTGGCGAAGGCTCTAGACCCCACATGGCTGACCATGGTTTGAGTCTCCAACTTAGCGACTTGAAAATCACACCAGGCATGTGCGCATGCATGCCCAAAATCCCAGGAGGACAACGGAGAAGGGATTGTGGCATGGCCATCCCCCTGAGAGGTGATTTCTCACTTTCCCTCTCTATGTCTCTCTCCTACGAGTGCACACACTCTATAGCAAAACATTAAAACAAAAAACTGGCGAGGGAGGTGCCCAAAAGTACACTCTGTGCGGGAAGTCGCTGAGTTACGGTCAATCCTTAGTACTGAAAAGCAGTCTGCTTCAGACGGACGTAGGGGAGCAAGACACTGTGGCATAGAAAGGCTCCGAGAGACTATGTTTTTAAAAGTAATTATTCATTTTATTTTATATATCATTATTATTACTTTTTAAATTGGCTACAGAGCATGCACACTTACCAGAGAGAGAAAGAAAGAGAGAGAACAAGTGACCAGGTGTGGGACTCGAACTGTGGTAGGCCATGTGGGAATTCAGCGCCTTAACCACCATGCCACCTGCTGGCTCCAATTATTGTTACCTGAACAATTGCAGTAAAAGAACATATGTTTGGTATGCCCTATTTAGGTTTTAAAGTCTTATGTTCCAAAAAAGAGAAAATCACAAAGTAAAAGGATTTCTCTGGTGTGACTGAGAAGGCAGATGGCGGTCTGGAAATGTTGGGAAAGTGAGAAATCATAAAAAACAAATCCTATCGACCATAAACATTTTATCTGAAGTTCACGTGCATCTGCTGATCAGTCCCTTGAAGCTGGTCTAAAGCCCACGTTTCAGTGCGGGTCTGTCTCTTTCACGTAAGCCACGTCCATAATGCATTGCCTACGACTTCTCGTTTCATTTCCTTTAAAGTGGGATGAGATCGTAAAGATATGGACACAGCAGTTTGGGTGCAGGGTCCGAAACTGTCACGTGGAGAGGCTGTGTGATCTATGTTTAGTCACCTCTCCAAGCCGCGATCCCCATTTCTCTTTTCTATTTATTTTTTTTTTAGATTTTGTTTTTTAGGCTATAGGGCATGTTCATTCGTGGACACAGAAGGAGAGGGAAGGAGAGAAATCATGCCCTGCCCCAGCCCCGCCCCGCCCACGCTGCAATCCCGTCTTCATTCTCCTCTTGTGATTTTGGGCACGTGTGCACATGTCTCAGTGTGATTTTTCAAGCTGCACGGTCTGGGACTCGAACCATACAGCTGACCATGTGGTATCCAGTGCCTTGACCCCCATGCCACCAGCTGGCCCTCAATCTCTAATCGGAAACACAAGGCACGGTACTGGAACCCACAGGCGGCAGAGAGGGAGGGCTCAGCTAATCTCCTGGGCATCTTCTTCCCATCATAGGGCACAGTGAGAAGCTGAGGAGCAGAGAATCTCGCTGCCTGGGACTCTGGACACCTCCTGTTTGCCTCAGAGGTGGCCCAAGTCCAACACACCAGGGCAGTGCGTCTCCCTGATGTGGTGCGGACAGGAGCAAGCACCTGCTCTGTGTGCCCAATCCGTACAAGCTGGGACTGCTCCTCCGTGGTTCAGTGGTTATGAATGTGGGTTTCTCTTCCCAAAGACATTACAATCTAATGACGATGCATTGGGAAGACGATGAAAATAATAATAATATAGATGGTCAATGAGGATATTTTCTGTTGAAAATGGTTTAAAAAAAAAAAAAAAAAAGTGGCAGGGGCCAGCAGGTAGCATGGTGGTTAAGGCACGGGACTCCCCCATGGCTGACCACAGTTTGAGTCCGGGGCCTGGCAGCTTGAAAATCATGCTGGAATCGTGTGCGTGCCATCTCCAAAATCCTGAGAGGAGACGAGAGAAGGGGTTGTGTCATGGCCATCCTCCCAGGGAGTAACTGCTCACTTTGCCCCTCTCTGTCTGTCTCTGTCTCTCTGGAGAACGTATGTACTCTATGGCGAAAACGAAAGCAAAGTAGCTTAAGTAACAAAATTACTAATCTTTTTTTCTTCGTCTCTCTCTCCTTTTGGTTACATTGCTGGACTCGCACATAGTTGGCCACGGTTCAAGTCCTGTACCTGGCAACTTAAAACTCATGCTGGGGGGCCAGCAGGTGGCATGGTGGTTAAGGTGCTGGAATTCCCACATGGCTGGCCATGGTTTGATTCCTGGACCTGGCAGCTTGCTTTCTCACTCTCACTCTCTCTCTTTCTCTGGCAAAACTCATGTGGAAAGAATATTAACAATAATAATAATAAATAAATACTTTAAAAAAACACTCATGCTAGGTACATATGTGTGGGTGCCTAAAATCCAAACTGGAGGATGGAGGAGAAGGCATTGCAGTGTGACCATCCCCCTGGGGGGTGATTTCTTACTTTCTGTCTCTCTGTCTCTCCAGCGAACTCACGCACCCTATAGCAAAAATCACTCTTGAGAAAAAGATAGTTTATTTATTTATTCTTTCCATGAGACAGAGAGAAAAGGAGACAGACAAGTATCCCCAAATGGGTCTTCACGCTGTGATCTACCCCATCTCCACTGGCCCAGATAAAGGGCATGTGTGCATGAACCCAGACCGCTCAGGGAGGTTCTGTGGGTCAAACCCAGACCTTTCCCATGTGGGTCCAGTTGCATTACCACTGTGCCATTACCTGGCCCCTCGTTCATTTCACAAAGATAATTTTGCCAGATGTAGGATTCTGGGCTGACTGTCTTTTCCTTTTTTCTTTCTTTCTTTTTAAAATCAATTTTGGGGGACCAGCAGTTGGCATAATGGCGATGTCACTGGACTCCCATGTAGTCAACCGAGGTTCGTGTCCCGGACCCGGTGGCTTAAAACTCACGCTGGGCGCATGTGCGTGCGTGCCCAAGATCCCGAGAGAACGGAGGAGAAGGAACTGCAGTGTGGCCATCCCCCCTCGGGGGGTGATTTCTTGCTTTCTGTCTCTCTGTCTCTCTCTGTCTGTCTGGCAAGCACAAGTGCCCTATAACAAAAACCTCTCCAAAAAAAAAAAAAAAGGTAAAAAAGAAAAAAAAATCAATTTTCATCATACAGAGTACATGTGCATTATGAGAGAGTGAGAGCGAGAGAAAGAAACACCCTCGATGGGAGTTCATCACCGTGCAATTCCCCTTCTCCAGCTCTTCAGCGTGTCAGGATCTTGGGCACATGTGTACGCACCCGGTGTGGTTTCAAGCTGACCTGGGGATCCGAACCCGTGGTCAGTCATGTGATGTCCAGTACTGCAGTTCAATTTGCTATTGACTGTGCCACCGGGCTGGGCCTCTCTCAGAACTTTTGACGTGATATCCCACTGCCTGCTGGCCTCCAGGTTCCTGATGAGAAGTCACTGCAGAACTCATCGAGAATCCTTTGTATGTAGAGCTGCCTTTTTTCTTCTTGCTATCAAGTTTCTACCTTTGTGGTCCTGCAAAGTTTGACTAGGATGTATCTGGGTGTGATCCTCCTTGAGTTCATTCTACTTAAAGTTTGTTGAGCTTCTTATATGTAATATTTTTCAATAAATTTGGGAAATTGCAATCATTTTTTCTTTAAATATTCTTTTCACTCCTCTATTTTCCTTCTGGGATTCTAATTATGTGTATAGTGGGAGACTTGAGGGTATCTGAGATTTCTCATTTTTCTTTATTTTTTTTTTCTTTCTGAATCTCAGACTGGATGATCTCAATCGACCTGTCTTTGAATGAGCTGATTCTTCTGCTAGCTCAAATGTGCTTTGGAGACCACCACTCTCACAAGTTTTTCATTTTAATTATTTTACTTTTCAATTTCAGAATTTCTATTTGGTGGAGCTGGCAGGTGGTGTGGGTAAAGATGCTGGATTCCCACATGGCTGGCCACGGTTCAAGTCTCAGACTTGGCAGCTTGCTTTCTCACTTCCTCTCTATCTTTCTCTGGTCAAATTGAAACAATAATAATACTAATAAATAAAGTTAAATAGAGTAATTTTTGAAAAAAAGAATTTCTATTTGGTTCTTTTCAGCAGTTTTTGTCTTTTTATTGATAGTCTCTATTTCTTACACTTTAATTCTTTGGAGATGTGTTGGTTTAGTGCTTTGAAGATATGTGTATAGGGAACCAGCAGTTAGCGTAATGGCTATGTTGCTGGACTCCCACGTAGTCAACTGCAGTTTGCGTCCTGGACCCGGTGGCTTAAAACACACCGGGCACGTGGACGTGCATGCCCAAGATCCCGAGAGGAGAATGGAGGAGAAGGGATTGTGGCGTGACCATCCCCCCTGGGGGGTGATTTCTCGCTTTCTGTCTCTATGTCTCTCTCTGTCTGTCTGTCTGGCGAGCGCACGCGCCCTATAGCGAAAACCACTCTTAAAAAAAAAGAGAGATATTTGTATGTATAAATGCTGATTTAAAGTCTTTGTCCAGTGAGTGCAATGTCTGGCCTGCCTTGGGTACAATTTCTATTGATTTCTTTCTCTCCCTATTTATAAGCCATTCTTTCATGCTTGTACATTCATAATTTTCTAATGAAAACTGGACACTTTAAATAATATTGGGTCATCAGAAAAGTCATGACATACTTTTCTGTTTTTCTATGCAAAAATGCATCATGACTTTTCTGATGACTCAATATAAGGCAGCAATTCTGGAAATCAGATCCCCGCCCTTCACAGTATTGAATGCTGTTATTACTGTCTATTCACTTAATGAAAGTCCTGGACTAATTCTGTAAAGTCTGTATTCTTGGTTGTGTGCAACCACCGAGGTCGCTGGCTTAGTTCACTTCAGGGTGAGCTAAGGATTAGACAGAAATTTCCTCAATGCTGTTGTAACCAAGACATCTCCCCAGTTTTTGCAGAGGACTAGTTCTGCCTTCACCACCAGTCTGCTTGCCCCAAGCACCAAGGTCACCTGGTGGGCTAGATTAGCACCTCCTCAGGCCTCTCCCTGCATATGCAGAGCCATGCACTTGTCTGTGGGCTTCCACATTCTCAGGGATTTGTCCAAGTTTCAAAGCTCCCTTTGGATATCACCGGTTTGTTTAGTAGCCCCAGCTGGTAGTACCACCTAGGCAGCTGACATAGTGAACAACTGCTGCTGATTGTTTTGAACAAATGCCCAAGGGTAGGGCCATTTGCAGAAAGCAAGCTCTAAATTAAGTCAAATAATGACCATCTCTGAGAGTTGAACTCTTTCAGAAAATGGGCAGGTAAGTCAAAAAGTTACTTTAAAAAGGCAGAGAAGTGGGATAACCCTTTGGCCTAGAGGTTAAGGGAGGCAGATCCCACATGACTGACCACAGTTCAAATCCTTGCCCTGGTAGCTTGAAAAATATGCCAGGCATGTGTGTGTATGTGCTCCAAATCCCACCTGGATGGAGGAATAAAGGAGGGTTGCAGCATGACTGCACCATGGAAGGGGTGCTTTCTCCCTGCCTCTCCTTCCTCTCTCTCTCTCTCTCTCTCTCTCTCTCTCAAGCACGTGAACTTTCTAGCAATGGGGGGGGGGGGGGGGAGGCAGAGAAGTTTAGAAAGGCGATAGGACAAATGGAAACTCACTTCAAGAGACCAAAGTCACGGGCAGTGGTGGTCTAGCAAAGGCAAGACCCAAAATCCAAAGTAGGGAACAGAAGTGAGCTGGGACCAGCTGTTGGCATAATGGCTATGTCGCTGGACTCTCATGTAGTCGACCACGGTTCGAGACCCGGACCCAGTGGCTTAAACTCAACGCCAGATGCGTGTGCGTGTGTGCCAAGATCCCAAGAGGAGAATGGTGGAGAAGGGATTGCGGCGTGGCCATCCCCCCAGGGGGGATGATTTCTCGCTTTCTGTCTCTCTATCTCTGTCTTTCTGGCAAGTGCACACACCCTAGAGCAAAAACCTCTCAAAAAAATAAAATAAAATAAAAAATAAATAAATAAATAAATAAAAACCAAAAAAAAACTTAAAACCAGAAGTGAGCAATAAGACCTTCCTAAGGCCGTTCAGAAAACAGAATTCATTTGTGAAACAGAATGACTGAAGGAAAATACTGACAGAAGAATGGTGACATTCTAACAGTGCTGGGTAAGTGGGAAGAATGCACGTAGTCTTAGGTTCTTTAGTCTTAGGAGTGACGGTGCTATTTCACTATTCCAGTCCCAGCCCTATCGCCAGACTGTGTGATTCCGGGTGTCAGTGAGCTGCCGTCCCTCTCATCTTGAGTTTTCCAAGGAAGTGTTGGAGTCAGTGTTTCCCGATTTTTATTTGTGTAACCTTACCAATTTTTTAAAAACCAGGTCTACATATTACTTCTTCAATTTACTTAATTTTCAAAAACTGGACTCCTTTTTAACCTAAAATACTATTGTAATATTTGTGAAATGATGAGTTTCATGTGTTATAGTATTTTTTAACACTTATTAGACTTCTAACATGAATATAGAAAATGTCCATCCATAGACCATCCACCTCATTTTGGGAACACCGGATTCAGTGTCTCAGGTTCTTCCCACTTCTGGGATTGTGTGGATGGATCGCCTCTGGTCCCTTCTCCTCGGGTTGGAAGGTGACTGCCTGGCTCTTGTCTGTGAGGGCAGTGATCTGGAGTTTAGTGTGGACTGGGTTGAGACTGAGTCATGCTGGCAGCACTGTGGGGAAGGGGCCTTCAGGGGTAGCGGACAACAGGTAGAGACACCCAGAGCTACGTACAGACATTCCCATACCTTCACAGAGTACTCAAACACCTTACTAATTCCACAGCCGCCTATCGCTGAAGTGGCTCTGAAAGAACAGAACACAGTAGATTTAAAAATAATAATAAACCCCACTTAGATTTATGTTCACGCTCCCTCTAAGCCAAGACAGTGCTAAGCATACTACAAACATTTAGTCCCTAAACCACTCTGCTCAGTGGGTGACATTATCCCCATTTTACAAACGAAGAAACCAAGGCTCAGAGCAAATAGGGGATTTTTATTTTTGCACCAAAATAGACTCTTTAATTCCAAGTTCATTTTTCATGAACTTTTTTGGCATGAATTTTTAAGTCTATATTTATTATTTACATTTAATCACTCTACAGCTTCATAGTGTACAGCATGACTTTTCCCAACACAAATACAGTGCTTTGACAAAGACATTACCATATACATTTAATCAGCAAATACCTTTTTATTTTTGTGGCAAATAGGTGACTTACCAATCCCCTCGTGATATCCTAGGAAGTTTACCACTGGCCCTTTGCCTGATGGCTGAAGGCAACGCCTTCTGTTGGGATGGTTCGCAGAGGAAGCCCATTGTGCGAGCAGAAATATGCCTCCTCCTGTTTTATCAACAACACTAGCTTTTAATCCCTGGGCCCACAGAAGTAGGGAAGTAAAGAAGACCCACACTTTAATTCACCCAATTTATAGAGGAGAAAATGGAGTGGAATTTTGGGTTTCATTAATGAAGTCACCTCCAGTGGATAAGATAACCATTTTCCCTCTGTTGTCTAGACCCGTGCAACCCCAGTGTTTTGGAGGAGGCTTGTTCTAAGAGCCTGCGGAGGCAAAGGTGGCAGTCCATGGCCCTACCGCGTTTTGATGCAACTGCCTTGATGGTCTACAGATGTATTTCTTTCTTTCCTTTTTTAAAAAATAAGTTTACGAAAGAGTATATGTGGTTGCCAGACATGACGGGGGAGTGTGAAATCACCCCCCTTCTGCAGGGGATGGCCACACCACAGTCCCTTCTCCACTGTCCTCTCTGAGTTTTAGGCATGTGCATACATGCACCCTGTGCTTTTCAAACCACCAAATCCAGGACTCAAACTGTGCAGTCGACCATGTGGGATCCGGTCACCTTGACTTCCTCACCACCTGCTGACCCACTGGTCTGCAGATTTCTGAAGCTGCTCCAAGTTGCGCTTTGTTCTTTCTCGTTAGCCACACAATAAGAAGGACGTGACACTGAAGGGTAAGTCGGGCAGGAGGAGAGAAGATGGAGGGATGGCACCTTCAAGTATCTGAGCAGCTGTCAGAATAAATGGGTAGATGGCTTGTTCTGCCTTGTGTTGGTGGCCAGAGACAGCACTTAGAATAAAAACTGCCAGGAAGTAGGGAAGTGTGGGGCCCCAGCCGGCTGCATGACCCTCCCTAGGTTGTTTAACCTGCCTGTACTTCAGGGTCCTGATGTCTCATGGTTCCTGGGAAGGCGGTAAAGCAGAGGGCCTAACTGGAGGCCCATCACGTAGTAAGCAGACGCTCGCTACATTTGCCAAATTTGGGTTTCGTTGAAGCATCCTATTTAACCCAAGAAGGAAATGTGTAACATAGACTTGCCAGAGAAGGGGGCTACCTTCCAGGACACGAGTGCCTCATCAGCAGAAACCCCGCAGCAAAGGCAGCATTAATATCAATCAGGATGCTCGACAGGGTCCCTCCATGATAGAAGGGTCACCTGAGAGTCCCATGGAGTCTCCTTCTAACCCTAAAATGCTGTGCTCCCATCCGAGACTCGCCCTCAGTTCCCAGCTGACGGCTGTCGGGTAGGACACACCTCCTCTCACCCCAAGTCTGTTGCCTTCCCCGTGATACCATATGCTAGGAATTAAAACAAAAACAAATTTATATACAACCGCTTAGAAACGAGCCTAGATGTAATTGCTTATTAATACTACAAGTTTCTTTCTCAGTAGCCACACTTTAAAAAGGAAACATATGTCTACAATCAGAACTTTGCAACGCAAATAGTTTACATCTAAGTGGATTTTGCGGGAATGCACAGAACCGCCGTGAATGAAGTTTCCGCGCGTTCGGGGCAATGACAAAAGAAGAAACTCAAGACACAGCAGAACAGACTTTCACTTGCTTGTGTCTAGTGACTAGAACATGCCAGAAAGCCAGAGGAATGTCTGTCTGAAGAGTGCAACTCTGAGAGGTTTGCTTCCCTTCCTTTCTACCAATGGAGCAACCGGATGCTCCGCGAGGCCCACGAGGGCCGTGACAATCACTAGTCACCTAAAGAGGGATCTGCAGCTAAGTCCATTCTAAGCCCTATCCACTGTGTTCTGATGGGCGCTATTTGAGCTGTAAGAACAAGCGTTGGGGTAGTTTAACTGACATGCTGGGGTTTCCTTAAGCCCCCTGCAGCAGTGCTATATACCCCATACATTCTTCTATTCTACATATTCTCGAAGACTGCCATTCTGTCCTATGAAGACAAAGGGAAGCAGAATTTTCCACCAGCAGATATCATGTACCGAGTGCCCACTTGAAGAATTGGGTTTAAAGAGTTCCAACCCTTGATGAGTTGATTTCTATCGCCCTTTACCTAGGGAGCGAGGTGATATCTAAACCCACAATTTAAGAATCCTTACGTAGAACATAAATATGTAAAAGATGCCATAAAGATTTGATTCCTATATTCAGAATGATAATAAAGCCATTGGAATTTTAGAAATTTGGAGCTGAAAGGGAACTTAATGACCATACAGTCAGCTAATTTTGTTAATGAGGAACCAATCTTAGAAATACATCGGCGATCCCCAAGCTGGTGCTGGGTGGTAGCAGCGGGGAACCGTAATGAGAGAAGCCTGTCTTCCAGGCTAGAGCTGCTCCACCGACATGATACTAACGACAAGGACACGATCTCCTGCATCAATTCTAAAATATATCCAGGCGGGGTCGAGGTCTACATTCTGCTCTCAATGTGTGGGTGACCCAGGACGAGAAAATGAGCTACTGTGACCTCACACTCCCTAGCCAAGGGAGTAAAAGACTAAGTACTACCCTGTCGGACACAGAGAGAGTTCAACCAGGGGAGAAACAGAAGCTCTGGAAATACAGTCATTCGAAGAAAGGAAATGCTCTAGAGGTGGACATAGGTACCTGTTCTATCTCTGGCTTCTTTAAAAGGACTAACCATGCCCCAAACACGTGACATGTAACCCAGACATCCAACTCACTGGTACTATTAGATTATAAACAAGTTAAGAATATAATTTAAGGATAATTTAATAATGTAATTATAAAACTATGCAATCAAAATAATAATTACTTGACTAGATGGAGTTTTAGAGAGAAGATAAATGTCCATCTTCCTGGTTTAGGATAAGTTGTATAAAATGGATAAAACAGCATTTCATTCTATGTCTTTCATATTATGATTCTATTATTTAAAAAAAAAATCCACTTATCCAGGATATTCATTCTTTCCCTGCTTAATCACCAGATGATGTGCTTCTGGGAGACAGGGACCAGATTACTCGACTTTCTCCTTCCTCCCTGCCTTCCAAAACATTTGCTGCATGCCACTGTCTCTCCAGTGTCCAGCATAGCCTCTCTCATGTGATAAGGACTCAATTTTAAACAAATAAGTGGATAAACAAATTGTAAAAGCCAAAGGTATTCTCCAAAGCACAGAAATCTCAGTATATTTGACTCTCCTAGTAAAACCACTTAAGTTTGACTTTACAAATCTGAATCATGTCCCCGACACGCTCTGATGGATCCGTGCACAGACGGATGATGCTATCAGTTTAGCACACACGTGCTCTCTCGGCATGAATAACCTTGATGAATACTATATAGAGTTTCCATCACCGACTTCCAGACACGGAATGCATGTTCTCTGACTGGCTAGAACGGCATGAGATCCCACAGCCCGTCTGTTCCCCTGGCTCCAAGCAAGACCACCTCTCATCTATGGGGGAGAAGGACGCTCTCCCAAATCTGAGAGTTCCTGTGAACGACACACACCATCTGCCTAGGTAAAGTCTTCAGTGTTTAAAGGGCAGGACAGATCATTGCTTGAGGTAGGCTGGTTTTTAGACCAAGTGTAGCAATTTCACTGGTGTTCCATTACTGACTTAAGTCATTTGCTAGATGACATAAAATTGCTGGTAATTACACTATACAGAAGAACTATATACATTTTTTGTTGCATAAAAGCAAGTTAAATTTGAGCAATATTCTGTTAGAGAAATTTTAAGTTAAATATACCATTTTAGATCAAAAGAAAAACATTAGTAGAATATGTATTTAGAAGAAAGTGGGGATAATAATCACACAATAGAGATGGCGTGCTGCTACTCAGTACAACCAAGTTCACCAAGTTGAAATGCTTTCAGTGAGACTCCTATACAAAACGGCCTGCACAGACCCCGTCTATGAACCCCTCTCTCAAAATATTTTTTGAAATCATATTTCACAATCCTGAAAAAATTGGTTGCCAGATGTAAGGCATTTCATCTGAAACGCTAATCAACTAACCCTAACCATTGGCTTTAAAACCTCTTCCTTGACACCAGGGAAGTTTTGGATTTGGGTGGGCTTTTGCTACAGTTCGGACTGACTGGCAGCTCCCCAAAATGAAAACATATGTGACCATGATGAAGGAAAATTAGGCAAAGGAATTGCTTTTGTTCCTTTTCAATTCTGGGTGTTGTTTTTTCCTTTCCCTGAGCAATAGGTATACTCAATGTCAGTGACGCTTGACTTTCAAATGTGCAAAATGGAATGTTTTTGGTGTTATATCCAGAACAAAAACCCAACTTTAATATCTGTAACTTCTTAGTTTTTGAAGACAGAAAGTAAAGGCTCACACACCCTCATTGCAAGAATGAGAAGAAGGGGGATTATTATTATCATCATTGTGATTATGGTTATTACTAAGCAGGGCTTGGAGGAACTCACCTCTGTGCATCACAGAGAAGTGCTTATTTGGTTTGTAGCTGATGGGACCTAATTTGAGCTAGCTTAGAGCAGACATAAACTCGGATTTTCTGCTTGAATTTTACCTTCCACATAAACCCCTCTGCTCTGAATTTGTGCTTTTCTAAGTTGTTTACAAAATGCATGGGCACAGACTTTGTTTCCAGTTCATGGAGGAGCAGGTACTCTTACTGAAGGCTGGGCGAAGACTGAATGCATTCCTCATGGCAGTCTAAATCCAACCTACCTCGGACTGTCTGGCATACTTACACTCCTTGTTTCCAGTCAGTTCTAAAATAGAAAGAACATCTCTCTCCAGAGGTAACATTTGGAAGATTATAAAATTTTAAAAACAACCTGTTTTTATATATTTTGAAACTCATTCCTTTTAATGTCAACGAAAGATCACCAAGAGAATAATTCTAGAAAGTTTTTCAATCTGCCTCCTGAAATTTGCCACCAAAAAAAGAAAAAAAATAAAGGCTCAAGAATAAAACTCTCTCTGTTTTTTACTAACTAGTTTTTTAAAGTTTGGAGAATATGAATTCAACATGTTGTGGAATAAGGTTGTAAATTTTACTAATTCATGCTGATCTATAAAGATTTCAAAATAAAATATAAAATAAGGAGTACTTATTAGAACTACTTTCTATTGTTTCAGTTCGGTAATTACTGCTACACAGCTGAATAAAACCATAAAATCAAAATAATATTTGATCACACCGGGAAAGTGGACATCTTAAAGGAAAATAAATGTTTGAATTTTGACAAAATTAAAGTGTTTAGAAAACAAATAAAAATGACTATTGTTCAAAAAGAATTCTGATAGGGGTAGTCTTGACATTTTAGTAAGAAATTACATCTAAAAAGTGCTTGATTTGACTTACACAACTTAAATGTTTGAAATGAAGCTGGAGCAAAATTTAAAGGATATCTGTCTTTTTGGTGTTTTTTCCTTTTAATAACTTATTCCATTTTTCTATCTTTGTACACAGAAAGCAAGTATCCATCAAATCAGGTACCAAAAAGCAACCACTCTTAAATACAGTTCATTCAGGCAGTTAGTAGTAATATTGGCAATTTTTTTTTTATTAATTATAGCTCTTCTTTTTTCCCCCAGAAGAATGAAACAAAACCTCTAGGGTCAGACCAGCCAACATTAAACGAAAAAGAAATTAAAAATAAGTTAAAAATAGAGGGAATGTGTTAAAACAAAGGAGGAAAGTACTGCTCAAAACCAAACTCTGTCGTCTGAAAAAAGAAACATCTCCACACTTCATATCTGATTCAAACAGAAAGCTTCTCCCTCACTGTTGAAACAAATAATTCCACCTGACATCCACGTTTTCAAAGAAGCCCCTAGTTTTCCGCATATGATTTGCTTTCCTCCCAAACACCCCCACTGAGGCTCTCTGTATATGTCAGTGTAGACTCAGAACTGTGACCGTAGGTTTAGAAAATAATGACACATTGCAGGTATCACAGCCCCCCCCCCCCCTACACACACACACATTGAAAGATTAAAAAGACCTTGCCCAAGTGTATGAGAAATGAAGGTGCCTGGGCTCGCTCTACAGTTGTCAGTCCCTGCAGTCTAGAAGGTTCTTCGGGGCTACCGATGCCACACGGGTATCCAGCAAGCCAGAGAGGACTCTTTGGACAAGGGGATCCCTAGCCCGATTTGTTTCAAAGGCAGCAGAGGGCATCCACCATAGCTCAGGAGCATCCTCGGGACCTTCCGTGCAAGGATCAGAGGGTTAACCACCCCAGCTGGTCCTCAACTAGCCAGGGGGGGCAGGAAGGAACATGTCGGACCCAAAAACTCTGCGTGTCAAATTAAGTGCAGAATTCACTCCCCGAGCAAGGGAACATGCACTCGCGTCTCCCTGAGTGGAGACAGGGCAGAAAGTCGACTGGCGGGCGTCGCGACCCGCAATCGCTCCAGTCTGATCCCCGAATGGAGCGGAACTAGACCACGACCCAGAGAAATAGGCGTTTTCCGGAGCAAAAACCTACTCCCGATTTTAAAGTGACAAATAAACTCATGGGGGGTGGGGGGCAGAGAGCGGGAGAGGGGGCCCGAAAGGAGGGTTGCCGCCGGCCGCGGGGGGCGAGCACAGCCCCTGCACCCAGCCACCCGCAGACCGAGGCGGCCCCGCCACTGGCGCCCCCCGCGAGGGGCCGCGCTGGCCGCCGCCCGCCCCGCCGCTTCCTCTCGCTCTCCCAGCCCCTTCCCCCACGTGTGGGTGACGTCAAAATTCCGCGAAAAAGCCGCGTGGTGGCTCCCGGAGCGGAGGCGCGATTCCGCCGCCCAGCGGCCCCCTCCCGGGGCCGGGGAGGGCGCAGGGCCGAGCCGCCGGTTCCTCCTCCCGGGTGGCGGCCCGGACTCCGCGAGCCCGACGGCCCCCGGCCCAGATCGTACTGGAAAATTCACGTTTAGAAAGCAAATGCATTTCCAGGGCTATTTTCGGCCCTATGAGGCGTGTCCTGAAGCTGAATCAGACAGGAAGAGGGGGAAGCTCGGGTCTTTTTATTTTTTATTTTTTTTTTCCAGGAGCAGGGAGCGCGGTGCTAGGTGGGTGAACAGACGGCAGGCGCTCGCCTTGGGAGCCCACGCCTCGGGACCCTGCCCCGACAGGCACCGAAAGCGCCTCCGCCCGCGCGCGGGGTGCGGGGTGTTCACACCTGGGTCGGTGCCGGCCCGCGGGGAGCCTCCGGCCGCCGTCCCCGCCGCCCTGCGGGCCTGGTCTCCAGCTCCCCGCTTCTCCCTCTCCTCCTCCCTCACACTCCCACGTCGCGGCCCCCTCGCCTACTCCTTCTCCGGGGCCGCCTCTAACTTCGCCATTTATTTGAAATAACCGTCGGGTTTTCGATGTGGACGGCCTGACCAACTATCCCTCCACGGAGAAGCGCACGCAGCACCCCGTGGCGGGTCTGCAGGGAGGGTGAAGGCCCCATTCTTGAGCCTCACCGCCTGAGCACCCTTGGGCCCAGGCGCGGGGCTCGAACCCGCGGGGTTCCCAAGCTGGGAGCAGACCGTGGGACCACCTGGCCGGCAAGCTTCCGCCGGGAGAGCTGGGGAGTATGCGTGCTTAACGTAGCAGGTCCCTGCAGAAACGTGCCGTGAACGCCGACACCGGCTGCCCCGCACCTAGGGGACCCATACACGTAGGGGTCCCATACACGTTCCAACCGAAACGCCAGAGCGGGGTGTGGGGGTGGGGTGGAGAGCCAGCCGGCCGGAATAGAAGTCCATCAAACTGCGCCTGCGAAAGTCGACCGCCGGCCCTACAAGGACGGGGTAATACACGTGTCCTGCGTGGAAGGGGCCACCGACGCGCCACCGTCCCTCACCCCCAACGCGGACCCGTTTTGACTTCCGAGCCCAGGCGCTTCCCTTCCTGCAAACCTGAGTCTACAGTCAGAATGCGCCCACTTGTCCAGAAGGCAACGTGCCTTTTCCCGCGTGCTGGCTTTTTAACAAGAAATTAAGGTTTTAGCACATGGCACATGGTCGGAGGGGCGACCGAAAGGGACAAAACTCCCTTGTCAGCGAGCCTCCCCAGAGACGCCTGCCAGCCTCCGCGCCCTCTCACGCCCCACCCCACGTGCTGGAGACTGAGAACGACCAGCGACGTACTCGTGCGAGGTTCACGTTGGGAGCAGCCCGTCATAGGAAGGGGAAGTGGATCGCGGGACGCACGGGGCGAGCCTGCCACGCGGGAAGCCATGAATGAGGAGGGCGGCGGGGAAGGGGGGCATCCGCCCACGACCCTCTCCGCCCCTCCCCTGCGCCGGCCACCTCTCCCCCCCACCGCCCTCGCCCCCCTCCCCGCTGGAATGTCTCTGTAAAGCTAGACCGGGTGGGGGGAGGGGGAGACGGAAGGGGCGAAAGGGCCCTCGGCTCACTCCGGAGACGGGAGGACGCGCCACCCAGGCTTTCTGCTCTGGGTGGGCGAGGCCCGGCGCGACCACCCGCCTCTTCCCGCCCCCGCCTTCGAGAGCCCGGGCGCAGGGGATGCTTCCCCTAGGGAGGTGGGGGAAAGCGCGTGCTAGGTTACTTATCTAGTGATGTCGGGAGGCTGGAAGCCCCGGCCGGCCGGCTCCTGGCCTGTCGGGTCAAATCGGTACCGTGGCCTGCCCCTCGCCCCTGCAGCGCTCTCCGCTCTGCTCTAAGGTGGCGGGGGCGAACCTGGCCGTTTCCTTTATGGGGTCTCGAAAAGCAAGCCCGTGTGTTTCTGCAGAGTGACTCGAAGCTTGGGCGGGAAGTCCAGCTTGACTAAAACCAAGAGGGGACCGACACTGTATCAGCCCGAGCGTCGTCCGCTCCGCGGGACTGTTTCATTTTGAGTTTGCAACTGGGTTTTTCAGTGAGCTTTTTTCCTTCCCGAAAGCTAATGGCTTCCACAGCAATTAGACATTTTCTTCGCCCGCCCCCTTCCCTGCCCTTTCTTTACACATAGTAAATTGGCTACTAATTCCTGCTGCTATTGATAAGGTCGGAGGCGCCCCAGCCTCTCCCTGGCCCTCGCCCGCCCCAGTCCCTACTCTCCCTCCGCCCTCCCTTGGCTTCCTTTTGATGTAGCGGGGAACGCGTCCTACTAAGAAAAAAAAAAAAAAAAAAGAAGAAGAAGAAAAAGAAAAAAAAAGTAATCTGCCCGGTAACAATCAGCGCGCAGTAGCAGGAGCCCCAGAGCTATTGGCTATGCAAATAGAGGGAGGGGAGACGGCGCCCCAAACTCATACTCACCCTTTTAAAGAGATATTTCCCCCCCTTCCCCACCCCTTCCGCCCCACCCTTGTTAAAAGGGGCTGGCTCCGGGGCCTGAGTTAATCGCTTGCACCTCTGGTTTATTCAAGTCCCCGCCTCCGCCTTTCAGGGGACCCAGTGAACAGTTTACCCAGGCCAGCCTAGGCTGCCCCCAGCCCCGCAGTTCTCCCGGCCCCTCTCGGGGCCCCCCCTTCCTGGTGAACGAGGTACTCGGCGGGCCTCGGTGTGCCCAGAGAGCCCGGCCCACGCCATGCTCGCTGCACGTGCCAGCGCCACCAACTTGCCCCGGGCGCTGGGCGCTCGCCCCCTCCTCGAGAGAAATACACGGAAAGGCAGGGTGGAGGGTGGCGGGAGGAAGGAGGTAGGAAGCGCCACCATATCCCCTGTAAGAGCGGCCTTGACCGGGGATGCGTTTGAGCACATGGCAGGGCCAAGTGCGCCCAGATTGGCTGCGCCTGCACCGCAGTCCCGCTCCGGGGGAGAAAGCCCCGCTGGCGATGAAGGCGCGAGCCGCGCAGGGTCGGCCAGGATGCGAGCGAAGAACCCGGGGTGGAAGAAACCTTGGGCCTCCGGCGAAAGGAAGGGGTGGTGTTGTTCGCGCAGGGGGAGCGAGGGGGAGCCAAACCTCTTCCTTCGCTGGCCCCCTCCCCTCCCCCCTCTCGGGCTATTTCCTAGAAAGCTGTATCAGTGCGGCCACGCTCGGCGCAGACACCTCAGGCGGCTTGTCAGCAGATGCAGGGGCGAGGAAGCGGGTTTTTCCTGCGTGGCCGCCGGCCGCGGAGGAACCGCTGGTAGTCCTGCCCCCGGCCTGCGGCCGCCCTGGGCTCTCCGCCGCGGGGCCCCCAAGAGCAGTTTCTGCTCAAGGGTCCCCCATTCTGTCAAGCAGAGGCACCCTCGGAGCACCCACCCCTTCCTCTCCGTACACGAGCAGGGGGGCGCTGGGGTCCCTTTAATCGGCTTCGGAAACAGCTTCGAAGTTATCAGGAACATAAAGTTCAGGGACACTACCATGACCCCCGGTATTCGAGGGTGCTGTTCTCTAAGCCAGCCCTTCCGTCTGCCCCGAAGGGCGCTTTCTGAATTGTCCGAGCTCATCCCGACTTCAAGTCACCCCCCCCCCCCCCCCCCCCCCCGTTCCTGGATCTGGGCTACACTGCTGGATATTATTATAGAGTCCGTTTTCAAGAAGCCAGCGTTGGAGGATAGTATTTTGGCATCCTACACCTACAGAGTGTGCGAAGTTGGAGGGGATAGATGGGAATTGGTGTTTTTTGGTGGGTTCCCCCATCGGGGCCCCTGGCATGCGGGGCTGGATGGAGGGAGCGGGCCTCGGAGAGCCAGGGAGAGGGCTAGGGGGCGGGGGACCGCGTTTGAAGTTAGGTCGGGCCAGCTGCTGTTCTCCTTAATAACAAGAGGGAAAGGAGGGAGGGAGGGAGAGGACTGAAAGGAGGGAGGGAAGGGGAGGGAGAGGAGGGAAGGGGAGGAGGAACCGGAGAGGGGAGCGCGCTAGAGGGAGGAGAACTAACTGCCCAGCCGGCTTGCGTCACTGCCACAGAGCAGTGAAGAGCGAGCTGGGGAGAGCGAGACCAGTTTGAAGGGGAGGACTGGTGCGAGTTAGGCAGCCCTCAGGCTCTGCTCGCCCACCCCACCCCTTCCCTCTCTCCTCCGCCACCTTCACTCTTCGCCCTCACCTTTCTGCCCCAAATCCTCTCTCTACCCAAAGGAAGGAGGTAAGGGGAACCGTCTCCCCTCCCCCTCCAAAAAAAAGGAAAAAACTTTTCCAGTGCGAAGGAGACAGGGGAGCGAGCGCTCGCCGGCTGGCCATGGAGCTGCTGTGCTGCGAGGTGGACCCGGTGCGCAGGGCCGTGCCGGACCGCAGCCTGCTGCAGGACGACCGCGTCCTGCAGAACCTGCTCAGCATCGAGGAGCGCTACCTTCCGCAGTGCTCGTACTTCAAGTGCGTGCAGAAGGACCTCCAGCCCTACATGCGCAGGATGGTGGCCACTTGGATGCTGGAGGTAGGTCTGCAGGCGCCCCTCACCAGAAGCCGCCACCCCAGCCGGGCCCTCGGCCCCCCACGTGGGGAGCCTAAGCGAGAGATGGCAACCCCTGCGCTGGCCTCCCAGCTCCGGGGCGCGAGGTTACCCCGCGGCCCTGGGCGGGCGGGACGCGTGGCTTCGTTTCGGTTCCATGCCAGGTTAACTGGGGGGGGGGGGGGGCAATCTGGGAGAAACGAGGCTGCCCGGGGCGGAGGTGGGGGAGCATCCGCACGCGTGTGCCTGCTCGTGGCTTCCTCCGCTTCCCACCCCCATCCCGACCTGTCGTTTGCGAAGCGGTCGCGGCTTTCGGAGCCGGGAGGAAGAGAGTAGGAGCGTGAAATCGGGGTCCACAGTAACAAGCAGCCCCCCAAAAGGCCGGGGCAAACCCGTCCTAGCCTTAGGTCCCCGCATGTGGTCGCGGCTCCGCGTTGGCACGGGGGGGTGGGGTGGGGAGGGGGGAGGAGGAGAGAAACGGGGAATTCAGGAGCCCCGGAAGTCCCAGTGAAGCAGCGTGTGTTCTAGGGGAGCCCCAAAGAACCACGTCTTTGCCCTTGCTCCAGATCTGTGCGGAGCGAGCCGTGTGCCCACGTACGCACAGCTCTGGACCTGCCGTGGTTTCGCCATGTTGCTTTGCAAACTCGGGTTGGAGAGACTGGAAAACGCCGCTCGCTCCCCCATGCGCCCCATTCTCCCGGCCACCCCACTTCTCTTCGTACCCTCTCCCCAACTCCCCTTTCGCGAAGGTTACTTACAGTTTTGCTTTCCAGCTTCCTCGGTGCGGAGGTTTGGGTGGGGTAGGAAAGGGGGGAGGAGGTGTGTGTAGGGGAAAGTCGGGGCTCCCGTAAAGGAGAGGTCCTGGCCCCCCGTGCCCCTTTCGGGCTCCCTGTCCCCGTCCGTGCCCCAGCTCGTCCCCACGTCCCGGTTTCTGCCCTCGCGGGCCGCTGCCGGACACTTGCGGCGGCTCTCACCCCTTTAAGTCCCCCCGGGATCCAAAGCCCCAGGGGTCGAAATACAGACCTTCCTGGCACCTGAAGCCTCCGTTTCGGGAAGCCTGGATCCTCTTTGGGGTTTTCACGCCAAAAAGGCTTTTCTAGGATATTTCCTCGATTTTTAATTATTTTTTGAAACCGTCCCCCCTGCTCCGACTCCAGCTGCCGAGGCAGCGGCGCTCCTTCCTCCTCGCCTCCCTCCCCCCTCTTCTCCACCTCTCCCCACCCACCCCCCCAATTGCGGCCCCTGGGCGGCAGGGACCCCCCAGACAATTTTTCCAATTGTCGGGAATGATAGAGCAGAGTCTGGGGGTCCGAATGGGACCAAGAAGTAGACCCCCAGAGCCTCTAGAATATTTTTATTGATTTTTTGAAAAGATGACGAAATCCAAAAAAGAGAGTGAGTGAGTGAGAGTGCCTGAAGGAGTGAGTAACCGAAGGAGCGGGGCTGGGGCAGCCGGCGCAGGGTGGGAGTCCCCGTTCTGGATCCTTAATTCACCCCCATTTTTATGCTCCCAGGGAACACCCAAACACGATGGGCTCTTCAAATGTCCCCCGTTTTCTCATCGTTTTTCTTATCACTCGGTCTCCTCCCCTCCCCCCCACAAAAATATTAATTATTTTCTTGTTCCCACAGCTTGTGCTGCTTCACTCTTTTTTACCTTTTCTGATACATTTTCCATCTCTCCCACCCTCTGGGCTCCCGCTGTAGGTGTGTGAGGAACAGAAGTGTGAGGAGGAGGTCTTCCCTTTGGCCATGAATTACCTGGACCGCTTCCTGGCCGGAGTCCCAACTCCTAAGTCCCATCTGCAGCTCCTGGGCGCCGTCTGCATGTTCCTGGCCTCCAAGCTGAAAGAGACCATCCCGCTGACCGCGGAGAAGTTGTGCATTTACACCGACAACTCCGTCAAGCCTCAGGAGCTGCTGGTAAAGCCTGTCCCCTGTTCTCCCTCCTTCTCTGGTGTTCTGTCCTGGCTCCCTCTAGCCTAGGACTATGCCTCTCCCCTGCACTCTTCTAGCAGATTCCCGGGATCTAAAATTACCCTACACACACACACACACACACACACTCACACACTCACACACTCAGATTTTCTCCCTTGTGGACAGTCGCTCTCCGAGCAGGAGACACTGCCTTTGTGTGTATTCCTACTATGCGCCAAGCGCTGAGCTGAGCACTGAGGCTACATCTGTGAATAAGACCCTCGTGGAGATTAGTGTTGGTGCGTTTCATTTGCAGTGTGTGTGTTTGGGGGGAAAGCATGGGATATTTTAATTAACTGATAATATTTTAATTAAATTTCAAGTGTTCAAACACGAGAAAACCGTCAGAGTTTTCGCATTATAGGAATGTGTTCACATGATAGAACTGTGTTGCTGTGTGCCCCTCAACCTGGAGTTCAGAAGGCAGTGTCCTGTGTATAAAGTCTCACGGTACCTATGCATAGTAGCTGTTCATGAAATAGCAACTCCTTGACTTTGAGCAAAGTTAAAATTTGCCCTTTTCTTGGAGGAGTCTGAGGCCTGGGTTCCTAGCTCCAGAGGGACTGTGACCTCTGTACAACCCCAGGGGTCATGCCTTGCCTCTGCTTGGCTGCCAGTCACCCTGTTTCCCACCCTGGCTAACTTGCCCTGTAGCTTTGCACATGAGTTGGCCATAGTGCAACAGCACTGGGATGGCAGAGCAGCTCTGAGCGCCCCCCACCAGAGGTTTGCACACCTTTCCTGCACTGTGTGGAGAAGGAGCACCCCCTTCACACCCCTCCCCCTCAGTTCTTGCACAAAGTCTCCTGGCGAGACTGGCTTCTTGAACTGAGCTCTTTGTAAGGAACCTTCCTTTCTGGAGCTGTGCTGCCATCTAGTGGCAGACATGCGCAAGGTTGGGGGAGGAATTGCAGAGAATGTAGCGAGGGGCAGGAATGACTTCACCTTTGAACTGCTGCCAGATTTCAGCTGCTTCTGGTTTGGTCCGAGAGGCCCAGAAAGGTGCTTTCTTCTGGGAGATCTGCTTCCTTTAATAATGGTGCAAGAGGAGCGATGTGCACTCACATTTCCTAGTGAGAAAGGAGGTCTGGAATTTCAAGCCATCTTTGGAAATATGGGTCACTCCACAGTGTTAGGGTTTTTAACCTCCAGCTGCCCCCCAAAAAAGCCAAAGCAGATTTTAGCACTCACAGAGAAAAAAAAAACTGTTAGCATTGGAGACCAGCTTGTTTTTCTCACAGGAGAGCAGAAAACATAATCTTGCGTGTGGCTTTTTTCTTTCGCCATAGATGGAAGGGAAGGATTCTTTACAACACCCCACTTTCTCCAGGACTAATTTACCATGCTCCAAACATGCCTGCCTTTTTTCATTTCATCTCTTAATTCCAGATGTTGAGATCTGGAAGAATCCTCCCATTTTACACACGCAAAAGCAGAGGCCCAGGGACGGCAAGGCGTGCTCCTGGCCACACAGCCAGTTAGTGTGGTTTGAGGCCTGAGCTCTGGGTACTGACAAGCATCTGACCCTCACCTCGGTAAGCGAAGTGAGTCCCGCTGCTCAGGCTGAATGGGACGCTGGTGAGCTGGCGTCTGCCTTGTTCTGAAGACGCCTGATTGATGGGCACATTTTTTTCTCTGATTGCACGTATTTTCAAGTTTTAGTTTTAGCCTCTTTCCCTCTGAGCACGGTTAACCAAGAGTATCTCAATAAAGGAGAGAGACAAGGTTTTCACCAGGGGTGTGCTGCAGGAGAGGCAGCAGGAGAGGGTTCTGGGATCCCGTGACTCTGAGCAAGCCCAGTGCCCTGCATCTCCGTCCTCTGCAAATGAATTTGCTCATATCCATCTTGGTCCTTCATCACGATAGTAAAGGACAAAGACCTTTGCGACGTTTAGGGGACAGGGCCGAGCGTCTCCTCCCCAAGATTTCCGCATGATGTGTCAGAGGGAAGAGTTTTAACAGCCAAGAGAAAAATGGCATTTCCTGGCACCAAGTCAAAAGCAAGCTAATTGGTTGCCAAGGAGTTGGGCCAGGCAACTTATTTTGAGCTTATCCGTGAGTATCATTTTCCATGAGGAGTCAAAAGACTATTAATTCGGTGATTCAGACATAAACAGTGAATTACTCCTACAGGGCCGCAGCGACCTGGGCTGGGTCTCGTGAGCCGACTTTCTGGGTGGGCAGGCAGCAGCTTGCATGGAAGTCAGGTTGTGGGGGGGCGGTCAGGGCAGCCAGAGAAGAAAAGAAATGGAAGAAAGTAGGGTCTTGGCAGCAGCTACCTGGGCTGTCACTGTTTTCAATGGAGTCTGACATTTGAAGCCTGAGAGGAGCCGTCAGCTACTTCAGAGCTTTAGGGGCCGTTGACAGTGGGCCCGCCTTGCAATCTCGCAGCCACGTCCTAATGAGCATCATTAAAACGGTCTGGATCCCAGCCCTCGGCCCAGACAGCAGGTCAGCCTGTGGGTTTCAGACTGTCCTCTCCTCCTGCCTTCCTCTCCAGGAGTGGGAGCTGGTGGTGCTGGGGAAGTTGAAGTGGAACCTAGCTGCGGTCACCCCTCATGACTTCATTGAGCACATCCTTCGCAAGCTGCCGCCACAGAGGGAGAAGATGTCTTTGATCCGCAAGCATGCGCAGACCTTCATCGCTCTGTGTGCCACCGGTAAGGACGGCCTTGAGCAGCGGCAGGCGGGGAAGCCCTGGGGCGGGGGGCTGCCGGGGTCAGGGTCAGAGGAGGTGGCTGGGGTGTGCAGGGAAGGGCTGCTCTTGAGCAGTCTAGAGTCTGAGGTTTCATTCCCAAGTTGCTTTTTCTTTAACTTTATCTGACCTGCTATATCCTCTTTCTCTGCTAAACTCATAAATGGTTTATGGGGACAGGTGTGGTAAGGGAAAAAAAAATTAGTGCCTGTTAAAATACTCTTTATGATGTCTAAAGTGCTCTTTGAAGATTATATATACTGCTCACTGCTTGTGTTTAAATCTTTAATCTTTTGAGGAAAAGGATGGCTTGGAGATAAGCCCAAGAGGAAATTTGGAGGTGAGGGTGGGGGCAGATATAGGTTAAAGGAACAACGTCAGATAAGTCAGATAATGCGCTGCCTGCCCTGATAAGACCCAAAGGAGAGCAGAGGAATTCTCTTTCCTCTGGGCATTTATTGCCTGTTCCCACTGCCTGCTGGGGAGTGACCCTCGCTGGTTTTCAGCCAGTATTCCCCTTCTGGTACTGCACTGGTTCCGATGCTGCACTGGCTAGCCACAGGCTTGCAGCCTTTAAGGTTGCAACTGGCTTTTGGGGTGTTAAAAGCTTTCCACCCTTCACCCACTCGCTGTGCACTTTCCTAATAAACTGAAGGCAGTGATGTGAGGCTGTCTAATTGAGCTGAACCTTGGCTGGTTTCTGCTGTTTCGTCTTGATGGTGGCCATGGCAGAGACCCTGGGACCTTAATCATTTAGGGCAGAGCTGTCAGGAGTTTCTATTTTCCCAGCTAGAAGTGTTAGGTACTATTGGCAGACTGTTAGGGGTGGTTCAGCTCAGATGTGCCACTAGAAATGATCAATGTACAGTCTGTAGCTGGGGCTGGAGGCCACTGTGTTCAGTACCTTGTTACACTTTATGCCGGGTTTGTGCAGATAGTTATATAATATGCAATAGTGTATACTCTCTGTGTTCACAGTCAAAAGGTCAAGCTTTGCTACTTAATCAGCGGGTGACCTTGGACAGACTCTTTAACCTCTCTGAACCTCAGCACCTTCATCTCCAAAATGATACATCCAGGCAGACCTTTTCAGAGCGGTTGGTTAGGAACATGAAAATAAGGAAGAGGTTGGAGGGAAAGTGCTCTGTAAACCGAGATGCGCAGCGTAGGACGGCGGGCGTGCCAGTACTGAACCGCGCTTTCAGCCCGGCTGCCCTGGTCCAGGCGGCGTGTGCCGCAGCCTCTGGTGCCTACTCTGCTCTGGCAGGTCCACGTGCTTTGCCATGGCCATCTCCAGTGACTGTCCCGAGCCCCACTTTCGCTTGTCCTGCCTTCCTGAGCCAGACTGGCCTCAGGGCTCGCACATGTGCTCTGCCGCCCTTTGTGGGAGGGTAGGCTGCCCTCCCTGCGGCCTGAGGGGGGCCTGCGAACGTCCATGGACCCTTGCTGTCTTTCCCTCCTTCCCGTCCGCTGTCTGGCCTGAGCCCTGAGGTCAGTCCCTGGCTGACCTGTCATTCCGACTTCCAGGCTCCGCTGTCCCTGCCCTCTCCCGTCTTGATTCACTGTGGGGGAGGGGTCGGCCAGTCCTTTCTCTCTGGCCGAGGGACAGCTGACCCTTGACCCTCAACTCCCCCATTACCCAGCTGTTGAAAGTCAGAGTTCTGCGCTGACCTTGTCTCTTGACTGGCAGATCTTTGGGGTCTGTTGGCTTCTCCCTCCTCTCTGGTCTCTGACTGGGGTAAGGGTGCTGGGTGGAATTACCCAGGCGTGGGCAGGTCCCCAGATCTGTATAGGCCCATTCTCTGAAGTCAGGGAGCCCATCCCCCACCCAGGGCCTTCTTGCCCAGATTCTCGGGGTAGCTGCCAACTTTGAGGCCAGTACAGGGAGCCTGGGCTTCAGGGCCAAGGTCCGCAGGGAGGCAGAGGCGGTCCTGAAGACCCCGTTTAGGGACCTGAGCTAGTGCAGTGAGGGTGGGGAAGATAGGAGAAAGAGCACCCCAGCCAGACAGAAAGTACAGCCGTGCACACCTCAGGCACTAACCTGTCAGCGGAGCGGGAGGTTTGCAGACGTTCCCTGCATCTAGACACCTCACTGTCTCACAAGGCTCTTCTTTCCCTGGTCTGCACTTGAGCGCCTGAGTCACTTAGAATCCCTGCCATGTGGAGGTTCACAGCAGGCAGCCTTTCCCGGGGAGGTGAGAGCCCCCGGCACCCAGCACTGTCTGGGAGTAGCAGGCACAGGTAGCTGAGGGCCAAAGGCACAAAAGCACCAGCTGCTCCGGCCTGAGCTAGCGCTCCCTGCCTGCTCCTGCCCGCCACCGTGGCCCTTCTCCCTGTCCCGGCTTTCAGCTGCCTGGAGCTGGCACAGTGCTGCAGCCAGGGTCCTGGAGGCTGCCTGGGAAGGGGGCTGGTGCACAGGAGCTGGGCGTAGTGCAGCCGTGTGGCCGGTTCATGGGAAAAGCAAGCCGGTTGTGAAAGAGCTGGCAGTCGGTCCGCAGCACGCGTGGAGAGCGTATGTGTGTGAGAGGGGAGAGAGCAAGAGGGGCCACAGCAGGGCGGCCAGCTCGCTCTCCTTTACCCGGCTCCGCGGGAAGAGGGCGGCAGTGCAGAATGGTGCCTCCTGTCTGTCCTTATCTTGTGCATGCAAGGGTTGGGGGGGGAAGGGGGCTCCTCAACCACCTGGTACTCGGCCCTGCATCTGTGGGGTCTTACAGGTGCTGACGTCCCCATCCAAGAGCTGTGGGTACGGGAAAGACAGAACTGAGTCTGGCTGCCCCTCTGCTTGAAGCCTCAGGGCTCCACATCAGGAAAGACCATGGGGAGTCCCAGATCGCACCCTGACACTGGACTCTCGAGACATGATGTCACGCTCAGTGGATGACGCCAGCTAGCCTGGAAGACAGGATGGCACTGACCTTGCACTGGGCACAGGGCTGGGGGGGAGGGCACCCCACATCCCCTCTTGTAGTGTTTGGCGACCACTCAGGGCTTGCACCCAGCTGTTTGTGCCCACGCACGGAAGCCCGAGGCTGACGCCACGATGACAACTGTCCCTGCCTCTGCACCCAGGCCATCCCTTAGTTTCTGTACTCAAGCTGCAAGGCAGTGCAACTCAGGGGAATGAGATGGCCGGACCCTCCATCCAGGGTGGGGTGTGGCCCAGGTAGTTGCAGGGAAAGACAGGTTGAAACCCGCCTTTCCACCCGTGTGCCTCTGATCTGCCTCCTCAGCGGAGCGTCAAGGGGCCCAGGGGAAGTGGGTCTTGAGCCAGGAGTCTCAGTTCTTCTGTGAACGCCTGTCTCACTTCCCGTGTGGCTGGAGGATGAATGAATAGCAGGCCAGTCAGCCTCCCTCCTCAACCTTGGGCGTGCATGCGTGGGCTTCCCATGCCCCACAGGACATGGGGTGCTGAGCCTGTCCTGGGGGTGGCAGGTGAGGTGTGCTGAATGAGCACCCCTTTTCTGGTCCTGCAAACTTCCAAGGACTGCAGGTTGGAGGAAGGGAAAGGAAGGGGGAAGGAGCCTGACCTGGGCTTCATGGCTCCCCTTGGCCTTAGAACAAGTGCCTCTCTCCCCCTAGTGGTGAACAAAAGCTAAAGCAGTCACTTTGGAACTTCAAAGCCAGGGCCACCTAGGCTAAAACCGCGGCACTGAATGTAATATAGGCAGGACTGTGCAGTCCCGCCCAGCTAGCTAGCTGTTTATTGATTGTATTTTTTACTAGAAGCCATGTGTGCCCATCAGGTAGATGGAGAGAGAAAAAGTGAGGAAACACCTCAGCGGGGATAGTTTCACCACAGTCCCCGAATGGGGTGCTCCTCTCAGGGCTTGGGGCACACACACACTTAGCCTGGCGTGTTTTTCAAGCTGTGGTTGGGACCCAAACCTGCGGTCAGCCATGTGGAATCCCGCTGCCCGAACCACCATACCACCCGGTGGCCCCGCGTGGTGTTACCGTATCTGTTTAGCTCAGAACACCTGCCTCAGTGAAACCCCCCCAGTTTGTTGCATACAGAGCGAGTCTCCCTGCCCTTGTCCGACCTTTGGGCTCCTATGGCACCCTTGAGAGGCTCAGCAGCTTACATGAGATCGCGTGAGTTGGGAACTTGGCTGGGACCAGACCCGTCTCTTGACTCCGGAGCCAGGGTCCTTTCTGTGGTGCTTTCCTTCCACTTGTGATCGGAACGCGTGCCCTGACTTCCGTGGTGGAGTGTGGGAGGTGGCGTGGCCGAGCTAGCTCTTCAATCCCTGGCAAGTCGTAAAGAGCCGGATCTGGAGGGCAGGCATCCCTGTCTGAACCCCAGAGCCAGTGCTCATCGCCTGTGGTGACATCAGACAGACCCCTAACCGGTCACAGTGTCACGACTCGCCTGGAAGAGCAGGCGTTGGCAACGGCCGACTTTCGGGCTCCTTTCATTGCTACCTCACCATTACCACCACTGGCACAAGCATCGTGCAAGACTCCAACAGAGCTGCCTTGGTGCCTGCCTGGGGGCTGGGGTTCCCCTAGGGCCTGTCACCACCGTCACAGGACGCAGGGAGCAAGGCGAGGTGCCCTCACTGTGGGCACCGTTCCTAGCCCTGGGGTTCCGCATCTGAGTGTGTAGGATGTGCTGGGAATCCCTATCTTTCATTCACTGTGTGCTCGGGCTCTTTCCTCTCTCCCACGGGCCCTCAGGTTCTCCTTCTTACACAACAGCAGGAGGTTCTGAGGACCCAGTGAGGTCGTTTCCGAGACACGTGCACAGGAGGATAGATTCTCCGGGAAGCACAGCACCCTCGTCCTTCCTGGCCTCCCCAGGGTTGGCCTGCAGTCCAGCAAGGCTGGGTGCCTTTCTCCTCGCCCCTCCAGAAGCTGAACAGCCACTGCAGCAGGCAGACCTGGCCGCTCCTTGCCCCACAGGGAGACCCAGCAGCAAGAGCAGTGGAGGGCACAATGATGGTGGTGGTGATGGCGAACGAGTCACTGTGTGTGTGCAGGGGTGGTTTTAACCCTCACAGCCACACCGCAAGGTGGGTACACTTGCCATCCTTACCACAGGCAGGAAGACAGCTAGAGGGTCAGGTAAAATGCTCGTGTTTACGTAGCTGAGAGGGGGTAGCTGAGCGGTCTGACTCCGGAGCTGCCCTCTGAGTTGGTGAACCGCATCACCACAGGGATCTGTTTCTGTTGGAGGTGAGCGGAGCTCCCGGCTCTGGGATGGCCTCTGTCCCTCGTGGCGTGGCGTATGGCTGCTCCTGCTTTGTTCCAGTCCACAGATGCAGCAGCCTGGACTGAGACCCTGCTGTGTCTGGTGGGAATCTGGAACAGGAGTGGAGGCCACCCACCCTGCTGGCGCTGCCTCCCACCGCGTGGAGTTGTTGGGCTCTGCTGTCCAGGCCCTTCCCACCTCCATGGAGAGCGCTTAGAAGTGTCTCCATTGCTCCTCTCCACTCGAGCGCCCCGTGTCAAGAAGCTTCTCTAGAAGTAATGGGTGTAGTTTATAACACACCATGCTGTCTACTATTACTGTCTGAGGAGTTGGTACTCCGGCCTCAAAAGAGTGTCTGCTTGGGAAGAGAGTTTTACATTTTGGGGAAGTCACCCTGAGGCAGGGAGAAACCCATTGTAATGACTTGATTTAAGTGAATCGCTGGTCGGTTCATCGCTCTGCCCCCGGCTGTGGGAGAAGGGTGTCTCAGAAAGTCACAACATCACATCTCATCACTTCGGGTGGGCAACCAAGGGGGTTTGGTCTCCCCCAGTGTGCCTTCTGCACTAAGGCATAGTTTATTGGTATCTTTGACCAAGAGATTAAGAGGTTTTTGGAGAGGTTTTTATGTGACTTTTATTCGTTCAAATATTTTTTAAATGTTGTACAAACTTACCACGTTTCTTCCACCTAAGAGGACAGTGGTTTTCTGTGTGTCTAGCTCATCCATACACATACATGTAGGTGTATGTATATTTACAGAAGAGTGTATTGTTATAGCACACACACACGCATTTGATTTGCCCCTTCTCCCAAGTGGATGCTGCACATTTTACCATCCTGTTAACATGCAGCGGGGGGCCAGCGGGGGGCTTGCTGATATTTACTCTTCCTACTGCAGTGGGTCCTCATACTTTCTAAGCTGTCTGCTCATTTAAACAACAACAACGAAAAGATGCTGGTCATGATCCATAAATTTCCTGACCCATTAATGAGTTGCCAAGGGGAGTTTGAAAAACACTGATCAACCAGACCCCCTTATTAGCCCATTGGGAACCTGGAGCCTGAGAAGGAGGAAGTGACTTAACCCAGGCCAGTCCGGCTCTAGCTGTGGAGCAGGCGCCGTCTGAGCATCTGCCTGATCCAAGCAGAGCGGGGACACGCTCAGGGTGCTAGGGGACACCACCTGCTCCTGCTGTGGGCAGCAGGAGTGGTGCTCAGCCTGGCCTGGCCTTGTCGTGGGCACTCTGTCCACTTAGTCCCTGAGCTAAGTTCATGCACACGGTGCTCCCCAATTCTGTGGGTTGAGGGTAGAGACCCCCAGACTATCCACACGGACCCTCTACATTCCAGAATTAACTCGTGTGCTGGAAGTCAGAGTTGGTTTGCATGCATTGAGACCACAAAGACAGGCATGAACGGGGTGTGTGTCCTGGTCTGAGGCCTGTGGCAGAGTGGGGGTGGAGGCCAGGGATACTTTCCTGGCAGATGCTCCCATCAGGGCCTTGGTGGGCCTAGGGCCAGGGGCTGGCTGCCTCGTTTGTGTTGTGAGTGTCACAGGGGGAGCTAACGAGGTTATTGGGCAGAGAGATGCTCTCCAGTGACCATGTGGGAGAGACCTACAGCAGAGCAGGAGGCAGAGAGGCTGGCTTAGCCACACCATCCATGGGGAGTGGGCAAGCAGAGGAGTTGGTGGGCAGCAGGCTGTGGGTGCAGCACAGATCCGTGCCCACGGCCTTACAGAGGTGGGTGTGGGGGTCGGGCAGAGGGAGGAAAGCCAAGGAGCCCAGCAGATGGCCAGGCTGGCTCTGTGTTCATGGGATCGTGCCGGGCTGGGAGGGGAGGCTGTGTGTGGTGCAGCTCCATGGTGCCTGAGAGTGCTGTGGATTTGGAGCTGGGCAGTGGCGCCATTAGGAGCGTTTCCATAGGGTGTGCTCCGTACTGACGCGTTGGATAGGAGGAAGAGGAAATACTCCCCGTAGGCTGAGCTGGCTTTTTGGTTTTACTTTGCTGTAATTTGAAGTGTGATCCGTATTGCCCTCTAAACCTGGCCTCCTGTCCCAGCTTGCACCTCCCACGGCTACCCAGAGTAAGTGTGCTGCAGTGGTACGGAAGCTAGAGCCCGTGTGCTAGGTGGGGTTCCTTCCACTCCAGGATGGTCCCTAGGACAAGTGACGGAACTGTAACCTCGCTAACATTTCAGTGCAGGCAGCAGTGAGCTTAAATTGCCAAGAGTCCCAAGTTTTGCCAGCGAGGTAGCATGGTAGTTAAGACAGCTGGATCCCACATGGCTGACAGTGCGGCTGGAGTCCTGGACCCAGTGGCTTGAAAAACACACCAGGTGTATTGTGTGTGTGCCCCAAATCTCAAGAGAGTGAAGAGGACCTGCAATATGGTCATCCCTCTTGAGGAGGTGCTTTCTCACTCACTCTTCTCTGTCTTTGGCAAGTGCACGTGCCCTATAGCAGACAAACAACAGAAAGTCCCAGGGCCTCTTCCACACCATGAGGGAGACACTTGTGTGCACCTGATCCGGCTGATGTGTGCACTCAACGGGCCACAGTGTGGACTGTGTTGCGTATGGCGGTGGTTGCTATTTGCCACAGCAGGAGTGAAAGTGTAGTGTGGCTACCTGCACTTTTCTGTGATGGACCAAGCAATCGCTGGGCTGTGGTCACCAGTCCCTTTGGCGGGGGGCTCAGGAAGATGAGGGTCTGGTCTCCCAGGCAGAGCCCCCTTGTACATCAGCGCTTCCTCTGCTTTTTGCTGTCAGAGAGATGGAAGGGGAGACTGGGTTGAGCCCCCCCCCCCCAGTTTATACTCCTTTTGCAGTTCTCTGCAGCAAATCACTTTTTTTTCTCAAGTAAGAAAGTGGGGTCTCCAAACCTAAGAGCCATAAAATCAACACCAAGCCAGCCATCCTTCTGACCAGGCTGCAGAAGTAGTCTTTGGTGCTCGACCAAAGACCTGGCCTCTGTCCTAGTGTCCTGAGGATCCTTGACATTGGGCTAAATTGCAGAACTTAAGCCCCCACTCAGCCCTTCTCTGGCATCGCTGTTTCTCTGACTTGCTTCCTTTCCTTAATGAAATTGCACCTCCCCCCCCCCCCTTGATTGTTTGCTTGTTTGGGGCCCTGTCAGTCCCTGATGCCTATCTAGCGAATACGGCAGGGTTACATCTGGATTGTCATTTTCGTCAGATCTTGCCTGATCCCCCAGCGGCTTGCACGTTTCCTCCTGTGACGCCGAGAAGCCTTGGTTTGTCCTGCTCGGGTAGTGCAGGGAGAACCTGCTCTGTGCTGGCTCCGGACCAGCCCACTCTGTCCACCATCCCCCCAGTGCAGACCGTGCCTCGCTCACCTGCCGCCCCCAGGAGTGAACCTTGCACATGCACCCCCTCCCGTGACTATGGGGACTTGGGACCCTCTGAATTTGCTGTGTGCACTCAGATGAACTCTTACCCCCTGCCTCAGTCTCTCCTTTAAATCTGGAGCAGCCACAGTGAAGGCAAATAACTAAGTAAAGGGCTTCTTGTGAGGAGGCGTAGGGAGAAGGTGCTGAGAGGACCAGGGCCCTCGTGCAGCCGGCCTGCCGTCAGCGTATTTCTGACCAGCTGCGTAACGAGGGAGCTCCTGGCCCCAAACCCCTCTGTGTCCTGACCTCCTGCCTCTTGCTCCTCACAGACTTCAAGTTCGCCATGTACCCGCCATCCATGATTGCGACCGGGAGCGTGGGTGCGGCGATCTGCGGGCTGCAGCACGACGAGGAAGTGAGCTCACTCACGTGCGATGCCCTGACCGAGCTGCTGGCCAAGATCACCAACACGGACGTGGTAGGTCACGGCTGCCTCTGGCTCAGACCGCCTGTCTCTCCCCAGCTCAGAGAAGAGATAGTCGCTTTGACTTGAATTGATGTCAGAAGTATTTGGGGGAGGAAGGTGCTGTTTTTATAAAGCAATACCTGAGGTAGTTCCAAATGTAGCAGGTGAGGCTGCCCTGTAAGGTGCTGAAAGCCTGCGTGTCAGAAAATACAATGAAAGACTAGCACACAGGTAGGAGGTGCGGAACGGGACAGTTGACTAATTGCCCTGCATGGCGTGGGCTTGCCGGTGGGTCTGGGTGCTGGCTTCGTTTCCGTTTAAGTGTATGTGATCAGGCGGCCTTTGCCCTTGTGGAGTGCCTCCATGTCTGCTCACACACTCCGAGGCTGAAGACACAGAGGGGAGACGGACAGCCAGACGCAGGAATCCACTGCAGTGGCAGGGACAGAGACGGGTGCAAGAGGTGCTCACGCCGGGGATGGCAGGCCTGCAGCCCCTCCCTGCGCATGGCCCTCTTGCTCGGTGTAGCATTGGATTAAAAAGTACTTAAAAAACTAAAGTGCCGCACGAATTCAGTAAACTATTAGAAGCTGTAGATGTTTGCTTTCCCCTTTTTGTGTGCCCTGTGAACAGTCCAGACGATGCAGCTTCTGGGTGTCAGAACTTAAAGCACCTGAGAAGAATGGTTTTGAGACAGACCAGGGTCAAGTGAGGGGCCAGACTCAGCTGGTGGGAACTGCAGTGCAGACTGGCCCTGAGAGAGGTCACGGAGGCTGTTCCTCTATTTCCCATGGAAGGAGCCAGTCGGCATCAGGGGACACGATGACAGAGCAGGGACCCAGCCTGAAATCTGTCTCGTTACCCTTGCTGTAGCTTCAGGGAGCTTTTTGTTCAAAACAGTCTTTTGGTTTAAAGGCAGCTTGAGAGAGGGGTGCTGGCTCTGAGGCCGTCACGCATCACCACGGGGAAGCTCCAGAATGCAGCTTCATAGTGATGCCCTCCCGATGTCCCAGGGGGCTTAGAATGCTCTAAATGGTGCTAGGGTAAGGGATCGTATATTTTCAGGCCCAAGCAGGAGGTTAAGCCTCGGAGAACCAAGGCTGCATCTTGCTTGGCATTTTGTTACCAGCCTGAAGAAATGGCCCAGGGAGGTCTGGAAGGGCTGGATGGATCTCCCTGGGAGTCCTCCTCCGAAACAGTTCTCAGATATGTTTTTAAAGTGCTGGCTGTAGGACATAGGCCTTTTCAATACAAAAATATAGATTAAAGGAGATCCCTCTAGTCCTGCAGGCAGAATGCTTCTTGAATCCTCCAGGGAGACATCGTGGACAGGACTTTGCATTTACAGAAATGGTATTCTTCCTTCCGAATGTCTTGTTAACAAGGCTGCCTTACAACAGGACGGTCCCAACCGGTGTAAGGCAGGCCCTCCAAAGCTAGAAGAGGAAGGCGTTGGTGACAGAGGCTGACCTTCCCGCTGGACACTGCCACCTTGTTCAGATATTCGTAGGCTCCTTGACTGGCCGACTGCCCACCCCATCTCCTCCTCTCTTTCCCCCCACGCCCTTACTGGTTTCAGGTGGACAGTCACTCCTGCAGGGTGCCACTGCAGCTCTTGGGGTGCTTTTGCCAGACTGCAGACCTACATGAGTGTCATCTCGTCCTGGAGAACCACTGCTCCTTGTTGGGTGCTGTCACAAGTTCATTCAGGGCAGGTGTCCGACTGGGTTCAGTGGCTGGAAAGCCAGCTTAGCAGTCTCCCCCAGAAGTTCCAGCTGTTGAGTACGCCCCTTCTTTCCATAGTGGGCCTGCGTGGTGTTTCCTGGGGGTGCGTGTATATCCCTCCTTTCACCAGTGGGCCCAGGGTTAAACATTTTATCACTTTTTCTCACTAGAGAGAGACTGGAAGAGAGAAGCATCCTCCAATTGGGCATGGTCGTGCTGCAGTCCTATTGCCTGTTTTTCCATCCATCATGACTTTGGATGTGCGTGCACACACACTGTGTTTTTCAAGCTCCTGGAGCTGGAATTTGAATGACAGTCAGCCATGTGGGATCTGGCTTCTTACACACGTGATATGACCACTGTGCTACAGGGCCAGCCCTAAACATTTGAGCATTAAAAGTGAACCGCGTGGGGCCAGGTGGTGTAACTGTTAAGGCGCTGGACTCCCACATGGCTGATTGGAACTCAGGCTGGGCGTGTGTGCATGCGTGCCTAAAATCCCAAGAGGAGAACGGAAGAGAAGGGATTGCAGCATGGCCATGCCTCCTGACGGGTGATTTTTCACTTTCTCTCTCTCTCTGTCTCTGGTGAGAGCACATGCCCTATAGCAAAAAGCACTAAAAAAAAAATAAAATAAAATAATAATAATAATGAAATAGGCACCATGTATGTAGTAAAACGTAAAATTCATACCACTTTTTCAAAAACAAATTTGAGACTTTCCAGACTTAACCTCTGGTACCCCAGAGTTTTAATCACTTTGTTCCTCGGAATATCTTCAGCAGCTCAGGGCTAGGCTGTGTGTACGCACACAGCTTTCCAAGAGTTAAATCTCTCGTCCGTGAGCTTCTGTCCTCTGCAGAGGTGACGTGCAGAGTGAGGGTAGTAGAAGGACTAGACCTGAGGGTGGATTAGCATTTGGAGGGAAGCGACCTTTGCTTTACTGAGCCCTGTTTACCGTTTCATGAGTTAAGAAGCGGCATATTTCCAGCTCTTATTCTCTATTTCTGGAAGAACTTGCTGAAGGCCCAGTTGTGACAGTCTGCTGCATCACGAGGCATAGAGATGAGAAAGGAGTGGTCCCCAGGCACCTCTGCAGTTGGGGTGGGTAGTTGGTACATGGAAAATAAAAGATGATATTCTTACTTTCGAGGAACTTTCTGGTGTACAAGAGAAAGGTATGCAAAATCCTAGCTGAGTCGCATCGTGATGCATGTGAAATTGCATGTTACGAACTGTGCAGAAAGAAATCAATTCAAAGGAAGGAGCTTATGATATAAAAGGCAGGCCTCCCAGGGGACTAAACTTGGTCATAGAAAATGTCCTTGGGGAACAGCAGGTGGCATCCTGTCACTGGACTTCCATGTAGTCAACCGTGGTTTAAGCCACCAGACCTGGTTGCTTAAAACCTAAGCCGGGAACGTGTACTTGTGTGCCCCAAATCCCGAGAGAATGGAGAAGGGATTGCAGCATGGCCGTCCCTGCCGAGGGGTGATTTCTGGCTTTCTGTCTCTGTCTCTCCGGCAAGCGCACATGCCCTATAGCAAAAATCTCTCAAAAAAAAAAAAAAAAAAAAAAAAAAAAAAAAAGTCCTTGGAATGAAAACAGAATGTGATGTGGATATGAAATGTCTACATGCTACAGCGTACATGAGCCTTGAAAATAAAGGGCCAGCAGGTAGCAGGAGGGTTAAGACAATGAGTCCCACGTGGCTGACTTCATGGTTTGAGTCCTGGACTAGCAGCTTGAAAATCACACCAGGCGTTGGGACCAGTAGTTAGCGTAATGGCTATGTTGCTGGACTCTCATGTAGTCAACCTTGATTCGAGTCCTGGACCCAGTGGCTTAAACTCACGCCGGGCGCATGTGCGTGCATGCCCAAGATCCCGAGGAGAATGGAGAAGGGATTGTGGCGTGGCCATCTTCCCTGGGGGGTGATTTCTTGCTTTCTATCTATCTGTCTCTCTGTCTTTCTGGTGAGCACACGTGCCCTATAGCAAAAACCTCTCTGAAAAAAAAAAAAAAAAGAAAAGAAAAGAAAATCACACCAGGCACATGTGCATATGTGCCCAAAATCCCAAGAGGAGAATGGAGAAGTGATTACGGTGTGGCCATGCCCAATGGGGGGGTTATTTATCACTTTCCCTCTCTGTGTTTCTCTCCAGCAAGGACACACACCGTATAGCAAACTGAAAAAAAAAAAAAAAAAAAAAAAAAAGGAAATATTACGCTAGGTGACATGAGCCAGACACAGAAAGGTGCTGTATGATTTCACTTACATGAGGTACTTAACGTGGCCAAATTCACAGATGCAGAAAGTAGAATAGATGTTGCCAGTGCCTGGGGAGTGGGGAGACAGGGCATTCTTATTTAATGGGTATGGAGCTGCAGTTTGGAGGGTGAGAAAGTTCTGGACATGGAGATTTCTGGTGGTTACACGGCAAGGTGAATGTGCTTAATGCCACTGTACATTTAAAAATAATTAAAATGGCAAATTTCATGTTATGGACATTTCACCACAATAAAAAGCATATAGGAGCCAGCAGGTGGCGTGGTGGTTAAGGGCACTGGACTCCTACGTGGTCGACCATGGTTTGAGTCCAAGACCTGGGGGCTTACTTCCTCTATCACTCTCTCTCTGGAAATATTAAAGTAATGATAATAAAGTTAAATAAGATAATTATTTTTTAAAAAGAAACATACATGTACATACATGGAGAAGATATACACGCATGCGCACACACACATGGAGTACCTCGGGGCGACACTGTGAAATGCCCGTAAGTTTCTCTTGGGCTCTCCCTTGGAGAAGTCAACTACAGGTGACCCTTGACCAGCTTGGGGTGAGGTGTTGCCCCCCCATGCAGTTGTAAATGTGCATATAATTTTTTTTTTAAGAGAGATTTTTTGCTATAGGGTGCGTGCACTTGCCAAACAGACAAGAGAGATGAAAGTGAGAAATCACTCCCAGGGGGATGGCCATGCCACAGTCCCTTCAGCACCCATGCACGTGCACCCGACGTGAACTTTAAGCTGTCAGGTCCAAGACTCGAACCCTGGTTGACTACATGGGAATCCAGTGACATAACCATTACACCATCTGGTGGTCCCAAATGAGCTTTTAACTTTTAACTCTAGCCCATTGCTGAGCGGGCAGGCAGCTGCCACTACAGCCCGCAGTCTGCAGTTCACAGTGAGTAATTCCACCGTAAGGTCGTGACTTTGTTCTGTTTCTTGGGATCCCTTCCTGCATCACTAGTGCACTTTGTAAGGGTCCCATAGTTTAATTCAAGTCCCTCAAGACTTCCATTCAAGACTTCCAGTGTTGCACTAAACATAGTGGGAAATGTCTGAGAGCCATGTGAGTTTCACCCTTCACTAGAGAGATGAACTGCGTGTGGGGGCCCCGGGCATTTTTAGGGCATGCTGCCCTTGAGTTCAGGCAGGAGATGGTTACAAAGTTGCTACAGTAGGAGGCATGAACTAGAGTTCATTTCATGCAGTTTCCATGTAATGTTGCATCTTTATGTTTGTGTACCTGGACTGGGAAGGTTTTTTTTTTTTTTTAAGTCATTGCAAATCTCCAAAAATATTTCACTGTATTTATTGAAAATAAAAATCACCAATAAGTGGACCCACACAGTCCAGGCCCTGTTGTTCAAGGGTCAGGAGTACACACAGACAGAGGACCACATCCTGCTCCCAGCCCTGAGGCGTGGACAGCGGGGCAGTTTACCTTGGAGTTGCAGCAGCACTCCACTGAGCCCTGCCTGGGCACTTCATTATTTATGATCTCTTCAACTTGGGCTGTCTGTCACTTCAAGTAAGAAGTCATGGATTGTGAGATCGGGCTGTTGAAAGAGGGTCCCAGTGATTCGTTTAAGATGGCTCATCAGCCAGCCACAGATAGCTTTGATAGGAGGGACCCAGGGGGCTCAAAGGGGGCTCTGAGAAAGTCAGTCTTTGTTGCTGTTCCGGTTGCCAAAATAAGCCGGAATGCTTCACTCCAATGAGGAGGCCGAGTGAGAAGCCTGACAGTTTTACAGGGACTTTCATTTTAAGTACTTCATCCTGCCAGCCCTAAGAGCTGCTGAAAACAGACACCAGCCGAGAGGCAGTGGGTCCAGGGCAGGGGAGCTTCTACCGGGGCGATCGCCTGCCCTGTGCCCTGGGCACCTTGCCCTGCTTGCCTGGGTCCACGCGGGTCTCTCTTCCGTCTCCCGCACACCCTGGCCGTGCCAGCGTTTATCTCACTGTGACTTGTCTACAGGAGCTCTTGAACAAGGCCCAGCTTTTCCTCGGCTCTTCATCCGGAGCCCCTGGCAGAGTCGCTGGGACTGATGCTGAGGAGAGGGTGGGAAGGAGGAAGGAAGGAGTGGGAGACAAAGGACAGGCAGAGGGTTCCAAGGGATGGGAGCGCTGGGCCCCCCTCTCCGGACGGCTGTATGTTTTGAAGCATCAATTATACAATCGGCGTTTCCTGAGTTTTACTCGATTATCTTCAAGCAAGTCACTTGATTTTCACATAACACAGGTCCACTAATTCACTGATAAAACAAGTGGAATCGAGGTCCCCAGGCCATAAAACTGTGGTGACATTACCGGAAGATGAGTCTCTAGGCCTCTGCTTGTCACCTTCGTCCTTCCGGTCTAGGTTATGGCAAGACTTGCTGCCACGTTTTTAGGTCACTCGCTGTCCAGAGATTCCAGGGTACCCCCTCCTTAGGGTCACCCCAAACTTTTGGGATCCCGGATGTCGGTGAGCTAGTAGAGAACTGTCAGTGGGCCAACCAGTGGCATGGTGGTTGAGGCAACTGGATCCCACACATCTGATTGCGAGGTTCGAGTCTTGGACCTGACGGCTTGAAAAACACGCCACACATGTGTATACCCCAAATCCCAAGAGGAGAGTGGAGGAGAACAGATTGCAGCGTGGCCGTCCTCTTTCTCTGTCTCTGTCTCCAGTGAGCACACTTGCCCTACGGCAAAACTTAAAAAAAGAAAAAGATAACAGCACAGTGGAAGTCCCCATTTGAACGGTGGTCTCCACAGCATCCCAGCATTCTGTCTTTCCTTTCATTAGCTAGAAACACCTGGACACACCTTATTTCAGGGGCACCTCTTGCTGACTCTGCCTCTGTGGTCAGGACCTGGTGAGCAGGGGCTGGAAGGGAAGCAGGGGGTGGGGGTGGAATTGAACCGGGGGCTGAGGCCTCCCTCTCCTGCCTCATTTTTTTCTGTGGGCCTCATTTGGTATGCAAGGAAATAAGCCAAACAGCCTGTGAAGAAAGGAAGAATGAGATAGTTTCCTCAGTTGTCTCTGCCTGAGTTGGCCAGGGATCTGGGGCTCATTCAGGCCTTTGTCCCCCGTTGAGTGCAGTGCGTGTGTGGTGACAGTGGAGTGATGCAGTTCCACCGAGGCTGATGGTAGCAGTTCCGTCAGCCCATTCATGGAGGCTGAGGAGGGTGCAGGGCCCGGAGCCGGAGCCAGCACGCAGAGGAAGTCGGAGCCCCTTGGAATGAGCTGGAGGTTACACACGCTGCTGTCAGGGCTGGCGCTGGGGAGGGGGCGGCAGGCAGGGGCGGCGAGGGGGCTCTCGTCATCGAAGCTGGAGGTCTGCCCGACCTCCAGCACTGCGGAGTGCCACCTGTCCAGGCTGACAGACGCGCATTATGGCTTTCCTTTTAATCAGCTTAATTTGGGGCATCTTAACACAATAGCTGGTGCTTGCGGAGGCTGCCGGGAAGCTGAGGTCCTAGAGCCGCTGCACTTGACATGCACGTAGCGTCTCGTCATCGGCAAGGCTGGGCCTTTTCCGGCCACTTGGGCTGTGCCTCCCTTTCTTGGAGCATCTCTGGCCTGTGTGTAGAGTCTTTACCTAGAGACCTGAAAGAGCAAAGGTATATAGGGAAACAGAATTCTGAGGTTGGAGGCTCTCCCTTCCGAAGGCTAGGCTCTGCTTTTAACCTAGGTTTATGGGGAAGGGGCAATCCACTTCAAAGCCCCAATCTCAAAAGGCCTCCACGTTGGCCAGTTCTGTGATGGTGGGCATATGCTCCTTCACAGGCTGGTCCCTGTGGAAATGCCATAACCCCACTCTCCTCGCAGCCTGGCCTCCGAGCACAGGTAGTGTAGTTGACTCGAAGCAGGGTCAGTTCCTGCCACCCAGTCCCGTGCGTTCTCCTGCCCTCCTGCTTAAGCCCAGAAGGGGCCATGTGCAGTCGATGTGTCCAGCTGTAGGTAACGGCACCGTGACGCAGTCTGTCCCTTTCCAGCGTCTCACAGGAAGTGCACATGCCCTTTGGGAGGCCCAGAAGAAGCCTTACAATGTTAAGGGAGAGGTAATACTCAGGGAGCGAGCCCTGCCAGCGGACAGTGTTAGGCTCGCTGTCCGTCGCTGGTGTAGGTCCTTGGGGAGGAATTATCGTGTGGTGGTTTTGACTGGTCACTTTTTGCCTTGTACACTATCCCGTCCATTAGCTTTGGCTCTGCATTTAGGATGAATGTTTTTAGATGGGAAGTGTTTAAGGTTTTCAAAGATCTCAAATGCAAGTGCTCCTAAGACTGGTATTTTCCACTGTTAGTACCCAGCAGATGGAAACCATGAGCACAGGGCTGCCCAGGGGGCCCAGGGAGGCTGAACAGGGAGGTGAGAGAGACCCCTGAGTTTGCTTATCACTGGTTATGGGGTCAGTCAACAAGGATGAGGCTGGGAGGAGACACGGACGAGCTTGGGGGATGTTAGGTTACCAGTCCCTGAGCCATCTCCGCTTCATTCAGGGTGGCACAGGAGCATCTGCTCCGGGGTCCTGTCTGTCTTGCTCAGTAGCATCCCAGTGCCAGACACTCTGGGCCCTTCACAACGCTGGCGGAAATGCTAGCACATGCCTCGTTTAAAGAAGCGTAGGGTCGCCACAGAGCCTACTTGCTAGGGGAGCTGGATCCCACATGGCCGATTGGGACCACAGTGAAAGTGCCAGCCCTGGGGACTAAGAAAATCACTCCAGGCGTGTGTACACACGTGTGCAGAATCCCAACAGGATGGATATGTGGGGAAGGGATTTCAGTGTGACCATGCCCCACTGGGGGGTGCTTTCTCCCTCTCTGTCTGTCTCTCTCTCTCTGGTAAACACACTCTCAGTTGCTCTTTACTCTTTGAACATCATGTTGTCTCTTATTTTATAGATGAGGAAACTGAGATCAGACAAGTTCAATAATTTAGCAGCTTCAGACCAGCAGTTGGTGTAATGGCTGTGTCACTGGACTCCCATGTAGTTGACTGTGGTTCAAATCCCGGACCCAGTGGCTTAAACTCAACGCCGGGCATGTGTGTTTGTGCTCATGTGTGCCCAAGATCCCTAGAGGAGAATGGAGGAGAAGGGATTGCTGCATGGCCATCCCTTCTGGGGGATGATTTCTTGCTTTCTGTCTCTGTCTGTCTTTTTTTTTGAGAGGCTTTTGTTATAGGGCGCATGCACTCGCCAGAGAGATTGAAAGCGAGAAATCACCCCCCAGGGGGAATGGCCATGCCGCAATCCCTTCTCCTCCATTCTCCTCTCAGGATCTTGGGCACATGCACACATGCACCCGACGTGAGTTTAAGCTGCCAGGTCCGGGACTCAAACCACTGTCAATTACATGGGAGTCCAGCAATATAGCCATTACGCTAACTGCTGGTCCCTCTGTCTCTGTCTTTCTGGTGAGCGCACATGGCCTATAGCAAAAACCTCTCAAAAAAGAAAAATTTAGCAACTGCCTGCAGGGGGTTGGTGGGCGGCAAACACAACCATTATTACATCCAAATGGTGCTTTCTCGCTCCTTAGTGCTCAGTCTACAGGTGTTCCTGATCTTAATTTTCATTAGAAGGTGTAGTTTGGAATGTGGACTGGAGGAGAGCTAGGAAAGAAAAATCTAGGGATAGGAAAACTTTGTTAATAGTTAACTCCAACTTTATTTTAGACCTTTGGAAAATAAAGAGAATGCTTTTGTGCTTGGTAAAATAGTAATCTCCAGTGCTGTGAACTGCATAGTGAAATAAACAAAGAGCTACACGTATTACACTGGAAAGGCACAGGGGATCCAACTGGACTAGTACATTAGGTCTTGTCCATTCAGTTGCTTCGGTGTGTATAGTAAGCAGCCTGCGGTGGAGAGCTGGGGGATCCCTCAGCAATCTTCTCAGCTCGCACCCACACTGCTGTGAGCCACGGCGGCTCCCTAGTGACAGCCACAATCTGCCATCGTCCTTGTGTTGCCCACTAACAGCTCTGCCTGGGCACACGTGTCTTCCCTCTGCTACAGATAGACTACTGTCAAATAGCGCTGGCACGTTCTTACCTAGTCTCAGATTAGCCCGCTTACGTGTCCAGGATTTTGTAAACATTCTGTATGTATGTATTTTTGCTTCTTATTACATGAGACAGAGAGAGAACTAGCATCCCTGACAGAGTCGTGATGCTGTGATCTTAGCCTTCGACAGGCCTGGAACATGGGCACACACACCCAGCATACCCCAGAGGGTCTCTGGACCTGAACCAGTAACTTCCCCACAGGTCTGCCCCACAGCCAGTCTCCTCCCTCCACTGTGGCACATTCTGCGTTGCGTTTTCATGAAAGTTACAGGAGTGGTAAATGAGCAAAAAGTCTGGGATGTTTTATTTTTAAACTTGTACACAGTATTGATACATTCAAGCCATTATGTGAATACCACAGCCTTCTTGTCACCTCCCCTGTGCTCTGCCACTGGCCAGCTTCTGCAGGCAGGAAACGTCTTATTGGCCCCTGGATGGCCAGGCAGTGCATGCTCACACAGGACCATCACCATGACCAGTGCTTCTGGCTCATCTGTCTGAAGCGCAGATTCACAGTAGGCTGGTCTGGGCTGAGAGAGTCTGTGTTCCTCACCAGCTCCAGGCAATACTGATGCGAAGGGCCCGGGGACCCCACTGCCGTAGCAGTGGTCCATGGCACTTCCAAGAACATTTCCATTGTACACTTATTTCTACCAGAAAGCTAGAGGGACGTATGTGTGTGGGTGATATGTGGTCTCTCCATAAAATGTGCCCTGTCCGTCTTACTAACAGCCCTGGTCTGGACCGTTCTCCCTCCAGGACTGCCTGAAGGCTTGCCAGGAGCAGATCGAGGAGGTGCTGCTCAATAGCCTGCAGCAGTACCGCCAGGACCAGCGTGATGGCTCCAAGTCGGAGGATGAACTGGACCAAGCCACCACCCCTACAGACGTGCGGGACATCGACCTGTGAGGATGCCAGCCGGGCCAGGCGAGAGGCGCTCGTCATCTGCCTCTCCTCTCTGGTTATGTTTTGTGATTTATGTTTTAGGAGGAAGCTTAAAAAAAAAAAAAATCTACCCCCACCTAGATCATATTTAAAGATCTTTTAGAAGTGAGAGAAAAAAGGTTCTATAAAAGCATAATAATTAAAAGCATTTGGTGCCTATTTCCAAGTACAGCATAAGGGAATCCCTTGCATATGCAAACTGTTATTGTTTGGTTATGTAAAAGTAATAGTAAAATGCTTACAGGAGAACCTGCAGAGTAGCTAGAGAATATTTACGCCTGCAATATGGGAACAAATTAGAGGACACTTTTTTTTTTTCATGTTATAAACTAGCACATACACCCCTCTTAGTATAATTTCAAGGAACTGCGTATGCCACTTTTGGCACGATTGATTGCAAAGCAATGAACTCAAGAAGGAGTTAGAAGTAAGGGGAGACCTGACGGGGAGGGAATACAAAACAGTCTCTCAACATGATCGAACCGTGTTGGATGTAGAAGCACCTTGGCACTCCCGCCTGTTGCGAGGTCGGGGGTGCTATGGGTCTCTATGTCCCACACTCTTGCTGTCTTCAGTAGCTGCTGCCTGAAAGAGATGTTTTGTCTTGCCAGTTGGACACAGGTGATTGGTTCCCGAGTTTCGTGTCTCGCGACATTCTGCTTCTATCCCCAAACATGGTTCAGAACAGACACCAGCAGATGGTTGTCTGATAGGGAGACCTAGCTATGGGCCATACCCAAAACTCACATGAAATGGAGGCAGATTGAAACCAAGGGTGGGATTTGGAATGGAATCTTTTCTCTTATTTTATTAAAGAGGGTAAAGTGACCTTGGCATCCCTTACCAGGAAAAAACTAATTTTTGGTGCTGATTGGCCTGTCTGGTCCACAGTTTAGCATTGTTATAAACCATTCCATTCGAAAAGCACTTTTAAAATTGTTCCCGAGGGATGATGGGATGGTTTATGCAAATCATGCTGAATACTCCTCTCCTCTCCTCTTAGGCCCCCCCTCCCTTCCTCCCTGCCCCCAGTCTGGGTTACTGTTCACTTCTGGTATCTGCCATAGTTCTGGTATCCCTACTAGAACTCAAGAGACGCCCCTTTCGGCTGACATTCCCATCATAACATTCCTCAGAAAAGCCTAAAAGCAAAGATCTGTTACCACTTTGATGGCATTGAAGGATCTTAATTCCCATCTGATTTTTCTCCTTTGGACGCAGAAAGAAAACTTATTGCTGGTGCAGAGACCGAGGGCTAAACGTCAGGGTGTGGCATTCGGTTCCCTTTTCCGTTTTTTTTGTTTTTTTTTGTTTTTTTCTTTTTGTTAATTTTATTGCAAAGTTGTATTCAGCGTACTTGAATTTTTTTTTTTCCTCTCCACTTCTTAGAGGCATTCAGTTAGCAAAGAGGTTGGAGCAACAACTTTTTTTTTTTTTTTTTTTTTTTGCACAATTGTAATTGACAGGTAATGAAGCTATTTGTTAAAATCTTTGCCTTTTTTAAGTAAAAAAAGAAAAGTCAGAACAGGGCTACTCTGAGAATTATTTTATACACAGATTCTGCCTTGTTCCATAGTAAGAGGGTTGAAGATGGAGAAAATCTAAGGGTCTTTTATTTTTCATTTTATTTCGTTCAGTTTTTTTTTTTTTTTTTTTGCGCTGCTAAGAAGCTAAGATCGTTCATCCTTATTCACATTAACAGTACGTAGCTGTAATGTTTCACAGAGTGTGCTGCTATTTTATAAACATTTTTATAATATATTATTTTACTGCTTAAATTCCAAGTCCTGAAGTAGATGGTTGAGATATGAGTTCTTTGTACTGGAAAAGCCCTTCCATAGTTTTTCTTCTTCTGGTAGCATGTTCATGATTATTATTTTTTTTCTTTTGGGTTGTTTGGGTTTTTTTTTATTTTCCTCTGATCACATTCTTCAAAGACAGAGTATTCTTTACCTCAGGTTTACTGGACAGAAACAATAACTACACAAGACCATGATTCACATTTTTGTTTTCATGATACCTCACAGTGTACAGTTTCTGCTTGGGAGTCCATTAGCACGGTGGGGTTGCAGTCGGATGTCCTTCGCAGGTGGAAGGTAGGCGGATTCAACCCCAGGGTCTCATACCCAGGGACCTTTTCAGTCATGAAGGCCATCAGGCTCCCGTTTTGACTCCGGTATCCTCAACATGATGGAAAAAATACATTGAACCAAGGGATCTTCCCTCCCTCACAGGACAGACGCTCACCCCGACCTTTATGCAGAGAACTCGGAGGTCCTAATGCGCACTCAGACACTAGTTGTCGGTGCACAGACAGGAGTTCCTGCAGGCTGCTTGGAGATCCTCACCTTACAGGCCCTGCAGATGTAGAACTTCCGTCTGTTTAGGGCTCTTTCAGCTTGAAAGTCTCCCCTCTACCTTCCTCCTTCCCTGGTATGGACGCCCTCCGTTTAGAAACATCTCCAGAGTTTTCCTAGATCTGAATCTGGAGGTGGAAGGAGCTGCTGCCTGCCGCGTCGTGCTGCCTTCTCGGCCCACCTCTGTCTTGGGCTGCTGCAGGCCAGTGCTATGCAAGGTCAGGTCTCCCGCTAAGCGGTACTAAGCGGCTTTCCGGTATAAATCACATTGAATTGGCATGCTAGGAAAAACAGGTCAGATGAGGATGGGATGGTAGTTGAAGAGGTGAAAAGGCTGCTTCTCTACAGAGCCTAAATTCCGGGTGAGTCAGTCTCTCTTGAAGTGTTTAGGAGGGTTCAGAACTTTGTGAGTTAGCATGGCCCTAAAATTCTAGGGGATTTCTGGTGAGGCAGTGGGTGGTGCATTCTGAGGTTTTGGAGAGGAAAGTTGAGCAGCCAGTAAGTTCACCAGGGGTTTATCAAGAGCCCATTTTGCATAGCACACTCTTCCGGGGCCCCAAGGCGCCCACAGAATGGGGAAAACATGATCTCTGGTGTTCTTGGGAGTCTTGGCACTTAAAGAGAAAATGAGGTGTAAATTCATTAGTGATCAACCCTTGAGCTGAAACAGAAGCAGCAAATGAAAGACCCTGGCCAAGAAGGAAAGGGACAGGCCTACCAGATTCTGCCTGCAGTCTGAAACTTTCCACTTTTCTGGAGCCCCAGGTGCCTCTGGGCCCTCTGTTTTTTTTTTCTCTCTCCCATGCTTGGGGCCTACTGGGACTACCAATGGGGAAGTGCTGGCTTTCCTGCCTGTTCCCGGCTTCAAAGAAGGGATCTAGATTTGACAATGACCAATGCCTCTCCTTGGATCTTGGTCTCCTTGGTAGGAGCATTTGTCCCACAGGGGTTCAGTTCTCTGTGGATTTGAACTTTTTTTTTTCCCCTCACTCTCTCAATCCCATGAAGGGGATTCCATATCTATTTGGGTCTTTTTCTACCTTGTCTTTCTTTCTCTTCTTTGTTTTTTTCTCCATCAGTGGGGGCTAGGTTTTTTCCCCCAGCCTGCCAAATTTTGACCCTTCCCCTATTTTGGCCAGATCCTAGGGGGAAGAAATCCTAGTATGCCAAAAATAATATGTTAAGCCTAATTAAATCCCACGCAGGTCGGTGACCGCCAAGAAGCCTGTTCTCTCAGCAGAACGTCTCACATGTGCTAAGAGGGCGAGCTCCTTGGAGAAAGGGCAGCTCTTAGAAGAGACTTTGTTTTGAACTGCCCCAGGACCCCACTGGGAAGCACACCATGTCTCACAGCGGGCTTCCTCTGGCCTGATTGCTCTGTACTCGAGTCTGGGATCTGCCTCTTGTATCAGAAGGTTCAGGGTCAGGCGTGACTGGGAGCTGGGGCCTTGGCAAGGCCGTAAGTGACAAAGCCAGCCACCGGACTGCATCACACTGCAGCCCTTTGCCCGTAGGATGGCGACTCTTTAGAGGGAGCTGTAGCTTTCCTGCAGTCCAGCACCTTGAGGGCCTTTTCCAGACCGTGCCCTGGGAGCTCCGGGACGGGCAGGCCACAACATGAAGCAGGATTGGATAATTTTTTCAAAGAGGGCAGGGGAATCTTCTCTCCATGGGCCACAGGGGACAGGGCTGGGAGAAAGAAAAAGACTTGCACCTTATGTCATGTAAATATTGATTGTCTAGTTCAAGAAGATAATATTGGTAGTGTGGGAACTGAGGTAGCAATGGGGAGGAAGTCTGAGCAAGCCAGTTGGCTTCTAAGCCAAAAGGATTCCTCTTCGTTTATCTTTGAGACAGTCCAACCTTGAGAATAGCTTTAAAAGGGAAACTAGTGTTGAGACGGTAAAGTCCCCTAAGCCAACAAACCCTCTGTAGCTATAGGATGAGTCTGGGCTTCTGTGGGTGTGCATACCGGAGCAATTGACAAGAGCTGCTCATGCCGTCATCCGTTTGTGCAAGACAGGGTAGGAAGGTTCCAGAGGACGTTCATTGCTTCCTTACACCACGTGGCTTTTAAGGAGCCAGGCTACGTTTGTGTCTGTTTTTACACTGATGGGCTAGCAGACCCTGTTCTTGGCTCAGGTTTCGAGAAGCCATTAGCAAATATGTATACACATGGTGTCGCTACAGCATTGATTCCTTTGCCTACAGCCTACTTTGGGGCAAAAAAAAAAAACAAAAAAAAAAAAAAAAAAAAAAACAAGTGCCTTACTGACTGTAGCCATTACAGTATCCAGTGTGTTCTGACAGGTGCCTGTCCTCCAAAAAAGGTCTATTTTTGATTGGTTTTAGTTCTCACTGGGGGGCAACGCTCGCAGCCCCAGCGAATCACTGGGCCATTGGATTTTTCCCATTATGTTTGTTACCCTTGTGCCGTGTACCTCAGATCACTCGCTCTCTGTTAGAGTTTCTTGTCTTGGACTCTACTTCTTTTTTCCTTTTTTTCTTTTTTTTGCTTTAATACGAGTGTAATGCCATATCAACTCAATGTTATTCTCTCACAGTGTACTCTAAGAGGTGTGGGTGTTTATTTGGTCTGGAAGCTAGAAAGTGCTAAAGTAGCATGGTGTAAACAGAAGGCTTTTAGGAAGTATGGAAACAATGGTGCATTGGCTATGACGTGGCGTGGAGTCAGCTGCCTTTGATGAGGTCTTATCTGTTCAGTGTTAAGTGATTTTTTTAAAAAATAATAACCTGTCTTTCTGACTAGTTTAAAGATTGATTTGAAAATGGTTTTTGATGCAATTAGGTTATGCTATTTGGACAATAAACTCACCTTGACTTAAGGTCTCTGGCCATTTTGGACTTATTTATAGACTAGCAGTCTTCAGAATGGAACGCATCTGTCCCATGTTAGAACTCTGTTGACAATGGTGGTAGCGGCATAAAATACTTCCCCTGGGTCAGCAGGTGATGTGGTGGTTAAGGTGCTGGACTCCCAGTGGCCGACCACAGTTCAAGTCTTGGACCTGGTGACTTGAAAATCATGCCGTGTGCCTGTGTGCCCAAGATCCCGTGAGGAGAATGGAGGTGAAGGGATTACAGTGTGGCCATAACCCTGGGGGTGATTTCTCACTTTCCCTCTCTCTATCCAATGAACGCATGTGCCCTTTGGCAAAAAACCTGAAACTAAAAAAATCTACCCTGAGCCGACAGGTGGCATGGTGGTTAAGGGTGCTGGACTCCCACATGGCCAATCATGGTTCAAGTCCTGGACCTGGCAGCTTGCTATCTCACTTTCTCTCTTTCTCGCTCTGTCCCTCTCTGGTCAAAATAAAATAAAATAAAATGAATGAATAAAGTTAAATAATTCTTAAAAAAGACACCACCCCTTACCTAGAAGGTAACTTTCATGTTTTTCTGTGTTACTTTCATACAAGTAATGGCCGACATGTTATTTTTCTTTTGGGGGGCTGCTCATGCTACCAGACTGTAAACCTGAAGCCCCAGTGGGCCTTCATAAGGCACAAGGTCTCACCAGGTGATCCCCCAGTCTACTGCCAGCCACTCACTCCTGGCTGCGAGTGAGCATCTCCTGGCTGGGAAGGGCCAGAAGCCCACAGTGCCCTGTCCAGATTCTAGGGAGTCTCTAGGGAGCCCTGTCCCTGCAGCATGCCTGGCTCCTGCCCCACTGTTCTTGGTGGCTGTCGTCCAATTTCTGATCCTCTCTGCATCCCTCATGTGAGGCCCAGGCCACATTGCCATTGGTGGAGGCTGGTAAGGTAGGCCTGGGACAGGGAAGATGGTCACCTTCGCTGTAAACAAATTGCCAAGCTCTGGTCCCAGCCGCTCCTGGACCTTAGCTCCTCAGAGCAGCTTCTATCCCGGGAGTGGTGAGTACGCTGAAGGCAATAGCGTAACAGCAATTTGGATGTAACCGTAAACATTCCTCTTCTACATACGGTAGTTCCCTCTTTCAGAGTTGTTGAACACTGTTTTCCAGTTTAATTATGATCTCCATTGCAAGTAATAAGATTAAAACCGGTCATGGGGGAGGTCCTCAATTAAGTAGTCCCTTTTGATCACAAGTAGCTCCACTTGATACGGACTTCAGCTAACAAAGACTCAAAATTCCCCTTGTCACCATTGTCCGTGGACCTCCTTTGTTCTTGAAGACATGCAAGGGTAACTTTTTTCTTGGGTTTCTGCCTGGAGAGATCTTCTGACTTCTTGGGAGTTTCCAGGGCCCCTGGTTGCCACTCTGAAGCATCCTTGGAATTCTCTGCAAGACCTGTTGTGCAGCTGGGTGGTCGTCCCCTCCCTCCCCACTTTCCCGCCGGGTCAGTGCTGTGTCTGTCCTTAACAGTCAGCTACACGTCCTCTCCCGGTGCCAGGTCATGGCCCCACTGGGCTGCTTCCATCAGTCCACGCTGCTGCCAGTGAGAACCTGCCTGCCTGCCCCTGGGTAAAACACTGCACTCTGAAGCTGACCCACAGGGGGAGGTCCCTGATCTTGGGGAGTGGCCGAATCTGAGATGAACAATGGTGACCTGTAAAGACAAGAGGAGCAGAGTGGAACACAGTCTCCCGTGGGCCGATGCTGCACAGCCGGCGGAGGTTAAAGGAAACGTTCAGCGGGACCAGCAGTTAGCGTAATGGCTATGTCACTGGACTCCCACGTAGTCGACCGCGGTTCGTGTCCCGGACCCGGTGGCTTAAAACTCACGCCAGGCGTGTGTGCATGCGTGCCCAAGATCCCGAGAGGAGAATGGAGGAGAAGGGATTGCGGTGTGGCCATCCCCCCTGGGGAGTGATTTCTCACTTTCTGTCTCTCTGTCTCTGTCTGGCGAGTGCACGCGCCCTATAGGAAAACCTCTCAAAAAAAAAAAAAAAAAAAGGAACCCTTCAGCCAGAGAAGGCCAGGTGGGGTTTATTTAGACGGGGGTGGGGTGGGGGTGGGGTGTGGGGAGGGCAGCACAAGATGCTCCACAGCTGCAGTTGATAATAGAAGACACCTGGCCTTAACCTCCTGCTTCGCCTTCCCCTGTTGCCCTATTAAAGAATAAACCTGGGGACGGCTCAGTGACGTGGCGTTCTCCATAAGAGGTGTCCTGTCGGCCCGATTCCCACTTTTCTTTACTTGTGTGTCTCTGTGTCTGTGTGATGTTTCCCAAATCCACTTTTGCTCCATCGGTGGTGGGGGGATTCCTCTCCCCTTTTTGCCTAGCAGGTCTCAGCACCTGTTCAGAGACTACCCTGAGTACCCAGGGCTGGCCAAAGCAGAGTATGGATTGTGGCACCAAGACCCTGTTGTGCATGCTATCCCCCGCCCCCATAGAATAAATAAATAAAAACAAAAATACCAGGTTGTGTAGTGGGTAAGGCACTGGACTCCCACATGGTCAACTGTGATTCAAGTCCTGGACCAGGCAGCTTGAAATACTGTGCGTGTGTGTGCATGCCCAAAATCCCAAGAGGAGAATGGAGGAGAAGGAATTGTGACATGGCCATCCTCCCTGGGGGATGATTTCTCACTTTCTGTCTGTCTCTCTGGTGAGCACACATACCCTATAGCAAAAATCTCTCTTAAAAAAAAATACTGGGGGGACCAGCAGTTAGTATAATGGCTATGTCTCTGGACTCCCACGTGGTTGACTGCAGTTCAGGTCCCAAACCCGGTAACTTAAACTAACACCGGGCGCGTGTGTGTGCGTGCCCAAGATCCCAAGAGGAGAATGGAGGAGAAGGGATTGCAGAATGGCCATCCCCTCTGGGGGGTGATTTCTCGCTTTCTGTCTCTCTGTCTGTCTCTGTCTGTCTGGCAAGCGCATGTGCCCTATAGCAAAAACCGCTCCAAAAAAAAATACTGGGACCAGCAGATGGTGTAATGGCTACATCGTTGGACTCCCATGTAATCGACCACAGTTTGAGTACTGGACCCAGTGGCTTAAACTCACGCCGGGCACGTGTGCGTGCGTACCCAGGATCCCAAGAAGAGAATGGAGGAGAAGAGATTGTGGCGTGGCCATCCCCCCCGGGGGTGATTTCTCGTGTTCTGTCTCTCTGTCTTTCTGGCAAGCGCCCCCGCCCTATAGCAAAAACCTGTCCAAAAAAAAAAAAAAAAACGTGACTCAGTTTCCTTTGTCACGGCTTGGAGTGGCTCCTCAGCCCCCACTCTGGCGAGTACCGTCACAATTCACAGTGGCTCCTCACCCGCACGCTGGTGAGTGCTGTTGTGAGCTTTGACGGCATCAGCGCCGAGATTTCCACACGCAGCTCTGCCTGTGAAGGGGGTACTGATGCCACAGATGGATGGGGCCCAGGGCTAGCCGCGGACAAGCTGGCTCTGCCCAGGTGGGGAGACACCCACCTTCAGCTGACTGGTGTGCCCGCTGAGGGGGTCCTGAGGAAGGAGCCCAGACTCTCCCAGCCAGAGGCAGCAGTTCTGGAGCTGGTCCTCCCACTTCTAGCACGTTTGGGTTCCATCTGGGATGGCTGGTGCTGAATCATCACCTTTTCCATTTTTTTTCCAGCGTCTAATCCAGAGATGGCAACTGGCAGCCCACAGGCCAAATCCAGCCTAGACGTAATTAGTTTGACTCCCACAGTGACTGGAATTGTCTCGGACTGACTTGCCAATACAAGAGCGCTTTCACATAACAGTCAGGATTTCAACTACTCTTGGGAAATCTAAGTCCTGGCAGCAACAGGCCTGTGAGACAGAGGGCTGCGGCCACGGGCTCTGACGGCCCCCTTCCACCCCTCACCCCCAGCAACCCAGGAAACCCCCCTCCGCTGTTTCTACTGCCTTCTTCATTAACAGCTTTACAGCTCTGCTGCTAATCTGTGCTCGTTTTACCACTCTGGCTACGAAGTAGGACCCCTGCAAAGGCCCGGGTGGCGGGATCCTCCTCGAACCTTCAAGCACAGAATGGGCCTGAAATACCCTCTTCACGTTTTCATGGCAACCTCCTCCCGTATTAAAAGACACGTCATTCCTTTGACTTTGTCAAGGCCTTTCCTGTATAGAGTTGTTGGTTTTCAGGTAGCCTTGAGGTTGAGTCAGATTTTTGAAATTACTTTGGGACCCCGATGCTCAGCCCCACACTGAGGTCTGCAGGCCCACAAAACAGGCCAAGATGGGTGGAAGATCAGCCTTTTCGGTTTCCATGTGTTTGTTTTGGAGTTATTTTGGGTTATCATGGCACCCAATTTCTAGATGTGTTTAAACACGCAAACCCCTGTGGCTATGTTTTGATCAACTCATCCATTAAAAATCATCACTCTCTTTTTGTGTGTGTGTGTTTGCTTTTGGCTTTTGTTTTGTTTTTAGTTTTTAGCTTTTTTTTTTTTTTTTGACAGAGATTTTTGCTATAAGGTGCGTGTGCTTGCAAGAGAGACAGAGAGCGAGAAATCACCCCCTGGTGGGATGGTCACACCGCAATCCCTTTTCCTCCATTCTCCTCTCGGGATCTTGGGCATGCACGCACAAGCGCTTAGCATGAGTTTTAGCCACCAGATCCGGAACTTGAATCGCGATCGACTACATGGGAGTCCAGCAAGATAACCATTACGCCATCTGCTGGTCCCAGTTTTTTTTTTTTTTTCTTAAGAGAGATTTTTGGGCAGGACCAGCAGTTAGCATAATGGCTATGTCGCTGGACTCCCATGTAGTCAACCACGGTTCGCATCCCGGACCTGGTGGCTTAAAACTCATGCCGGGCACATGTGCGTGTGTGCCCAGGATCACGAGAGGACAATGGAGGAGAAGAGATTGCAGCGTGGCCATCCCCCTGGGGGGGGGGGGTGTGATTTCTCGCTTTCTATCTCTCTGTCTGGCCTCTCAAAAAAAAAAAAGAGATTTTTGCTATAGAATGCATGCACTCACCAAAGAGACAGACAGAAAGTGAGCAATCACCCTTGGGGGGATAGCCACACTGCAATCCTTTCTCCTCCATTCTCTTCTTGGATCTTGGGCACTCACACGCACCCGGTGTGAGTTTTAAATCACCAGGTCTGGGACTTGAACTGCTGTTGACTATGTGGGAGTCCAGTGATGTAACCATTATGACATCCGCTGGTCCCAGGGAATCGTCTTTTAAGGAAGACAAAGTCAACAACAACAACAAGAAAGGGCCCTACGGTCTAAGGAGAAGTTTGTGGATTTATACCCGAGAGGTGGCATTTCCCTTCCCAGTATTTTTGCTTTGCCCCTTAATTACTGTCTACAGTGACTCGGTTCGGACTTCTCCGCACGTGGGGTCGTCACGTGCGGCCACTGTGGTTCTCAGCTCACGAGCAGATGTGCAAGGATGTACCTCTTTCCCCAGAAAGTCAAGTTGTGGCCAGCAGAACCTGAGTCTCAGGCCATCTGCGGTTGTCGCCCTTGTCCTGTTTGGGTTTGGTTACTCACGGTACTGGTGGGGCTGGAGCGGCTGGAGGGGAGACGTGATCCTCCAGTGCCTATAGAGCCCCTAGGGAATCAACGGCTTTCATGTACTGTTTGTTCTTTCCCCCCCTTTTTTTGGAGAGGTTTTTGCTATAGGGTGCGTACGCTTGCCAGACAGAGACAGACAGAGAGACAGAAAGCGAGAAATCACCCCTGGGGAGATGGCCATGCTGCAATCCCTTCTCCTCCATTCTCCTCTCAGAATCTTGGGCACGCACGCACATGCGCCCGGCGTGAGTTCTAAGCCACTGGGTCCAGGACGTGAACCGCCGTCGACTACATGGGAGTCCAGCAACATAGCCATTACGCTAACTGCTGGTCCCTCCCCTCTTTTTTTGAGAGAGAGAGAGAGAGGGGGAAAGGGAGAGTCAGAGACAGGTATTTCCCACAGTCTCACCACATCACAGTCCCTGCCCCACCCTCCCGATCAGCTAGGAGCACACGCACGTGTGCTGTCGGCTTAGGAACAGAACGCACGCACGGCATCCCATTACCCCTTCCTGACATTCTGATGTGGAAATCCTCATCTCCACAATTATGCTACTAGGAGGTGGGGCCTTTGGGAGTAATTCGGACATGAAGGCGGAACCCTCAGGACTGAGGTTAGTGCCTTTCTAAGAGGCCCCAGAGACTTCGCTTGTCCCCTGCGTGAGGGTGCAGTGGGACGTCAGCCATCTCAGAGAGGGCTGCCACCAGAACCTGACCAGGTTGGCACCGTGGTCTCAGGCTTTCAGTTTCCAGAACTATGAGAAATAAATGTTTGCTGTCGAAGCCGCCTAGTTTACGTGTGCTGATTAGGACAAGACTGCTTATAGCACCTGGGTCACAGCCAATCTAAGTCACACCCACGAGTGCTACAAATTCTAAAACGTTTTTCATTTGTTTGTTTTTGCCATAGGGCACATGTGCTCACCAGAGAGAGACAAGAGAGGGAAAATGAGGAATAACCCCCCCACACACCAAGGAGGATGGCCATGCCACAATCCCTGACTCCATTTTCCTCCTAGGGCTCTGGGCACGTGCACACAAGAGTCTGGTGTGATTCTTAAGTTGCAGGTCCAGTAGTCGAACCACAGTTGGTCATGTGGGAGTCCAGCAGCATAACCACCACACCACATGCTGGCCCCCAAAATGTTTTAAAGAAAACTGCAGAGGTAGGGATCAGCAGTTTGTGTAAAGGCTATGTCATTGGACTCCCATGTAGTTGACCGTGGTTCAAGTCCCAGACCCAGTGGCTTAAACTCACACTGGGCGCATGTGTGTGCGTGCCCAAGATGCCGAGAGGAGAATGGAGGAGAAGGGATTGCGGTGTGGCCATCCCCCCTGGGGGGTGATTTCTCACTTTCTGTCTCTGTCTTTCTGGTGAGCACACGTGCCCTATGGCAAAAACCTCTCAAAAAACAAAAACAAAAACAAAAACAAAACTGCAGAGATGGTAACTGTGACATTTTTGCTACTCTCAAAAGCACAAGTAATATTTGGCTGCTCTCAAACCATGCTGGGGCTTGGAGCCAAGACACTGTGTGAGGCTCTGCTGGCTGTCCTGCCCAGCCACTCTCTAGGGTTTTGCCACCTGCAAGGCTCCGCCTGGAAAAGGGCCACGTGTCTTACTTTCCTTCCCAGTCACCAAACTTATGCCACTTTTTAAAACATTCCATCTCTAGTTTGTCCTCATCTTCAGGGACCCCCTGGCCTCTAAGCTCCTATCGTCTCTCATCCTGTACTAGCTACCTCCCTCACTTAGCCCCGAGACTCTCGAGCCCATGGGCAGGACGTCTTGCCCAGTCATCAGTCTCCATTCCTTTAATTATCCTGCAGGAAGAAACAGTCTGTTCTGTTTTTTGTTTGTTTGGTTTTTTCTTTTTAATTTGCCACAGGATGTGTGTGTTAGCTGGAGAGAGATAAAGAGATACAGTGAGAAAGCACCCTCGGGGGGTGGGGGGGAATGGACATGCTTTAATCCCTTGCCCTCCGTTCTCCAGAGATTTGGGGCACACAGGCACAAGCGCCTGGTGAGCTTCTCAAGCTGCTGGGTCCAGGACTCAAACCGCACAGATGGTCATGTGAGATTCAGCCGCCTCAACCACCACACCACTGGCTGATCCAAGGTATTCTTTTTCTTGGTGCTCTGTGGTCACTTTCCTTGCTCTGAAAAAAAAAAAAAAAAGGGACATAGGATGACGGTCATAAAAACGTAGGAGAAAAAATACTAGAGGAAAACAATGATTAATATTTTTTTTAAAAAAGGCAACAAATATTTAAAAAAACTATTCTCCTACTATGATGCAATAACCTGAGACCCTTCAAGGCTTAGAACCACCCAGCAATGGTGAAATAAAAGTGGAAGAGAATCCTCACCCCTGCAGGCTTCCGTTCCTGGCTCAGCCCCGGGAGCTTATGGGTGCTAGTCAACACACCCAGAAAGTCTCCATGCAGCAGATGTTCTAAAGCCATCACTCATTTACACTTTTCTACTTTCTACATGTCACTGGAAATGAAGGAACTGTGGAAGACTGGCTGCAGTATAGCACTTCCTGGATAACAGAGCCAGGAAACCGGATTTTAGGGTCTAAAGGTCTCTTTTCCTCAGCATTTTATTTCCTTTGCCGTTGCACATGTGCTCACCACAGAGAAACAGAGAGGGAAAGTGAGAAATCCCCTTCAGGAAGGATGACCACGCCACAAAACCTTCTCCTCCATCCTCCTCCTGGGATTCTGGGCATGCTCGCACACATATGTGGAGTGATTTTCAAGCCAGCAGGTCCAGGACTTGAACCGCAGGCAGCCATGTTGGAGTCTGGGACCTTAACCATTATGCCACCTGTTGGCCCTTAGCATTCTGCCAGGGCTCTGCCAAAGCAAGAGGCTTGGTCTTCCCAATCAATACACCTCAATGCTTGCTACCTGCCTAGAATATTCCTGACTGGATCATGTGTTTATATATTACATAGTCATCGTAACAAGGGGAGACAGAATGCAATAGCAGGAACAGGTTCACTCAAGGAAGATCTGGGTTTAAATCCTCAAATTGCTACTTGTTAGCTATATGCACGTGAGGTTCTGTTAACAAACAGAACACTTTTATAAAATAGACCATCTCGCCGAGTTATTAAAAGAATTAGATGAGTTAGTCTGGAACCAGCAAATGGTGTAATGGTTACATCACTGGACTCCAAGTTTGAGTGCCTGACCCAACAGCTTAAACTCACACCGGGCTTAAACTCACACCAGGCGCATGTGTGTGCATGCCCAAAATCCCAAGAGAATGGAGAAGGGATTGCTGCATGGCCAGCCCCCCACCCCCCACCCCCCCCCGGAGGTGATTTCTCACTTTCTATCTCTCTGGCCAGCATACGTGCCCTATAGCAAAAATCTAAGTAAGTAAATAAATAAAATGAGTCAGTCTTTTATTCTTTTTTTTTTTTTTTTTGGAGAGATTTTCGCTATAGGGAACGTGCGCTCGCCAGACAGAGACATAGAGACAGAAAGCAAGAAATCACCCCCCAGGGGGGATGGTCACGCCGCAATCCCTTCTCCTCCATTCTCCTCTCAGGATCTTGGGCACGCACGCACACACGTCCGGCGTGAGTTTTAAGCCACCGGGTCCGGGACACGAACTGTGGTCAACTACGTGGGAGTCCAGCGACATAGCCATTACGCTAACTGCTGGTCCCTTTTGAAGTGCCTAATTCATGGGAAGCTTCAACAAGAATCCGCGATAGGATGGAGCATTAGCGGAGAAAGGATTGTGGCATGAGCGTGCTCATCAAGAGGGTGCTTTCTCCTGCTGTTTTATCTGTCTCTGGCAGATTAAAACAAATAATACTATAAGAATCAGCTCAGCTGAGCATGTGCAAACACATCAAGCACTATGTTCATTCTTTCTCAAGGCATGAATGATGGCGAATGTGAATGCCCCAAAAAAGGCAAGGGTGAAGGTGGACGTGGCTTTTCAGTGGATAAAGGAGAGCTCTTGACACCACCGCAGTAAAACCGTATATGTTTGCGACTTTCATAATCGCCCCTTCGCGCAGCTGCCATTCTTCCAAATAGCAATGAACTTGGGCTGGGGGAAGCGTTTTTTCCCCACCAAGTGACAGGCTAAAAGGCAAGGCATGAAAAGGGATTAGTGGATGTGTGTATTCAAGTAAAGGGAGTTTCCCAGAAGCACATCAGGCTGAGAAGGCATCTTTCACTGGTCCATCAGTAGGAAAGCTGTTTGACTGGCAGACAGGACTTTTGGAAGCCCTGGTAAGGGGGAGCTACTGGTGACAGATGTCAGATGTTGGCGGAGCGGTTGCCAAAGCAGATCTCCCTCCGCCTTCAGACATCAAGCTGATGGAGGACGAGGCACAGTTGGACTGGCAGTCCTTCTCACTTGGATCACTGGTCACATTATTATTTCTCAGTCGCTGGACAAAGCAGATGGTTTACCATGTATTTGTGATTTTTTGTTGGCCCAGAAATTCTGTTCTTCCATCAGGGTACAGCATGTAATCAATTATGACTGTGAGTGGCGCAAGAAAGTCCTTGCCGATGAAAGTCCAAGACCTTCTCTTTTACAGTGTCTGCATAACCCACTCCAATCTCCAACTTAAAAGGGCTAGAAGAAAAAGGCAAAGCAGCGGTGTTAGAAATAACTTGGGCAATCGCAAAACCACAGCTCTCAGCTGGTCTGCAAGACTGTCTTTCCAATCTGTTGTCAGTTTTGTCTGTTCAGTTTTAGTCTTAAAATTGCTTTGTTTCTGGTGAGTTTTTTTTTTAAAGAATTATTTATTTATGATTATTACCAATTTTTTTAAAAATTTGCTACAGAGCACATGTGCTTACCAGAAAGATACAGGGGTTGGGGCGGGAGTGAGAGAGCAAGCCGCAAGGTCTGTGGCCACCCATGGGAATCCAGCACATTAACCATCACGCCAACTGCTGGACCCCTGGCAAGTCTTAAGTAGCTTTATCTTGGTATAAAACAGTAACAAAATTAAAAGTAAATAAAATAAATATTAAGAACATACATAGTTATTAACTAAAGATTTTTTAAATAATCAAAATTATACTCTTAAATAGTAATACTAGAAAGTTGACTTGTCTTAGAACATATCAGTGGGCATATACAGAGTAAAATATGTTAATATATTCTCTGTCATTCACCCTCTGGATAATTTTCTTAATGAATCCTGCTTACTTGTATGCACAGATTTCAAGAAACAAATTCTTTAGTAAAAGAACAGAAAAAGTAGGGCCAGCAGGTGATGTGGTGGTTGGGGCTCTGGACTTCCACATGGCCAATTATGGTTCAAGTCCCAGACCTTGTGGCCTCTTCTCTGTCTCTCTCTGGTGAGTGCACATGCACTGTAGCAAACTGAATAATAATAGTAATAATACATAAAATCAATTAATTTTTAAAAAGAACAGAAATAATGTTTTAAAAAATTTGCTATAGAGTGCACGCACTTGCTAGAGAAAGGCAGAGACAGAGAGAAAGAAAGAGGGGGGAAGTGAAAAAGCACCCTCGGGGTGGTGGCCACACCACAATCCCTTCTCCTTCACCTCCTCTTGAGAGTTTGGACATGCATGCACATGTGTCTGGTGTAGTTTCCAAGCTGCTGGGTCTGAGATCCAAACCATCAGCCATCTAGGCTCCAGCCACCTTAACTGCTATGCCATCTGCTGGTCTCAGAAAAAAACATTTTTAACATTATAACTATCATCTAGAGAAATCCTTGACATAAATTATACGTTTATTCTATCTTTTTAAAAAATGTATGTGCTTTTTCTTAAAAATCAGGCTCATAGTAGATAGTTTTCTGCTGTACATTTTTTTTTTCATTTAATGACATACTAGGGGAACATTTATCATTATCATTAAATATTCTTTAGAAACATGATTTCTAGGGCCAGCAGGTAGCATGGTGGTTAAGATGCTGGATCCCACATGGCTGACTCTAAGGTTTGAATCCTGGATGCTGCAGTCTGAAAAACATGCCAGATGCATGTGCATGTCCAAAGACCCGATAGGAGAATGGAGGAGAAAGAATTGTGGCATGGCCATCCCCGTGTGTGTGTGGGGTGATTTCTCACTTTCCCTCTCTCTGTCAAGTGCACGCCCTCTATGGCAAAAACCTAAACAACAAGAATAATAAAACATCTGGACCAGCAGTTAGTGTAATGGTTATGTCGCTGAACTCCCATGTAGCCGATCGCAGTTTGAGTCCTGGACCCAGTGGCTTAAACTCATGCCGGGCACATGTGCATGCGTGCCCAAGATCCCAAGAGGAGAATGGAGGAGAAGGGATTGTGGCGTGGCCATCCCCCCTGGGGAGTGATTTCTTGCTTTCTATCTCTCTGACTCTCTCTGTCTTTCTGGTGAGCGCACATGCCCTATAGCAGAAAAAACTTCTCCAAAAAAAAAAAAAAAAAAAGAAAGGAATAACAAAACATGATTTCTAGTGATAGTAAATATTGATTAGGCTTCTATAAGGTATCTGTCACTATTCTAGGCACTGAAAATACAGAAGAGAACAAGGTAGTCTCTGCCCTCAGGAACTTATATTTTAGTGGAAAGAGGTAAGAACTATCAAACAGTAAATCTATGATAAAATTTCAGATCTGAGTGCTATGAAAGGATTAAGACAGGCTACTTTGCTTGAGGGAAGGTTTTTTGATGATGTGATTTTGAGTTGATGTCTAATGCCTGAGAAGGAAGCAGCCATGCAGATATGTGGGGAAAGGGCTTTGTGAGCACGATACGACCCAGGAACAGAGAAACGCCATTATAGCTGAGGCATGGTGAAAGGGGGGATGAAGAGGCTGGCAGGTGGTGTGGTGGTTAAGGCACTGGACTCCCACATGGCTGCAGTTTGAGTCCCAGACCTGGCTGCTTGCTTTCTCTCTGTTGTGTGTGTGTGTGTGTGTGTGTGTGTGTGTGTGTGTGTGTCTCTTCTTGGTCAAACTGAAGAACAATAATAATAATACATTAAATTAATTATTATTTTTTAAAAATGAAAGGTGGCATGAAAAGAGAAATGGGACTGGAGACCTTGGGAAGGGCCATGTCATGTAGGCCTTGTAAGAGCTGAGACTTCCTTCATTGCAATGAGAATGCGTAAGAGAGTTCTCCAGCCAGGGAGTGAAACAATGTGATCACAGAGACATCGCTGACAGCTGGGTACAGGAATGTAGGCAGCAGAACTAATGCTCCCAGGATATCACAGTTGTCTAGACAAAAGATGAGGGGGGTCTTAGCCTGGGAAGCGGTAAGATCAGTCGACTGCAGTTCGAGTCCCAGACCCGGTGGCTTAAACTCACGCCAGGTGTGTGTGCTTGCATGCCCAAGATCCCAAGAGGAGAATGGAGGAGAATGGATTGTGGCGTGGCCATCCCCCCTGGGGAGGGGGGCGGTGACTTCTCGCTTTCTGTCTCTCTGTCTCTCTCTGTCTTTCTGGCGAGTGTATGCGCCCTATAGCAAAAACCTCTTAAAAAAAAAAAAAGAAGTGCTGGATTCAGGTCATAATTTGATGATAGAGCACATGGAAGGTTTTTTGTTTGTTTGTTTGTTTGCAGAGGGCTGGGGTTAGATAGATAGCTTTTACTGATAAAATTTGAAAAACACAACAAATAAGCTTGCTTCAGACATGTATAGAACTCTGCATTCAATAATGAGTGAAACCATATGAGACAGGAGGGGGTGTCCCAGAGTGAGATGAGGAACATTCCAAACACCTAAGATCTGATAGACAAAAAGCAGCAGAGAGACCAGGTCTTGAACCAGTTGGAACCAAGGTGGTGACTGGAACAACTGCCTAACCTTCAGACTCATTGTACCCTCAGTGTACTGCTTTAGCATGCTAGAGTGTTAACGGATGGGAAAGTGTCGAGCTGCGTTGTGAAGTCCTTGGTTCTTTGGGTCCAGATCACTAATATTAGAGATCTGTCCCTAGGCGCAAAATGAAACCGCAACTATGAATGAAGTGGGTAGAAAAGAAGATTTAATAGAAAGAAAGGAAAGGAAAGAAAGGAAGTACACCCAAAAAGGTTCTTGGGCGGACAGATTGCCAGGTGGCAACCGCGCTTGGTACTAGTTAACTGTTATTTTTAATTACTAGAGGTCATGAATATTCATTAGCGGGAGGCCCCTTACACCGCCTATGTCCTTCCTTTAAATTTGAATCCACAGGTCCTTTTCCTGCACCTGTGCACCTTCTTCACAGGTAAAGAATGAGGAACTTGGGAACCAGCAGTTAGCGTAATGGCTATGTCGCTGGACTCCCACGTAGTCGACCACGGTTCGTGTCCCGGACCTGGTGGCTTAAAACTCACGCTGGGTGCGTGTGCGTGAGTGCCCAAGATCCCAAGAGGAGAATGGAGGAGAAGGGATTGCGGCGTGACCATCCGCCCTGGGGGGTGATTTCTCACTTTCTATCTCTCTGTCTCTCTCTGTCTGTCCGACGAGCGCATGCGCCCTATAGCGAAAACCTCTCAAAAAAAAAAAAAAAAAAAGAATGAGGAACTTGATCACCTAATTGCGCGTGGTGCCCAATGCGAGCCAGGTTGCCCCAATTAGACTGCCCAATTAGTTCATTGCCCTAATGGGAATTGGGGCATTGACCAAAAATGCTTGCTTAGGTCTTTATGATAAGAGAAAAATCTACGAACTATCCCTGTGCTCTTCCCTCAGGCCTCAAGGAAGGAAGATGGCAAATTGCCCTCCTGGCTGCCGGAGCTAGATGAGCCTTCCCCTTTTCTCTTAGGGCTGCCCGCTCATGGCTAACTGCCTATCACAAGAGAACACGCCCAGCTGTGCCTGGACAGCTTACAGTAACCATGACAATGATCTATTTTCTTTATTTATTTTAGAGATGGCCATGCTGCAACCCCTTCTCCTCCATCCTCCTCTCAGGATCTTGGGCACGCATGCACATGCACCTGGCATGAGTTTTAAGCCACCACGTCTGGGACTCAAACCGCGGTTGGCTATGTGGGAGTCCAGCGACATAGCCATCACACCAGCTGCTGGTCCCTAAATTATGGGAAATTTGATAGGTGAAGAATTATGCATTACATGAGTAACTATATGGATTGTATGACCAGTTACTGAGGTGAGAAAGACTCGAAGTGCAGTCTTTGGAGGTAAAAATCAAAGGTCTGATGTAGACAGAGTTAGCCTGAGATCTCTAAGAGAGCCAAGTAAGGATGTTGAGTAGTTAACTAAATGGCTGCTCAAGGGAAAGGTCCAGGCTGGGCATAAAAATAAGAGCTATCGGGACCAACAGTTGGCGTAATGGCTATGTCGCTGGACTCCCACATAGTTGACCGCGGTTCAAGTCCCGGACCCGGCGGCTTAAACTCACGCCGGGAGCATGTGCATGCATGCCCAAGATCCCGAGAGGAGAATGGAGGAGAGGGGATTGTGGCGTGGCCATCCCCCCTGGGGGGTGATTTCTCCCTTTCTATCTCTCTGTCTCTCTCTGTCTGTCTGGCGAGCGCACACGCCCTATAGCAAAAACGTCTCTAAAAAAGAAGAGCTATCCATGGGTGAGATTGTCTAGGAGACTGTTGAGAGAAAAAGGTCAGGGAAGAATCATGAGCAAGTACAACATGAACAGTCATATGTCTAGTGAATAGACATGTGTCCCCACATTTCCTATCACCTTTGCAGGGCCGGGTAGGTCGTTCTGGACAATAGGTAAAGCAAGCATCTAAGAACTGGTTCAAGGGAACCAGCAGTTAGCGTAATGGCTATGTCGCTGGACTCCCACGTAGTCGACCGCGGTTCGCGTCCCGGACCCGGTGGCTTAAAACTCACGCTGGGCACGTGTGCGTTTGTGCCCAAGATCCCGAGAGGAGAATGGAGGAGAAGGGATTGCGACGTGCCCATCCCCTCTGGGGGGTGATTTCTCGCTTTCTTTCTCTATGTCTCTCTCTGTCTGGCGAGCGCACGTGCCCTACAGCGAAAATCTCTCCAAAAAAAATAAAAAAAAGAAAGGGAAAAAAAAAAAGAACTGGTTCAAGGCTCTTGATGGCTCTCACCTCCTGCCTCAGCAATCGTGAATTCACATGTTGAAGTCAATATGTCTGTCAGCTCTAGCCCCTGAATGACTATGGGGTGCAAAAGTTCTTTCTGATCTATACATATAGCATGGAAGAGAAGTAAGAGAATAACAATAATGGTGTTAAGCCATGGAAATTCCAGTGCTGATTTGTTACTTCAGCATAACTAGGCCTAGTCTAACTAATTCAGAATTCTATCATATGCTGTGCCTTTTCAAATCCCCATTCTCCATTAAAAAAAAAAAAGTCATGACATATTTTTCTGTTTTTTTATGCAAAAATGCATCATGACTTTTCCGATGACCCAATACAGATATCTACCAGTGGTTACTTTCAACTTCTATCTAAAGTTTAAGTGAACTCCTTGTTTGTTCTATAAACTATGTGACAGATTTTGAACTACTGAATGTTCATTCTTTCAAAAATATATCATTTTTCAACCTATTTTTCCTCCGATTCCTAAAACTTATGAAGACATCCTGTTTAAAGCATTTCTTGAATAATTACAAAATCCATATTGGTTGAGTGTTAGATCAGCACCTGAATGGCCTTTAGCTAATTTTCCATCAGAAAATAAGGAGAAGGTTGCAGTGACCTTCGGCCAGAATCCTCCCACCAGAGCCCACCCGTACCAGTCAAATGGCAAGTAAGCTAATTCTTGGGGCCCTGCTCCTTCACCCTCCCACATAAACACATCATGTCTCCTCAGCAGGGTGGGCTGAAGCACCTCTGGCTTCAGATCCCTGGGCACTCTTTCCCTCAAGAAACGTCTTTTTTTCTCTTGATATGGTGCGTCCTGAGTCTTACTCCAAACCGTAACATTTGGCTCCCAAACCTGGGAGACTCCCTGGAGGTAGCTGTCTCAGCAGGGCCCATATCCTTGCCACAGCTCTCTGCTGCACACTGAGCAGACTTCTCATTTGGGTGAGTGATGAGGCTGTAGTTTCCTGGACTCCAAGGTGTTGTCCAGGGCCCAGGTCCCCTGCCTGGGAAAAATCCTAGTGCTAGATCAACACCCTCTTCCACTGACTGGGACCAGGCCCCTTCCTGACCCTCTTAAATTGGGGGATGCCCCTCTTCAAATGTGGTCCCCTGCTGTTGAGAGAATTTTTGGATTAGGAGATGCCCTGTCCACTAAATTCCTCTGAGTCTCTTGTCCTCTCACTTCTCCTACATGGGCAACACCCAGTCACCTGTTCTAAAGGTTACCCCTTTAGCCTGTGGTAGAGACATGTCTGGAGAAAGACCCTGAGGGTGTGGGGACATGCTCTGAGCAAACGCCACCTGTCCCTTTGGGCTATGGCAGAACCATGCAGCTTGTCCTTTCCTTGACCCTCGCTGCAGGCAGAGCAAAGGGTAGAAATTGCTAGAAGCTTTGAAACAGACACATCTGATGGAATTCAGGAAACATCCTGACTCCAATTAGCAAAAGTTCAATCCCTGCTCTGCCTCTATGAGATCCTTTAGCCTTATCTGGGTGTGGTGGCGCCCACCTATGGCGAGATTCTTTAGCTTATGTACCCTCCCCATACCTGCAGCTAGACTTCTCTTCATTAGAAAAGATTAATGGGATTTCTTCTTGATGGGATTATTGCCAGGGGATACACCCGGCCCAGTATGTCTAAGCCCTTATAGATTTGTTACCTGCTTCTTATTGTCTGTAACACATCAAAGTATCTATGGAATGTCATGAATACACATATGTAGTGTTGCTTTGCCCTATAAATAAAGGTGCCCGGGTTGTCTGGGTGGCACAAGTTGCTTGGGCTGCTTAGGCTCAGGCTGCCTGTGTACACTGCTACTCTGTCTCTCTTTTTTTTTTTTTTTTTTTTTTTTTTTTTTGCTATAGGGCACATGCGCTTGCCAGAAAGACAGAGAGGGACAGAGAGACAGAAAGCAAGACAGAAAGCAAGAAATCACCTTCCAGGGGGATGGCCACTCCGCAGTCCCTTCTCCTCCATTCTCCTCTCGGGATCTTGGGCACGCACGCTCACGTGCCCAGCGTGAGTTTAAGCCACCAGGTCCAGGATTCGAACTGCAGTTGACTACATGGGAGTCCACTTGATGCAGCCATTACACCAACTGCTGGTCCATCTGTTTCTTCCTGCCCCCTCTTAGATCGAGCCAAACCCGGGGCAGACGCCGACAGCCTATCTCCTGAGAAAACCTCCACATGCTATATCCTGGAGGTAAAATCAAACCCTGCTGTGCCATTTTTTTTCTGTAACTCAGTCTGGCAGTAGCCAAAAACAGCACTTTTGATTTCTAAATTCTTTGAGATTTTGACAGTTTCCGCCAATGTAATGGCCAGGTCTGAGGCTCCCTTTCTCCAGGCCTTTTTCCTTCTCTGTGCCTGCCCCTCTCTCTGCCAATCCCACACCACTTTTCAGATCCTTCTTTGCGACCCCCTGTCTGTCCCCATGGAGGATTCATCTTCTCACTTAAACTTTTCTGATCATGCATCCCCTCCAGCCACCTCTTCCTCCTCTAATGCCTCTTTGCCATCTTCTGAATCCAAAAACCACCAGCATTTCCCCTTCCTTCCTCTCCAACAAGGTCTCAAGCCTAACATATTCCCCTACCCACCGACCCTCTACCACCCCTGTGCTTCTCTTACTGCTCAGTGACGTTGCAGGCGCTGAGAGTATTACCCAGCTCCACAACCCTTTTCAATCTCTAACCTATCTCTCAAATGAAGGCCAAACTGGCAGTTTCACTTTCAACCCAACTAAAGTTACTTAGAAATCTAAATACCTCATGATCTATCCTGGTGAGAGATTCACATCATTTTCTCTGCTTGTACTAATCCTGTAGAGAGGTTACATATAGGCTAAAATGAGGAAATACACGGATAAAATTGACTGGAGGCAGCTCAAAGCTTATGCTTTGGGTCCACTGCTGTCTCAGACCAAGATCCTTCCGGGTACTATCCGCATGGCTCTGCAGACTGTAGATGGTGAGACTACATGCTCTCTTGCCTTATTTAAGGGAAAAAAGGGCCACACTAAGCCCATCAATTACAAAAAGGCTAGATAAATTTATACTAAGCCCATCAATTTTTTATCATAAGGTTAAATAAATTTACCTAGAGTTCAGATAAAAACTGTTCTTCTCTAGGCCTTCAGAGGTCCTTTGCCTCTCCAGTAACTTAAATCCAGGCTCCAGAGAAGACTAATCTGTCTTTTCAATGCGTTTCATCTCCTAGTCAGCCCCTGTTATTTGGCAGAAGCTACAAAAATTTAAAAAGGGCCTTCACACCCCACAATCTGAGATCACAGACCTAGTCTCCAAGGTCTTTAATGACTGTGACAAGGGCAGGCAAGTAGAGAAGAGAGAATCAGACTGGCAGCAGTCCTGAGAACAAAGGAGGCCTTCAAAATGGTGGCCTCTGCAATTGGAGGAGTGTTTCATGCTCAGGGGGGACCTACCCAAGAACTCCCAACCAACCACAACGAGGACTCGGCTTCCTCCAAGCCTTGGGCTGTCAGGCCCTGACATTAAGTCTGGTTCCACTGAATTGGCTGAGACTTGGGTAATTCTGTCACAGGTTAAGTTAATTGATTTCTTTTCTTTCTTTCTTTCTTTTTTTTTTTTTTTTTTTTTTTTGAGAGGTTTTTGCCATAGGGCATATGTGCTTGCCAGAAAGAATGCGAGACAGAAAGTGAGAAATCACCCCCCTGGGGGAGGGGTGGCCACACTGCAATCTCTTCTCTATTCTCCTCTCGGGATCTTGGGCACGCAGGCACACACGCCTAGTGTAAGTTTAAGCCACCGGGTCCAGGACTTGAACTGCGGTCAACTATATGAGGGTCCAGCGACATAGCCATTATGCCACCTGCTGGTCCCTTGATTTCTTACTTGATACCCTAGACACTTATTTCGGCTCTCGGTTTTCAAGTCCCTGGTTTCCTCCCATTTCCATTATAGAGGTCAAAGAGAGGCTACAACCTACATTACGGATCCCAAGCTTATTTTGTGCTCTGGAAGATCAAGTCTGCTCATTCCTTTCTGCTTCAGTAATTCCCGATTGCCTTAACCCCTCTTAGGAAGAGGTCTTTTATTTGCATATACATATCTGTGTGTGTATCTGTCCTGTGCTATGTTGTTTGTTATATGGTAAAAGTCCTTAAAATTTCTGTCCCATTGGCTTATTAGTAAATAAGAGCACTCACATAAATTCATCTGAATGCTTCTCAAGTCCACATGATTGGTAAATCTTTAGCAAATAAGCTGGCTTCAAAGATGTTCAAAAGGAAAAAATAGATAAAAAGCTTCACGGACAGCATCATTTGTTTTAGTAGTGTTGGTTTACTGAAACAGCGGACATTTACGTGTTATATGTTACCTATGATGTGGTAAAATGTAACATGCATACAAATAGGGAGATAGATTAATGACTAGTTTTTCCAGTATCTTGGTTTTCACCAGTAGTCAAAGTGTAATGGCTAAAGGAAATGAAGACACTGTAAATGTCCCGGGCGCGTGTGCGTGCGTGCCCAAGATCCCGAGAGGAGAATGGAGGAGAACAGAGTGCAGCATGGCCATCCCCCCTGGGGGGTGATTTCTCGTTTTCTGTCTCTCTGTCTCTCTCTGTCTTTCTGGCAAGTGCACGCGCCCTATGGCAAAAACCTCTCCAAAAAAAAAAAAAAAAAAAGATTGTAAATGGGATAGTTTAGGTAACTTAAGATCTTAAAATTGAGATTAATTGAGGTGATATTTATTTATAAAATGTCTAAGTCATCTTTAAATGAGTAACAGACTCTGATTAACATAAAACTTGAATTAATCTACTGTTTTGCTTTTCAAATTTTATAGGCGAAAGTCTATTAGTAAGATTGTTCTCTTAGGTAAAATTAGTATTTAAAAAGATAATAAATCCAGGACGAGCAGGTGGCATAATGGTTACATCACTGGACTCCCACATAGTTGACTATGGCTTGAGTCCCGGACCTGGTAACTTAAAACTCACACTGAGAATGGAGGAGAAGGGATTGTGGTGTGGCTGTCCTCCTGGGGGAGGAGTTCTCACTTTCCCTCTCATTCTCTATGAGCACACAAGGCCTAAGGCAAAAACTCAAAAAAACAAAAACGAAAACTTGTTCCGACCTACCTATCCTCCAGACTACAGTGCTACAGTTCCGCCTTGGCTCACTTGCTTACCAAACAGCAAAAGGATCCGTTTAACTGGCTAATCACCTCCACCTTAGACAGACATCCAGGTGACTATAATGAGGGGGTCCCAGAACTGGCTTTGGGTGGGCCTTGGTATGGGAGACAGAGACTTAAAAACTCCTGTCTGGGGACCTGGTAGGATAAGAGTCAAGACATTGTAGGACAAGTTATTCTCCCTTCCTGCACCCCCCGCCCCCTTTTTCTCCTCCACAAAAACAATTAAACCTCTACCCCCTAAGACTCTCCACTTGGCTGCCATTCTCAGGAACTGTGACATACCCCAAACTTATGCCTGATCCCAGTGTAAGTTTAAATGGCCAGGAAATGTAGCAAAAAAGGTAAAAACTTAAGCTATGACTACATTCTTCAACCAGAACTTTTGTATAAATAAGGCAAATGCTTTATAAAACCTACGGACTGGGTTCCGCCCTCCTGGCGGTGCTCAACCGTGCCTCATAGGAGGTACTGAGCTTCAGTTCTCAGGGCAGCATCTCTCACAGATCAGAACAGATCCAGGCAATTCTTAAAGAACTCAGAAAAGCACTGTAATTAATTTGACAATTTACCTTAACCTTCAATTTAACTTAAAAAGACAAACAAAAAAAGTGTAATTGCCTGTGGCCATAGCCCCTGAGTCACTCTGATAATCCTGAAGGCTGGGAACTTAAGTTCCACCCAAGCGCAGGATCTGGAAAAGCCCAGATCAGAGCCTCTGCCTCGGGAAGACTAAACATTTTCAATGTGGAAGGCCTGGGCACTCGCAAGGCCTATAACCGACATCTCCCTATCCCCACTGGGGCCTTGTCCCCAGTGTGGAGGAGCTGGCCACCAGAGACGAGAATGCCCCGAGCTCCGAAGGGAGCCCGGGACTTCTGAGTCCTGTAAAACTGAAGGTTGCTGGGGACCTGAGACCTCAACAGCTCCCCTTGGAGATCTGGAAATCTCACCGGACAAGCCTCAGGTAACCCTCAGAGTGACAAATAAGAGTGTGTTCCTTGAAATACTACTTTTTGTCTAAATCAGAGGTTAAGGCTAGTTCCAAAAATAAATGTATAAGAAGAGACAAACAAGAAATACAATAGTAAACAGGAAAGAGAAAAAGCATTAATGAGGTAATTTTGTGAAGGGATTTTAAGGTGACTAAAATGTAAAGAAAGTGTTAAAGAGCACCAGAGGGCAGAAATCAAGTCCCGAGAAACCTGTTCTCTCTCTCGTCTTAACACTGGCCTGTTCTTTCAGGTGGCTCCTCCACTCACCTCTGTTTCCCTGGCTGTGGTAACTCTCCAAAACCAAAGAGGCCTAGATCTTCTCGCGGCAGCAAAGGGGGGTTCTCTTCCTCTTTCCGAAGAACAATGCTGCTCTCATCTCCCCTGTGGCCCCGCTGTAACTCTTCTCAGTTCCCGTAGGACCTCCTCTCCTAAAAATGCTAAACTGCTTCATCTGAGACACCATCCAAGAACTGGCCTCAAAACCGGCTGAAAACATCTTGCTGCTCCAGAGGGTACGATATTCACGTCTGCCTCCAGAGGACCCACACCCCCCTTCACCCTAAAGGACAATGCTTCTTCTCAGCATGAAGCAGCTCCAGAAGACTGATCATCGCCCATAATCCCTTGTCCCACGCTCACCTCAACTTTTTCAGAGAAGATGAAAAGGCTGGAGATGTTAGGTCAGCACCTGATTGGCTTTTAGGTAATTTCTCATCAGAAAATGAGATGGTTAAGACCTTTGGCCAGAATCCTCCGGCCAGAGCGCACTCTCACTGGCGGCCAACATCCACAGGTGGGCATATCAGGTCAAGTAAGCTGAGCAAAGCCGTTCTTGGGACCCTGCCCCTACCCCCTCCCACGTAAATACATCATGTCTCCTGGTAGGGTGGGCTTCAGACCCCTGGGCTCTTTCTCTCAGTAAACTTTGCTTTTCCTCTTGAGATGATGCCGCCTGAGTCTTACTCTGAACCCTAACAGTGGGTGTTTTATAACTTTCTAAAGGTCTCATAGAGCAATAATTTTCTCCCATTAAAGATGTGACAAATACGGACCAATAGATGGCATGATTACGTTGCTGGACTCCCACCTAGGAAACTGCGGTTTGAGTTTTGGACCCAGCAACTTAAAACTCATGCTGAGCATGTGCATGCCCAAGGTGCCAAGAGGAGAGTGGAGAAGGGACTGAGGCATGGCCATCCCCCCGGGGTGATTTCTCACTTTCTCTCTCTCCCCCCAGTGAGTGCAAGTGCCCTTAATAACTTTGTTTGTTTGCTTTTTTGTTTTTGAGAGGCTTTTGCTATAGGGTGCATGCATTTGCCAGAGAGACAGATAAGCGAGGGGGAGAGCGGCCATGCCACAATCCCTTCTCCTCCATTCTCCTCCTGGGATCTTGGGCACACACGCACACGCGCCGGCATGAGTTTAAGCCACTGGGTGCAGGACTCGAACTGTGGTCAACTACATGGGAGTCCAGCAACGTAGCCATTACGCCAACTGCTGGTCCCCTTAATAACTCTTATTTTGCAGAGTTATTGTATTACACACATGACATGAGTATTATGAGACAACGTGGAAGACTGTTTTTAGTTAGACTTCTTACATGCACTTAGACCACCATCAGGTGGAAGGGGTTTTGTGAAAACCAGAACCTACAAGGTATCAAAGTGCTCTGGCAGCTTAAGGGACTCGTCACCAGGTGCTCATTGTATCGCTGAGTTGTGTCTGTCTCTGTGTGTCTTTTTGGTTCTTCCACTGCCTATGATTGGCTGTACCTTCTCTTCTGTCAATTTGTTCTTAAGCTTGTATTATTTATGATTTGTTTCTTCATGACTCTAGTATTCACGCCTCACCGTATATTGCTGTAAATCTATCTCATAGTTTCTCTGGATGCTTTTTTGCTGCTGCAATTCATAACTACCTAAGCACTTCCATTTTCCAGTTCAAATTTTCAGGAGAATGTTTTGAATGAATTCATCTGTACAGGCGTTGAGAACGTATATGTAAGTATCTACCATGTACCCACCTGGGCCCTGCTCTAGGGACTCTCTGAATGAATGACTCCTCTACTCTCATCCTGAAAATACCTCCTGCTTTCCTGGGAGCTGTTAAGAGATGCTGAGTTTGGAATCCACTCCAGACTTACTAAATCTACAATCTGCTTTATAACAAAGTCCCCAGGTGACCTGTGTGCACAGATGAGTCAGAAAAGCTTTGCCTTTTTTTTTTTTTTTTTAAGAAACACACACACACACACACACACACACACACACCTTGGGACCAGCAGATGGCATAATGGTTACATCCCTGGACTCCCACGTAGACAATTGCAGTTTGAGTCCTTGACTCGGTGACTTAAAACTCATGCCCGGCGCGCGTGTATGTGTGCCCAAAATCCCGAGAGGAGAATGGAAGAGAAGGGATTGCGTCGTGGTCATTCCCCTTAGGGTGATTTCTCACTTTCTGCTTCTGTCTCTCCGGCGAGCACACACACCCTATAGCAAAAATAAAAACTGATCAACCAATCAGTCTATCAAACCTTTACTTACTTGTGATTTATCAAGCTGCCTGTTCTGGGACTCTAACCGCGGTAGGCCACCTGGGAACCCTGCACCTTAACCACCATGTCACCTGCTAGCCTTCTGAAAAGCTTTGCTTTAAACTTCTAGTTCTCATAACTGGCTGCATATTGGAAACAGCTGGGGATAAAAACAAAACACAAACACCCGATGCCTAGGTCTTTCTCCATAGGTTCAGATTATTGCAGTTCGGTGTAGAGATTGAATTCAACTTCAGATACAACACAGACCAGTGGAGATTTCCAGCTAGGAGGCAGGACAAACGGGGTGGGGGGAGAGGTGGACAATTAATAAGAGTGACTCCTTAAGGTCTCATGGGGAGGGGGAAGAGGAACTAGATTGAATATCAAAGATGAGGAGACTTTCGGTAAACTGGTTTGATAAGATACTTGGGGAAATGGGGCAGGTGACATGGTACTTAAGGTGCTAGATTCTTATATAGTCGACCAGGGTTCAAGTCCCATCCTGGAGGCTTGCTTTTTAAGTCCTCCCGCCCCGGTCAAATTAAAAAATAATTAACAAAATTAAATAAATAATTCCTTAAAAAATATTCTTTGGTAAAACTCGGCTCAACTGGCCAGGGATGAGGACTCGCCTGAAAGAAGGTTAAAAGGAGCCTGACTAACCTGTAGTTTAAGAGAGTCAAATTGGAGTCGGGACTGAAACGTGCTGGGTCCGAGTCTACAGGTCATGTTGACCCCACCTCCCCAACGTTACGGATAGGACGCGATTTATCTGGTACTATACATACACCCGTGAGGTATTCCTCCCACTGGCCCGCTATTATAAGACTACCGACTGCATTCCAGCCCAACAAATCAGGTCAACCAAAAATCAAGCCGTGGTCTTCCTTATCTGCCCGAGCCTGCCGGCTGCAAGCTAGCTGGGGCAAGACTCCCGCAGCGGGCCGAGGGCGGGGCCGCACGCAATGCGCAGGCCAATCACAGCCCGGCGCGCAGGGGCGCCAGCGCTCCCTCGCTGGGCGGGGCCTCACCACCTACCAGTCTCCTCCGACCTGTCAGCCTTCTGCCGCTCTGATTGGTCTTTTGGAGATGACGTAGGGGCCGCCTCGGCCTATGGCGGCGGAGCCGGCCGGCTGGCAGGGTTGGCGGAAGTGGTGTGGGCGAGGTGATCCCGCAGTGCAGGAGCTGCTCAGCTCGAGTGCCGGGACCGGACGTGGAGCAGTGGCCATTGCCTCGTCTCCTTCTGAGCTCCATGAAGATGACGCGCTTCGCCCTGACGGTGGTCCGGCAGTGAGTATTACTGTCACGGGTGCTTTCCGCTCTGTCCTGAGTCAGCGTTTCGGAGGGGTGAAGGGAACTTGCATCGGCGACCCGCGGGTGCCTGCTGGCTTGCAAGGGTCTGTTTTCAAGGCGCTCTCGTGCGGGTTATCTCAGTTCGACCCTCTTACCCAGCAGTCTTTCAGTCTCATCAGTCCTGTGTTTCCTACGAGCAGAGTGAGGTCTAGAGGCGCAAATGCCGAGGATGCCCAGCCGCTGGGTAGCAGAGCGGACGCAGAAGCCAGCCAGCTCGCAGGACTTCTTTGCCCCCAGCAGAGTCCGAGGATTTTGCAGACTTGCTAGTCCATGGCGGGTATTTCTGACGCTGTCTTCCGCGATCCCCTCTCTCCGTCGCTGACTTTCCCCTGCGTTTCCCTGTGGTTCCCAAGGGTAGTCAGTCCCACAGACGTGATTTTAAGGTTTATTTCTGTCCCCCAGAGGCTGCAGGTCTGGGGAAGAGCTGAGGGCCTCAGCCCCGAATCTCAGCAGACCGCATCACCCTGAACAAATATTTTATGATAACAGATTCCATAGAGCTAGACACTGGTGTCTTTATGTCGCCTGTCTTTCTCAACACGTGCAGACTGTTAACGGGAAGTGAAAAGGTGCTTAAGAGCACGGTAGACTTGGGTGGCGATCCTGGCTCCTAGCAGGGTTTAGCTATCCACTTATTCTTTTTTCCTGTTACATAAAATGGGGATAATGTTAGTATCTGTCTCACTGGGTTATTGTAAGAATTAAGTGGGAAAGGCAGAGTACGGCCTAATACAGGGGAAGAAACATAACTGAGAATTAAGTAACCGTTTCCACTATGCGCTTGGTTTTCAAAGATAGATGTATATTTTATCAAACCAGCGTTGTGAGTAGGCTCTGTGCTTACTTGTTTATATAGTAAATGTTTCTACCTTCCTGAGACTCCCAAGGGACACTAATATTAACGTTGTCAAGCTGTCTTCTGTTCGTTATAGGAAGATAATCTTGGGAATCGTCAGTCGTTGTCCTTTTAGGATTCATGGGATGTTAATGGCAAAATTGGAAATCTGGTTTCTCCCTGTCTCTTCCCCCCAACTCCGTTCCATTTTATATTGGGTTGTCCGGAAAGCCATGATGCGTTTGTGCATAGAAAACACAGAAATATGTCCAGACTTGCCTGAGACCAATTAGAGTGCGTTGGGAGGATCTCGACCTGCTGAAAGTCCTACAGCGTATTGGTAGCAGGATAGGACTTGCTGGTCTGTTGGAAAAGTCATGACACAAAAAATACATCATTTATTTTCTGACAACCCATTAGAGCCCTCACCACCCTTTCCTCCGATGTCAGAGCATTTTCTGGATGCCTGACCCAGCCAGTACGGTGTCGGATATGTCACTGACAGTCAAGCTGTAGGGAATGGAAATCTGCTTCACCCAGAAAAGTACGGGGATCCCTGTTCAAATTTTTAATAGATAGTTTTGAGTCCTGGACCCTGGGGTGTGCATGCCCAATTTCCTAAGAGGGAAATAGAAGGTGTGTGGCCATCCTCTTCGGGGGGTGATTTCTCCCTCCTGCCTCTGGTGAGTGCATGTGCCCTCTAAAGCAAACCTGAAAAATAAATAAATAAAAGTGTTCTGTTTTCTGTGTGGGCAAGTGAGTGAAAGTGTTGAAATAGTTGATAGATAGGGTTGTGGCTAGCTGTCTTCCTGTCTAGACAATCCTGCTTCTCACCTTCGGAGTTCTCAAAGTTAAAAACTAGGGATTCTTTCAGGAAAAGATATGATTGCAAATTTGATTGATAATCACTGTAGTTAAATAAAATGACTTTTTAAAGAGTTAAATTTTTAAACAAATTTTTATAGTTTTTTTGTTTTAGGGTGACAGGATGCATGTGCTCACCAGAGAGAGACAGAAGAAAAGTGAGAAATCACCCTGCTAGGGTAGCCATGTCACAATCTCGTCTCCATTTCGTCCTGGGATTTTGGGCATGCATGCATGCACATGTGTCTGGCATGTTTTTTAAGCGCCAGAACCAGGATTTGTCAGCCATGTGGAATCCAGTGTCTTAACTACCACATCACCTGCTGGCCAAAGTTGGATAATTTTAATAAAGTGTACCTCTTCAAATAATGTAAGGAAATGTTAAAGCAATATTTATTTATTTATTTATTTATTTTTCTGGAGAGGCTTTTGCTATAGGGCATGTGTGCTTGCCAGAAAGACAGAGACAGAAATCCCTTCTCCTCTGGGGATCTTGGGCACACACGCACACGCGCCTGGCGTGAGTTTAAGCCACCGGGTCCAAGACTTGAACCGTGGTCGACTAAATGGGAGTCCAGTGACATAGCCATTATGCTAACTGCTGGTCCCCTTAAAGGAATTTTTTAAAGTTCAACCAAATCCAAGGCCCAAGATTCCAGACTTCCAGCCTGTCATGATTATTAAACAGTAACTTCTCATCTATGGCACAGCATTGTTGAAAACGACAACATATGTGCAGGTGAGCGTTAGGGTTACCTACACAATACTAGTGAAGGCCTTTGCTTCTTGTTTTTTTTTTTTTTTTTTTTTTTTGAGAGGTTTTTCGCTATAGGGCGCGTGCGCTCTCCAGACAGAGACATAGAGACAGAAAGCGAGAAATCACCCCCCAGGGGGGATGGTCACGCCGCAATCCCTTCTCCTCCATTCTCCTCTCGGGATCTTGGGCACGCATGCACACGCGCCCGGCGTGAGTTGTAAGCCACCGGGTCCAAGACGCGAACCACGGTTGACTACGTGGGAGTCCAGTGACATAGCCATTACGCTAACTGCGGTTCCCCGGCCTCTGCTTCTTGAGATGTGGCAGTCACATGCCAAACTATCTTCTTTTAAGTTTTTGCTATAGAGTATGTGCGCTTTCCAGAGAGAGGCAGAGTAGTAGAAGAAAAGTGAGAAATCACCCTCGGGGGATAGCCATGCCATAGTCCCTACTCCATTCTCTTGGGATTTAGGGTATGCATGCATACACACCTGCCATAAGTTTCCAGCCACTGGATCCAGGACTTGAACTGTGGTCAACCATGGGGGAGTCTAGCACCGTAACTACCACGCCACCTGCTGGCTCCTTTGCCTGTTTTTTTCGATGTTGAAAACAATGATTAGCACTCAAGAGAAAGTAACTGCTGGTAAAGGTGGAATAAGAAACAAATCACTTTTGCTATCGATTGCTAATTTATCATGTTTAAGCTATTAAAAATAAGTTATCGTTTGTGGAAAAAATTTTAAAGCTTTAAAGATCTGGTTAAAGGAAGTGAAATTGGTCCCAACAGGTGGCATGGAGGTTAGGGCAGCTGCATCCACATGGCCAACTTCATGGTTCGAGTCCTGGACCTGGCAGGTTGAAGATCACACTGGGTGGATATGCATGCATGCCCCAAATCCCAAGAGCAGAGTGGAGGAGAAGAGATTGTGGCATGACCATGTCTCCTGGGGAGTCATTTCTCACTTTCCTTCTTTCTGTCTCTATCCGGCAAATGCACATGACCTTTAGCAAAAACTAAAAAAAAAAAAAAAAAAAAGTGAATAGATGGTTTTGCCAGTGACTGACTGCAAACACCTACAAGTAGAGTTTCAAGAAGCTGAGACCTTCACTAGTATTGTGTAGGTAGCACTAACGCTCACCTGCGTATGTTGGCGTTTTCAACAATGCTGTGCTGTAGATCTGGAGAAGTTACAGTTTATCACGACACACTTAAAGTCCAAAATCACGGGCACTCGAGCCCACAGATAAACACTGGTAGTTTCACTTCAAAGTATGATGAAGAAAGATAAACATGCGTACACACCCTGTGGCAAAAACCTAAAAACAAAAAAAAAGAAAAAAGCAGGCAAAATAATATTAGATTCCTGTAACGTGATACTTTTATAAAGATGTGTAAATTATCGTGTTAGTATTTACTTGTTTTGGGGATGTGCGGTTGATCAATTAGAGAGAGCCTTTGCCACTAGGGCTAATCTGTGTATAAACAAAAATGTGTTATGAACTGGGCCTTTACAAGTTTTTCCCTCTCAGACCATCCAGTGAAAGTCCAGCCTTTGATATCTCTTCTTTTTCCCCCGAAAGGTTTTTGTTATAGGGTGTGCACGCTTGCCAGAAAGACAGAGACAGAGAGACTGGGAGTGAGAAATCACCCCCAGGGGGGATGGCCGTGCCACAATCCCTTCTCCATTCTCCTCTCAGGATATTGGGCACGCACGCACATGCGCCTGGCCTGAATTTAAGCCACCGGGTCTGGTACTCGAACCATGGTCCACTACATGGGAGTCCAGCAACATAGTCATTACTCCGACTGCTGGTCCTCAGCCTTTGAACTCTCTATCTGCAAATGAATGAATTGGTGTAAAGGAATTAGGATTCAGCAACCTTCATGATTAAATACTAGGTGTGGCGCCACATTTTCACTATACTTAGCATATCTTTCGAAAAACGTGTCCCACATTACACTACTTTCCCATGATTTCTCTCTTTTGTGGCTCAGAATTGTTGAGTTTGAATTTCTTTAGAAGATACACCCACCTGGGGGGTGATTCCTCATTTCCCTCTCTGTCTCTCTGGTGAGCACAGGCATCCTATAGCAAAAACCTTTTAAAAAAGACGTAATGCATGCTTATAGGAAAGTGTGTAAACTTTCTCTGAGTAAGTGAAGAACAGTGGATCACCTACAACAGGAAAGATATGTATATGCAGGGCCTATAAATGGCTGGTCATGAGACTTAGCGTCTTGGCCCGGTGCTTGGATTCCTGCAGAGTCGGTGTTCTGTTTTGGAGACGGATCATACTACAGACTTTGAGACTGAGTGCTGTTATTCCTGACTCCTTCAAAATGTATCCCTCTGACCTTTCAGCCCCCTTCATCCTCTGCTGCTCTCACAGCCAACAGGGATTACGGGAAATAGACTAGTAGCCATTATGTGGCCATCGACTTTCCTTTCCCACTTCCAAAACTAACCTTTACACTCACTTTAGTTTCAAAGATATATATACAAACCTCTTGATAAAGCGGATGAAAGCGCTAAAACTAAATATTTATGGAAGGCTTTTTGGGAAAAAATTCTATTTTTAGATTCCTACTCTGTAATATTTATAAAGTAGTTTGAAGGCAAAAATGCCCAATAGAAGCTAAAAGCGAATGCCAGTCATTGCACACCACGCCGCTGTCTGCAGCAGTGTCTCCTGACGCGTAGCTAGTTGGAATCCTGCGTATACCATCGCTGTTAGATGGGGGCAGTGGCTTTACACAGCTATGAGATTACTGGGATTCCATATTTGATGAGATAACTTTTTTTGTTGTTTTCTTAGATTTTTGCCACAGGCTGTGTACACTTGTGGAGAGACCGGGAGAGGGAATGTGAGAAATAACCCTCTGGGGGGATGCTCACACCATAGTCCCTCTTCCTCCATTGTCCTCATGGGATTTGGGGCACACGTGTATGCACCTGGCGTGATTTTCACCCTGCGAGGTCTGAGACTCAGACTGTGGAATCAGCCATGTCGGGTCCCACGTCTTAGCCTCCACATCACCTGCTGGCCTCAATATGATGACATTTTAGCAGTCTTTCTTTTTTTTTTTGGAGTGGTTTTTGCTATAGGGCGCGTACGCTCGCCAGACAGACAGACAGAGACAGAGAGATAGAAAGCCATACCTTTGCCCCTTCTCTACTCTCCCCTGAGGATTTGGGCGCACGTGCCTGGCCTGTTTTCCAAGCCTTCGGGTCTGGGACGCAGTCCTCACAGTCGGCCATGTGGGATCCAGTTACCTTAACCTCTGCACCTTGCCTTGCCTGCCTTTCTTTTCTTTTCTTTTTTAAAGAGAGTTTCTTGCTATAGGGCACCTGCACTTGCTGGAGACACAGAGAGAGACAGAGAGAGAAAGAAAATGAGGAGCTGCCCTCCAGGGAGAATCCCTTCTCCTCTTGGGATCTTGGGCACAGACGCACATGCGCCTGTCATGAGTTTTAAGCCACTGGTCCAGGACTTGAACCATAGTTGACCATGTGTGAGTCCAGTGCCTTAACCACCACGCCACTTGCTGGCCCCGTTTTTTTCTACTTAGTCAACTTAGTCATATATTGTGGTAATTTTTCCATGCTGTCTCTCTTTTCTTTGAGAGATTATTGCTATTAGGGTACATGTACTTGCCAGAGAGACAGAAAATGAGAAATCATCCCTCGTTCACCCCAGGGGGGAAGGCTATGCCACAAAGCCTTCTCTTCCATTCTCCTTTTGGGATTTTTGGTACAACATGCACATGTGCCTGGCATGGGTTTCAAGCTGCTGGTTCCTAGACTCGAACCGCAGTTGGCCACGTGGGAATCCAGCACCTTAACCACTTCGCCATCTGCTGCCCCTATGCAATCTCTTCTTAAAGGACTTAATTATATAGGATTCTACTAGGTATGTATATCACTGTTTATTTGTTGATATAAATATATGTGTGTATGCGTATATATGTGTATTTGTTTGTTTATGATCAAGCATGCATGCACATAAGAGAGAGACGGAGAGGGGCTAGCAGGTGGCGTGGTGGTTAAGGTGCTGGACTCCCACATGGCCGACTGTGGTTCAAATCCTGAACCTGGCTGCTTGCTTTCTCACTTTCCCTTTCTCTCTCTCTGGTGAAGTTTGAAAATAAATAAGTAAATAAAATAAAATAAATAATTCATAAAAAAAAAAAAAAAGAACAAACAAGAGGGCATGCCAGGCTGCAGTCTCCTGTCCCCAGCCCTCCACCTCCTCATGTGCCCAGTGTGTTTTCAGGCCACCCTGGGGGATCCACACCTGAGGTCAGCAGTGTGGCTTCCAGCACTACAGTTCAGTTCTGCAGGCTGTGCCACCTGGCTGGGTCATTCATGTAACTATTAGCCGTTATTTTAATCATGGCTGAGGACATGAGTGCCCTGCTAAGGGACATTTGGTTTGTTTATAATCTTTTGCTGTTTGAAATAATTCTGTAGCAAATAGCCTTTTTTTTTTTTTAAAGAATTGTTTATTTAATTTTACATTTTCATTCATTAATATGACCATAGAGACACACACAGAAAGAGAGAGAGAGGGAAAGTGAGAAAACAAGCCACCAGGTTTGGGACTCGAACTGTGGTTGGCTATGTGGGATATCCAGTGCCTTCACCACCACACCACCTGCTGGACCTTGCAAATAGTCTTTTTTATATATGAGTGGATATAAGTATTTTCAATAATGGGGTTGCTGGATAAAGGGGTAACTAGATTTGTCATTTTCGGTGGGCTTTTCCAGATGGCTCTTCAGAGGCAGTATATTCACGGAAGGCCTGTGAGTTCCCTGAGTTTTCTCTAGGCACTGGGCATGTCAAGGTGATACAGTCTTTGGCCGCGCTTTTAAGAAACTGGAACCAGGAACCAGCAGATGGCATAATGGTTACGTCACTGGGCTCCCATGTAGTTGACCATGGTTCAAGTCCCATACCCAGTGGCTTAAAACCCACGCTGGGCATGTGTGTGCTTGTGACCAAGATCTTGAGAGGAGAATAGAGGGAAAAGGATCACCACGTGGCCGTCCCTTCAGGGGGTGATTTCTCGCTTTCTGTCTCTATGTCTCTGCCAAGTACATTTGCCCTAAAGCAAAAATCTCTCTAAATATAAACAAACAAACAAACTCTGAATGAATGAACTTGGTAGATAGATGGGGAATGGCGCTGGGAAGGGGAAAACTACCTAAGCCAGACTTACATCACATCTTTTCTTTAATTATTATTCATCCATTTAGTTTCTTTTTTGTTTTGTTTTTCGAGGTTTTTGCTATAGGGCGCGTGCGCTCGCCACACAGACAGAGACAGACAGAGAGATAGAAAGCGAGAAATCACCCCCCAGGGGGGATGGTCACGCCGCAATCCCTTCTCCTCCATTCTCCTCTCGGGATCTTGGGCACGCATGCACACGCGCCCGGTGTGAGTTTTAAGCCACCGGGTCCGGGACGCGAACCGTGATCGACTACGTGGGAGTCCAGCGACATAGCCATTACGCTAACTGCTTGTTCCCATAAAGGTTTTTAAATAGTATTTTCTACCTGTAATTCATATAAGATTAATTCCTGAAATACATTTTAATTTGGGGCAGTATGTAATTTTTTTTAATAAGCATTTAACTTTATATACTCATTCGATTTATTTATTTATTTATTTATTTATTTATATTTGACCAGTAAGAGACAGAGAAAGAGAGAGACAGTGAGAAAGCAAGCCACCAGGTCTGGGACTCATGGTTAGCCACATGGGGGTGTCTGGTGCCTTCACCACCGCCATGTGCCCATCCCTGTGGGCCAGTGTGTAATTCTCAGCTCATCATCAGAATGAACAATTGTGAATAGCAGTTTGGAATAAATTGTATTTTTATGAGTTAAATTGTGATGTATGTTATATGATTCATTTGCTGCGTTTATGAATATCATTACCCTTCATTGGATTTTTTCCCTTCTCTCAAAAATAATGCAATCTGATAATAAAGCTTCTCCCTTCTTTTTATTTTAGTGGAGAAACAAGACTTAACAAGGAGAAAATAATTCAAGGTTGGTGAAATCTAATTGCTCTTCGGCGCTGTCAGCATTGGTGGGATGCGGCGTTACTCTGATTCGGCGGGGTGGGGTGTACAGGGAACAGGGATTGCTGAATCACAGCAGCGTGCCCTCAGAAATGTGAACAGAACAGCTGGGCACTTGAGAGGAGCAGGTGCCGTTAGTGGGCTGGGTGTAAAGAACAGCTCTCTGACTTGGTTAAGTGTGGCTTCAGAGCGGCCCAGTGAGTCGTTAGTCATATCAGGTCTAGGCGTCTTAAAATGTAACTGTCTGGATTTTCAATGATTTCATATTTGGAAACATCAGGTTTACTGACTGGTGTTAATAGTATTATTCTGCTTAGCTAGTTATTTTAATTTTAGTAGTAACAAGAGTTTTAAAAAGAGAATGCCCAGGCTAGCCTGTGGTGTGTGTGATGTTTGAGGGTGCTGGATCCCTCATGGCTGACTGCATTGTTCAAGTCCCAGATCTGGTGGCTTGAAAAACACCCCAGGGAACCAGCAGTTAGCGTAATGGCTATGTCGCTGGACTCCCATGTAGTCGACCGCGGTTCACGTCCCGGACCTGGTGGCTTAAAACTCACGCCGGGCGCGTGTGCGTGCGTGCCCCAGATCCCGAGAGGAGAATGGAGGAGAAGGGATTGCGGCGTGACCATCCCCCCTGGGGGGTGATTTCTCGCTTTCTGTCTCTATGTCTCTCTCTCTCTGTCTGGCGAGCGCACACGCCCTATAACGAAAAACCTCTCAAAAAAAAAAAAAAGAAAGAAAAGATCGTAAAAAGGAAAAATTACCGAAAAACACACCAGGCATGTGAGTATATGCCCAGAATCCTAGGAGAAGGGATTGCAACGTGGCCATAATCCATGAGGGGATTCTGTTTCTTTTCTCTTTCTCCAGGAAGTGGACATGCTCCATAGAAAATTTTAAAGAGAGAGAGAGAGAGAGAAATGCCTGTTGCTTTATTTTGCAGAGGTTCTTCCTCTCCGTTCTTTAATTTGGACTACAAGCTTTCATTTGTCCTGTAATCCAGCCTTTCTGGGATTTTAAAATATATCTTGGGTAGGCAGCCAGCAGATGGTGTAGTGGTTTTGTTGCTGGACTCCCAAATGGCCGACCGTGGTTCGGTTCCCAGACTTGGTGGTTTGAAAATCATGCTGGGCGTGTTTGTGTGCATGTGTGCCCAAGATCCTGGGAGGAGAATGGAGGAGAAGGGATTACAGCGTGGCCATCCTCACCGAGGAGTGATTTTTCACTTTACCTCTCACTGTCTCTGTCTCTCTCTCTCTGGGAAGCACACGTGCCCTAAGGCAAAAACCTCTTAAAAAAAATCTTAGGTGAAATTTCAGCTATGTAGGTCAGCTGGTGGTAAAGATAGCTTCAGTCCGTACCCAATTCTAGACTGACAATTCTCTGAGCACTTCCATGATAATCTGTGTTTCCCTGTAGCTGCTTCTAAAGTTCTCTTAGCTTTGGGTATTCAGTTTTCAGTAAATCTAGGAAGAACTTCTTTTGAAATAATTATTTTTTATTTACTTTTATTCATTGTCATTATTATTATTATTATTTTTTATTTTTGAAGTTGAGCAGCGAGAGAAAGAGAAGGAAAGTGAGAAAGTAAGCTGTCAGAACCGAGACCCAAACCCCGGTCAGCCATGTGGGCGTCTAGCCGCCTTAACCGCCACGCCACCTGCCGACCCCCATCTAGGAAGAACTTTCAAGAAAAACTCATCCTGTTTGCTGTACATATGCGCCCTTTAGCTGCCTGTTTATGTCTTCCGTCACATCTGCAAAGTCTCCAGCCACTATCTCTTCACATTTTCTCCTCCATTTTCTGTACTTTCCTTCTGGAGTTCCATTGTGTATGTTCTGAACTGAATGTTTGTCTTCCCCAAATTCATATGCTGAAGTCCTAACTCCTGATAGTGTAAGGAGGTGGCATCTTCAAGGGGTGTAGCCTTCATGAATAGGATTTTAAAAAGGGGACTCCAGGGCAGATGGAGGTGCAGTGATAGCATGATGCTGGGCCCTCACGGGCAGGTCACGGGTTGGTATCCCAAGGCCTCCCTGTACACACTGGGTGTGCGTGTGCTGGGACGTGGGCTCTCTGAGACCAGGGTGGGGCACAGCACGACGGCCCTTCCTGGGGAGCCTGGCTCTCGCTCTCTCAGAAGAAATAGATAAGAAAGTCTTTTTTTTAAAAAAGGAAGACCAGCACCCTAGGCATTGCTCCTCCTCTTTCATCCCCTTACTGCCATGTAAGGACAGAAGTCAGCATCTGCAGACTGAGAGAGCGCCCTCGCCAGAACCGTACCCTGCTGGCACCTTGCCCTCCAGCCTCCAGAACCAGAAGAGATCGACTTCTGTTGTTTATAAACCTCCCTGTCGGTGACTCTTTGCCATAGCAGCCTGAGGCAAGACAGGGAATGTTCGTAAAGCCCATCGGTTCATGCATCCTTTGCTATATCTAAGATAGGTTCTTCTTTTTATTTTTGGAGAGGTTTCTGCTAGGGTGCGTGCACTCACCAGAAAGAGAGAGACAGAAAGTGAGAAATCACCCCCCAGCGGGGATGACCACGCTGCATTCCCTTCTCCATTCTCCTCTCGGGATCTTGGGCACGCACGCACGCACACGCGCCTGGCGTGAGTTTAAGCCGCTGGGTCCAGGACTTGAACCGCAGTTGACTACATAGGAGTCCAGAGACATAGCCATTATGCCAACTGCTGTTTCTACTATATTTAAGATATGTTCTATCTCTTGTATCTTAGTTGCATTCTGGGTAATATCTTCAGCCCCGTCTTTAGGTTCATTCAGCCTCCTTCGGCAAAATCTCTTTTACCGATTAGAGGATTTTTTTCTTCCCCATAGCAATTCTATTTTTCATTATTAGAAAATGGATTTGGTTCTTTTAGACAGCTGTCTGGCTATTTTTGTTGACTGCTGTTAATTGCTTATTTTTGTGATTCTGCCTTGATGTTTTGTTCATAATTATTTTATTGTATTTGCAGATTTGCAGTCTTTTGGAGTCTTAATGGTTCTAAATCTGTTCCTTGTTATTTCTTTTGACTGTCCTTCATGATGGATTATTTTCTTGTGTGTTAAATTGTTGAGCTGTCATTTGCTCTGACCAGGAAACGTGTCAGCTTTTACTGTGAGTGACTGATCCTGAAGAGCATTTGCATTTGATTTTTCCACTGTCCGGGGCCACTCTAGCCTACTCCCGGGGTTTCTTGCTTCCACGAACACTGAGTTCAGTTTTCCCGCCTTGCCGTCCCAGGCAGCACACCTCCTCCCCAGCCTGCCCGCTTGTTCTAGTATCACAGCAACTCCAGTATGTGTCAGTACTCACCTTTCAGCCCAGAGTCTTTTTGGTTGTTTTGTTTTGTTCATTAGAGATTTTCCTTATGTTTGATAATGCCGGCAATGTGAAACACACATGTACACACACCCTTTAGTTTTTTGTAGTATGAGGCGCTGTCAGAGTGTCTAATTAGCCTTTCTTCTGGAGATAGAGGTTTCAAAGCTTTTCATTTTTGGGGTAGTGGTGGTTTGCTTTAGGGCCCATGTGCTTGCCAGAGAGAGAGAGAGAGAGAGAGAGAGAGAGAGAGAGAATCTGCTGTGGGGATGGCCGCACCACAACCGCTTTACCTCCACTCTCTTCTTGGGATATTGAGCACACATGCACATGTGCCTGGCATGACTTTGAACATGCTGAGTCTGAGACTCAAATTGTACAGCTTGCCACATGGGATCCAGCACCTTAACATCTACTCCACCTGCTGGCCCAACGTTCCAAAACATTTTTTTTGAAGAGGTTTTTGCTATAGGGCATGGGTGCTCACCAGAAAGACAGAGACAGAGAGAAAGAAAGCGAGAAATTATCCCCGGAGGGATGGCCACACCACAATTCCCTTCTCCTCCATTCTCTCGGGATCTTGGGCACACATGCACACGTGCCTGACGTGAATTTAAGCCACTGGGTCCAGGATCTGAACCGCAGTCGACTACATGGGAGTCCAGCGACATAGTCATTATGCCAACTTCTGGTCCCAAGTTCCAAAACATTTTTTTTTTTTTTTGGAGAAGTTTTTGCTATGGGACGCATGCACTTGCCAGAAAGAGACAGAGAGACAGAAAGTGAGAAATCACCCCCCGGAGGGATGGCCACACCGCAATCCCTTCTCCTCCATTCTCCTCTTGGGATCTTGGGCACACATGCACACGTGCCTGGTGTGAGTGTTTTTTTTTTTTTTAAGAGGTTTTTGCTATAGGGCACGTGCACTCGCCAGACAGAGAGAGAGAGACAGAGAGTCAAAAAGCGAGAAATCACCCCCAAGGGGGATGGCCACGCCGCAATCCCTTCTCCTCCATTCTCCTCTCGGGGTCTTGGGCACGCATGCACATGCGCCTGGCCTGAGTTTTAAGCCTCGCGGTTCGAGACGCGAACCGCGGTTGACTACATGGGAGTCCAGCGACAACATAGCCATTACGCTAACTGCTGGTCCCGTGCCTGGTGTGAGTTTTAAGCCACTGGGTCCAGGACATGAACCACGGTTGATTACATGGGAGTCCAGTGACATAGCCATTATGCCAACTTCTGGTCACAAGTTCAAAAACATTTTTAAAGTGAAAAAGAAAAAGGAAAGGGATTGAGGAAGGAAAAAAAAGAGAAACAATCCCTTTATAATACTGAACATTTGGACAATAGAAATGAAGGGGACAAACTTTGAGGTGATGATCGTACTACTCTGACCCAGGGTAATGGATCGAAGCCTGAAATTGGAGGCAGTGTTTATAAAGAAAAACTAAGGAGGCCATGAGCACACAGAAAAGAGGGGACACTCAGCTGGCTGTACCCTCGTCAATACCTAATTCCCACTGGGCAAGCCGCCTTTGGAGAACATTTGAATGCCTGAGCCTTCATAGAATTATAGCTTAATTTAACTTGCAACTAGGTCTTTGAAGCTATGTGGAAAGGTAGTTGAGGAAATCTTGAAATAAAATATAGATAAGTGCAGTTTATATTCTCTTACATGTAATTTAATTTGTATCTCTCCTCTCTTTCTTTGAACATGACTGTTACTTCTCTTAAAACCACAGGACAAGGAGTAGATGAGCCTCTTTCAGAAACGGGATTTAAACAAGCAGCAGCTGCTGGCATGTTTCTGAGTCGTGTGAAGTTCACTCACGCTTTCTCCAGTGACCTCACGAGGACGAAGCAGGTGAGCTTGCCGTCGGGGTCCAGGCTATGAGTTGGAAGTCTCAACAGGCGCGTAAGCTTGAAATCTGCGGGAACCAGCAGTTAGCGTAATGGCTATGTCGCTGGACTCCCACGTAGTAGACCGCGGTTCGCGTCCCGGACCCGGTGGCTTAAATCTCACGCCAGGCGCATGTGCGTGCATGCCCAAGATCCCGAGAGGAGAATGGAGGAGAAGGGATTGTGGCGTGGCCATCCCCCCTGGGGGGTGACTTCTCGCTTTCTGTCTGTCTCTCTCTGTCTGTCTGGTGAGCGCACGCACCCTATAGCGAAAATCTCTCCAAAAAAAAAAAAAAGAAGAAAATATCTAAGAAGAATACAAATAAGGTATCACAAAAGAGAGCAGAAACAGCAGGCAGGAGAATTGAATCCATAAAGACATTAGATATTAGAATTACCAAGGGCAACCAAAAAAGCTATGTTACTATAAAGAAAGGAAAAAGGGCCAGCAAGTGGCACAAAGATCAGTGTGACTGGATCCCCCATGGCCAGCTGCATGGTTCGATCCCAAACCTGGCAGCTTGAAAAATACACCAGGTGCGTGTGCGTGCGTGCCCAAAATGCCAAGAGGAGAACAGAGGAGAAGGGATTGCAGTGTCGCCATCCCTCCTGTGGGGTGATTACTTTCCCTCTCTTTCTCTCTGTCTGTCTCTGGCGCATATGCGCACATGCCCTGTAGGGAAACTAAAATACAAACAAACAACAGCAAAAAGAAATATCTACAGGGAACAGACTACCATAAAAGCAACCCCAGAGATTTATAAAAGAACCAAATTAACTTTCAAAATTCAGTGGAAGGAGACAAGTGACCAACCACGAGAGCATAATAGAGCTAGATTTTGACCTTTCCCACAAACAACTAAAAACCACAACAAAATATTGGGTCGTCTGGAAAAGTCATGATGTATTTTCCTGTACAAAAGTGTATCATGACTTTTCTAGATGACTCAGTATGTGATTGAACTGTGTCCAGACCTCTAACTTCAGACATTCCGGGCCTTTGGTACCTGAATGAAGTGAAACAAATGGGGTGAGCCCTAGGACTGTCCTAGTTTTCCAGCTGAAGCAGTTTTTGGACGCTGATAGGGGAAGACCAGTAGAGCTCAGTGTTCTCGGTGAATTGAGGAGACAAAAGCTGGAATTTGAGGAAGTTACATAATTAAAATTCATACTATGGGACCAGCAGTTGGCATAGTGGCTATGTCACTGGACTCTGATGTAGTTGACTGTGGTTTGAGTCCCAGACCCAGGGGCTTAAACTCATGCCAGGCACTTGTGCGTGTGTGCCCAAGGTTCCAAGAGGAGAATGGAGGAGAAGGGATTGTGGCGTGGCCATCCTCCCTGGGGGGTGATTTCTCGCTTTCTATCTCTCTGTCTCTTTCTATCTTTCTGGTGAGCACACGCCCCCTATAGCGAAAACCTCTCCAAAAATAAATTCATACTAGAAGAAAGAGCTGGGGAGAGTAAGAACTGTAGAAAGATGAGTGAGGATCTTCTTAGATCCTTGATGGACTGTTAATCTGGATATGCCTAAAGTGGACCCACATGATACCAGACAGCACAGTTTCACGGGGAGAACAGTTTCTAAAGCTCACATGGGGTAGGGAATTGCTTGAGTTTCCACCAATCAAAACAGAGAGATACACAGAACATATAGTAGAGAATCCAGAAGAATCAGGCCTTAATAGTGCAGTTAAACTAAACTGAGAAGAATAAAAGAGAGAAATACACTTAGAAAAAAAAAGAAATAGCAGATACTAAAAACAATTTCTTAAACAGAACCAAATTGGGGTCCTCTCCCCCTCTCTGCCCTTCTCTGTCTCTCTGTGGCAGGTATATGTGCTCTCTGACAAAGCAACAAAAGACAGAAAAGAAACTCTCCCAGAATGATGAGAAACAATGAAAGAAAAAACAAACTCTATGTCAGGGGGACATTTTCATTTTAGCATAATCTTTCATTGAGAAAACAAGTCTGGTTATTTGGAAGTTCTTTTGTGGCCACCCAAACCATTAAATTGTAATATGGCGGGCCAGGAAAGATGAGCCTCTTCACACCATTGTAGGTATTTTCTCCTTGCAAACAGGCTATTAAAAAATTCATTTCGGATTAATATTATTCTGAATGGAGAGCTTATCATTGCCACCCCATTCCCTCACTACACTTCCCTAGTGTTCCGATGCCTTCTCTCCCCAAATATACATAAATTGAAAAGACAAATTGCGACACTCAGGTGGCTTAAAAGTGAAGGCACTGGATCCCATGTGGCCCAGCTGCACAGTTCGTGTCCTGAACTTGGAAGCTTGAATAACACACCTGTGTGTGTGTGTGCATGGCCAAAATCCTGAGAAGAGACTCAGTCCCTTCTCCTCCATTTTCCTGTCAGGACTTTGGGCACATACATACCCGTGCCCGGTGTGAGTTTTAAGCTGCTGGGTATAGGATTCGAACCGTGGTCGACTACATAATTGTTATGTCCAGCGACATAATCATCATGCCATCTGCTGGCCCCCATTTTTCCTATTTTAATCTTTTTTCTTTCATAGTGAACTTTAAAATGTCCTGTTACTATGTCTTCATATTCACTGACTACTTCTAGCGTCTAGCCTGCTGTTAATGCCATCTTGTGAAAATTTAATTTCAGAAAATTGTATTTTTCCATCTCTAGATAAATTTGTGTTTTTGTCTTTTTTTTTTTTTTAGTTTTTGGTATAGGGTACATGCCCTACTAGACAGAAAGAAGGGGCAGAAGTGAGAAATCACTCCCCAGGATGGAAATCGCCTTTCGGGGGGATGGCCATGCCACAGTCCCTTGTCCTCCATTCTCTTGGGATTTGGGGCACACGTGCACACACGCCTGGCACGAGTGTCCAATTGCCAGGTCTGGGACTGGAACTGCGATTGACCCCATGGGAGTTCAGTGTCTTAATTACTATGCCTTGCTTTGTTTTTATTAACCTCTTTTTTTAGTTTTGCTATAGGGAACATGTGTTTGCCAGAGACAGAGAGAGAAAGGAAAGTGAGACACCACCCTCCAGAGGGGATGGTCATGTCAGAATCCCTCTTCGTTCTCTTCTTGGGATTTTGAGCACATATACACATGTGCCCAGTGGGATTTTCAGGCTACCAGGTCCAGGGCTTGAACCATGCAGTCAGCCATGTGGGATCTAGCCACCTTAACTTCCCCACCACACACTGGTCCTATTTTTGCCTTTTTTCCAGTGAATAGAATTTTGATAAAGGTGGCAAGGCAATTAATTCAGAAGAGAACAGTAGTCTTCAGTAAATGAAGGTGATGAAATAATAGGGTAACCGTGTGGAAAAACATGAATGTTAACCCGTATCTCACAACTTATGTAAGAGCTAACTTGAAATTTGGGGGCTAGCAGGTGGCGTGGTGGTTAAGGGCACTGGACTCCCTCATGGCTGACCGTAGTTCGAGTCCTGGACCTGGCTAGCTTGCATTCTCATTTTCCTTCTCTCTCTCTCTGTCCCTCTCTGGTAACATAAAAATAAAATAAAGTTAAATAAAATTATTATTTGAAACAAAAGGCTAACTTGAAGCTGATTATAGCATACGTATGAAAACTCAATCTAGGGACCAGCAGTTAGTGTAATGGCTATGTCGCTGAACTCCCATGTAGTCAGCCACAGTTCGAGTCCCGGACCTGGTGGCTTAAACTCAAGCCAGGCGCGTGTGCGTGTGTGCCCGAGATTCCAAGAGAAGAATGGAGGAGAAGAGATTGCGGCGTGGCCATGCCCCTTGAGGGGTGATTTCTCACTTTCTATCTCTTTGTCTCTCTCTGTCTGGCGAGTGCACGCACCCTATAGCAAAAACCCTCTCAAAAACAAAAACAAAACAAAACAAAAACTCAATCTACAAAATTCCTTTCAGAAACACTGTAGAAAAATCTTTACAACATTGGATTGGCCAAAATTTCTTGGGACAAGGCATGAGCCATAAAAGAAAAGTTTGAGAAACTGGATTTTAATGTAACTTAAACATTTCTGATGTTTGAAGAATATCATTAAGGAAGTGAAGAGAGAAGCCGCAGATTGGCATCAGTGTAAACTGAATATTGTTTGCATGTTCTTTTCTTTGTTTGCTCTAGGCCACATGCGTTCACTATATATATATATAGAGAGAGAGGGAGAGAGAGAGAGGTGGGGGGAAGTTGAGAGATCACTCCCCCGTGGGATGGCCTTGCTGCAGTTCCTTCTCTCCCATTCTCCTCTCCTCATATGCCTGGAGTGCTTCTCAAGCTACCGGGACTGGGACTCGAACTGCAAAGTCAACCATGTAGGATTCATCTGCCTTAACCATCATCCACCTACTGGCCCTTGTTTATTTTTTATTATTATTATTAAATTATTTTATTTAGGGTTGGCAGGTGACGTGGTGGTTAAAGCCACATGGCCAACCATGGTTCAAGTCCTGGACCTGGTGGCTTCCTTTCTCACTTTCCCTCTCTGTCTCTTTCTGGTCACATTGGAAAACATTTTTTTTTTTTATTATTTAATTTAATTTATTATTATTTTTTAGTTTTACCAGAGAGAGAGTGAGAGACAGAAAGTGAGAAAGCAAGCAACTAGGTCTGGGATTTAGACTGCTGTCAACCACGTGGGAGTCCAGCACCTTAATCACCATATTGCCTGTTGGCCTCCCTTCTGCATTTTTTTTAACTTAGTAATTTGATAAACACTCTACTTAGTAAAGTGGGTAAAACATTAGAATTTGACCAGGTACTTCACAAACAAAGGTGTATGTGAGGCCAGTAAACAAATGAATAGATGGCTAGCCTTAGTCAGTGGTTATCACAGATGTGCAGATTAAACTACAATGAGATGCTACTGCACATACATCTTACTGGCTAACATGTTTTAAAAAGTATCCTTTTTTTTTTAAGAATTATTTTATTTAACTTTATTTATTTATTTAATTTTTATCTTACCAGAGAGGGACAGAGTGAGAGTGAGAGAGGGAAAGTGAGAAAGCAAGCCACCAGGTCTGGGACTCGCACTGTGGTCAGCCTGTGGGAGTCCAGCACCCTTAACCACCATGCTACCTGCTGGCCCCATTTAAAAAAAAAAAAAGATAAAAGTATCTTAAACAGCTAAACGCCACACACTGCCAATGAGATGTAAAATGAACCAACTACTTTGGGAAATAGTTTGACAATTTAAAATACATGTACTCTACATACAGTAATTTCATTCGCAGACATTTAACCAAGTGAAATAGAAACATATATCCACACAAAGACTTGTACATAGTTCTTCAACCAAAGCCTTATTTGTAATAGCCAGAGGAGAACCAACCCATGTGTTCATCAGTAGGTAAATAGATAACTACAGTATGTTCATATGATGGAATGCAGCTCGCCATAAAGACTAGATTAACGATGAATACATCCTCCTGGATGAGTCTCAAAAACATGCGAAGCAAAAGAATCAGACACAAAGAGCACATACTGCTCTAGAAAAGACTCAGCCAGGAACCAGAATACACAGGAAACTCAAGTGGCTTACGTGGGAGAAAATGATTAACCCAATTAAAAGATGCGAAAATGGGGCCGCAGGTGGCGTGGTGGTTAAGGGCAATGGACGACCATGGTTTGAGTCTTGGACCTGGCGGCTTGCTTTCTCACTTTCTCTTTCCTTTGCTCTCTTGCTCTGTCCCTCTCTGGTCAAATTAAAATAATGAAATAGAAGTTTATAAAAGATGGGAAAATGAGCTAAAACTCTCTAAGGAAGACATGAACAAAGCATATGAAAAAATGCTCAATATCCTTTATCATAAGGGAGATGCAGATCAAAACTACAATGAGACACCACCTAAGCCCAGTTAGAATGGCAAAGATTAAAAAAACAGTAAGTGCTGGCAGGGATGTAGTGGAAAGGGGATCTCTCCTACATTGTTGGTCAGAATGTAAATTGGTCCAATCACTATGGAGAACAATATGAAAGTTCCTCAAAGACCTTCAAATAGAACTACCTTATGATCCAGCAGTTCCTCTTCTGGGTATCTATCCAAAGGACGGGAGAATGCTCAGTCAACATTATTCATGATTGACTTGGAACCAACCCAAATGTCCACAAACAGATGAATGGATTGAGGAAGTGTGGCACATATACTCTATGGAATACTATTCAGCCATAACAAACGAGACCCTGGCATTTGATATAAAGTAGATGAACATGGAAGATTTACTGCTGAGTGAAGCAAGCTAGGCTATGAAGGAGAGACATTGTATGTCTCCACTTATCATATACTGACTGTCCACACTCTATGGTAGAGACTGAAAGACTGAAGGACATAGAAACACTGAAAATTGTTAAGGACACTGGGGACAAAGTGGAAGGAGAATGGGAGAAGGAAGAATATAAGAAGGGAAATTTTGGGGAAAAATGGAGATAGGACATTAGTGGGATACAGATATGGCTTATTACCTGTTGAGGGTGATGTGAATAGTGTGCTCAACTTGGCTGGTCTGAGGTGTATATGATCGGCAAAGTCTCTTTACATCTAAATGATGTATAGCAATGGAATGTATCTAATAAACAATAATAATAATAAAAAAGAACAGACTCAGCTATGATATGAGGAAGATGAGTGGTTGTGCAGGGGTCAGGGTGCGAAAGATTTACAGACATGGGCAGAAAGGACTCTTTTGAGTGGAATTCTCTGTCTTGGTTTTGGTGGCACTTCAGTGAGTGTGTACCTTTGTCAAAACTCAATGAAACTGTATACTGAAAAATAGGCATTTTTTTTTTTTGTTGTAAATTTTATCTTGGTAAAGTTGATTTACAGATAATAGAAGGCCAGCAAGTGACATGGTAATTGAAGCAGGTGGATCCCTCATGGACTACTGAGCATCTGAGCCCCTGGCCTGGCGGCTGGAGGAACAACATTGGGATGGGTACACACATGCCCGCCCAACATCCCAAAAGGAGAACGAAGTCCCCCAAAGGGACTGTGGAATGGCCCTCCTCCTTGCAGGGTGATTTCTCACATTCGCTCTCTCTTTTTTTTTTTTTTTTTTTTTGAGAGGTTTTTGCTTTAGGGCGTGTGCGCTCGCCAGACAGACAGAGAGAGACAGAGAGACAGAAAGCAAGAAATCACCCCCCAGGGGGGATGGCCACACCGCAATCCCTTCTCCTCCATTCTCCTCTCAGGATCTTGGGCACGCACGCACACGCGTTTGGTGTGAGTTTTAAGCCACCGGGTCCGGAACACGAACCGCGGTCGACTACATGGGAGTCCAGCGACACAGCCATTACACTAACTGCTGGTCCTTCACATTCGCTCTCTCTATATATACACATACACTATAGCAAACTAAAAAATAAGTAATTTAAGTTTAAAGATACGGAAGTTTATAAAATAAGCGAAAATCTTAGCATTTGTGCTAAATTACAGATTACACACAATTGAAGTTATCATTAAATTATAAGGTAGTAATCTAAAGGTAGCAGTTTTAAAGCATGAGAATTTAAAAGACATGAAGAGCGTGACGAGAAGTTCTGATAACTTTCAAAAAGAGTTAGCAGGCAGGATGAGGGATAGTCAGTAGTCAAAGTGGTCAGAGGTGACAGTTTATAGAATTGTTGAGAGACAAATTCTCAGATCCAGGAAGTGTAACAAATTCCAATCAGGGCGAATGAAAAAGAAATCCCCATATACAGTCATTATGGCAAAATCACAAGATTACAAAGAATAAGGAAAAAAATATCACCCACTAAAGACTGGTAGTTAGGCTACCAACAAATTTGTCAATTTCAATAGTCAGTAATTAAAAAAAATTTTTTTTAGAGGGAGGTTTTTGCTATAGAGCATGTGCTCTCTTTGGAGAGACAGAAAGTGAGAGATAACCCCCCAGAGGGAATGTCCGTGCTGCAACCCCTTCGCCTCTTGGGATTTTAGGCAGGCATGCACGCACATGTGCCCAGCATGAGTTTCAAGCCTCCGGGTCTAGGACTCACACCATGGTTAGTCATGTGGAAGTGCAGCGCCTCAACCACTATACCACCTGCTGAGCCCCAATAGTCATTTCTTTAATGTGCTGCGAAATATTGTAATAAGGATTAATCTAGAGGTTTATACCCCGTGAAACTTTTTCTAGAGTACAGGTGAGACAGACATTTCAAACAAACAGGTTTTAATAACTTTCAAAGTCTAATTCAAAGAGAAGGAAGATTAATTCCAGAAGGAGGGTCTGAGTTTCAGAAAATTATGAGCAAAGAAATTGGTAAAATATAGGCAAATAGGGGGCCAGCAGGTGGTGTGGTAGTTAAGGCGTTGGACTCCCACATGGCTGACTGTGGTTTGAGTCATGGACCTGGTAGCTTGTTTTCTCACTTTCCCTTTCTCTCTTTCTCTGATCAAAGTGAAGAAAATAATAGTAATAATAATAAAAGAAAGAAGCATAGGCAAATGTAAAGAAACATTGACAGTGTGGGCCAGTAGGTGGCGTGGAGGTTAAGGCACTGGATCTCACATAGCCAAATGCAGTTTGTCTTGGGCCAGCAGCTTGAAAATCCCACTGAATACGTGTGCATGCGTGCCCCAAATCCTGAGAGATTAGAGGAGAAGGGATTGCTGCATGGCCATCCCCCCAGGAGGTGATTTTTCACTTTCCCTCTTTCTATCTGTCTCTGTTTCTTTCTGGGAAGTACATATGCCCTATAAAAAAAACAAAAACAAAAAAGAAATATTGACAGCATCTATAAAACAGTAATGATAATGTAATAATGTCTAATTTATGGGAGGGCATTGACAGACAAGGTAGGCCGTGGACTTAGTTTATACAGTTTTGCAAATACAGTATCTGTTGTCAATCAGAAATAACCAGACATACAATGAGAGAAGGAAACATGAAAAAAAAAAATGAGTCAAAACAAAAGACAACAGAGACAGACACAGGAGTTATCTGGTAACTGGAGTTATCAGACAAAGACTTTAGATTTACTATTTTATGCATAGATGAAAGATGACATTGAGAATTTATGCAGAAAAAGAAACCAAATACTAGAACTGAAAATATAATTGGAACTAAGGCTCCATGATTGGGTTTGACAACCACTTAAATACACTGAGTGGAGGATTAAGGAACTAAAATTAGTAAACCTTTTCTGAAAAGAGCCAGATTGGGGGCCAGCAGGTGGCACGGTGGTTAAGGCATTGAACACTCCCACGTGGCCGGCCATGACTCTCAAGTCCTGGACCTGGTAGCTTGCTTTCTCACTCCCCTCCTCACCATGTCTCTCTGTGGTCAAATTAAAATAAGTGAATGAATAAACAAAATGAAACAATTCTTTAAAGAAAAAAAGAGTGAGATAATAAATAGGTTTCTTGGGAGACATGGTCATTGTCATAGCCTTTTAACTGCTGTTGTAATGGGAAGATAACCATGGGCAATACCTAATGAATGGTCTGGCTGTGTTCTAATAAAATTTTATTCATAACTGCAGGTGATGATCTGGACTTGGCCTGTGGGTTGTGGTTTACTGACCTTTGAATTAGAACATAGGTTAGAAGAAAATATCAAAATTAGGCATGAGTAGGGCGTGTGCACTTGCCAGAAAGACAGTGAGACAGAGAAATAGAAAGCAAGAAATCACCCCCTGGGGGGATGGCCATGCCTCAATCCTTTCTCCTCTCAGGATCTTGGGCACGCACACACACGCACCCGGCATGAGTTTAAGCCACTGGGTCCAGGACTCCAACCACAGTCGACTACATGGAAGTCCAGCAACATAGCCATTATGCCAACTGCTGGTCCCTAGAAGCACCTTTTATAAAGGAAAATTATTTCCAATTCCTTTTTATTCATTAAGATGACACGTATTATTTTGATGTTTCAGCCAGAATAATGATTTTTATAAGAAAATAAACAGTTGTCTTTTGATTTTCAGACCATGCATGAGATTTTGAAGAACACCAAATTTTGCAAAGACATGACAGTAAAGTATGATTCAAGACTTCGAGAAAGGGTAAGTAACTTATTTACGTATTGTTCTTTATCACAAATTATTGGTAAGCTACCTCAGTTTTTCGCACATGGCAAAAAATTAAATGCAACTGTGGTAGAGATTTGGAATCAGCTAAGATGTTCAGAATCTCCTATGTGATAGTCACTGTCACCTCCCCTCACATATAGAACCTTACTTGTTTTTTTTAAAATAGACGCATCTTAAATCATAAAAGGACGTATACCCGTCATGACAACACAGTATACAAAAGTTGAAAGTGAAAACTTCTCACTTCCCAATTCTCTCCGATTGTAAGCACGAATACATTGTTTTAATGCCCATTTTATAAACCAGAAATGAAGCTTCCCAGAGCTGTGATTTAAAGTCTTGTAGCAACTTCGAAGCTGGGATTTGAGTCCAGGTCTCCTCCCAGAGCAGTATTTTATTATGTTCCATAACACTGACCTATAAGCTGATTAGCGTTCCTGCCAGCTCTGTGAGTTCTTTCTTTTTTTCTTTCTTTGCCAAAAGGTGCATGCCCTCAATGGGGCATGGCCATGACTCCTTGTCCTCCATCTCTCTGTCAGGATTTTGGATGTGCACACACACGTGCCTGGCCTGTGTTTCAGACCACCAGGCCAGAATTTGGCCGTGTGGGATTTGGCTTCCAATGCATGGCAGTGAACCAACTGTTCTACAGGGCTGCCCTCCCTGTTTTTTCCCCCTTAAGTAAGCTTATTTGTTTCTTTCATCAGAGAGAGAGACAGAGCCAGGCACCCTTGAAAGGGTCTTATTCCGTAGTCTTCCTCCTCGCCCTGCCGCCAGCAGGATTGCCAGCGTGCTTGCAGGCATGCCTGGTGTGCTCAGGTAGCCCTGGAATGCAAACCTGAGCCTTTCCCGATGACTCCAGCAGCGTGCGGCAGGACCCCTACTCCCTGCATTTCTGTGGCTGGGCCTGGGACTTCCTTTATACCTGGTTAGAAATGGAACCAAATGGCTAGACATTTTAAAAAGAATTGCTTTTTATAATGTGCATTTATTCTCTGTTAGTTCAAAATATATTCTAGAGCTGCAGCCTGAGCGCTGCTTGGAAAGGCATCCTCTTTGCTGGCAACCGATGTTCCAGTGTCATTAAACAAGGTGTTCTCGGCCCAGCGGGACAGCGAGCAGGGCCTGTCGTCACGTGGTAGGCGAGCATGGCTGCAGGGCCAGGCCAGCCTTCCTGACTCCGCGCTGTCCAAGCAGTTCCGGTTCTTCCATGGTTTTAGCTAACCGCCTGGCGAGTCCATGTTTTTGGCTTAGTGGTGCTGCACACTTGCAGATCAACTGTCTGCTGTTCCTTGCTTTTCTTTTATTATATATATATTTTTTTATTATTTTTTTAATTTCCAGAGTGTACACGCCAGAGAGAAAGAGGAGAGGGATAAAGTACTCTCCGGGTGGGTGTGGTCACACCACAATCCCTCCTCCTTTATTTCTCCATCCTGTTGGGATTCGGGGTACACACAGAGACCTGACATGTTTTTCAAGCCACCAGGGCTGGGATTTGAATCATGGTCAACCATGTGGGGTCCAGCTCCCCTAAGCAGTCGGCCTTGGGGCCAGTCTTGCCTGCTGTTCACCTTGAAGCTGCTTCCAGCTCAGTGGCCACACCGCACAGCCTGTCACCATCTCATCAGTTCTACCTCTGCACAGTTCTGAATTTATTTCCCGGCAGACCCACCATCCGGCTGCCATCAGTGTCGTCTTACCTTGATTCGTGTAATGCATTGGTGATTCTCCTGTTTTCCATCTCACCTTCTCCATACTGCAGCTAGAGGAGACCGTGGAAAGTGTGATACCCATGCCCCTGTGTGAAGCAGTTCATGCTTCTACCTTCGAGAGGCTGTCCAGACTCACCCATCACTTTCTAAACTTATTTTTTGCTATAGGGCATGTTTGCTCACTAAAGAGAGACAGAGACTGGGTTGGGGGGATGGTGGTGGTGGTGAGAAATCACTGCTCAGGGGGAATGGCTGTGCTTCAATCCCTTCTCCTCCTCCAACACATATTGGGATTTTGGGCACGCACACATATGAGCCCAGTGATTTTCAAGCTGCTGGGTCCTGAACTCAAACTGCTGAGTTGGCTATGTGGGATCCAGCTGCCTTAACCTCCATACCACCTGCTGGTCTCAGACTCTTCCTTCCCTCCCCTCTGGGTCTCAAGATGCTGTGTGATCTGATCTGTCCCCTTAGCTTGCCCTGTTTCTTCCCTTGGGCTTAGCGCTGCGGCGTGAGTAACGACGTTAGTGTGCATTTACAGGCACTCACCATGTGCTAGCCCTTTCCAAGCACTGCAGGATTGCTCATCTTTACAACAGCTCAAAGTTGTGAAGATTTAAAAACCTCTTGCCATAGGGTATGTACGCTCGCCAGGAGACAGAGACAGTGAGAAGGAAAATGAGAAATCACTCCCCAGGGAGGATGGCCGTGCCACAGTCCCTTCTCTTCCTTTCTCCTCCTGGAACTTTGGGCATGCAAGCACATGCCTGGTGTGACTTTCAAGCCGCCGGGCCCAGTACTTCAACCACAGGTGGCCGGCCATATGAGAGTCCATCTCTGTGACTGCTATGCCACCTGCTGGTCCCCCTCAAAACCCTCATTTTTAAACTACCGTTTTACAAATGCAGAAAGGCACACAGAGGTCAAGCCCACACCCAGGATCACATAGCGAGTATGTGGCCGAACTGGGGTTCACATCGAGGCTGCCCAGTTCAGCGGCTGTGCTCTGGACCACTGGTCACAGGCCTCTCACAGATCTCAAACTACCAGGGAGGCAGGGAGGTGTCCCGCATGGGGCACTGTCATGCTGCAACCCCTTCTCCGTTCCTTTCTCCTTTCCAGGTTTTGGGTGTGCACACACATACCTGGCATGTTTTTTAAGCTGCCAGGCCTGGGACTTGAACTGCCTGGTCAACTATGTAGTATCCAGCTGCCTTAACCACCTGGCTATGGACTGGCCCTGCAGATGATGGTTGTTAATGACCCTCTTTGTGATAGAGATTGATAGAAGTTGCCCCAGATATAGTTAAGGACATAGTGTTGGGACTTGAAGAGTCCCAGTGTTGGAAGAGTGCCGACTTATAGCCAAGGGAATTTTACGTGATGACGGTGCGAGTCTTTTGACAATGTCAGTGATGCATCTCTTGAAGTACTTTATCATGCAAGTAGGCTGTTACCATTTGAAGGAATTAAAAGTGAGAATAATAGGGTTTTTCATGATTCTTAGCCCTTTGTAATTCTTTTGTGACTTGAATGCCCTTTGCTTAAACTCGATTTTTTTTTTCAGTTTGTTTGTTAATGTCATGAGAAAGATAGGAGAGAAAAAGAGAGACCTCCCTCCTGGCAGGATTTCGCCATGCTGTGACCCTCCCCAGCCTTCTAGCCAGCCAGGATCATGGAAGCAGCACGGGCACACCTGGCATGTTGAGCTTGTCTAATGGGCCCAAACATGGGCCTTCCTATACGGCTTCAGTGTCATTTAGCGTTGTCCCCCTCCCCGCACACACACACCTGTGCCACCACGACTGGGCCTCAGGCAAAACCTTGATGACTCTGCAAAGCCAATGAGCTTTGAAGTCATACAGACCTGGACTTGAATTTCAACTTTGCCCATAATTGGCCAAAAGCATGTAGGCTAGTGGCCTAACCTCTCTGGAGCTCAGCTTCCTCATTAGTAAATAAGCGGAGGTGTTTGTGCACCTGTTTCATAGTGCCGTTATTCTGCTCTCGTGAGACGGTGTATGAATGTGAGGTGGCTGGCCTGCTGCCTGTCATAGGGTGGTCTCCCGCCCTAGAATTCGTGCCCATCTTATTTGTCCAGTGAAGTAGCTCGACGAGCTGTCCGCATAGATGAGCTGGATTCGGCGAGTTCATCCAGCCAGCCCAGACATGGCGTACAGTTAGCCTGCGGGCATATTCATCTGAGGGCCCAGGGCCCTCGGCTGAGGACATTCCCATTACCGGTTCAGAGGAGGAAAGATAAAGTACGAGGGAAACTAAGCTCATTCCTGGGATGATTGCTCCAACTTTGCCATAGGTGTGTCCTTCACGGTTGTGTCACAGTGTCATTTGAGGTGTCTTTCTTTATCGGACCATTGCAGAAGTACGGGATTGCGGAATCCAAGGCGCTCAGTGAGCTCAGGGCCATGGCCAAAGCGGCTGGGGAGGAATGCCCCGTGTTCACACCACCTGGAGGAGAGACCTTAGAACAGGTACGTTGATGGGACAAGCAGCACGTGAGCATGGCCGACATCTGACCCTTGTGAATGAGATGGTATTGACTTTTAGCTGAACAGTTTTAGAGAGCTGCCTGGCTTATAGAACACTCTGCATGGTGTCAACCCTCCTCCCTTCTTTCTTCCCTTCTGTCCTTCTTTCCTTCCTTTAGTTTTTTGCTGTAGGGCACGTGTGCTTGCCAGAGAGAGAGACAGAGACAGAGACAAAGACAGAGAGACAGAAAGACAGAGTGGAAAAGTGAGAAATCACTTCCCTGAGGAGGACGGCCATGCCCAAATCCCTTCTCTTCCTTTCTCCTCTCAGGATTCTGGGCACATAATCCTGTTCAAGCCACCAGACGCGGAACTTGAACCACTTAGTTAGTTATGTGTGATCCAGCCACCCTAACCGCCATGCCACCTGACTGGCCTTCTTCTTTGTTCTTATTTATTATTTTATTAATTAATTAATTTATTTGTTGTGATTTTCTTTTTTTAGAATTTAATTTTATCATTTTATTATTATATATATTATTATTTTAAGTTATAATGATGTACATTATTATGTTTTTAATTTGACCAGAGAGAGACGGAGAGAGAGAGGGAAAGTGTGAAAGCATGCCACTAGGTCCAGGACTCGAACCACTGTTGGTCATGTGGGAGTCCAGTGCCCCAACCACCACGCTACCTACTTGTCCTTCTTTGTTTTTAAATTGTCCAGTCTTTCTCATTTACTGTTTTTTTTTTTTTTTTTTTTTTTTTTGGAGAGGTTTTTCACTATAGGGCGCGTGCGCTCGCCAGACAGACAGAGAGAGACATAGAGACAGAAAGCGAGAAATCACCCCCCAGGGGGGATGGTCACGCCGCAATCCCTTCTCCTCCATTCTCCTCTCGGGATCTTGGGCACGCACGCACACGCGCCCGGCGTGAGTTGTAAGCCACCGGGTCCGAGACGCGAACCGCGGTCGACTACGTGGGAGTCCAGCGACATAGCCATTACGCTAACTGCTGGTTCCCTAGTCTTTCTCATTTACTGTTGAGAGTCACCACTGATCATGGATTTAAGGAGATGTGTTATTCGGTGGTATTTTTTTTTTAAAGTTTCTCCTTTTTTAGAAACTATTATTTATTTATTTTAAATTTTGGCCAGAGAGAGAGAAAAAGCAAGCCGCCAGGTCTAGGACTTGAACCATGGTTGACCATGTGGGAGTCCAGCACCCTAACCACCACGTCACCTGCTGGCCCCAATTGGGTGGTATTTCTAAGGAGAACCTCTGGCTAGGAAGCTGCAGCATTACAGTGGTCACCAATAAAGCAAGTGTGGTGTTGTGCAGAGGGGACAGGCACATCAGTCAGCGGCGAAGAACTCGGACATGAGCTCTTCAAGCCTCTGCTGCCTTGTCAGCTGTTGGTGGCGTTTCTGCTGAATCTTTTGCTCTGAACTACAGTATTGGTGATTTTTCTTCCCACCTATTCTTTTTTTTTGGCTCTAGGGCATGGGTGCTCACCAAAGAGACAGAGATAGGGAGGAGAAAGCACCCCCCGTGGGGGACGGTCACGCTGCAATCCTTTCCCCCTCCTTGTGGGATGCTGGGCATGCAGCACATACACCGGTGTGTTTTTTAAGCCGCGGGTCCGGGACTCAAACCAGACAGTCAGCCATATGAGATCCAGCTACCTTAACTACCAGACCATGGAGCTGGCCCTCTCCTTATGTTTTATTTTAATCTTGATAAAGACTTTAAATGATTTTAGAAAAAGAAAGATCCAGCTGCATGAAGTGACAAATACCAGGTTTCTGGTAGCACTGTTTTCTGAGTTTCTCTTTACTCATAGATTTCCCTACCTAGACTGAAGTCAGGAATTAAGAACTGTCTCTTAGTCATTCTGTCCCTGGTGTGCTTCCACAGTTCCAGGAATATTCTGGGCACTTGCCCGTGTCTAGAGCTCTGGGCCGGATCAACAGGAGTGTAGTACGAGTTTCGTCTGTTTATGTTGCACTTATATCGGCATATAAGAAAAGGCCCAGTAACTTACAGTTTATGCTTTTTTAAAAAATGATTTATTTAATTTTATTTATTTATTTTATTTTTTTAATTTGACCAGAGAGAGGAAAGCTGAGAAAGCAAGCCTCTAGGTGCGGGACTCAAACCGTGGTTGGCCATGTGGGAGTCCAGCACCTTAACCATCACGCCCCTTTCTGGCCTCTGTGCTTATGTTTTAAGGAAGTGTCACTGACATAACTTTACTTCCCTTTTCATTTCCTTCTTATAGGTGAAAATGCGTGGAAAAGACTTTTTTGAATTTCTTTGTCAACTAATTCTGAAAGAAGCAGGCCAGAAAGAACAGTTTCCCCAAGGAGCTCCAAGCAACTGTTTGGAAACTTCTTTGGCAGAGATATTTCCTTTAGGAAAAAAACACGGCTCCGAATTTAATTCGGACAGCGGCGTCCCAGATTTAGTAGCCAGCGTCTTAGTTGTGAGTCACGGCGGCTATATGAAAAGCCTGTTTGAGTATTTTGTGACTGACCTCAAGTGCTCCTTACCGACAACTCAGAGCAAATTCGAACTCACGTCAGTCAGCCCGAACACGGGGATTAGTGTCTTTGTCATAAACCTGGAGGAAGGAGAAGACATGAGGCCAGCCATGCAGTGTGTGTGTTTGAACCTACAGGATCACCTGATTAAAATGACTGAAGCTCACTGAGTTTAAGCCTCCAGCAAAGTCGAGTACTTTTGAAGATTCTGAAGGGAGTGCCTTTGGCTTTATTTATTCTTCTCTAGTGCTAATTTGCAAACAGTTAAAGAGTAGGTTCAGAAGCTCCAGTGGAATCATAGCCACAGAAAACAATGATGGAAATCCATTTAGAATAGACTTCTTTTGTCTCCATACAGTGGGGCACTTTCCAGAGTAACTCCTCCACCCTGCGCAGTTTTGTCTCTGGATTGTTAATGGAGGAAGGAACCCCGTATTACAAGTTGAGGGGTTAATGACCTGGTTGCTATCTCTCCCACCCCTTTTTTAATGTTGATATTTTACTTGATTATTATTTTTTCTTTTTTAAAATTTAATTTGATTTGATTTGATAATTTCTTATATACATTTAATTGTACGTCTTTATGGTGCACAATACGGTTTTTCACAGCATGCAGGTAGTGTGTGGTAACCCAATGATGAATGTTGCCATATATTCATTTTCAACAAAGACCCTTACGTTCTTGTATCTGTTGAATGCTTTTTCTCTGAGCCCCTTGCCCGTCTCCTATTACTAGCCCTCTTCCCATATTTCCCAATGTCTGAACAGTTAGGCTGTTTTATTGATAAGATACTGTACTTGTTTTAACTATTTCATTCAGTGCTTGGGAGAAAGAACTGTTTATAATTCCCACTGTATATTTACGGTAATGATGTTATATTTACAGAGTGCTTTACATGAAAAAGTCCTACCATCATAAGTTTATGTAAAGTAAAATGCTAAAATAAATGACACTAAACTGTGTTATATAGACATCAGCTATTAGAAGAAAAAGAAATGCACAGTTGGAAATTTTGTCTAGAGGGCTCGAAATGTGGGTAGATGTGGATGATGACTGTGGAGTAGTTGGGGGACAGAGAAGGTAAACATCCTTTATTGGAACATGTGAAGGAAGGGATCTCTGAGTGGGAACTAAAGAGCAGCTTTTTCTAAATGATACCTTGCAAAAGACAAGTCAGTGCAAGCCAAGAAAGCACTCCCCAATACCCCAAAAACGTTTGACTAAGAGAATGAAGACAAATAGCTACTTCTTATCTAAGCCATAGGCTGAATAATTTCTGGTCTGAAGAAGACTCCACAAAAAGTAAAGCGTTAATAGTGTACTACATAGTACCTTCAGAAAGGAAAGGTGCTTTATTGAGAAGAAAATCGGTCTCATCACCGCTACTGTGGTCTTTTGTGGAAGGTGCATACAAGATCGTCTCTTCTTTCCACCAGATGGCACTAGAGAAAAGGGATTTCATTTGACTACATGTGCGTGAGACCAGTCCTTCAAATGTCCTTATGGTAGTGAAGACACTTTACATGCAGGTAGCTTTAAGTCACTGTGTTTGTGAATGCTGTGAGTCTCAACTCAAAAGAGTTGGATTAATACTAAGGTCAGGTCAGATTGAACTGTATAGCCAAAATTTACTCGACTATTATTTAAGTCATGTATTAAGTCCAGTATTAGTGTTCTCGGGGCATTCAGCACTTGCATTTTCCTACCAGTATTGGAACACAGGGCATGTATTTGAGCACCAGAGGAAGTAGAACGTCAGTAAAAACTTGGAAAAAATAATGGAAAAGATCAAATAATAAATAGTCATTTTTCTAACTCCACAAGTAGTAACTTTCCCTTTTTAAAAGAAATGAAACAGGAAGCTTTAAGTGGAGTTTCCTGACAGTTCTCACAGTTCCGTTCTGCTGCAGAAGCACCCACTGCCATGAGTGTATATGTTCATCTTTTTTTTACATTTTCACCTTGTGTTACAGGAAATGGTATTGTGTGGAGCTTTAAAATGTACATAAATATCGGGACCAGCAGATGGCCTAATGACTATGTCACTAGACTCCCATGTAGCCAGCCACGGTTCAAGTCCTGGACCCAGTGGCTTAAACTCACGCTTGGCGCGTGTGTGCACATGCCCAAGATCCTGAGAGGAGAATGGAGGAGAACGGATTGCTGCGTGACCACCCCCCAGGGGGTGATTTCTCACTTTCTGTCTCTGTCTTTCTGGCGAGCGCACATGCCCTATAGCAAAAACCTTTCAAAAAAAAAAAGTACATAAATATCAAGCTGTATGCATTCTTTATTTTTTATTTACTATGTCTTTGGGGTGCTATCTAGCTAAATATAATCACTAATCTACTGAATAAATATAGCACATTCTGTTTATTTAGGTATATTCAGTATTTTTCCATAGAAGCAGTGCTACAAGGAACAGTCTCTGTATCAGTCCTTGTATTGTGTCAGAGATGCGCACTTGAGCCAGCTCTGTGGTTCAGGCCTCGTGTGCTATTCATGAGGGCTGGAGCCCACATTGTGACCACGGTTAGAATCCCTGGCCCCGTCGGCCTGAGACTTGCCATGCATGTGTGTTCACCCAAGATCCAATGGGCTTGAGGACTGGGGGAAGGAAATTACCACTTGAGTAGACGCTGTGGAGAGTTCCTTTTCTCTTTCTCTCTTGCATGTGCACATGCATGCCCACACTGTATCACAAATTAAGGAAAAACCGTTTAACAAACCAAAAAAGATGTGCATCTCCAGATTTTATAAGGGCCGGACATTCTTTTTTTTTTTTTTTTTTGAGAGGTTTTTGCTATAGGGCGCGTGCGCTCGCCAGACAGAGAGAGACAGAGAGACAGAAAGCGAGAAATCACCCCCTAGGGGGGATGGCCACGCCGCAATCCCTTTTCCATTCTCCTCTCGGGATCTTGGGCACACACACACATGCGCCCGGCGTGAGTTCTAAGCCACCGGGTCCGGGACGCGAACTGCGGTCGACTATGTGGGAGTCCAGCAACATAGCCATTACGCTAACTGCTGGTTCCACAGGCCGGACATTCTTCAGAGTGGCTGTTTTCAGTCACACTAGCAGTATTTGAAGTTCCTATTTTCCACATTTTGTCCACACTTGTTACTGTGTCTAATTTCTAGTCTGATGAGACAAAAAAAATTGTTCTTCAATAAGCTTTTCTGTGATTGCTAATGAGATAGGCATTTTAAAAATATGTGCATTGACAGTTCTAATTTATTCATTGGTATATTCCTGGTACTACTTTTCCTATTTTTTCTGTAGGGTCATTTGGTTTTTTCTTAATGAGATGAGGTATAATTTTATTGTCCGAGGTATTAGTCTTCCCACTCATAGGTATATTGCAAAATCTTCCAATTTGTTACTTGTCTTTTAGACCTGTTTCTGATATATTTTTATCATGGGTGTTTTTAACTTTTTAAAAAGAACTATGTTTTTATTATTTTTCAGTTTTGACCAGAGCGAAATAAAGAACAAGCCGCCAGATCCGGGACTTGAACTACAACTGGCCATGTGGGAGTCCAACACCTTTTTTTTTTTGTTGTTTGGAGAGGTTTTCGCTATAGGGTGCGCCCGCTCGCCAGACAGACAGAGACATAGAGACAGAAAGCGAGAAATCAACCCCCGGGGGGATGGTCACGCCGCAATCCCTTCTCCTCCATTCTCCTCTTGGGATCTTGGGCACGCACGCACATGCGCCCGGCATGTTTTAAGCCACCGGGTCCGGGACGCGAACCGCAGTCGACTACGTGGGAGTCCAGCGACATAGCCATTACGCTAACTGCTGGTTCCCGGGAGTCCAACACCTTTAACCACCATGCCACCTGCCAGCACCACATGTTTTTAATTTTTAGGTCAAACCAATATGTCTTGTCCTTTATTTATTTATAAATTGTAATTTATTTTAGTTTTTGCTTTAGGGTCCATGCACTCAACAGAGAGGGAGAATGAGAGATAACCCCCATGGGGGATGGCCACACAGCAATCTCTTCTCCATTCTCTTCTCAGGATTTTAGGCACGCATGCACAGGCACCCAGTGTGATTTTTCGAACTGCTGGGTCTGGGACTCAGCCACTCCAAACTCCATGCCACCTGGTGGCCTGTCCTTTGTTTTTATTTTTAAGTGTATAGCTTTAATAAGCTTCCTCTACCATAAGGTCATAGAACAACCTCTTTTATTCTTACAGGTTTAGGTGATTTTTGAATGTCAGATCTTTACATTATCTCAAATTTATTTGTTTAGAATACAAGGCATGAATTCAGTTATATGTTATTTTCCACATGGGTGAAATTGTAATTCCAGCACCATTGTTTTCCTCCTCGATTTGCGATTCTCTGCTGTCATGCTCTCACGCACCCACGTTTGCTGCGTGCCGTTTGTGGACACCATTCTGTTTTAAGTGGTTATGTATTCACATATCAGTATCATACTCGATTACGGTGGCTTTGCACCTGAAATCCTGAAGGGCAAGTACTTCTTGTTCATGTCTGTAGTATAATCCTAGCTGCTTGTCTACCTTTCTTCCGTGTACGTTTTAGAATCAATTGGTCAATTTTCAGAAAAATTCGGTTGCAGATTTCATTGGAACCGCATGCATTTGTTCATTTATCTAGTCATGAAATAAAAATGTTTCTGAGTGTGGCATGCACATGCCAGAGCTAATAGAACTGTCATAAAAACTGTGTGGCAATGAATGAAAAGACAAAGTCCCAGCCTCGCAAGTGTGTGTTCTGCTAGGGGTGGACGGTATACCGAGTGGCAGTGCCGTTGAGAAGACTACGGCAGAGTTAGGGGGATGGAGACAGGAGGGAGAGGTGCTGCTTTATTCAGGGTGAGTGGAAAGGACCGGTGAGTACTGCTGACCTCTGGGAGAAGAGCAGCCCTGACGGGAGAACAGGGCACCAGGAGGCTCCTGCATACTCACGTATGACCGAGCCAGGGGAACGAGTGAGGAGAGGAGGGCAGAGAGGAGGGTGGGGGAAGTTCATGAGCACACGTGGCCGGTGGCCTGTGGGTCTGTGCCAAGGACTTGGGCCTTTGCCCGAGTGAGGTGGGAAGCCTGTGGACAGTTTAAGCAGGGAAGTGACTCAATCTGGTTTGGGTAGTAGCCTCCTGGTTGCTGTGTGGAGAGTGGGCTGTAGGGGGCACTGCAGGAGCGTGAAGCTGGAGGCCTGGACACTGGCGGGTACCAGGTCAGGCTGTCTCCAGTGATAGACCGCAAGTCTGGACGTGAGGTTTCTAGATTCACTCAGAGAAGAGTTGTTCTCTTCCTGTCTGAACACCTTAGACCTCTCAGTTTTCCTGAGTCTTACTTAGCCAATGAAGCTTTGTCATTTTCTTTGTAAGGTCTTTTTTTTTTTTTTTTTTAGGAGAAGTTTCAGGGGCCAGCACATGGTGTAATGGTTATGTCTCTGGACTCCCACATGACCAACCACAGTTTGAGTCCCAGTCCCGGAGGCTTGAAATTCCCAGCAGGCATGTGTGAGTGCGTGCCCCAAATCCCAAAGAGATAATGAAGGAAAAGGGATTGTGACATGGCTGTCCCCACTGGGGGTGGGGGGGGGTGATTTCTTGCTTTCTGTCTCTTGGACGAGTACATGCATCCTATTGCAAAAATCTCTCTTTAAAAAAAAAAGAAAAGAGGTTTTAGGTTCACAACAAAACTGAGAGGAAAATACAGAGATTTTCCATCTCTCTCCTGCCCTCTATGTGGATAGCCTCCCCTGTTACCAACATCCCCCACCGAGTGGGACATGTGTTTCAGTTTAACCGATGTTGATTTTAGGGTGACCATGATCACCCAAAGTCTGTGTTTACATTGGGCTTGACTCTTGGTATTGTACATTCTGTGAGTTTAGACAGATGTGCAATGGCAAATATCCACCGTTAGAGTGTGCAGGGGATTTTCACTGCCCTGCCATCATCTCCGCAGGCCAGGCCATGGTGCGGTGGTTAAGGTATCTGGATCCCACATGGCTGTGTGGTTTGATTCTCGGTGGGTGGCTTAAAAAATATGCCAGGTGTGTCTCAAAATCCCAAGAAGCAAAGTAGAGAAGGGATTGTGTTGAGGCCTTCTCCCTCAGGGAGTGAGTTCTCACTTTTTTTCTCTGTCTCCAACGAGAGCACATGTACTCTAGGACATTAAAAATCATAATGATGAAGTTCTAGGGAGAAATTCCTCTCTGCTCCCTTGCCTGTTTTTGTTGGGTTTAGGCCAGGACCCAGTGGGGGAAATGGGCAGAACTCGCATCAGACTTCACCCCAAGGCTCACAGCTTCAGGCACAGTCTGCCGCTCCGTCTCCCTGCCCCTGGAGTGGAAACCACTGCTCCCACACACCCACCTGTTACCTTCATGTCCTGCCTTCTACTCACTCCACCCTTCATCTTTGCTTTTGGATTCAAAATCCTCTCTATGGCCTTTAAAAAAGATTATTTTTTTATTTTGCATTTTGCCATAGGTGTATATACTCACTGGAGAGAGAGACAGGGAAAATGAGAAATCTCCCCTGCCCCCAACCCACCACCACCAAGGGGGATGCCCATGCAGGACTCCCTTCTCCATTCTTCTCTCCGGGTTTTGCGCGCGTACACACATGCCCTGCATGTTTTTCAAGCTGCTGTTTCCACAACTTGAGTTGCAGAATCGACCACGTGGAATCCAGCACTGTAACCACCACGTCACCTGCCACCCCCCCCCCCCCATAGCTTTTATTTGTTTTAAAATTTTTATTATTTTTTTTAAGAGTGATTTTTGCTAGAGGGCATGTGTGCTCACCAGAGAGAGACAGAAAGTGAGAAATTACCCCTCCTAGAAGGATGGCCACATCACAGTCCCTTCTCCAATCCTCTCTTGGGATTTTGGGCACACATGCACATGTGCCTGGCCTAAGTGTGAAGCCACTGGGTCTGGGACCTGAACTGTGTTCAGCCATGTGGGAGTCCAGTGAAGTAACCATTATACCATCTTTATCATCATTATTATTTTTCACTTTGTTAAAGGGTACATGCACTTGAGAGAGACAAAGTGAGAAAGGAAGCCTCCGGGTCCAGAACTCAAACTATGGTCGGCCATGTGTGAGTCCAGTGCCTCAGCCACCATGCCACCTGCTGGCCACACTTCATTGCTTTTAAACTAAACCATTTTCTTCTTTAGAAATCTGTTTTACCTAAAATTCTTATTCCTATTAGTTTTCAGTGCTGGATCACACTTAGCATATGACATGTTCACCTTAGAACACATCAAGTACATGAAGAGAACAGCGGGTGCAGCCATGTCTTCCAGCTCATGCTCATTCCATGGCTTAGGCTTGGGCAGGAGGTGCCATATTCATCCACAGCTACTAGACCAAACAGGTATATAATTTATATTGTCTATATTCACATGGTTATTTACAGCTACGGGTGGTTGAATTAATGTTAGATACATGTATTATGTATGTCCACTCTGTAATGTGAGTCATACCCTACTTGAAATAGACTATCTTTGGTGAGTGCACCTAAGCATAATTATCAGCCCCCAAAGTGCTGGAGGTGGAAAGAAGTATTTAGCGAAGCCAGCAGGTGGCAAAGTGGATAAGGCGCTGGACTCCCCCATGGCGGAAGGCAGTTCGTGTCCCAGGCCAAGCAACTTGAAAATCACACTGGGTACATGTGCGTGCATTCCCAAAATCCTGAGAGGAGAATAGAGGAGAAAGGATTATAGTGTGGCCATCCCTGTTGGGGGATGACTTCTCATTTTTGCCTCTCACTATCTCTCTCTCTGTCTCTCTCCAGCAAGCACACACGCCCTATGGGAAAAACAACAACAACAAAAAGTCTAAAATAATAAAAGAAATATTCAGTAGAGGGTGGTGGTGTCGGGTTATCTACTGCCAGACACAGCACTCACTAGCTTCAAAGTTGAGTAGGGTTCTGGGACCAGCAGTTGGCATAATGACTATGTCGTTGGACTCCCATGTAGTTGACCATGGTTCAAGTCCTGGACCCAGTGACTTAAATTCACGCTGGGCACGTGTGCGTGTGTGCCCAAGATCCCGAGAGGAGAAGGGAGGAGAAGGGATTGCAGCGTGGCCATCCCCCCTGGGGGGGTGATTTCTTGCTTTCTGTCTCTATGTCTCTCTCTGTCTTTTGGGCGTGCCCTATAACAAAAACCTCTTCGAAAAAAAAAAAAAAAAAAAAAAAAAAGAAAAAAAAAGTTGAGTAGTGTTCCTAAAAAACGTACCTGTTTCAAACACACACTACTTTTCACCCATCTTACTTGGGCTCCCAGCAGTTTGTAAATCTAGCGTTTGGGTTAACGTATGTAGGGGTCAGTTCCTCTGTCTTCAAGCAAGATGGCCAAGTACCTAGATGGTGCTTAAAACACAAGAGAGGGGTAGCAGGTAGCATGGTGGTTAAGGTGTTGGATTCCCACACGGATGATTACTGTTGGAGTCCTGGTCTCAGCAGTTTGAAAATCATGCTGGGGACATGTGCGTGCATCCCAAAATCCTAGGAAGAGAATGCAGGAGAAGGGATTGCAGCATAGCCATCCCCCTATGGGGGTGATTTCTCATTTTCCCTCTGTCTCCCTCTGGTAAGTGCACATACCCTATGACAAAAAACCTTAAAAAAGAAAAAAAGGCAAAAACAACAACAGAAGAAAACATTTCCCCCAGTCCTCTTCAAGCACTTGTTTATTGTTCGGCAATGTGACCTAAGGGGTGATTTGTTGATTGATTAATGTCTTATTGGGCAGGAGGGCAGTGACACTGGAAAAAATTGTCAGAAGGCCTGGATGCAACTTCTAAGCATAGCTTTTAGTAATTTTGTGGCTGAGCAAGTCTGCTCTGGAGCCAGTGGGTGGCGTGGTGTTTAAAAGCTCTGGATTCCCGTATGGCCAACCATGGCAGCTTGCTTTCTCACTTTCCCTTTCTCTCTCTCTCTTTCTCTGGTAAAATTAAAAACTAATTACAACAAATAAAATTAAATAATTCTCTAAAAAAAAACCTATGCTGCTGTGTCTTCATTTCATAGAGAATAACAGCTGTATGTGTGTTGGTAATCTTATACTTTTGATATGTTGACCCTACAGAAAGTTTGCAACAATAGTACAAAAAACTCCTGTGTACCTTTTACTCACACTTGCCTGCGTTTTCCTTAATTTCCTTTTTTATTTTCTGTTTTTCTTCCTCTGTGTGTGTGTGTGTGTGTGTGTGTGTGTGTGTGTTCGTGCGCGCACGCAGTTTTCTCCTGAAACATTTGAGAATAACTTGAAAACATCATACCCTTCTCCCCTGCTAAACTTCAGTGTGTGTTTTCCAAGATCAAAGATGTTCTTATATATAACCCAGAATAAATATCCAAATGAGGAAATTTGGCATTGATACACTCTATTATCGGATTTGTAGTTATATTTAAGTGTTGTCAGGCAAGTCATTGGTGCTCCTGTGGCTGTTTTGTTTTTAAGTTCCACACAGTACAGGACCTCTCCTCCGGCCCCTGTAATCTGAGCTGTTTTTTAGCATGCTTTTGTGTATTCTAACCTCATAATTTAAAAATATATTTACATAAAATATATTATTTCTATTATATATGCATATTCATAAATGTATTTACTTTATGTTTATATATTTTAATGTATAATATATACAATGTAATATATACAATATTAATATTTTATATATGTTATATATAAATGTGTATATATATGTGATATATAATATATATACGTGATATATAATATACAACATATCATATATAACCTATAATTACATTATATTATGTATATAATATATACAATACAATATAGATTTACATATATTTTTATATATATGTATATGTATAGAGGACAGCAGGTGGTATTGTGGTTAAGGTGTTGGATTCCCACATGGTCAACCGTGGTTTGAGTCCCAGACCTGGGGTCTTGAAACTCACGCCAGGTACATATTGCACATGTGCCCAAAATCCTGAAAGAATGAAGGAGAAGGGATTGTAGTATGGCCATCACCCCTGGGGGGGTGATTTCTCACTTTCTGTCTCTCCGGTGAGCACAAGTGACCTATAGCAAAAATCTCTCTCTCAAGAAAAAAGACAAAAACAACGTGTGTGTGTGTGTGTATGTCTTTGTGATTTGGATTTTCTGAATATTTCCTCATGATTAAACTCGGATTTATATATTTTTGTCAAAGGCATCCCAACAGTGATATGCCCTTGAGTCACTTCAGGAGGCCTGTCTCCAGGTCTGTCCACTGTAAAATCACTGTTTCATCCATTCATTATACTTTAACTTATTCCTTTAGCCTCCTTTTCTCTTTTTTTGCTATAGGGCATTTGTACTCTCTTGGGAGGCAGGGAAAGGGTGGGGAGAGAGAGAGAGAACAACCCCCAGGGGGATGGCCACATTGCAATCCCCTTTCTTCCATTCCCTTAAGATTTGGGGCATGCACACACATGTGCCTGGTGTGTTTTTCAAGCTTCTGAGTTGGGGACTCCAACCATGTAGCTGGCCATGTTGGACCAGCCACCTTAACCTCCAAGCCACCAGCTGGCCCTCTATTGACTGTTTTATGACTGTGTATTTGCTTTTATATTTATTAATTGTCATTCTACACTAAGAGAGCCTACCTTTCTCCCCTACTTATTTATATCAGTATGAACTCAGAGGTTCTTATTAAATTCCTTGTAATAGAGTAGTCCTTATTTTATGCTTTAAGTATCCACATTTATCCTGTGGGAACCCTTTCAGGCTTGCTCTTGTGTTCCATTGATAGAATCTTATCATTCTTTAAGTACTTCCTTAGTTTCTGGCATAAGGTGTTGCAGGCTTGTATTCTTTTTCAATCTCAGCCCCAGAATCAATTTTTTTCTCCAAAGAGCCTTGATTCTTTAGAAATGAAATGAGAGACCCTAAATAGATGTGGCATGTAGATACCGAGACCCACGTGCTAGGCGAGCTCATTGCTAATCTGCACTTCCTGATTATTGCATTGAATTTCCCTGTATAAGGGTTCTTCCGAATATTCTATTGATGAACTCATGGACTGTTTCTAGCTTGAGGCTATTAATAAATAAAGCTGCTATGCATATTTTATAAGTTTTTTTTGTGGACATATCTAGTGAAATTGGGTTGTAGGGTAGGTGTAGGTATATGTTTAGGTTTACAAGAAAATTACCAGACCTTTCTCCAGGAGGTTACCACATTTTCTGCTTACTATTAATGAGTTTGGGGTGCTCCACTTCCTTACCTGCATTTGATGTTATCAGTCTTTTTTTTTTTAAGCATTTATTTATCTATTTGTTTGTTGTGATTTTCAAGCTGCCGAGTCTGAGACTCAAACTGCAGTTGGCCATGTGGGAATTCAGTACCTCAACCACCACACTACCTGCTGGCCCAGATGTTACCGATCTTTTTAACTTTTGCCATTCTGATGGGTTTTTAGTAGAATCTCATGGCAGTTTTGACTTTTTTCCTTTTAACTAGTGATATAAAGCACTTTGTAATGTACTTATTGAATACTCATATAGCTATCTGTGTGAAGTATCTGTCAACTATTTCCCATTTTAAAAAATTGCCCTTTTTTATGGGACCAGCAGTTAGCGTAATGGCTATGTCGCTGGACTCCCACGTAGTCGACTGCGGTTCGAGTCCCGGACCCGGTGGCTTAAACTCACGCCGGGCGCGTGTGCGTGCGTGCCCAAGATCCCGAGAGGAGAATGGAGGAGAAGGGATTGCGACGTGGCCATCCCCCCTGGGGGGTGATTTCCTGCTTTCTGTCTCTCTGTCTCTCTCTGTCTGTCTGGCGAGCGCACGCGCCCTATAGCAAAAACCTCTCAAAAAAAAAAAAAAAAATTGCCCTTTTTTTTAACTTGTAGGAGTTCTTTATAAATTTTGTGACACGAGTCTTTTGCCAGCTGGATGTATGTGTGTATACACACATACCCACATATATAAATTCTATGTATGTAAATTTACTCCTGCCTATATATTTATTATGAAATGTAATAAAATATCATTTTATTTCATTATTTATTAATGGTATTTTTAAATACATTGATTATCATAAAACTAATTTACTATTGTGTTTGCTTTGAGTGTCTATCTAAGAATTCTTTGCACTTACCCCCAATAATGGTGAAATTCTGTTTTGATCCCTCTGGCTTTGATCCATCTGGAATGGATTTTTGTGTGTGGCATGAGCTAGGGATTGAGGTTCATGGTTATTCACGTGGCTATCCCATTGTCTCAGCAATTTTCCTTTTCCCTTGGATTTTGACGTTTTTGTCAAAAATTAGTTTACCATGTACGTGTTGGTCTATTTCTGGATTCCTTATTTTATTCCATTTGTCTGTTTGCATATATGCAAATATCACACTATCTTGATTGCTATACAGTAAGACTTGAAATCAAGAATATGTTACCTAGTTTTATTCTTTTTCAGGTTGATTTTGTTTTTTGTTTTTGTTTTTGGTCAATTGTAGATCCTTTGCATTTCTGCATGTAGTTTTTAAACATACACTGTTTTTAGAACTGCTTTTAAATTTTTAGAAAAATTGTGTCAGTGGTACAGAGGGTTCTCATATGCCCTGTATCCAGTTTTCTCTGTTATCAACATCTTACCTGAGTATGGGACATTTGTTTTTGTTTTTGTTTTTTTTTGTTTTTTTCCCTTTATTTTTCTTTCTCAGATCAATCACATTCATTTTACATAAAGTTCTCATTATGATGTGTACAATATAGATACATGTATCTAGTTTTCAACAGAGAACTCTACATTTTCTGGTGACAAATGACTCCTCCCTTTGCCCCCCACGCCCACTCTCCACCACCCATTCCCGACCCCCCACTCCCCTCCCTTACAGCCTCTGGCATCCACATTTGTCCTTTCCGTTATCAAATCCTCAGATCTTTCTCCCTCTGCCGGAGTGCTGATATTATTTTTGTTATTTTTTTTTCATGGCACATCTTTACAGTGTACAGCGTGGTTTTTCCAGCATGAGTACAGATCACATTGGTCAAGACAGTGATACCATCACATACATCATCATCAGCAGACCACCCCTCATCCCTGTGTCCATCAAACGTGATGATCGTTCCCTGGACCGCCCTCCATCATTCATTCCCATTACCTCTCCCATGCTGTCTCCAGCATCCGCAGTTGCCATCCCTGCGACCATACCCTCCAGATCTTTCACCCTATTTTTTTTTTTTTTCCTTTTTCAATTATGAGCTCATAAAGTTTTCCACAATAGGATACATAGATTCTGTTCAGGGTTGGGTCAAGGGTGGGTCTCGTGCAGTTCCGCAATTGTAGGTGAGTTTCTATGGAATACGGTTCTAGGAGCGCAGTTCTGGTAGGCAGAGATGGTTATCAGTTGATGCGGCACAGCCACTATCCTGTGATTACCGAGAGTGGTGTTGTGGGGATCTGCAGCGTGAGTCATCCTCGAGTGTCTGGCTTCCCCAAGAATAGTAGAATAGTTCTTGTTTTTCCCTGAGGTAATGCAGGGCTGGTAACCATCATCTTCTCATTGTCCATGGGCAGCGAAAGTCCTCCTATACAATATATTTCTCAATTGGTCCAAGACATCTAAGATTCTTTCTGTTGCTTATATTTGCAAGATCTTAATTCTTGTTTTTGGCTTCAGTTTGCCGCTTGCGGCCTGTGACCACGCGCTGGCCTGGCGGTCACGTGTTGACTCGTTGGCCACACCCAGGTGTCTGCCCGGTAGCCACGCACAGGCCTGGCGGCCACGTCCAGGTGCAGGCCCAGCAGCCACGTGTAGGCCCGGCGGCCATGCGTGGGCACGTGCCCGGTGGCCACCCGCAGGCTCGGTGGTCACCCGCAGGCCCGGCGGCTGTGCATGGGTGCAGGCCCAGCAGCCACACGCAGGCCCGACAGCCACACGCTGGCCCGGTGGCCACTCGCAGGCACAGGCCCGGCGGCCACGCTCATGCCTGGTGGCCACTGGCAGGCCCGGCGGCTACATACAGGTGCAGGCCCGGCAGCCACACACAGGCGCAGGCCCGGCGGCCACACACAGGCGCAGGCCCGGCGGCCACGCGCAGGACTGGCGGCCATGCTCAGGCCCGGCGGCCATTTGCCGACCCGGGGGTCATGCGCAAGCCCGGCGGCCACGCGCGGGCCCGGCAGCCACTCTCAGGCCCGGGAGCCACATGTGGGCCCGGCGGCCACACGGCCCGGCGACCCCGCTCCGGCCCAGCAGCCGTGCGTAGGCGCAGTCCCGGTGGCCATGCATTGGCCCGGTGGCCGGGAGCAGGCCCGGCGGCCACTCGTAGGCGCAGGCCCAGCAGCCACACTCAGACCCGGCGGCCACTCGCAAGTCCGGGGGCCACGCGTGCGCCCAGCGGCCACTCGCAGGTCCGGCGGCCTCACGCCGGCCCAGCGGCCATGCACAGGCCCAACGGCCACACACCAGCCCCGAGCGCGCGAATGTGCCCGGGACCCATCGCCATCTCCCACTCGCCCGCCCGGCCAGAGACAGAAAGGACGGTGACCTCGGCCTTTTGGTGCCACCGGCCCGCGTCAGCGCCGAGCGTGGGACAGACCCCGTGCCGGAGAGGCAGTGGGAGCCGGGCGGTCTGGGCCGTCGCACGCGGAGAGCAGAGGAGAGTCCGCCGGCTCGCCTGCCGCCACGCCGCTGCCCCGCCGCCGCGCAGGCGCGGGGAGCGGGGGCGGGACATTTGTTATGATTAGTAAACCAGTATTGAAGCATGATTAACTACAGTCCATGACTTATTTAGATTTTCTTCATTGTTTTTACCTAATGTTGTTTCTTTATTCTGAATCTTGTTCAAGATACCGCCTTACATTTAGTTGCCATGTCCCTTTAAGCTCCTCTTGGCTGTAACAGTTTTTCAGACTTTCCTTGGTTTTTGAAGACATAGGCAGTTTTGAGGACTATTTTGTAGTATGTTTCTCTTAGATGTCGATGTTTCTCTCATGGTTGGTTAGATTGGGACTGAGTTTTTGGAAGGGAGATCACACAGATGTCTTTGTCATCACGTCAAAGGTTCATGCTATGAGTATGACGTTTCTGTGACCGTTAGTGTTGACCTGGACCACCTTGCTACAGCAGTGTTCGTCAGGTTTCTCTGCTGTGAAGTTACTTCTTTTTTTCTGCCTTCACATACTGTGTAAGTCACTATATGCATTCAAGGAGGGGGGTTTACACTTTAAAAAAAATGATTTATTTACTTAAGACAGGGATTTTTGCTGTAGGACGAGTGTGCCTGCCAGAAAGACAGAAAGTGAGAAATCACTCTCTGGGGGTACGGCCAGGCCACAACCCCTTCTCCTCCACTTTCCTCTCTGGATCTTGGGCATGCACACGCACACCTGGCATGAGTTTCAAGTTGCAGAGTCTGGGACTGGAGCCATGGTCAACTACTTGGGAGTCCAGTGATGCAACCATGATGCCATCTGTTAGTCCCATACTGTTTGTTTTTAAGGAAGGAGTATCTGCAAAATTATTTGGAATTCTGCATGAAATATTTATTTCCCTATTTACGTACGTATTTATTTAGTTCATCATTTATTTGTATCAGTGTGAATTTGTGAATAGTTATTTTATAGTTTGATTTATAGTTCAAAGTTACTTAACTCAATAGTTTTTTCTCCACCCCCCTCAATGAGGTTGATTCATACATTTCTAATACAATTAGGTTAATAAATAAACAATTTAAAATTTTACTTTTCAGTTGTTTGCAGCAGGTATATAATATTCAACTTATTCTGATATGTATTGCTCTTGCTAAACTTATATATTACTTTCGGTTCTAGCTTTGTTCTGATACTCATTTTGTAGGTCTCCCTTACGGCTTTCTACATAGACAATCCTGTCATCTGGAAATAGAGACTTTGAAATGGTCTATCTAGTATCTCCAGTACAATTCAATAGAAGTAGAGAAAGAAAACATTCCTGCATAATTCCTAATTTAAAATCAGGATGGTTAGCTATCTTAAGACATAGTTAGCTGTAGGATTCTTGTAGATAAACTTCACCATAAGTTTATCCCTAGTATGCTGAGAGTTTTTATTATGCATGGATATTAAATTTTGTCTGTATTTTTCCTGCATCTATTGCACTAAGGTTATAACTATTCTCCTTTATTTTGCTAATATGGTGAATTACATTAATTTTCAAATGCTAACCAATCTTCCAAACCTGGGATAACCTTCCGTGGTAATGATGTATCATTATCATTTTTGTATATTGGATTTGGTTTGCTATGTTTTGTAAAATGACTTTTGTATCTATGTTAACAAGGGTTATTAATTTGTTGTTTGGTTTTGTAATTTTGTTTTGGAGATTTTTGTTATAAGGCACGTGCACTCACCAGAAAAATAGAGAGAGACAGAGAGCAAGAAATCACCCTGCAGGGAAGAATGGCTATGCTGTAATCTCTTATCCCCCATTCTCCTCTTGGGATCTTGGGCACACACACACACACACAGGTACCTGGCTTGAGTTTTAAGTTTTAAGCTGTTAGGTCCGTGGATGACTACATCAGAGTCCAGTGATGAAACAATTACGCCATCTGCAGTCCCTCTTTATCATGGTTTTTTTTTTTTTTTTTTTGAGAGATTTTCGCTATAGGGCGCGTGCGCTCGCCAGACAGACAGAGACAGAGAGACAGAAAGCGAGAAATCACCCCCCAGGGGGGATGGCCATGCCGCAATCCCTTCTCCTCCATTCTCCTCTCGGGATCTTGGGCACGCACGCACACGCGCCCGGAGTGAGTTTTGCCACCGGGTCCGGGACGCAAACCGTGGTCGACTACGTGGGAGTCCAGCGACATAGCCGTTACGCTAACTGCTGGTTCCCTTTATCATGTTTTGAAATCATGGTTGTTTTGTCATCATAAAACAAGTTAGGAGGAGGAAACAGCAGTTAGTGTGATGGCTATGTCGCTGGATTCCCATGTAGTCGACCGTGGTTCAAGTCACGGACCTGGTGGCTTAAACTCACATTGGGTGCATGTGCGTGTATGCCCAAGATCCCAAGAAGAGAATAGAGGAGAAGGGATTGCAGTGTGGCCATCTCCCCCTTGGGGGTGTGATTTCTTGCTTTCTGTCTCTCTGTCTTTCTCTACCTTTCTGGTGAGTGCATGTGCCCTATAGCAAAAACTTATCAAAAAAACAAACAAGTTAGGAGGTAATGTTCCTAGAAACTTTGAGTAGAATTGGTATTATTTGAAATGTTTAATAGAATTTACCAGTGAACCTTTTGACTCTGGATTTTCTTTGTAGAATATTTTGGATAATTAATTTAACTTTCTTTTTTTAATAGATTTTTGCTACTGGGCAAGTGCACTCACCAGAGAGACAGAGAGGCAGAAAGCGAGAAATCACCCCCAGCGGGGATAACCACACCGCAATCTCTTTTCCATTCTTCTCTTGGAATTTTGGGCACGTGCATATGCAATACCCGTGTGAGTTTTAAGTTGCTGGGTCTGGGACTCAAACCATGGTCTACTACATGGGAGTCTAGCAAAGTAACCATTATGCCATCTGCTGGTCCCAATTAAGTTTTTTTTTTTTTTTTTTTTGAGAGAGAGTTTTTTTTTTTTTTTTTTTTTTTTTTTAAGAGGTTTTTGCTATAGGGCGCGTGCGCTCGCCAGACAGACAGAGACAGAGAGATAGAAAGCAAGAAATCACCCCCCAGAGGGGATGGCCACACCGCAATTCCTTCTTCTCTGTTCTCCTCTTGGGATCTTGGGCATGCACGCACATGCGCCCGGCATGAGTTTTAAGCCACCGGGTCCAGGATGCGAACCGCGGTTGACTACATGGGAGTCCAGTGACATAGCCATTATGCTAACTGCTGGTCCCCAGAGAATTTTTTGCTATAGGATGTGTGTGCTCACCAGAGAGACAGAAAGTGAGAAATCACCCCTTATGGAATGGTCATTCTGCAATCCCTTTTTCTCCATTCTCCTCTCAGGATTTTGGGCACACGCACACACATGCCTGGTATAAGGTTTAAGCTGCCAGGTTCAGGACTTAAACTGCAGTCAATTATGTGGGCGTCCAGCATAATCAATATGCTATCTGCTGGTCCCTAATTAGTTTAACTTTCTAAATAGATACAGGGCTATGCAAATTTTCTGTGTCATCTTGTGTCACTTTTGGCAAGTTTAGACATTTTAAATTATGTATCCCTTTTAAAGTTGTCAAATTTTGGGCATAAAGTTATTTATTATCTTTTTTTTAAATAACACTTTTAATAACACATAACTGTCCTAAATTTTTTCACACCTACCCTCTACCACCTACTCTCTACCAACCACTTTCCTCTCTTACTGTCTCTAGTATCCACGCCCACCTCTCCACCATCACATCTTCAGGTAGCTCAACCTCTGTCATAAAGTGCAGACATTCAGTACAAATTGAGTGGGGATATACAATCTTTCAAAGTCTGGATCATTTTGTTTAACATTAAGTCTTCTATAATTATCCATTTTGAGTCAAAAGACAGGATATCATTGTTTCTTATAGCTGTGTAATATTCTATAGTATTTATGTGCCAGTTTTCCAACTCATTCATCAGTTTTAGGTTCATTCCATGTTTTAGCAATTATGAGTAATGCTGCAACAAACGCGGATTTGCAAGTGTCTTTCTGATGATGTTTTCCTATCCTTTGGGTAAATATGAAGGAGTGGGATTACTTTTACATATGGAAGTTCTATTTGTAGGCTTTTGACAAGCCTCCATATTGTTTTCCACAGAGGTTGAACTAATTTACATTCCCACCAACAGTCAAAGGGTTCCTTTTTCACCACAGCCTAGCTGCCACTTGTTATTCTTTTTTTCCCTTTCTTCCTTTCTCTTTAATCCTAGCCGTTCTAACTGAGGTTAATGATATATCATTGTGGTTTTAACTTGCATTTCCCTGATAATAAGAGATTTTTTTCATATGCCTCTTGGCCATTCATAAAGTCTTCCTTGGAGAGTTGTCTATTCATTTGCCCATTTTAAAACTGGATTATTCATTTTTTTTTATGAACAAGCTGCTTAAGTTCCCTATATATTCTAGGTATCAATTCCTTATCTGAGAAATAATTTGCAAATATTTTCTCCTATTCTAAAAGTTGTCTTTTCAAGTCAAGTAGTGAGATCCCTTTTATTTTATTCTTTTGTCATAGTATTGCCTTGCTCATTAGGTCAGGTGTGGTTCCTTTGGTTGCTTACTCCTCTCCTACAATAATTCACCAAAAGTAGGCCAGGCCTTCAGGAAATTCTTAAGAGAACACTACATCTAGAAAACCAAAGGGTGATAAATAGAGTAAGAGAACACAAAACAAGTAGGGAAAAAAGAGTAAATGACAGGGTTAAGTTCACACATATACACATATCTATAATAACTTTGAATGTTAATGGATTATATCTTTTTTTTTTTTTGAGAGGTTTTTGCTATAGGGCGCGTGCACTCACCAGACAGACAGAGACATAGAGACAGAAAGCAAGAAATCACCCCCCAGGGGGGATGGTCACGCCACAATCCCTTCTCCTCCGTTCTCCTCTTGGGATCTTGGGCACGCACGCACAAGCGCCCGGCGTGAGTTTTAAGCCACCGGGTCCACGGCGCGAACCGCGGTCGACTACGTGGGAATCCAGCGACATAGCCATTACGCTAACTGCTGGTTCCCAATGGATTATATCTTAACTAAAAGACACAGATTAACTCAATGGATGAAAAAACTGGGACCTTTATTGTACAAGAAACAGACCTCACTGACAAAGATATACATACACTGAAAGTGAAGGGCTCGAAAAAGTTTCGTGCAAACAGAAATGAAGAAAAGGCAGGAGTTGTGATATTGATATCAGATGAAATAGAAGAGACAATTAAGGACACTACATAGTTCTAAGAGGATTAATTCACCAAGAAGATATATCCCTAAATATGTATGCACCCAATACCAGGGGACTCAAATATATAAAAGAAAGGCTGCTAAATCCAAAGGGAGATACAGACTGCAACACACTAATTGTTACAGATTTCAACACCCCACTGTCACCACTGCACAGCACACTTAGACAAAAAATAAAGAGACACAGAACTAATTGATATCTGGACCAGCAGTTGGCATAATGGCTATGTTGCTGGACTCCCATGTAGTTGACCATGGTTTGAATCCTGGACCCAGTGGCTTAAACTCACACTGGGCACATGTGCATGCATGCCCAAGATCCTGAGAGGAGAATGGAGGAAAAGAAATTGCAGCATGGCCATCCTTCATGGGGGATGATTTCTCACTTTTTGTCTCTCTGTATTTCTGGCGAGTGCATGTGCCCTATAGCAAAAACCTCTCCAAATAAATAAATAAAAGAATTAATTGATATCATAAACCAAATGGACCTGATAGACATACATAGAGCATTCCACCTAGCAACTACAAAATACACTTTTCTCTCATCTCCACATGGAACATTTTCAAAGATTGACCACATAATGGGCCATTAAACAAGCTTACATAAATTCAAAAGTGTAGAAACTATACCCAGTATCTTCTCTGATCACAGCAGAATCAAACTTGAAATCAACCACAGAAAGAGTCCTTGAAAATACCTAAAAATATGGAAACTAAACTACCTACTCCTGAATGACTTTCAACTATTGAAGATATTAAGACTGAAATAAAAAGATTCACTGAAACCTATATAATGAATGCACTACTTTCCATAATCTTTGGAACATAGCAAAAGCAGTCATAAGAGGCAAATTTATAGCCATAAGTGCTCACTAGAAAAAACATCACATTTTAAGGAACTGAATAAGCAACCACAACAAAACCCCAAAAAAGAAAAAAAGAAAATAAATAGTAAAGATTAGGGCTGAAATAAATTAAATAGAGAATAAAAGAACTATATAAAAAATAATGAAATGAATAACTGTTTTTTTTTGTTTTTTTTTTTTGAGAGGTTTTTGCTATAGGGCGTGTGCGCTCGCCAGACATACAGAGAGAGAGAGAAAGCTAGAAATCACCCCCCAGGGGGGATGGTCACACCGCAATCCCTTCTCCTCCATTCTCCTCTTGGGATCTTGGGCACGCATGCACACGCACCCGGCGTGAGTTTAAGCCACCGGGTCCGGGACTCGAACCGCGGTCGACTATGTGGGAGTCCAGCGACATAGCCGTTACGCTAACTGCTGGTCCCAATAAATGGTTTTTTAAGAGGATAAGCAAAGTTGATAAGCCATTAACTAGACTAATCAAAGGATCAGACAGATAAAATCAGTAGTGAGTCTAGTAATATTACAACTGATCTATTGGAAATACAAAAAGTTGTCAGAGGATATTATGAGCAATGATATGCCAATGAAGTAGAAAACAGATGAGATGAACAAGTTTCTGGACAAGTACAAGTTACCTAGGTTGAATCAGGATGAAATAGAAAGCCTGAATAGAAGGGATATTCCTCAACATAATAAAAGCCATGTACAACAGACCCAATGCAAACATCATACTGGATGGGAAAAAGCTAAAAGCCTTTCCACTAAAAACTGGAACTAGACAAGACACTTTCTCTACTCCTTATTTTTTTGGAGAGGTTTTCGCTATAGGGCACGTGCGCTCGCCAGACAGACAGAGACATTAGAGACAGAAAGTGAGAAATCACCCCCCAGAGTGGATGGTCACACCGCAATCCCTTCTCCTCCATTCTCCTCTCAGGATCTTGGGCACGCACGCACACACGCCCGGCGTGAGTTTTAAGCCACCGGGTCCGGGACGTGAACCGCGGTCGACTATGTGGGAGTCCAGCAACATAGCCATTACGCTAACTGCTGGTTCCCTCTACTCCTTTTCAACATAATACTGGAAGCCCTAGCCAATGCAATCAGATAAGACAACAAAATAAAAAACAATCAGATAGGAAAAAAAGAAGCTAAACTGTCCCTATTTGTAGATGATATCAGTATACACATAGAAAATTCAAAGGAATCCACAAAAAAATACTCTTAAAAGTGATAAATGAATTCAGTAAAGTAGCAGAATACACATTCATAGCATATTTATACACCAATAATGAAAAGACAAAATTGAAGAAAGCAATACCATTTTCAATAGCTGCATAACAAATAAGATACTTTGGAATAAACATAACCAAAGAGATAAAAGACCTCTCCAAGCAAAGCTATGAAAAATTGAACAAAGAAACTGAGTATGATAGCAAAAAAATGGAAAGACATCCTGTGCTCTTGGATTGGAAGAAGCAATATCATCAAAATGTCAGTCCTACCCAAACTAATTTATCTATTCAATATGATTCTGATCCAACTACCTGAGAAATTATTCACAGAAATAAAAAAACTATAAAATTTGTCTGGAATAATAGAAGACCCTGTATTTATTATTTTTGAAAATTTGCTATATGGCATGTGCAAGAGAGAGAGGGAGAGAAAGTTAGAAATCTCCCTCCCCAACCCCCCGCTGGCAAGATAGTCATGCTACAATCCCTCTCCTCCAGTCTCCTCTCTGGGATTCTGGGTGTGCATGTGCACACACCCAACATGTCTTTCAAGCCACTGTGTATGGGACTTGATCTGCACAGTCGGCCATGTGATATCCAGCTGCCGTAACCACCATGCCACCAACTGGCCCCATAAAGTTGTTTCTAATGTTAATTCACTATTTTTTAAATTTCTGATGGATCTGTAGTGATAGCCCCTTCTTTATTTCTCATATTGGTATTTTAAGCCAACGGGTCCAGGACTCGAACTGCAGTTGACTACATGGGTGACCAGCGACATAGCCATTATGCCAACTGGTGGTGTCCCAAATGATTATTTTGATCCTGCTCTACTTCTCTGGGTTTTCAAGTCCTGTGAACCAGAGACAAAATTAGGATAACTTCCCTGCTGCCTTTTATTCCTGAAATACTATGGAGGAGTGAAGCTCATAAGCAGATGTCAAGCTCATTGTTTCTCAAAAAGACTAGAGGGAACCAGCAGTTAGCGTAATGGCTATGTCGCTGGACTCCCACGTAGTCGACCACGGTTCGCGTCCCGAACCCGGTGGCTTAAAACTCACGCCAGGTGCGTGTGCGTGCGTGCCCAAGATCCCGAGAGGAGAATGGAGGAGAAGGGATTGCAGCATGACCATCCCCCCCTGGGGGGTGATTTCTCGCTTTCTATCTCTATGTCTCTCTCTGTCTGGCGAGCGCATGCGCCCTATAGCAAAAACCTTTCAAAAAATAAAAATAAAAAAGACTAGAGAGAACTTTTGAAACAATAATAACCTGCCTTGGTTTTTAAGTCTTTTCTGTGATGAGAAAATAAAGCATTCGGCTTGGGTTTGTGTATCTATCCTGTCGCCTACTCCTCATTCTTATCTGTACGGAGAACTTCAGCACTTAGACTCTAAAAGGCACTTGATCAGGAAAATTCCCTGGCGGGCTTTGTCAGAAGGTAATGTGGACCCCAACCACTGAGCTCTACACTAAGTTTCTCTACATTAACTGCTAAAAGGGAGAAACTGATGGCTAAAGTCAGGTAATGAAAAACTAACTATTGGTTTGAGATGCCATGAATTTGAATACAAACCTCCCCTTGTAGGGAGGTTGAGTTTTCTGGCATGGCATTCTGTTTAGGCAACCTGATGGAAATTAAAGAAGGGATTCTAGGAATACCAACTTTGGAAAGAAAAGGCATATAGGTTTATTATCTCGGTGTTCTGCTATCAATCTCACAGAGCAGTAAGCAGCACTGTGTATGTTAAGTACATTGCCTCTGGCTTACTGAGACACTGATATGATTGGGGGTGTGTGTATTTTTCAAATTAAAAAAAATCTCTTTAAAGAAAACACATTAGGGCTAGAGGGGTCATAAATCTAATATCAATGTTACCTCGTTTTTAAAACTAATACTGTGTAGATTCATCAAAATCATTGAATCTGCTTATGAATGGCAAAAAACTGAGTATTTAAATGTTCCGATACCCTTTCTCAATTTTGCTTTCTCTGGATTTTTCTAATGTTCCCCTCCCATATTGCATTTTTTTTTTTAATTTTTGAGAGATCTTTGCTATGGGGCACGTGTACTCACCAGAGATAGAAAGACACAGACAGAAAGTGAGAAATCACCCCCCAGGGGGGATGGCCATGCCGCAGCCCCTTCTCCTCCATTCTCCTCTTGGGATTCTGGGCATGCACACACATGTACCTGGTGAGTTTTAAGTCACTGGGTCCAGGACTTGAACCACGTCAACTATGTGGGAGTCCAGTGACATAACCATTATGCTATCTGCTGGTCCCCCATATTCCCTTTTATTCTCACATTCTGATGTGCGTTTATGTAATAAAACAAATAGGAGATGCTAACAGAAGCTGAGATAAATTTTATTTTTCTTTTAAACAGAAGAAAGGAAAAAGGTGGGGTTACAGTTTTTATAAATATCTATAAATACAGAGTAATAGGCAAAAATCTTCCAAATAAATAAATAAATATTGCCACAAGCTAAGGGGCAGGAGAAATCAGAGGGGCTGCCTTGGCTCTGCCAGAGAGAAGCCCCCCGCTGGTGGTGTTGAGTCTGTGAGCTTACAGTTCTCTACCAAAGTCTTTCTGGGGTTTTCCATCTAGGTATCAGTCCTGGGGAGCCTCCAGTAGCTATTATACAGGATAATATCGGCAACAGGGAACGAAAACTATTAAAGGCGCTATGTGGCATGATTGCATACTATTACACACCGTCTTAGTGCTTCACCTTGAAACCATCGAGTGAAAACAGTTGTTCGCTATTTCTCTGATGAGTAAAAGAGTATGGGTCAGATTCTAAGTCTGGGTATACGATGGCAGCTAAGAAAAAGGGTGCCGGGAAAGAAGCTGCTGTTTGAATCTCTGCTTCTTGTTAATGTCCTGATCTGTGGGTGGTGATTTAGCACAGGTAGGAAAACAGGGCCCCTCTGTAGGAAGAAACTGAGTCCCGGAGTTATGGCCGAATCTTGGCTCCCGTGAGGGTTAAGATCAATCCCGCCTGCCTGGCGCTCCTGGTCTGTTTGCTGAGTGGGCCTGTGTTTCTCTCCGGGTAGTGTGTGGGCTCCTGAGCCTGAGAGCTGTCTCCATGTAATGCCCCAACGACATCCAAGTGGACGCAGATGTGTCCGCCCAGGCGCGTGTTAACTAACCCTACAGCCACTGCTGCAGAACTCGAAAGCGATCTACAGATCAAAAGAGCCCCGGTGATGCTCTTCATAACTCTATGACTTGGGGCTTTGGTTATGGGACTTCCTCCCGAGTCCTTGATGCCACTTCACTTAGAGAACAGTACCCAACAGTCCAGTCCACGGAAGACCTAGCCCTGAGCGTTCTCAGAGCCTCCAGGCCCCTCCTTGGCCACAGTTTTGTTCACCCAGAGTGGATTACTACTGAACGTGGAGGTAGAGGCTTAAATGCTGCATCGGAGAGTTTGAATTCATCGGGTTTGTCAGAAAAGTCATGATGTATTTTTTCTACGCAAAAATGATCGTGTCTTTTCTGACAATCAATCATTTCCTTTTCTGTGTTTAGTGAGCCAGAGGACACGCTCTTGCCAGAGAGAGAGTGCGCCCCACCATGGGACACGGTCCCACGGCTCCCTTCCACTTCCAACTCTGGGCACGCATGTACACGTGCCAGCATATTTTTCAAGCTACTGGGGAGAGGATTCAAACCGCAGTCAGCCACGTTGGAGCTGGCTCCCTTAACCACTAGGCCACAGGGCCAGTGCTTTACTTCTATTTTAAAAAACAAATCCTGGCAGGGTAGGTTCTCACAAGTGGATACTAGGGCTATTCCTCTAAAGCCAAAGGTGCATCTGGGGGGTGAGGCTGTATCACAAGCCACTTGGAAGGGAGCAGGGTCCTGCTGGGTCCTTGGGCTCCAGCTGCAGGGAGGGAGTGTGAGGCAAAGGGAGACCACCCTGCAGGGAGGCGGGTCTTCTACGATGGTTTACCCAGCATTCTCGCAGTCAAGTTCCCACCAGCCTACCATCAGTCTTTTTGTCCATGGCAAGGTTGCAAACTCAAATGCCAACGGATCCTGCAGGGAACGGGGACACAAAGCAAAGGAGAAACCTCTGGGCGGCCTCTTCGCTACACCTTCCTAGTGAACTCATTAAAGCTGCTGCTGCTTTTAATTACAAAGAAAGGCACAGAGAAGAGAAATATAGGAAAGAATGCCTTTTCTCCCTCTTAAGGAGGAATTTCTAGTTTACCTGTTGGGGTTTCTTATTCAGAAAGGTGGAATACGGGGAGCATGGAATGTAGTGAAACTCAGATACTCGGGCCCCAAAGGCTGAATCTCGGGGGACCTCCTGGGGGAGGCAACGGAGAGAAGCAGCTGATTGCAGGTATCACCCCAGCCCTTTTCCCTGGAGCATTAAGACTGCTGGCCCGTGAAAGAGAGCTTGCGGGAAGTGGGCTGGGGAAGACGCCGGGCGCTTGCCTAGGTAAACCTGGGGAAGGGGCGGCAGCGGTCCACGCCCAGCCCGCCCGCGTGCGTGTTCACCCTGTTGCCCCTGAGCACTCCCAGGGGGTCGCTGGCCACCACGCTGTTGTCCTCGGCACTCGGGAGCTCCTGCGAGCAGGAGGCGGGCGCCGGGGTCATGCGCGGCCGGGGCTTCAGCACGTTCAGCGGGTCGCGCTCAGAGTTGTCCTCTGCGCTGCGGGTGTGCCGCCGCGGCTTCGGGGTGTTGAAGTGGATGAGCGGGATCTCGTTCTTCCGGGCCAGGAACTGGGAGTAGGGGGGCGGGTTCGTGCCTGGCACGAAGGCCCTCTTGGGCCGGCCCAGGCTGACCAGGAAGTGGTGCTGCGGATGGTGGTAGACGTCGTAGCCGTTCTCCAGGGCGCGCTGCCGGAACCTGCAGCTCTCCGGGCTGAAGAGGTGCTGCAGGGGCGAGAGGAGCGTGAGGCCCGCGGCCCAGGCCCGCCCAGCCGCCTCCCGGCCAAGGCCAGGTGTGCACTGACTCCTCCCACCGACTGCCAGGGGTGGCCTCGTCCCTTGCTTCCCTCCAGGGCCCAGGCACCTTTCAGGGAGTGGCGGCCCCTAGGGTTTCATCCCCGCGCCCGCAGACCTGGGCCTGCCTGGCCCCTGGCTTGCTTGGCTAAGCCTGGAGAGCCCCGGGGAGCCCCCTGGTTCAGGTTCCAGAGGGAAACTTAATTTAAATACAGCAGCGTCCTTCCCACACTATCCTCTTCTGGCTGAAAGTTGGCTTGGCCTGGGCTGGGCCCCTCTCCACCTGGTGAGAGGAGCCGGCAGGAGCATGTGGGGTCAGTAGGGGAGAGCACTGACGGGCGGCTTTGCACTCGGCCAGAGTGCTGGGTTCGATCCTGTGCTCTTAAGGCCTTCACATATTACTTCATTTAATTCTCAAATTCTGCAAGTGTTTTATTTGGAGAGGTTTTTGCTATAGGGCATGTGCGCTCCCCAGACAGACAGAGAGAGATAGAGAGACAGAAAGGGAGAAGTCACCCCCCGGGGGGATGGCCACGCTGCAATCCCTTCTCCTCCATTCTCCTCTTGGGATCTTGGGCATGCATGCATGCCTGGCGTGAGTTTTAAGCCACCGGGTCTGGGATGCAAACCGCGGTCGACTATGTGGGAGTACAGCGACATAGCCATTATGCTAACTGCTGGTCCTAGCAAGTGAGTGTTTTATAGACGGGATGTTTACGCCTTGATGTGTTCAACAGACTTTCAGTTAGTTACCCATTATTAATTCAGTTCATTATCGGTGTGTCTCTAAATAGGCGTATCTGCTCCAGCCCATTCGCTGTAGGTGCTGGGACCCAGCGAAAGGCAGAAGGGAAAGTCTCTGTCCTCAGGGCCCTTCTGCTTAGGAGGCCCCCAAGGAAAGTAGTGTTACTGCTTCAGTGTCTCGGAATGCCAGCGGCCTTTAGTTGGGAAACCCTCTACTGGCCAGTGCGCGTGACCAGGTGTCCCTGCTGGGCACAGGCAGTTAGGAATCTTTAAGTGGAGGCAGCTCCACAGGAGAGGGCGTCCCTTCCAGCTCACTGTTCCCAGGGGAAGAAACTGGACTTTGGACAAGTGAGGGGACTGGCCAGAGGTCACAACTGGTAGCAGAATCGAGAAGAAACCAATGGCTCCTCACCCTTTTTAATGTACTTTACAACATGAATTGATGCGCTTCAAGGACCTCTGAGTACAAACCAGGTACAGTGCTAGATCCCTAAGTGAGGTCCAATGGCGGGAGGCCAAGGCTCAGTTCTAGCCATGTTTACCACGTGGACTGATTGGAGTACTCCGTGAGAGCAGATCACCTACATACACGGCAAAGAAAAACTCTGGGACCAGCAGGTGCCGCTGGACTCCCATGTAGTTGGCCATGGTTCGAGTCCCAGACCCGGTAATGTAAAAATCTCACGCTGGGTGTGTGTGTCCCAAATCCCAAGAGCAGAATGGATAAGAAGGGACTGCAGTGTAGCCGTCCCCCCGGGGTGATTTCTCACTTTGTCTGTCTTTCGGGTGAGTTAATGCAACCTATAGCATGAATCTCTCAAAAAAAATTTTGTTTGAAAAAAAGAGAAACTTGAAGATAGAAAGGTCTAAGTTCTGTGAAGAAACTAGTACATTGTTTGAGAGCGGTGACCAACACAAAAAGAGACTCACTGATCCGAAAATGTTGCCCCTGAAATCCATGCAGAGGTATCTCCTGCTCATCACGCCCGTGATCACCACAAAGCCAGCGTCCTCCGACCTGATCATCAGGGCACCTGGGGAGAGAACCAGCCAGGTCAAGGACCTGCTGTGCACACAGGCCCACCTCCAGGCACCCCTGGAAGCCACTCTCTAGGACTGATTTCAAGGTGGGGACGACTCCACCCAAGGCTTCCTTTCTGCTCTGCAGCCTCGTTTCTCCTGACCGTCCCACCAGATACGCCTCTTCCTGTCCACGCTCTTGCCTCTGTGGGCTCTCCGAACCCCCAGCCTCCTCCTACCTGTGCTGTGCAGTGTTCCCCTTTCCGCCTGGACTGCCCATAGTGTTAACTTTTTCTTGGTTAATACTTATTGCTTAAGGTAATGGTCACATTTTTCCAAGTCTCAGCTTTTGTGATTTTTCCATCTATTGGGTTGTCAGAAAAGTCACGATGCATTTTTCCATAGGGAAACATAGAAAAAAACTTTTCTGACAACCCAATATACTGAGATGTCTTTCAAGGCTCCAGCTTGTACACACGAAGAGTCCCCCTTGCGGGTTGTCCCATAGCACAGCAGTTGAGCACTGTTCATTGAAACCCAGACCACCTATGACCAACTAGGGTTGAAATCCTGGCCCTGGTGGCTTGAAAAACACACCAGGCACGTGTACATACATGCCCCAAATTTGACTAGATAGAGGAACAGAGGAAAAGAGATTGTACAACAGCGTGATCGTGGTCCATTGTGGGTGGGCTCTCTCTTCCCCCTGCCCCAGCAAGTTACCTACCCTCTGGCAATAGAAAAAGCAGACTCTGATTCTCCACCCAGATGGCTGCGTAACACACTGCGTGTCCAGACTGCATTGCTGTTTATCTCCCTCTCCTTCACCCACTCACTGCAGACTCTCACCCTTCAAGGGTAGGCTCAGATGTCACTGTCTCCGTAATCAGAGTGGCTCGTTCCCTCCTCAGCCTCAGCCCGATGCCCGCCCGTCTGCTGTAGCACTTGTCACACTCACATAAGTTGCAAAGCTGGTGCCTTTTTTTACAGTGAGCCACCTTGGAGCAGAGGGGGTGTTTTCTCACACTGATGGGTACCGGGGAGGGTGGCATTCTTTCTGGGTCTTTGCCACTGTGTCCTTTGCCCTTTTCTCACTCCATGGTGCCCTTCAGGTGCAGTCCCTCAGGGTCTTTCCGTGTCCCTTCTCAGCAGTCAGTCTCCAATGCGGGTTTGAAACCCATCCGTACTACCTCCCTACACCACCTATAACAGACAGCAGCTTACATGTCAGCCCCGGGAGACAGGCATTTCAGCAGGTGACAGCGATTAGTTAAATAAGTAAAGCCTGAAGCTTTCTGGTTTTTTTTTTTTTTTTTTTTTTTTTAAGTAATTTGCTTTTTAAAAAATAATTATTTATTATTTATTTATTCATTCATTTATTTTTAATTTGACCAGAGAAAGAGATAGAGAAAGGGAAAGCGAGAAAGCTAGCCACCAGGTCCAGGGACTTGAACCCTGGTAGGCCATGTGGGAGTGTCCAGCGCCTTAACCACCATGCCACCTACTGGTCCCAAAGCTTTCTGTTTTGTGGTAAGGGGTGATTAGATAAGAAATTGATAGAACAGGAGTACTGATTCCAGAGGCTTTTGCCCCAGATGCTGTTTAATTTCCTGACATTTCTGTAAAAAATCATTCTGTAGGTTTGGGGGCCATTTCCGTTTGCCTACTGCAGAGTTTGCACATGCACCTCATTGTACCTCCCAGCCACCAGTGAGGCAGCGCTGTCGGGTTCTCATCCCTCCTCTGTAAAAGGCAGCATGGAGAGACTGTAGATGCAGCTCCTCTCTGACTGCACAGGCTCGATGTGAAGCCCTCCCAGGAGAGGGCAGGCGATAACTAGACACCAGCTGAGTAAGAGCCAGAAATGTCCTGAGACTGACAGGAGGTGGGGCAGAGAGCCTGGGGTGGGAGCAAGCCCGGAAAGAAGAAGGAGAAAAGCACAGAGAACTAATTCCTTAGTTTCAAAGTCTGGCTGTGTGTTAACCCTGAAGGAAACTTCTGGAAGGTGGCTTTGGTTGTGGCCAGCATTTGGCATGGTGGTTAAAGCGCTGGACTTTCACATAGTCAGTTGAGGTTCAAGTCCTGGACCCGGCAGATTGAAAATCATGCTGGGTACATGTGCATGCATGCCCAAGATCCCAAGAGGAGAAAGGAAGAGAAGGGATTGTGGTGTGGCCATCCACCCTGGGGGGTGATTTCTCACTTTCCCTTTCTCTGTCTCAGTCTTTCTCCGGCAAGTACTCATGTCCTAGGGCAAAAAATCTTAAAAGAAAGGAAGTGGCGTGGGGTATGTGTACCTAGTGCAGCAGATGGTGAAATTCCCCCAAATGGGTCTGCCTAAGGTGTCTCAGTTCATAGCTCATTCTGTGGTTAATCCTAAAGAAACACAAGGAATGTGTTAGAAGTAGTTTTTGTCCCCTTCCTGATTTGGTCTAACTGGAAAAAATTATGTTCCGTGCCAGGTTTTGAGCCGTTGTCCTCTGAGTACGTTGCGCATTCTAAGTTAGTAGCAGCAGCAGCAGCCCAGACTGTGAGTAAGGAAACTAAAGCACGATTCCAACTCAGCTCATTTCCAGTGGGGAAGAGGAAGGGAGTAAAAAAATACCAGGATCTAGAAAGCGGTGGTAACCAGGGAAGTAGATGTCTTTTTTCTGCTGTGTCCATGAAATGAGGATGTGGGGAGTGGGAAGAGGTCTTGTTCCCAGGAGAGCTGATGATTCAGGCATAGGGAAGGCTCTGCCCCCAGAGCTTTGAGTCCCAGGGGAGCTGAGTCGCATAGAATCTCTTTGTCAAGATGAACAACCCAGGGAACCAGCAGTTAGCGTAATGGCTGTGTCGCTGGACTCCCACGTAGTCGACCGCGGTTCGCGTCTCGGACCCGGTGGCTTACAACTCACGCCGGGCGCGTGTGCGTGCGTGCCCAAGATCCCGAGAGGAGAATGGAGGAGAAGGGATTGCGGCGTGACCATCCCCCCTGGGGGGTGATTTCTCGCTTTCTGTCTCTATGTCTCTCTCTGTCTGGCGAGCGCACGCGCCCTATAGCGAAAAACCTCTCAAAAAAAAAAAAAAAAAAAAAAAAAAAAGATGAACAACCCAAAGTGATTTGGATACCTAACTCCCATCAAAAATGTGTTAAGCAACGTGATCCCATGAGGCAGATTTCACTGGTAATGTGTAATTAGGAGGGAAAGAACCACCAGCCGACCCTTTCCCATCAGTGTAAAAGCATCGCTTTCCATTCACTGTTGAGGGAACTGCAGGTCTTCCCAGGCTCTGTTCCCTGTGCTCCCTAGCTACATGCTTCGTTTCTTGCTTACTTGGGTAACTTTTGGGTTCTTTTCATCTTAGTATATACTTTTTTCCTTCCTTTCTTTTTTTTTTTGGGAATACACATGATAACTGAAGACTACAAAAGTAGATTATGTAAGCTAGGAAACGTAGGTCTCTGTCCCTGATCTGTGTTTTCTCCCCCAGGTTGGGGTGCATCTTCTCAAAGACACATGCTTTGCTGGTGTCCATAGACCTAACAAAATCACATTTCTATGAAGAACAAGCTGAAGTCGGTTCAGTTTATTTTGCTGCTTCTCAGACATTTCAGTTCACTCTCACTGCTGCTCAGAGCATCTTCTGGGCCTGATGCCAGGTGGGGACTGGAGGGAAGAGGTCTCCCACTCAGGCCGCCCAGTGTAGGCTGAGCTCCTCAACTCTGCCACCCCCAGCCAGCCTGCACTTTCCTTCCTTCCTTCCTTCCTTCCTTCCTTCCTTCCTTCCTTCCTTCCTTCCTTCCTTTCTTTCTTTCTTTCTTTCTTCTCTCTCTCTTTCTTTCTTTCTTTCTTTCTTTCTTTCTTTCTTTCTTTCTTTCTTTCTTTCCCTTCTTCTTTCTCTCTCTTCTTTTTAATTGCCAGAGGGCACTTGCATTTGCAAGAGACACAGAGAGACAGAGAGAGGGAGTGGGAGAAGCCATCCCCATGGGACATAGTCACTCTAATCCCTTCTCCACCTCTCCATCCTGTTGGGATTTGGGCATGCACGCACATATACCCAGTGCATGCCGTAACCTGCCAGGCCAGGATTCCAACCATGGAGGGCCCTGTGGCTTCAGATCTCTTGATTACTAAGGCTACAGGCCCTGCCTTCTACTCTGTTTCTTGTTTAGGAGAACATGTCTGAGGGGGGAATTCCTTGCAGCAAAGAGATCTCATGATTCTAGGCAAGTTTGGCTTTCCTTTTTTCTTTCTTTATTTGCATCAAAATAAACTCGTAGTTTAACTCCATTTTCCATGAACTGTTTGACGACCTCTTTATAATCTTGCAGTGGAAGTCAGGGTGGCCCTCAATGACAGATACAAAATTGTATTTCTTAAATATCTGCTAATGAGCTAGGGGACAAGAAGGGGTGCAAGGCATGGAGTCCTTGCAGGCTCTACCTTTTATCCCAGGCACATTTGAGCTCCCATTACATATCTGTTGACTGAGATCTGTTGCGACATTTTGGATGGAGCAGGCATATCCAGATTTATTCCAGATCTTTGCCATTCGAGTCAAACGGGGCTTCCATGATGTTGACCCCTGGGCCTTGCTATATCTCCTTGAGTTCTGGAACCTGTTTGGTTTGGAGAAAACTTTTCTCTCTCCTTTCATTCCCCGTCAACACCCACAGAGCACATGAAGAGGTTCGAACTGTTACGTTCAAGCTCCCAGGGTTAAGGATCTTCGACTCTTAGGAGAATGCCTCGCACACAGTGAATAACTGACGATTACAGCAATCCAGGCAAGTCCTAACTCCTATGAGAACCTTTCTTCAGTTTGATAGAGACTGTGATTACTGGTTTATTCTCCTGAGTTGGTCTGTATTGGACCAGTTTGCACTTCCCTGTATCTTTAGAGTAGTTTTTACACTTACTCTTAGAGTAGAATATCATATCTCTTTTCGACACCTGTCTCCGCTCTCACCCTGTTTCCCCTTACATTGAGCTCAGGAAGGGGCCTCCTTTGAATGAAAGCTAATTGCTACAGTAGCTTGCGCTCTGCCTTTTCCGAACCTAATCTATGAAGACATCCTAGCTGTCTCATGTTACTAATGAGATCCAGCTGGCCTGGCTTGCGCCTGATGGGACACCTCTCAGCCCCACGGAGGAGGATCCCCACCCACACTGGGCACCTCCGAAGCACCCAGTAAGCCTGTCCTGTGGGTGGGTGGAGGAGAGCGCAGGGCGGCGGGGGTGCACTTGGTCAGACACTCCGAAACACATACCTGGCTGTACAGTCTACCTTTAATACGTTTTCAGGAGAGTTTTTATATGGCCAGAAGACTAGCACCTCGGAATAGAAAAAAGCCCCTAAATTAACCTCTTCCAGTCCTTGGAATGATTTAGGAGTCTCCTTTACCTCTTCCCTGGCTAGCCCAATCCAAACGCTCATAACCTAAACTCAGTGTCTACTGGATCTGTCTAGCCACCTTTCCTCTTAGACTTTAAACCTTTCTTTCCGTACATTTTTTGAACCCTTGAACAGGCCAAAAGCCAAGTGGCTCCTATTGTGGGAAGAGGGTTTTTGGCTCAGACAAATTATTCGTGTTGAGAGAAATCAGAAAATACTAATTAGGGAGGCGGCAGAATCGTCCCGTAGAGTTTAAACACGCACACACATACACACACACACACACGTACATGCGCGCACGTACACGCTCCTGAGCAGGAAGCTGGGTTAGCCCTCTGGTCTACCCTGAGGTCTCCTCGTGCCCCTGCAGGTGGACAGCAGGAGCGCTCCCCTTGCCCAGCAGAAGCCTGTACTCACTGTAGACCGTCTGCTGAGGTGTGCCATCCACGCGGCCGTCCTTGTGGATCTGCAGGTGGTAGCTGTTCCTGGCTGTGGCTGTGTACAGGTGTGTCAGGCCGCCCCAGCTGGTGCCGAGCAGCGGCGAGGTGTTGGGGTAGGCTCTGACCAGGCCCAGGCTGCAGACGCTGCAGAGGACACAGACCCACAGCCCGAGGCGGGCCCCCAGCATCGCTGCGCTCTGAATGGTTGGTGCTGAGTTTGAAACCTGACACTCCTGCCCTCACTGTGGGCCTGTGCCTTGCCGGCTTTTCCCACTTCTTCCTTGCAAGTGGCTGGCGTGAGGGTCCTAGGCTGGATTCCTCCTTTCCCCCCTGGACTTTTAAAGGGTAGCAGTATGACATCAAACAGGAAAAACTCCCCTGTCCACATCCTCTATGTTGTAATCAGCCCATTTGAAGAAAGTGCCGAGACCTCTGAGGCCCACGGAGGCACGTCAGCTACACACACACACACACACACATGCACACGCACGCACACATGCACACACACGCACACACCCCTGGATTTCAAGCCAACGTTGCAAAAAGTGGATCATGTGTGGGCAAAACTTATCTGCGACGCTGGGTTGTCTGTTGACCTGTCCCATTTCCACCAGGAAATGTGAAGGCAGCCAGGGGTTCCAAAAAAATCCAGCTCTGCTACAGCCCGCCTCCTGGGCAGTTCTTCTTGCATGGAGTCTACTCATTTCGGGTTTCTTAGTCCTGTAAATCCCAGTCAGCAAGTGTGTCTCTGGTGCTATCTCTGAGTGCAGTATTAGGTGGGTATCATGAAGTACACAGAGACAAGGGGCGGGGGGAGAAAGGTCCTGCAGAAAGCTCACGGACAATGCATATTATGAAAAAAAATCCAAAAAACAAAAAACTATGGATTTCCAACACTTTTCTACAGTGAAATAAACTTGGACTTCAATTCAGATTTTTCATGACCTCTTGATTTCCCCTTGCCCATGATACCGTGAGGCAGATGCTGTCCTCCGAGGTGCACCCCCGCCACTCCATGGAAGATACTGAAGCCGAAAGCAGGGACACAAGGACAGAGGTGTCACCTCGGGAAGATGTCAGAACAGGAGGAAAGAAAACAAAGCCTTGAGGCCGCTGAAAATGGCGAGGTTTAATTTTTCAGCCTCCCTGGTTTGGACTACCCAGGGCAACTAGACTGGGCATGCTGGTCTCCACTGGTCCTAGCTGAGAGGCCTCGTGAGTTCGGAGGGGTGCTGGAACACACAGGGCGTCAGTACAGGAGGGGTCCCAGGAGCAGAGGACAGCACGGCATCCCCACGCTGAGCACCCGTGCATGAGTGCCCAGCTGTGGGACTGGTGGTTTCTGCAGATGCTGCTCAGAGTCGCACCCCCTGGGATGTGACATCTGATGGGGGTGCATCCGGGGGGCATGCACTGGAACTCGCAGCTGAGAGGCACACCAGGTACTGCTCTTCAGCTTCCCAGGTACAGAGTTTAGGCCATGAGCAGCCTCAAGTCAGACATCCTGGCCAATGCTGGAGAGAGTGAGATAGGGAGCTTCCTGAGCGGGCTCACACCTCACAGAGGAGACAGGGAAATAAGGCCGTGATACAAAGCATGTGTGACGTTACAGGTGTGGGCGAGCAGAGACAGACCCATGACCCAGCCTCGTACAGCCTGTCATCCTTTACCAAGCGTTTTCACAGCGGTTAGCTCATTCGGGCCGCACTGCCGCTCTGCGAGGTGGGCACACCAGACACTGCCCGTATCTTAATATTAGGCAAGAAGAAACGGAGAGCTTTGGGTTCAGAAGTCTAAGGTCACAGATCAAATAAATGCTAAAGTTAGGATAAGGCCTTTTAATTCCCTAGGCGTCTTCTTCAGCAAGAATGACAGTGACAGGGGCCAGCAGGAGGTGTGGTAGTTAAGGTGCTGGACTCCCACAAGGCCGACTGTGGTTTCAATCCTGGACCTGGTGACTTGCTTTCTCACTTTCTGCCCCCCCCCCCTTTGTCTCTTCCTCTCTCTGATGAGTGCATAAGCCCTGTAGCAAACTAAAAGAATATAATAATAATAATGATAAATAAAATTTAAAAAATGATAGGGACCACTCGCAATATCGACAGCTTCCTAGTCCACGTCTGTTCTAAGTGCTTTACTTGTAGCGATTCATTTCATCTTCAGAATACCCCTCGGTGGAGGTGCTGTTCTTTCCTTAACGTGGATGGGGAAACCGATGTGCCCTGTTTAAGAAACGCACCCAAACAGAGCAGCTAACATGTGGAGCAGATTGGATTTGAGTTCAGACCTCCGAGCACTTTGCAGGATGTCCAAACCCACAGGACAATGTTAGCACTCGAGCTACAGGAGCTTAGGGCTTAGTAGGAAAGCACAAATTACCAACAAAGCAAATCCCTCCTCGGGTTTTCTCTAGCAAACCCAGGTCTTCAGCGAAGATGTGCCCAGGACCCTGATGGGGAGAATGGAAAGATAAAGGCTTGTGGCCTGGCCAGGCCCCACCAAGGGGTACTTCTTCTCTTTCTCTCTTGTGCATGCACGTGTGCTCTTTATTCTAAATAAAAATAAAAAATTTTTAAATGTATTTTTTTTATTGATTTCTAAAATTTGCTATAGGGAACATGCACTTGCTGGAGAGAGACAGAGACAGGAAGGTAAGAAGGTGTACTTGGGTTGGGGGGGATGGCCAGACCACAGTCCCTTCTTCTCCATTCTCCTCGCAAGACTTTAGGTGCATACGCACACATGTTCAGTGTATTTTTCAACCTACTGGGTGCAGAATTGAACCACACAGCCAGCCGTGTGGGACCCACTATCTTTTAAAATTTTTTTTAAGAGAGATTTTTGCTACAGGGTGTGTGCACTCGCCGGAGAGACAGAGAGAGACAGAAAGTAAGAAATCACCCTGCAGAAGGGATGGCTATGCTGCAGTCCCTTCTCCTCCATTCTCCTCTTGGGATTTGCGCACATGTACCCTGCCTGAGTTTTAAGCTGCCAGATCTGGGACTTGAATGTGGTTGACTACGAGGGAGTGCAGCGACGTAACCATTATGCCATCTCTTGGTCCCAGGGATCCACTATCTTAACCATCATGGCACTGGCTGGCTCAAATAAATACTTAAAAAAAAAAAGGCAGGGGGGACCAGCAGTTAGCGTAATGGCTATGTCGCTGGACTCCCATGTAGTCGACCGCGGTCCGCGTCCTGGACCCGGTGGCTTAAAACTCACCCTGGGCGCGTGTGCGTGCGTGCCCAAGATCCCGAGAGGAGAATGGAGGAGAAGGGATTGCGGCGTGGCCATCCCCCCGGGGGGTGATTTCTCGCTTATCTGTCTCTCTGTCTCTCTCTGTCTGGTGAGCGCACATGCCCTATGGCAAAAAATACCTCTCTCTTTAAAAAAAAAAAAAAAAAAAAAAAAAAGGCAGGGGACCAGCAGTTAGTGTAATGGCTGTGTCGCTGGACTACCACGTAGTCTACCGCAGTTCGCATCCCAGACCCGGTGGCTTAAAACTCACGCCGGATGCGTGTGCGTTTGTGCCCAAGATCCCGAGAGGAGAATGGAGGAGAAGGGATTGCGGCGTGACCATCCCCCCTGGGGGGTGATTTCTCGCTTTCTGTCTCTCTGTCTCTCTCTGTCTGTCTGGCGAGCACACACGCCCTGTAGCAAAAACCTCTCCAAAAAAAAAAAATTAAAAAAAAAGGCAGAACAAATTTATCTTTCAGGGGCTTGCAAAATAATTGAGCTGAGAAATCTCTTATTCAATGCAAGGGCGAGAGCTTACTAGCGCTGAGGCTGAGAGCTAAGTTATCAGAAGCTGTAGGAACTGCCGAGGGCATTCTCCAAGCCGAGGGCTTCCAGTGGGTGGGCACTGTGGTCCAGGGGACTCTGAGGACAGCGTCAGGGAACCCTGTGAGCGGATAGGTGTTCCCAGAACTTGTCACGGTATGGCGGGGAGCAAGCGCCGGTGCCTTGGAGTGAGTTCTCGGTTCATTCGCTCAGTCCTGGAGTGGCGGGGGTTATCTCCCTGGCCTCTTCGGCTTTTCTTCATTGTGCTGCTTACTCCTCTTCCAGGTGCCCTCCTAGAACCCCTGCTTGCCCAGCAGCTGGGTCTGAGAACAGAGGACAGCCCAGGGGAGCAGGTTTGCTTCTGAGGGAAAATGGGGGAAAGAAGCATTTCCCGCTTGGGGGGAGTAATGTGAGATATGCATTCAAGATGTGGAAACCTTGAGAGCAGCGCTGGGGATTTGCCTGTCATCACGCCACGAGGCCAGGACTGGACTTCCAGCCCCTGCGGGGACTCCTGCCAGCCTGTTAGAATCCTTGAGGAGCTTAGGGAACCCTCACTGCCCCAGGGCTCCTCTTGGACCTAGAGAATCTGCAAGAGTGAGGCCCCATTGCTGGTGCTGTTTTCAAACCTACCCAGGAGATTTGATCCACCACAGTAAATGTTTCTGACACTGAAGCACTTACCAGTAAGAGAACAGGCGTGGGGTCCCGGCCGTGAATGAGGACACAGACCAAGGCCTCCTTCAGATTTTCTTCCTCCGCTGGGACTGCCTGTCTGCAGGGCGAGATGTCTGTGGTCTTTCTGGGGAGTCATCCTGAATGCGAAGCCTGCAGTCTGTGCCTGCCCTTATGCAGCCCCTTCCTTGACCTGGCACGTGACCCCTTCTGAAGCTTCGAGGGGGAAGAACGGAGGCCGGGGTATGTTGGTTCCTGGCCTTTGCACCTAGAGGGCCCTCCCGCCACAGTTCAGGTCAGAGGAGCTGGGAACTGACGCAGATACCAGATGAGAGCAGGAAGCCCAGGGAGGAGGCCGCCAGCTTGTGACCTGGGGGCATCACTGTCCTGGGTTCACAGGTGACTGCCTGGAGGTGGCGGAGGCTGGGCCTGTGGCACATGAGACCTGCCTGGAAGGAGAATTACCCTGGGAGCTGTGTAGAGACCTCTGGTCTAGTCCTTGCATACTCCTGTAGGGTCAGTGTCATGTTTCTTTCTCAATAGACAGAGTCTGGGCACTCGCCTTCCTCTCCTGACTTCTTTTTGTCAGAATCTACTCTGAGAAGGTTTGAGGGGGAACCAGCGGTTAACGTAATGGCTATGTTGCTGGACTCCTACGTAGTTGACCGCGGTTCGCGTCCCGGACCCAGTGGCTTAAAACTCACCCGGGCACGTGTGTGTGCGTGCCCAAGATCCCGAGAGGAGAATGGAGGAGAAGGGATTGCGGCGTGGCCATCCCCCCTGGGGGGTGATTTCTCGCTTTCTGTCTCTCTGTCTCTCTCTGTCTCTCTGGCGAGCGCACGCGCCCTATAGTGAAAACCTCTCCAAAAAAAAAAAAAGAAGGTTTGAGGAAGATGATTGCCCCCAGCTTTATCCAATATTCTCTCAGTGTAAAGACTTGACAGCACTTTTCAAAACGTAGCATCGGCTCCACAGTTACTGTGAAAGAACGTGAAAGAACGGAGAAATCAAGGCGAAAGGAAACCTGAGAGACAGGAGAGGACACGACACAGGACGCTCACGTTTCCTTTCCTTTTTGAGACTGTCCAAAGGCTGTGCCCACCGGTGTGGGACCAGAAGGCCTCCGCTCCCTACACCTCACCCCTCAGGATCCCACTTCCAGCGATCCAGGAATGGCTTCACTGACTTCTCGCTTTCTTAGGGGACTGTCTCACCCAGCTCCTGATATCGGAGCAGGTGGCTACCTAAGCCATCGGGACAAATGATTCCTTGTCTTCTCCAAGTTCCCTGGGGAGGCGCGTCAGCCTTCCTACCCATGCCTGTGCTCTCTGGAGACAGACAGAGGCAGGAAGAAAAAGAGGCAAAGTGAGGAGTCACGCTCGAGGGGGATGGCCACACTGCGATTGCTTCTCCTCCATTCTCCTCTCAGGGTTTTGAACACACAGATGTGTTTTCAAGCCACCTGGTCTAAGACTGGAACTGTGCAGCGGGCCATGTGGGCCTCAGCCACCTCAACCACCACAACGCCATTGGGCTCCCCAAGTCTGGTTTTATTAAAAAGTAAATCAATGTAGGGAACCAGCAGTTAGCGTAATGGCTATGTCGCTGGACTCCCACGTAGTTGACTGCGGTTCGCGTCCTGGACCCGGTGTCTTAGAACTCACGCCGGCGCGTGTGCGTGTGTGCCCAAGATCCCGAGAGGAGAATGGAGGAGAAGGGATTGCGGTGTGGCCCTCCCCCCCTGGGGGGTGATTTCTCGCTTTCTGTCTCTATGTCTCTCTCTGTGTCTGGCGAGCGCATGCACCCTATAGTGAAAACCTCTCAAAAAAAAAAAAAAAAAAAAGTAAATCAATGTAGAAATGGATGAAGTGGAAAGTGAATATCCCCTGCGGTTGGCACCATCTAGGTGCACAATTTATGTATACACGTATATGCTCTTTTGCCTTTTTCTTTCTTTCTTTTTTTTTTTTTCCAAGAGATTTTTGCTACAGGGCATGTGTACTCACCAGAGAGACAGAAAGCAAGAAAATCACTCCCAGGGGGATGGCTACACTGCAATCCCTTCTTCATTCTCCTCTTGGGATTTGAGGCACCCAGCATGAGTTTTAAGCCACTGGGTCCGGGATTTGAACTGCGGTTGACTACGTGGGAGTCCCGTGACTTTACCATTATGCCATCTGCTGGTCCCTATAGATGTACTTTGAAAAGCCAAAGCTGAGGGCATGCTATATTTATAGTATAAGTCCACCTTGTCCGTGTCGAAGTCTATTTCAACCATCTTTCCAGGTCAGTATGTATAGCCTACCTGGTTCTTTTTAATACTTACCTTGTATTCCATTATATCCCATTTGAAAGTGGCCAGCTGTTCTGGAAACTTCATTTCCTCCAAGTTCTGCCGCAGGGACTTTTGGGGGAGTTCCTGAGGCCATAGAACTAATGCTCCTCCCTTGCATATGCCCACATCCATGTACATATTCACATATATACATGTTCATACATGCATACTTTCATACTGCTCTCTATATATGCCCACATACATGTATACACACATACACATCCATACATATAAACTTACATACAGCTCTCTATATATGCTCACACATATACACATATATGTAGTCACTCATGCATGCATACCTACATAGTGCTATGGTCTGAGTACCCACCTCAGACTTATGCTGTAACTTGACATCCAAGGGGTCTGGGTGGGGCAGTAGAGCCCAATGGGAGCTACTTGGGGGATGGAGGAGGATCCCTCATGAGTAAGTATGTCTCCTGGAGGGACTGAGGGCTCGCTAATTCATTCACCCGGGAGCGGACTGCTCCAAGAGCAGGCTGGTGGCCTGGAAGGCTCTCTCCCTTTCTCTGCATACACCTGCCTTCTTCCTCTTGCCGGCCGTGTTGTGACCCAGCACCAGCAGCCGGCCTCATGCCTTGCCTTTGGACTCTCCAGCCACCAGAATCATAAGCCTCCTTTCTCTGTAAGTCTCATCTACTCTGTCAGAGCAACACAGGCCGAGTAAGACACTCACAGTAACAGCCCTGCCCTTGGCCCTGGTGGCCAAGCTCGGCCACAGTTCATAAGACCACTTCTCAGCCCAGACTGGCACCTCCATGGCCAGTCTGCTCCACCCCACCTTTCTCTTACAGTGAGATGTTCCAATTCCTCCTCCCCAAGACAAATTCTCCAGCTTATTTCTGTTGGAGCAACATCGGTAAAATATAGGCCCATGAAAGGCGTGTCTACAGACGCGTCCTTCCCCAGTACCCTGGGAACTCAGGCAGGGGGACATCAAGGCCTGGGAATAGATTCAAATCCACGTCCAGCATGCAGGTGCTCCTCCCCCGATCAGTCGCAGTGGTCGTCACCCAGTGACCTTGGAAATACCGCACGTACTGACTTACAAGTGTTGACCCTGGTAGTTGGTCATGACTATTGATGAGAAGAGCAGCATCTTAGTGCTATTTACTCAGACATTATTTACTCAGTACTGTTTACTCACATATTTAGACATCAAAGCTGATTTTCAAAAGATTTGAAAATTAGATGTGTAAATATGTGACATTCAACCTCACCACTTATTTTGGACTTAATGCAGAGTATACAAGTTTTTATAAGAACAATAAATATTGGAGAGTTTAATTTGAACTGTGCAGATATCAGGACCAGCAGTTGGCATAGTGGCTATGTTGCTGGACTCCCACGTAGTCGGCCACAGTTCGAGTCCTGGACCCGGTGGCTTAAACTCACATGGGGCACATGTGCGTGCGTGCCCAAGATCCTGAGAAGAGAATGGGGGAGAAGGGATTGAGGTGTGGCCATCCCCCCAGGGGGTGATTTCTCACTTTCTGTGTCTCTGTATCTCTCTGTCTTTCTGGCAAGCGCACGCGCCCTATAGCAAAAACCTCTAAAAAAAAAAAAATACAAATAACTATGCAGATCTCAGGGCCAGCAGGTGGCATGGCAGTTAAGATGCTGAACTTCCAAATGGCCAGCTGTGGTTGGAGTTAGACCTGGCAACCTGAAGATGACACCGGGCACATGTGCATGCACGCCCAGAATCCCAAGAGGAGGATGGAGAAGAAATTGCCACATGGCCACCTTCCTGGGGCTGATTTCTCACTTTCCCTCTCTCTGTCTCTCTATCTCTCTCTTGTGAGTGCATACACCCTATGACAAAAACATCTATGCATATCTCAGAGCTTGCCTACTTAGAGGTTAAAGTGTCAAGAATATAAAGCAGCTGTACCAGGTGCAAGATTTCTGAAGAACAGCAGAAGAGAGATGTGATAGGGCCAGCAGGGGGCGTGGTGGTTGATGTGCTAGCTCCCCCATGGCTGACTGTGTGGTTTGAGTCCCAGACCTGGTGGCTTGGAAACCATGCCAGGTGCTTGTGCATGTGTGCCCCAAGCCCCAAGGGGAGAACGAAGGAGAAGGGATTGTGGTGTGGCCATCCCCCCAAGAGGGTGATTTCTCATTTTCTCTCTCTCTCTGGTGAGTGCATGTGCCCTGTAGCAAACTCAAAGAGAGAGAGAGAGAGAGAGAGGAAACAGATATGAGAATACAGAAGAAAGAATGGCTAGGAACGAGAAGCAGCAGGAGAGCCACGGGACACCAACAGCAGGTGCAGCTGGGATGAGCCAACCCAGAGCTCCGTAGTCAGAGTCTAGTCACCGCCAAGAGTCAGTTCAGGCATAGTCACAACCGGGACCATCACTCAGCATCCCCGCTGCCCAGGAGCAGCCCGGCAGGAGGTGAGGGGCTGGGGCTGGCCGTGCCTGACCGACACGCTCCTCGCTGTCGTTTGCGGGCAGTCACCACTTAGTCCGTTAGCTGAAACGGCTCAGGTGGGAGGGCCGAGTACAGGGAGGGCCCAGCTGCAAGGGAGATTTCTAGGGCAGGAAACTTCCGTGTGATACTGTAATGGCAACTTCATGACTCGATGTATTTGTCAAGACCTACAGAACTGTCTGACACCAAGAGAAAACACTGAAGTTAGCTGCGGACTTCTGTCAGTCAGAATGTGTCAAAGTGGTTCACAAGTTTGGGCCAGCAGATGGCACTGGACTCCCATGTGGCTGACCTTGGTTCAAGCATCAGACCCGGCGGCTTGACACTCATGGCAGGTACATGTTCATGCGTGCCCCAAATTCCAGGAGAGGTGTGGAGGAGAGAGGACTGTGGTGTGGCCAGGGGTGATTCTCACGTTCCCTTTCACTCTCTCTCCAGCAAGTGCACACACCCTATAGCAAAACTTAAAAAAAAGGGGGGGAGGTCATGAGTTATGACAAACCACGGCACTGAGGCAGGGTGTTTGTGATAGAGCATGAGTGTACAGGGTGGGGGGGACATGGGGACTCTGTGCTGTCTACTCAGTTGTCCAAAAACCCAGATTGGTCTAAAAAATAAAGCCTATTAAAAATGAGATAGAAATTCAGGAGTGTCGACACACATCAAAATTGTGTTTTACTTTTTATTTTATTTTATTTTTTTGCTATAGGGCATGTGGGTTCTCAGAGAGGGATACACACAAAGAGAGGGAAAGTGAGAAAGCAACTCCCGGGGAGGATGTCCATGCTATTGGGGAGGTTTCTGCTATAGGGCGCGTGTGCTTGCCAGGAAGACAGAGACAGAGAGACAGAAAGTGAGAAATCACCCCCTGGTGGGGGGGAATGGCCATGCCGCAATCCCTTCTCCATTCTCCTCTCGGGATCTTGGGCACACATTCACAAGCGCCCAGCGTGAGTTTAAGCCATCGGGTCCGGGAGTCAAACTGCGGTAGACTACATGGGAGTCTAGCAACATAGCCATTATGCTAACTGCTGGTCCCATGCCCAGTGTGATTTCCAAGCTGCCAGATCCGGGACTTGAACCACACTGTCTGCCATGCGGAGTCTGCTGGCCCAGCACATGTCAAATTTAGCCATGTCCCAGAATGATTCATTTCAGAATCACATCAGAGATCTGTGCTGAAACAGCATATTTTTCACCATGTGCAGTTAGTTTTCTTTCCTTTAAAAAACACACAAGTAACTCTCTCACCATCTCTCTCACCTGACTCAGCTTCCCCACCAACACTGGAACTCGTTTCCTTTGAAATCTGCACATGCAACCTCAGGCACCTCGCTTCCCCTCGCTGCACCTGTTCCCCGGCTGTAAACTTAAGAGGTGAGATCTGGAGAGGAGAATGGAGGAGAAGGGATTGCGGCGTGGCCATCCCCCCTGGGGGGGTGATTTCTCGCTTTCTGTCTTTCTATCTCTCTCTCTGTCTGTCTGGCAAGCGCACGCGCCCTATAGCAAAAATCTCTCCAAAAAAAAAAAAAAAAAAAAAAAAGAAAGAAAGAAAAAAGAGGTGGGATCTGGAGATGAAATAATCTCTGAAATTACTCCCGGTTCTTGTTCTCTAGGAGTTCCTGTGAAGGTAGGAAGCGGCCTCATCTCCAGACCCCCCATTGTCTACTCTACCAGCTGCTACACTTGAGCACAGGTGAGTTACCCACCTGGTGGGAGGGTTTTTTTTTTTTTTTTTTTTTGAGAGGTTTTCACTATAGGGCGTGTGCGCTCGCCAGACAGACAGAGAGAGACAGAGAGATAGAAAGCGAGAAATCACCCCCCAGGGGGGATGGTCACGCCGCAATCCCTTCTCCTCCATTCTCCTCTCAGGATCTTGGGCACGTACGCACACGCACCCGGCGTGAGTTCTAAGCCACCGGGTCCGGGACGCGAACCGCGGTCGACTACGTGGGAGTCCAGCGACATAGCCATTACGCTAACTGCTGGTTCCCCCACCTGGTGGGAGTGTTTAAGATCCCTGCTGGGCTTACCTCTCCCGGCCCTGCTCCCGACGTCCACGCTGGCTCAGGGAGACAGATGCTCTACTGTAACAGTCAGCGTCATCTATATCATTAATATTATTTGGGGGTTTCTGCCATAGGGAATGTGCATACTCACGGGAGAGAGACAGAGAGAAAGGGAAAGTGAGAAAGCATCCTCTCCAGGGGGATGGCCATGCCACAATCCTTCTCCATTTTCTTCTCAGGATTTTGGGCAAGCACACACACACACACACACACACATGCCCGGCATGTTTTCCAAGGCACAGGGCCTGGGAGTCGACATGCGGAGTCGGCCACGTAGGATCCACCATGCCACATGCTGGCCCTCTATCTTATATTATGTATCTTTGCCATTTAATAGTCCATGATACTATTAGTCTCAGTACTACAGAGTCACTCACAAGTAAATCTAAACAAATAGAACCCTTGTCACACACGGTAAAGTGAAATGCAAATGACTTCTGCCATATCGTGGACCCCCTGGTGCTACCATCTCGCCTTTGGTGCCTGTAGCCGGAAGCTTATTTTGCCAGGACGAAGGGAGTTAAGAACCTCAGGCCTTCAGCTGGGAAATCCAGTGGACTGAACGAGGTTTGTGAAGAGCTCGAGAGCAGAGAGCTTTGGAGAAGCCCGGGGGGTTGACCCACAGCTGCAGACTCAGTTCCCTTTTCCTCCTCGCTGGACTCCACCTCCTCCTTTCCGCTCACACCCTTCTTACTGGAAACCCTCTCCGGGCCTCTACCTCCACAGCCTGTGGGGAGATAAGACAACTTGAGTCTCACGGGGGGAGAGGGCGGCGGGCCTGTGAGCGATGTCACAAAGGCTCACGCTCAGTGATAAGGACAGTTATGTTTGTCCCACTCAGAGCAAAGCCAAGGAGCTAGTGCGGACTTGGGAGGGCGAGGGGGGACACGGCTTCTGTACTAAGGTTTCTCGGTGTAAGCTTTGTTCATTTGCATCCGCCCATCACACACACACACACACACACACACACACACACGCCTATCTGTGTTCTTACTCCCAAGGGTTTTCTTGACTTTCCTGTCTTTCTCTTCATCCCTCTTCACCTTCCAAGATGAAATTGCTTTTACTTGCGATTTGGAAAGGCCCTGCTAACTTTTCAGAATGCTTTCATAATGCATCTCTCATTCGGGCCTCAAGGAAGTGCTCGGGAGGTTTCCTCTATTCTGTCATGCTTACAAGTCAGTGTGAAACCCAAGCTCCCTGTGGCCAGCCAGACTAGAGCACTTCATGGCACTTGCTTGGGTGACCAGTTGCCCAGCTTTTCCACCCCCATGCAGGGCACCCACCTCTCCCCTTTGCACCTGTCCGAACTAGAACCCTTCCTGGCGTTCTTGGAACTTGGGAGTCTGGCAAAATCTGAATCCATTCCATCTCCCCACATGCCTTCTCTTCTCCCCCATCCCATTCTCCCTCTACCCTGAGAGTGAATCTCAGATTTGGGCATTAGGGACCTTAGAGATCATCATATAACTTTTCTTTTTTTAAGAATTATTTTTAATTATTATTATTATTATTTAAATTTGCTATAGGGCATATGCATAAGAGAGAGAGAGAGAGAGAGAGAGAGAGAGAGAGAGAGAGAGAGAGAGAGAGCGAGAAAGCTGCCAGGTCTGGGACTCAAACCATGGCCAGTCATGTGGAAGTTCAGCACCTTAACCACCATGCAACCTGCTGACCACTTTATAACCTCTTTTACAGTGAGGAAGCACGAGGGCTAGCAGTGTGTCTTGCCCAAGGTCACATTGCCACGTTGAAGGCAGACCTCAGTATTAGAATCAGTCTTCTGACCCTCAACGCAGCCCCCTCCAACACACCACCTCGACGCTTACGATGTGCCGTCAGGAAGGGAACCAGGTCCTGGACTCTGAGCCTGCCTCCGATGAGCAAGGGGACGCTTCATCTGTTTTGCACAGTCACCTCATGTGTGCTCTCAGCATGCTATGGAGACAAAGACAACCACGTCTGGAGTCAGGTGAACCCTCTGCAAATGGAGCGTCCCTGCCTCCCTGGTCCAAGCACTGGCCCGGGATCAGAGGGTGTGTTTCCTCCCATCGCTTCACTTTTCCTCAACTCGGGGACATTAACTCCTTTTATGTCTCCACGGAAGGTTTGGGGATCCTCCCTTGCACAATTATCGTGTCTCTGGCACTGACCCTGCTCTTACTAACATCGTGTGGTTTGAAGGGCTGGCCTCAGGGGCAGGAGTTCTGGAAACCGCCTTTGGCAGCTTCTCACCTTTATGGATCTCATGTCTACGCTTAGTGTTGAATAAAGGGCTTCCACTAGACTGGGTGCTCTCTGAGGCCCCTCCAGCTCTGATTCTTGTTATTTCAGCCCGCGGTCACAGTGACCCTAGCGCCCCTTCAGCACTGACACCTCCACACTCAGATACCTGGCTGCTGAGACCCAAATACCACCTCCTTTACAAATTGTTAAGAATTTGTGTCTTCGATGGACACATTCCAATAGTCCCTAAAGATATCCATTATCCACTAACTAGTCTCACTTTTTAAAAACATTTATTTAGGTTTTTGCCATAGAGCATGTGCACTTGTCAGAGAGAGACAGAGACTGAGAGAGGGAAAGTGAGAAATCACCACCACCCCCCACCCCTGGAGGATGGCCAGGTTGCAATCTCCCTTCTCCATTTTCCTTTCGGAACTTTGGTCACCCATAGCCAAGTGTCCAGTGTGATTTTCAAGCCTCCAGGTCCAGGACTTGAACCATGGTCAGACATGTGGAAGTCCAGCACCCTAATCACCATGCAACCTGCTGACCACTTTATAACCTCTTTGACAGTGAGGAAGTTTGCACTGGAGTTGGCCACGTGGGAGTCCAGAGCCATAACCACCATGCTGCCTGCTGGCCCGCTAACTGAAGAGTTCTTATACACATCTTCACAGGCATTCCCTTCATTGATTTTCTCAATGACGCCCTGCTATATTGAGCATCCGCACCCTCCATGTGAAGAGACAGACTTGTCCAAGGTCACACATCTACAGAGTACGTGGCAGAGCGGGCAGTCTAACCCGAGGCTCCTTACTCTGAATGCAGAGTTCTACTGTGCCTCATCTGCTTCTGCAAACGTTCCCATTTGCAAGAATGTATCTCCGAGACAGAAGCTGCCCTGGGACATGGTGATCAGGGGGCTGTGAAGGGGGCAGGGTGAGGGAATGTGGGGCACTGGGAACCAGCTCTCCAGGATGGGCTCTGGATGTCAGGTGTTCTAGGCAGGGCAAGAGCGGTGGTGGCTATGCCCAGGCCTCTGCCAGGCTACTGTCTCCTCCTGCTCTCCCACTCTGCGCCTTTGTCCCAAACTAAAAGGAAGACAGTCCTATTTCTAGGAAGGAGCAACACACTTCGCAGAGCAGGGGACGTGTGTATGCGTGCGTGTGTCCACGCATCTGGGCTGCTGGCCTGATGGGTGCATGGAGGCTGCCCGGCAGGACCCAGCCCACCCTCTCAGGATGCCTGGGGCTTGTCACGCAGCCCACGTTGGGGAGCAGACATCCTGGTTCCCACTCACCTCCTTGGAGCCGTGACCCGGGCCGGCCCACCGTGTTTGGGACTCTGCACATCCGGACTCGTGTTATCTCGGGATCCTGGGACTCTTTGGCTGCCCTGCCCTGCCTCCTCCCTCCCTGTGGACACGTAGCCACCACACACTTCTCGGAGGGCTATTTCTAGCTGAGGGGCTGGTAATTCGGTCCCAGCCTGTCAGCTCAGGCTGCTCGTGTGCTGCAGCTGGGACGCGCGGCCCGACACGTTGTGGGTTCAGCAGAGTGCAGGATGTGGGGGCTTCCGGAGGCAGGCAGCCCCTCGGCCTGCGAGAGGTCAGGGCTGCTGAGACATGGGGGTGGGGGTGGACAGGATGCTCCTGTCACCGGTGTGGCTGGGAGGAGCTGGGTGTCTGCAGGGCAGGGGCAGGGGCAGGCGAGGGCTGGCCTCCTCACACCTCCAGCAGCTGCCCTCCTCCCACCCATGCAGCCCTTTTGGGGAAAGGATCACATGTCTGCACCCGAGCTGAGAGTTAACTGGGGCTGCGTGAGGGCCTTGGGGTGAGGCAGCCAGCCAGAAACCAGCTATGGCCACACCAGGCATGCCCTCTGTCAAGTTCCTTCATGTCTCTGAGCGTGGGCTGCATCCATGTCTCTCCTCTGGTCCTATCCCTCTGCTTATCACCCATTGAGAATCAGCCAGGAGGACCCAGCCCGGCTGCTTACTCCTTCCCCAAAGTCCCACCTTTTGACATCATGAAGGGAAGTTTCCTTCACAACCAAATATCAACACAGGAGTTTCTGGAGGACACAAACCATACCACTGATATGAGGAGGAAAAAAGAACATGGGATGTGGGATTTGGAATTAAAACCCAAATCAAAAGCACCAGGTGCGCGCTGGGCCGGTGCTGTCACGTGCGCTCCTCTCCAGAGCTGCGGGGTCATCACCCGGCAGGTGTGGGCACGGCTCCTGCCTGACCTCTCCAGGTTGTGAGTATGAGGGAGCACAGGGGCTGTGCTGGGTCGGAAACCGAGAGAACCCTTCAGTGCAAAGCAGAGCATTCGCATTTCCTCAGAGGCATGCACTCCCCAGAGAGAGAGACAGAGGACAGAGGCTCTCCCCGTGGGACGTGGCCACACTGCAATCCCTTCTCCTCCATTCCTCCATCTGGTTGGTATTTTGGGCACACACCACAAGTGCCCGGCGTATTTTCTAAGCTTTCGAGGCTGCACTTTCAGCCTCCGTCAGCCATGCGAGATCTGGCTTCCTTAACCACGAGGCTGCAGGGCCTGCCCAAGGTAGAGCGTGCTTCATCTCCTATTATTTCACATTTCGCATTTCTAGGAAGAGAGAGCTGTCCTATTAACTTCTTTTCACGTTACCGTACCCAGCCAGCACTGAGGTTTGCCTTAGCTGGACCACCCCCTTTTTCTCCTCTTCCTCAGGTCATGGGGTTCCCTCCCTTCAGAGCTGAGCCACCCAGTGCATAAAGGAAGCCATTCCCGCTGGCCTTGCTTATTTGACCCAACCCCCATTGTCTGTGTACAGACGTGTTGGATGGCATCTCTTCTTTTCCTCTGGGTGTATCTGATTTTTTTTTTTTTTTTTTTTTTTTTGGAGAGGTTTTTGCTATAGGGCACGTGCGCTCGCCAGACAGAGAGAGAGAGACAGAGAGACAGAAAGCGAGAAATCACCCCCCAGGGGGGATGGCCAAGCCGCAATCCCTTCTCCTCCATTCTCCTCTCGGGATCTTGGGCACGCACGCACACGCGCCCGGCGTGAGTTTAAGCCGCCGGGTCCGGGACTCGAACCGCGGTCGACTACGTGGGAGTCCAGCGACATAGCCATTACGCTAACTGCCGGTCCCGGTGTATCTGATTTTTGAGGAATTCTTCCATTTACCACAAGTTCATGGCAACCAGATAAGCCATTTTATTCCCTCGGTGCCTTTCAGTAGGTTTTTTTCCCCCTAGCAGGTAGGGTTACTGGGCACTCTTATTAATAATAAGTTCTTTCAGATTTGGGAAATCCCGTATTTTTACCTTATGGTGAATGACTTCTTGATGGTTATAATTTGGGGTACCATTTCTTTTTCTCAGAACTTGGTAAACGTTGCTGCACTGTTTTCTGACATTGAATATTGTTTTTGGAAGTCTGAGCTCAGTTTGATTCTTGCCCTTTGCCGATTAATTGCTTTTTGTGCTTAGATTTTTTTTAAGGAAAGCCTTACTGAGTGTCAGATATTGTTCTTTTTTTTTTTTTTTTTTTGAGAGTTTTTCGCTATAGGGCGCGTGCGCTCGCCAGACAGACAGAGAGAGAGAGACGGAAAGCGAGAAATCACCCCCCAGGGGGGATGGCCACGCCGCAATACCTTCTCCTCCATTCTCCTCTCGGGATCTTGGGCCCATATGCACACGTGCCCAGCGTGAGTTTTAAGCCACCGGGTCCGGGACGCGAACTGCAGTCGACTACGTGGGAATCCAGTGACATAGCCATTACGCTAACTGCTGGTTCCCGATATTGTTCTATTTTTTGATATGTGAATTATATTAATGAACACTAAGTAACATCTTCGGGTTGCCTGAAGAGTTCCTAAAGTTGGCTTAAGCTAGCAGGTTATATATTGCTGTTAAAGTTTCCATGCCAGTTTTTCATGGGATTGCTGGGTTGTCAAAAAGTCATGACGTATTTTTCTCTTTTCATTTCCAAAGTGTGTCATGACTTTTCTAACAACCTAATAGTATGGCCTTTCAATCTGGAGATTTGATCCCCTCCTCAAATAAAGGGAGAATTCTTCCTGTCTTACAACTTTAATATTTGTATTCCATTTCTTGGCTTTTCTACCTCAGGGACACCAAATATCTTTTTTTTTTTTTTTTTTTTTTTTTTTGAGAGGTTTTTGCTATAGGGCCCATGTGCTCACTAGAAAGACAGAGAGAGACAGAGATAGAAAGCGAGAACTCACACCCCCCCCCCCTCGGGGGGATGGCCATGCCGCAATCCCTTCTCCTCCATTCTCCTCTCAGGATCTTGGGCACGCACGCACATGCGCCCGGCATGAGTTTAAGCCACCGAGTCCGGGACTCGAATCGTGGTCAACTACATGGGAATCCAGCGACAGAGCCATTATGTCAACTGCTGGTCCCGACACCAGATATCTTATGCTGAGGCCTGTTTGGTTGTTTTTTTCCATCATTTATACCTATTACTTTTTCTCTAACTGGCTTTAGTTTTCAGTTGTATCTTCCGTGTTCACTGGCAGTAGCTCAAGCCTTTCCACTGGCAAGAATTTTCTCATGCAGTATACCTACTGTTTCTTATTTATTACTTTTGTATTGCTCTTGCTTTGCTTCTCCATTTGTTTCTTTTCTTTTTTTAAAAAGAGAGATTTTTGCTATTGGGGGTGTACACTTGCCAGAGAGACAGAGAGATAGAAAACGAGAAATCACCCCCATGGGGATGGCCACACAGCTTCTCTTATCTCCTCTCAGGATTTTGAGCATGCATGCACACACACCCCACGTGAGTGTAAGTTGATGGGTCCAGGACTCAAACGACGGTGGACTACACGGGAGTCCGGCAACGTAACCATTATGCCATTTGCTGGCCCTGTGTTCCTTGAGCTCTACAGTCTTTGTCACCCTCCTTCTCCCTCTTTCTATCTCTGTCTTATTCTATTTATTATCTCCTCTTTGAAATCTTGCTTTTGCCAAATCAATAGTCTTTTTTTTTTGGAGAGGTTTTAGCTATAGGGCGCGTGCGCTTGCCAGACAGACAGAGAGAGACAGAGAGATAGAAAGCAGGAAATCACCCCCCAGGGGGGATGGCCACGCCGCAATCCCTTCTCCTCCATTCTCCTCTCGGGATCTTGGGCACGCATGCACACGCACCCGGCGTGAGTTTAAGCCGCCGGGTCCGGGACTCGAACCGCGGTCGACTACGTGGGAGTCCAGTGACATAGCCATTACGCTAACTGCTGGTCCCCCAAATCAATAGTCTTTTAAGATTGTTTTCTACTGTAAAACATTTGTGCAGAATTTCCTTCTTTTCCTCGGGTTGTGTTTTTGTTTGTTTTGTTTTGTTTCTTTTTTTCCAAGTTGTGTTCTTTTTCTGTCTTTTGCATGTTATGATTCTTTGCTGTTACTTTGCATTTTCTCTTTCCTCCCTCTTCATTTTCCCCCTCTCTCCTTCCTTCCTTCCTTCCTTCCTTCCTTCCTTCCTTCCTTCCTTCCTTCCTGTAGTATGTTTGTATAATTTCCATGCCCTTTCTTTTTTCCTTTATGACAGAGAGAGAGAGAGAAAGAAAGAGAGAGAGAGAGAGAGAGAGAGAGAGAGAGAGAGAGAGAGAGAGAGAAGGGCATTTCTGACAGTGTCTCACTATGTCACAATCCTCCTGCCCCAGCCTCCCAGTTAGCTGGGATTACAGTTGTGCAACCCCACTCAGCTTGTTCAGATTGGCTAAGGACTGAACCAGTGCCCCTCATGTGGCTTCCAGCCTCCAAGTGGTATTGCTACCTGTATGTCGCTGCATTTCTTGTTATCTGGTTTATTCCTGAGTAGCTGCCTCCTGACTCTCTGTTTTCTCTGGGTTTAGAGATGAGACTGTGTAAAGTTCTGCAGAATCTATTAGGTTATCTGAAAAGTTATGAGGCATTTTCGTATTAAAAACAAAACAAAACAGAAAAATATGCCATGACTTTTCTAATGACTCAATATGTAGGTTTCTTGTTAGATTGTTTAACTCTCCTTTCCCTTCTGAGATTTGGTAGAACGTTTTGTACCAGCATTTAGGCTTTTCTCTCTCACCCCGCTTTTAATTGCCAGCGGGTGCATGTGCTCACCAGAGCCAGAGAGAGGGAGAGCGAGAGGGCGAGGATGGGACATGATCATGCACAATCCCTTCTTCATTTCTCTATCCATGCACACATGCCTGGTACATCTCAAGCTTCTTTGGCAAGAATTTGTACCATAGCCAGCCGTGTGGGATCTAGCTCCCTTAATCACTAGGCCATGGGGCCAGCCTTCTTCTTCTTCTTTTATTTTATTTTATTTTATTTTATTTTATTTTATTTTATTTATTTATTTATTTTTTTTGGAGAGGTTTTTGCTATAGGGCACGTGCGCTCGTCAGACAGACAGAGAGAGACATAGAGACAGAAAGCGAGAAATCACCCCCCAGGGGGGATGGCCACGCTGCAATCTCCTCTCGGGATCTTGGGCACGCACGCACACGCGCCCGGCGTGAGTTTTAAGCCACCGGGTCCGGAACGCGAACCGCGGTCGACTACGTGGGAGTCCAGCGACATAGCCATTACGCTAACTGCTGGTTCCCTTTATTTTATTTTTTTTAATCATTCAAGGCATGTGAATATTTTTTAGAGAGAATTATTTATTTAGGATTATTTATTAGTAGTAGTTAATTTGCTAGAGGACACAGACACTCACCAGAGACAGAGAAAGAGAAAGCTGCCATGTCTGGGACTTACACCATGGTCAGCTATGTGGGAATCCAGCACCTTACCCACCACACCACCTGCCAGCCCCATATGAACATATTTTAAAAACTGGTCTAACACTGCTGTGGTAGATTAGATACGGTCAAAATTCTTAGCAATTTCTCCTGTTGAGAAGCAAAGCCTACTTCCTCTCCCCTTGACTCTGGGCTGGTTCTGTGACTTATTTTGGTCGACAGATGGTGGCTAAAGTGATATTGCATAAGTTCCAAAGGCTAGTCTCAAGAGATATGCAGATTCTTGTGTGTGCCTAGAATGCTCCCTCTTGGAAGCCAGCTGTCATGCCGGAGTCTGAGCGCCATGAGACCACGATGCTGTGAGGAAGTCCAACCTACCCCATGGAAAGAGGAAGAGAAGCCATTTGTAGGAACATCAAGGTACCAGACAGGTAAAAGAAACCTCTGTGGACCTTGTAGTCCAGCACAGTAACATGGAGTAGAACCACCCTACTCACCTTCCTCACTACAGAATCATGGGAAACAATCAATAGGTGTTGTTTGAAAGCACCACATTCTAGAGAGGTTTGTTATATAGAACTAGATAGCCAAAGTAACTCTATAAATTGTTTTGCATCCTGGTTTTAAATTTTAATGCTTAAACTACTTAATGATATACCTTTATCACTTTTTTCACATTGGTAAATATCCATGAGAATGTGTTTTTTAAATGGCTACACAATATTCTGGCTTTTTTCTAGGTTAGAAATAAGACTTTGATGAATACTGCTGTACATAATTCTTTGGAAATAGAGTTTTGGTTCCTTAAACTATAACTTTTAAAGCTCTTGAAACATAGTGTATACAGCTTAAGTTTTAATTCATCCAGCAGTGGGATGGGTTTGCTCTGAGACAAGAATTCAGTCAGGACTGTGGACAGTAGTCTTAAAATAAGAAGAAAGAGAACGTGTTCATGAAGATTTTAACATGCGACGTTGACTTGCACAGGTCTAAGATGAACAAACGAGTGAAGAGGTCTTTTTCGATCAGCTATTGTATTGGAATTGTGTCTGCTATAGACTGATCTTGCTTAACTTCCAAGTCAAACAGCATGCCGGGTCATTACAGGACAAAGGGCACCCTAGGTCACTCCAGGTCAAAGAGCATCCTGTGTTCTATGAAAATATCCTTCCTCCTGCTCACGGGTGAAAGGAGAGCATACTATTTCATAGGGATGGAAACATTTAGGAAGTTTTCCTCAAGGGCAGTTGTTCTTAGACTATAGTGAGTATAAAACAAACCAACTGTCCAACTTCTTAAAAGTACAACTTCCTAAGCTGCATCACCAGAATCTGATTCTGGGAAGGTATCTATGAATCTGCATTTTTAAAAAAGATTTATTTTCTACATTCAATCACTGCACATCGTTACAGCTTGTAAAATGATTTTTCCCAGCATGAATACACTGCATATTATTATACACATTATGATATGGCTAATGCAAGTCAGTGAATGAATTATGAACAGATAATTTTCCATTTTCGTGTCCCTTAAATGTTTGCTTCTTTATTTTTCTCTTTGATTCCCTTCCTCTCAACCTCCTTCATTTCCCACCCTTCTCCCACACTGTTTTTAGTATCTGCAATTGTTCTCAATGCTTTTATACCATCCAGTCTTTCAGTTTCTGCAAGTGTGGACATTCCGTGTATGTTAAGTGGGGACATACGATGCCTCTCTTTCATACTTTGGCTTGCTTCACTCAGCAGTACATTTTCCATATTCATCCACTTTTGATCACAGGGTCTTACTGTTTTTTACAGCTGAGTAGTAGTCAATAGTGTACATGTGCCACACTTTTTCAATCCATTCATCTGTTCGTGGACATTTGGATTGGTTCCATGTCTTAGAAATTGTGGGACCAGCAGTTAGCATAATGGCTATGCCGCTGAACTCCCATGTACTCGACCACAGTTCAAGTCCTGGACCCAGTGTCTTAAACTCACTCCAGGCGCGTGTGCGTGCCTGCCCAAGATCCCGAGAGGAGAACGGAGGGAAAGGGATTGTGGCATGGCCACTCCCTTGGGGGTGATTTCTTGCTTTCTGTCTCTCTGTCTCTCTCTGTCTCTCTGGCGAGCGCACGTGCCCTGTAGCAAAAACCTCTACAAAAACTTGTGAGTAATGCTGCAATAAACATAGATGTACCAGTGAATCTTCATTTTAAAATGATTTCTTTCCTCCATGAGATAGAGAGAATGTCACCCCAACAGTGTCTTCACACTGATCCACCTTCAGCTTCAGCCAGCCTCGGATCATCTCACGTGTACACCTATTATGTTCAGGGAGGTCTCGAGCTCAAATCTAAAACCTTCTCACGCAGGTCAGCCTTCAAGAGCATTGTGTTATTGCTGCACTGTCATCTGGCTCCCAAATCTGTGTGATTTTAAGCAACTTGTGTGCAAAACAATTGAGAGTTGCTATGGCTATCTCATTCTACGTAACAAACTACTCTAAAACTTAATGTGTTAAAACAACATCTATTTATTGTTTCTCATGATTCTGTGGATGAGGAATTTGAGTAGAGATTTGCTGAGTCGTTCTTGTACTCCACATGTCATCGGATGGGGTCATTTAAAGTTTGTGTAATTGTAAACAATCATACAAAGGATTCCAATACAAGATTCCCCTTGAGAATACTGTCTAAGGGAAGCAAAAAGAACTAATATTTCTTTTCTTTTTTCTGCAATTATTAGTTTATTAGTATCATTCAGGACTAAGATGTTCGGTATTCCTCCTGAAATTACATAAACAAATGCAAATGGAAAGAATCCAAGTCAAAATTATTTAACAAAACAGTACTCCATCACAAAAGCGTGTAAAATTACAAGAACGCTATTTTAAAACAATGGTACTATAAGAGAACGATAATCTCAAACCACGAAATTGCCAAATTGTTCCCTAAACTGTTAAGCAGATAAACATGACTCTAATGAATGAGTTTGGGTTTCGTAAAAAAAAAAAAAAAAAAAAAAAAAAAATCAAATTAGAATAAATTGGCTAATTCGTACTAAGATGCAAAGTTTGTGTCTTCATTCTCCATGTCTATCTGATTTATAAAGGGGCAAACCACAATAAAGGAATGCTTCCCCTATTTTAAAATGTGGCATTGTTTTAAAAGCTGGCCCAATTAATTAAAAATGCTTTTAATGGAAAGTCAAGTTTCCTGAGCAGTCCATATTTAGATAAATGGGAAAAGACATTTATAGCCAGCACTTTCATAACTTTTGCTGGAACCAAGGTCAACAAAAAACTTGAATACAGTAGTCTTGTATGTTAAGCTCACACTTTTGGGGATACATTCTAAAGTCTTCTTTAATGTGGGAACTGCAAAAATATAACTGCCATTACATGGTAATGGGAGTTAAAGAATATAGAGTCCTCGTGTAAAGATTAGAACACACTTTTCTATCAGTCCTTCAAGGACAGCTCTCAAAATGTTTGATTCTAATAATCCCATGCTGTGAGTAGACTGGTTACTCTTCACTTTATAAATGTTAAGTGGGCTATGTAGAATTTGCTATCTACTGATTAAAATTTCCGAATTTGTTATAGATGAAAACTGTCTCAATTTTTTTATTACCCCCATCATGATATGCAGGGTGTGTAGACAAAAGCTTTTTATCAGCTAACTATAATGAAAAGATAAACACTGTAGTAATTCATGTGATCCAAAATGGGCAAAAGCAAAAGACTAGCTTCCCCTCAAGAAGAAAATTTCAGACCTATGAAAAGGACAACAATACTAATAAAAAAAATTGTATTTACTTAGAAGCATTCAGAATGTCAACAAAACAGCTGCAACTTTTTTTTTTTTTTTTGCAATTACACAGTGGTATTCAGTTAAGAGAACAACAATTATTTCATATAAGCTGCATCAGAGACTACTGAAGATGAAAAAACTACCATCCCCATATATAACTAATTTGTGCTGTGCACCAACAAGAACCTGCTTTAAATTTCCATGCCAATTTACAACCCCCGTACTGTACCAGGCAAGGGTAGTGGCTATTGAAAATACCACCAGGATCGGGCTATCTAAAGACACATTTGGTAGAGTGTTAACTATACAAAAAAAGACACTGAACAGTTTAAAAACAAATCTTACACAGCCTTACATTTCAATTTTTTTCTTTAAAAGGAGTGAGTTGGGTATAGGGGGGTTAAATGCTTTATAGACAAGGAAAAAAAACTGCACTAGAACCAACTTATTCATCATCATAATCTTCTTCATCTTCATCCTCCTCATCTTCCTCTTCTTCCTCATCTTCTTCATCTTACTCGTCTTCCTCCTCCTTCGTTTTCTTGCTCTTTTCAGCCTTGACAACTCCCTTTTTTGCTGCATCAGGCTTTCCTTTAGCTCAGTATGCAGCAATATCCTTTTCGTATTTTCCCTTCAGCTTAGCAGCCTTGTTTTCATAAGGCTGTTTAGCACCTGCAGCAGTGTGATTCCACATCGCTCCCAGTTTCTTTGCAACACCACCAATGGATAGGCCAGGATGTTCTCCTTTGATTTTTGGGCGATATTCAGAACAGAACAAGAAAAAGGCCGAAGGCGGCCTCTTGGATGCATTGGGATCCTCGAACTTCTTTTTTGTTTTCCCTTTAGGAGGGATATAGGTTTTCATTTCTCTTTCATAACGGGCCTTGTCAGCCTTTGCCATATCTTCAAACTTTCCTTTCTCTTTAGCAGACATGGTCTTCCCCCTCTCTGAGCACTTCTTAGAAAACTCTGAGAAGTTGACTGAAGCATCTGGGTGCTTCTTCTTGTGCTCCTCCCGGCAAGTTTGCACAGAGAATGCATATGATGACGTTTTGCCTCTCGGCTTCTTAGGCTCTCCTTTGCCCATGTTTAGTTATCTTTCCTCTGCGAGGCACAGAGTCGCCCAGTGCCCGTCCGGCTCTCACTTGCCCCGGCGCTGTCTCTATGGAGCTCAATGTACTGCACTGGCTGTGAGAGCGGGAGCCAGATGCAGCCTCAAGAACTAATATTTATTTTCTTAGCAAGGGAGTGGGAGTATGGGGGTTCTTACTCTGGGCCAGTAATCAGGTTAAAACTTTTATACCCTCCCATCAGACTAACAGCAGACCTCTCATCGGAAACAATGCGAGCGAGGAAAGAATGGGAAAATATATTCAAAGTGTTAAAGGGAAAAGCAATTTCAACCAAGAATACTGTACCCAGCAAGATTATCCTTCATATGGGAAGAAAAGACAAGAATATTCTCAGATAAACAAAACCTGAAAGAATTGACCAGCACCAGACCAGATCTCCAAGAAGTTCTCAAGGGAGTGCTATGTCAGGAAAATTAAATGCAGACACACAAAAATAAGAGTTCAAAAACTAAGAAAATGGCCAACTTAATTGTAGGGGCAAGTCTGGAGTTGAATATTATATCCCAGAATTCAATCAGGAAGATCGAACCACAACAGAAGATAGATTAAGTACGTGAGACTGAACTTGTGAAATAGCATTCTGTGACTTTGACTAAAATATTGCTACTTTTCTTCTAGGCTTTGTTGTCCGGTTTTAAGAGTTTTTGTCCTGTCTTGAGCTGTCAACAGGTTCATGTACCTACTATTTGAACAGAATACTAACCTGCTTCCAGGCTTTAAGTTCTAAGCAAATTTCCTTACTAATTCAAAACTGCTTTTCTTGAAATTACCAGCTGAACTTGCTATTGAAAGTAGATTATTTAAGAAATTGTGTGATCAATAAAATGTGGGAGGAAAAGGAATGGAAGACAACTCTAGACACCAGAGATAGGAGGAGAAGAGGGTGGGAAAGGGCAGAGGGTCAGACATAGGGGTAAATATATATATATAAAACTTGAAATGGAAAATTATTGGGGGACCAGCAGTTAGCGTAGTTGCTATGTCGCTGGACTCCCATGTAGTCGACCACGGTTTGAGTCCGGGACCTGGTGGCTTAAACTTATGTTGGGCACGTGTGCGTGCGTGCCCAAAATCCCGAGAGGAGAAAGGAGGAGAAGGGATTGCGGCATGGGCATCCCCCATGGGGGGGGGGGTGATTTCTCACTTTCTGTCTCTGTCTCTCACTGTCTTTCTGGCGAGCTCACATGCTCTATAACAAAAACCTCTCCAAAAGAAAAAAAAAATAAGAAAAGAAAGAAAAAGAAAATTATTGATGCTAACATACATGATTAAGCCACTATGCAGCATATTATGGATGGGAAACTACACTTTGTATGCTGTGACAATGATTAGGGGATGAATGTAAATTAATTAATTAAAAAATGTTTCAGGAATAAAAAAACCTTTTATATCCTTTACATCATTACCTCATTTAATCATTCTTTTTTTTTCACATTATTTATTATTATTATTATTTTTTGTTTATACTTTCAATCATATTGTTTGGCTTACAATGAGACCATTTCAATATGTGAACATTTCTCCCCAGACCCGTTGATCAAAATATCTTCAACATATAACACCACACCTCCCCATTCTATGCCCATGTTCCAGATGAGAAAACTCAAGCTCAGAGAGAAAGATGAATTGCTTGATGTCAGACACAGTTGGTAAATGCAGAGCAAAAATTCATGCACACATCTTGAATTCTCACTATGCCAGGAACTTTTATAGCCATAACCAGGTGAGTTTTGGCTTAACCCAGGAGATAGGCCCACTGATGCATGAGGCAAATGCCTGAGTAATTAAGTAAATGACCAGTAACAGCTTGAGCTTACCTAGCATCTTTCTTTAGAATGGTTCTGTGAAATAATGTCCATTTTATACTTTTTCATGATCAGGTTTTGTTTATTACCTCATCAAAGCCCAAAGGTGTGTTTCATGGGAAAAGGCACTTGATTTAGTAGGAAGAATGGAGCAATTTGCCTTTCTTTAAAAATAAATAACTCTCTCTCTAGAATCAGTAAAATAATTTTAGTTGCATATTTATTGTAATTTCTGATTTACATATAATCATTATACATCTTTGCAGAGCACAGTATTTTTTTTTCAGCTCTTTTACCATAGGGCATATGTGCTTGCTAGAGAGAGACAGAGACATAGAGAGGAAGAGAAAGTGATAAATCACCCCCCAGAGAGGATGGCTATACTGCAGTCCCTTCTCCTCCATTCTCCTCTCAGGATTTTGGGCACACACGCACATGTGCCTGGAGTGAGTTTTAAGTCACTGGACTTGAAACAGTACTGGATCCAGTACTTGAACCATGGAGTTAGCCCTGTGGGATTTAGCACCTTAACTACCACACCACCTGGTGGCCCTGGTTTTTAAAATGTATGGATATGGTGTGTAATAAGTACATTGAGGATATATACATATTCATCACCTTCAACATATAACATTACATTATGTTATGCACATTCAAAATTCACTCTACCAGTTGTTTTGGACGTATATATTGAATTATCAATGATGTTCTGTACTGTGTAATACAATAAAGAAAAACAAAGTAATTAACAGACAACAAAAAACATCTCATAAATTAATGAGAATGGATTTTGGAAAACAAAGACAATCTTAACACTGAAAAAAGAATTTTTCCAATGAAAAAAGTGAAACCAGTGAAAAAAGAATTTTTAATTTCCATGTATAGGATTGTGGTAGATAAAGTATTTATAATCAGAAATAAAATCTGTGGTATCAAACATTGGTACTGTTAGGGATAAGTAAAATTCTACATAACAATAGATCATTAGGAAGAGAGAGAAAAAGAAAACTTTTTCTTATTGTGAGTTCTTATGAAACCAAAGTACTGCACTGTGCATAAAAGAAATAAATCATCAAAAAAGCAAAAACAAAAGAAAATTGGAAAGAGATGTTTGAAAATGAAGACATGGAGGGCCAGCAAATGGTGTGGTGGTTGGGGTGCTGGACCCCCACATGACCAATTGCAGCCTGAGTCCTGGACTTTGCAGCTTTAAAATCACCCCAGACACATGTGTGTGCATGCAAAAAAGTCCCAGGAGGAGAGTGGAGAATAAAGGATGGCAGTGCAGGTGTTGCCCCTGGGGGAATAATTTCTCACTTTCTGTCTGTCTCTGTCTCTGGTGAGCAAAAACCTAAAAAGAAAAAAAAAATGAAGACATGGTGATGTCCACATCAGTGATTTGGAGGTTTATAGGCTTTACAAAGTTCTTTATTTTAGCCTTCTTTACATTCACTCTAGAAAACCTCTCCTTCCGACCTAACCTAGCAAAGTGAGAATCCGTGTGCATCTGAGGTGGGCCCAGCCCTGTCCCTTTAACCAGAAAACTTCTGCCCCAAATCTCTCCTTCCAACCCAAAACTTAGTGAAGCGAGGTGGGGGAGGTCTCTGCCTTCTTTCTATCTCTGTCTTTCTCTCCTTCTCCCTTTCTCTCAAAATGTTTCATATATATATAAAATCTGTAAATACTGTCTCTTGTCTCTGACCTCTCCTTTCTCTTGCTAATTTCAGAATCCACGTGCATCTAAGGTGGGCCTGGCCCTGCCCCTATAACCAGAAAGCCTCTGCCCCAAACTTCTTCTTCTGGCCCAATATCTAGCAAAGCAAGATGGTGGGGGGGTTCTCTGTCTTCTTTCTATGTCTGTCTCTCTCTCCCCCCCTCCCTTCCTATGAAAATTTTTCTTTTATATATATATATATATGTATATGTGTATATATATATATATATATATATATGTATATGTATATATACGTGTATATATATGTATATATATGCATATATATATATACATATATATTTAAATATGTAAGTACTGTATATTAAAAAAATTCTCCCCTTTTCATTGTTTTTGTTTTGTTTTGCCTTTTTTGTTGTTGTCTTTTTCCCTTTTTGTCCTTTCTTTTTACCTGACTTTCTCACCTTGCTTCTCAGCTTCCACACATTGAGTGTCTAGGCAGGTCTAGGTGCACAATAGTGAAACATCGGAATAATTTTAGGTTCATAGAAAACCTCAACCCCCACTGAACTGCTACAGAGAGGGAGAAACTCATCTTCATAAATCTGAATTCAAATCTCTTTCTGTGGATATCATATTGCAAAACACAGTAGTAGAGGAAAAATTGGCATAGACGTACCTCACAGGAAAGTGAAGCATATGAACTTACATTAGCAGAAATCTCCAACAAATTAGCCAAACGTGAATATACCACCAAAATGACTGAAAATCAGAGAAGAGAGTCTGCAAAGTAAGCAGCAGAGAGAAATACGGAGCTACAGTGAGCATAGCTCATCTCCTCCCACACACCTCTGAATTCTCAGTTGAAACCCAGCCGCTCAGCCCAGGTACACCTATTTCCTAGAAGCTGTGAGAACTTTGTGATATCCAGTTCCATCAACAAAAGTGCAGGTTGCTTGGTGTGAATCAGGGAAACAGGACGGCAGAAATATTGCAGGTCATCTCCTCCCACACACTTCTAACATTCAGAATTAACTCCAAGAAAGTAGGCAGTAACATATAATCTGTCAGATGACCAGAAACCACCACAGAGGCATAAGAAATATGGGAAATCAAGAAAATTTCTCTCCCCCAAGGGAAAAGAACAGTCCTTCATCAACCATAGACAGTCCAATGAAACTCATGGAAATGTCAGATAAAAAGCTTAGAATATTCATAGTGACAAAGCTAACAGAGATGAAAGAGAAGACAGACAATGAACTCCAGAAGAGGCAGGAGAAAAGAGACAATGAGTTCCAGGAGGTGAGGAAGTTCTTGCACAATCTGAAAGAGGAAATACACACCATAAAAAAGAATCAAATGGAACTATTAGAGATGAAGGCTGTAATACAGGATATCAAAACCTCCCTTGAAAGTATTAACAGCAGATTAGACCATGCAGAATATTGAATCTCAGATGTAGAAGACAGAATCTCTGACCTAGAAAAATTCACCAAAAAGACTCTGAAAATAACCAAAAAATTAGAATAATATACGAGTAATGCTAGATACCATTAGACACTCTAACATCAGGATAATTGGTATCTCAGAAGGTGAAGAAACTAATAAGGGCATTGACAATCTATTCCATGAAATCCTGGAAGAAAATTTTCCAAACCTAGAGAGGCATTCAAATATACAGACCCAAGAAATACAGAGGACCCCACATAGAATCAATCCAGGAAGATCTTTTCCAAGGCATATCATAGCCAGATTGACCAAAACCACAGAGAGACAAAATACTAAAATTGGCAAGAGAGGGAACCAGCAGTTAGCATAATGGCTATGTCGCTGGACTCCCACGTAGTCGACCGCGGTTTGCGTCCCGGACCCGGTGGCTTAAAACTCACGCCGGGTGCGTGTGCGTGCATGCCCAAGATCCCGAGAGGAGAATGGAGGAGAAGGGATTGCGGCGTGACCATCCCCCCTGGGGGGTGATTTCTCGCTTTCTGTCTCTCTGTCTCTCTCTGTCTGTCTGGCGAGCGCACACGCCCTATAGCAAAAAACCTCTCCCCCCCCAAAAAAAAAAATTGGCAAGAGAGAAATGTCAAGTTATTTTAAAGGATATCCCATCAGGCTAACATCAGACTTCTCATCAGAAACAGTGCAAGCAAGGAAAGAATGGGAAAATGATCCGAAGTGTTAATTGAAAAACAATTTCAACCAAGAATACTATACCCAGCAAGATTATCCTTCATATGAGAAGAGAAGCCCGAAACATTCTCAGATAAACAAAACCTGAAAGAATTTACCAACACCAGGTCAGCTCTTCGAGAAATTCCGAAGAGAGTGTTATACCAGGAAAACTGAAGACAGACAGACAAATAAGAGAACCAAAAATGACCAAGAAAAAGGCCAACTTGATGGTAGGAACAAGTTCTGAAATATCAATAATAATGTTGAATGTTAACTTTCAGGATTTTAACGGAAAGGCCAGACCACAGTAACATTGCAAATTCACCAAAAGAGAGATTATATGAGACTGAACTGGTGAAATAGAATTCTATGACTTTTGTCTAAAACATTACTGATTTCTTCTATGCGTTGTCTTCTAGACTTAAGGATTTTGCTTTTGTTTTTAGTGGTTTATAGGTTCAGCAATTTGTTAAAAAATTTTGGGGGGGTGATCAGCAGATGGCGTAATGGTTACGTCACTGGACTCCCACATAGTTGACTGCGATTCGAATCCCAAACCTGGCAGCTTAAAACTCACACAGGGTGCACGTGCATGTGTGCCCAAGATCCCGAGAGGAGAATGGAAAAGAAGGAATTGAGGCATGGCCATCCCCTCTGGAGATTTATTTCTTGCTTTCTGTTTCTCTCTTTTCTCTCTGTCTCTCCAGTGAGTGTTGCGTCCTATAGCGAAAACCTCACTACAAAAAAAATTAATTGAAGCAGAAACTTTTCTCCCTTCCTGACCCCTTTGTAATTGGAATATTTGTGTGCATTCTTATTTTGTTGCAAAATGGTTATTTGCATAAGTTCAATAATACAATAGTATCTGTTGCCTTGCATCAGAAATTGAATTCTTATGGGGCTTTGTGCAAATAACAGACCAAATTGAGACTAACCTAATTTTTTTTTCAAATTAGTTAGTTTATACTTCTCCTTAGTAAGAGGGGGAATGGAGAGAGAAAAAAATGTTCTAGAAGAAAATTACAGTGCATGTGTCACTAGATTCCAGTTTTGTCCATATTTTAGTTTAAGATCTTCTGTGAATCAATAAAATGTGAAAAAAAATAGTATGAAAGGGAGGGAGGGAAAAGGGGAAGGAAAAACCTTGTAAAAGTATACTTAATTAACAAAAAATGAGAAGCTATTTGCTGATGATAATGTATATAGTGATATCTTTTCTTGACTGATATGCATAGTATTTGTGCTAGAAAAAGTACACTGTAAAGACGTGATTAAATGTAAATCGATAAAAATTAAAAATAAATTAATAATGTAAATAAAATAAAATAAATTCATTTAGAAGATGACTCAACTATTTGTAACACTTTGAACTTTTCCTCGTTATCTAGTTTTATACAATAAATGCTGGTTATGTTAATAAATATATAAATGAAATATAAAACCTGGTGAGACAATGTCTATCAAATTATTGGTGAATTTGTACTTAAACCTGCTTGTATGTACAATAGTTGAGTCTGGATTTTACTTTCACTTACAATGTTCTCATGTGGTATGCAGGCTGGAGCAGCTCTTCCTTCCCCACCGCAGGCCAGGAAGGGGGGTCTTTGGTGATCAACTCAGGCTGGGTGGTCTATGCTTTTCTGTTGCTCCCAGATGGGTGAGGGGCAAGGTGATGTCAGCACAACTGGGCAGTAGCTCCTACCTTCTTCTCTCTCTGGGACTGCAGGAACCACTGTAGTTGTTCACAAGGTGATCCTTGAGGCTAAGCAGCCTCTCCCCTCCCACTGCAAGCTGGGTGGGGTCTTTGATGATCAGCTCCTGCTGGGTGACTTTTGTTTCCCTGTTGCTCCGTCTATCCCTAGAAAATAAGAACCTGCCAATAACTCAATCAGTTCACATTCTGGTGTTAAATGGATACTTTTTTCTTTCAGTTTTTCTATAGGATGTGTGTGCTCATGAGAGAGAGAGAGAGAGAGAGAGAGAGAGAGAGAGAGAGAGAGAGAGAGAGAGAGAGAGAAATTAGCCCTGGTATGATCACACTGGAATCTCTTCTCTATTCTCCTTATGGGACTTCATGTTTTCAGGTTGCTAGGTCTGGGACTCGAACCACACAGTTAGTCATGTGGTATCCAGCCATCTTAACCTCCATGACACCTGCTGACCCTTAAATGGATTCTTTTTTGATTCGAACAGGTGAGGATGCCAATTCTGGAAAACCAGAAATCAGGTCCATGCCACTACCCACTTAACAAAAGCCAATCTTGAGAGACCAGAGTTGGTGAATAAGGAAAAGAATCTATTTCAATGAGACCAGCACTGGGGAGAGTAGACGTGATTCCATAATCATCTTTGCTATCTCAGACAAGATACAATATTTACATAAAGGAAGGAGTCACTGAGAACATACATCTAGATAAAAAGGGTAAGTTATTCATTATCTTTGGGCAGAATCACGATGATATTCAAGGAGCAGTTTGCTCTGGGTCTGCAGGGCAGAATGGCCAGTTTCAGTTCTCTACAAGGGGCTTAAAGATAAGTGATAACTAAAGAGGCAGCAGGAGCAAAATGGAGTCAGTTAAGACAACTCTGAGATCCTGGTTTGGAAGCAGCGAGGCCCTATGTGTAGCTTTGCAGTCCTTAAGCTAATAAAATCTTCTCAGCTGGTCATATGGTAGGGGCTGGTGGCATCTTCCTCCCCCCTGGTTTCGTAGCCTGGTATCTGCACAGACTCAGCAAAGTTGTAGTTAACTTTCACTGGTTAAGCACTAACTCAATGGCTAGCTCTATTGAGAGGGTGGTAAAAAGTTAGACTCTGTAAGGTTCATTCTGAGGGAAGTGAGAGATAGAAATTAAAGATGGATTTTCCCAGGGGTTAATCTATTAAGGTAGACCCTAAGGCTAAGGACAATATGGAGTCACTTTGGTACTCTTATGACTTCCTTACATTTTATGACATGAGCCTTCAACATAAGCACAACTTCACCTGACACTCAACATCCTCTAAGGAAAGTGTGAAGAACTGGCAGAGGTAGACTTCTGCACAGCCATCTCCAGTGTAGTAGCCTCCTGAGGGGTTGTGAGGAGCTGCTCAATGCTCCACAGAGGCATCTTTTTTTTTTTTTTTTTTTTTTGAGATAGTTTTGCTATAGGTCATGTGTGCTTGCCAGAGAGACAGAGGAAGACCAAGAGATACAGAGAAAGAGAATGTGAGAGATCATTTTCCAGGGGGGATGGCCATGCTGCAATCCCTTCTCAATTTTCCTCTTGGGATTTTGGACACACATGCACTTGCACCCACCATGAGTTCCAAGCCACTGGGCCTGGGACTTGAACCCTGTTAGACCATGTGGGAGTCCAGAGCCCTAACTACTACACACTTGATGGCCCCAGAAGCATCTTTTAGAGCCCAATCTTCTGCCAGAAGATGATGCCGGGTAGTGGGAGTTCTTGGACCCTCAGAGGTGGGTGTGGCCGAGCTTTTGGCACCTGGGCTGGGACATTCATTGACAATGACATTCATTGTCAATCTCCACTTATGAAATGGGAGGAGGGTTTCCAGCAAATTGAAACTTGGAGCTACAGGAGTCGGGGCTCTGTGGTCTGAGAGGGGACAGAACCTCGTGAAGAGCTTGCCTTGTGAAATGAAAGGGGCACAGGGTCTTGAGAATCAAACAGAAGTGCAAGACCACTGAGCAGCTGTGGAAGGGGTGGGTGAGGAGCGGCTGGGGTGGGGCCAGGCAGAGCGCCCCCATGGTAGGATTTGAGGGCATGAGGTTCCTCACTGTTATCATTGCTTCCAGGAACCATCACTTCCTGTAGTGACATTTAAAATTTTTTAATTAAATTTTTAAAAAAAGTTTTTGTTATAAGGCACATGTGCTGGTGAGAAAGAGACAGAGAAATCCCCTAAGGGGGATGGCCACGTTATGATCCCTTCTCCAGGCTCCTCTCAGGATCTTGGGCATGCACACACATGTGCCTGGCATGATTTTCAAGCTCCTGATCTTGGACTTGAACTGCTCAATCTGTCATGTGGAATCTAGTACCTTAAACTCCATACCACCTTCTGGCCCCTGGCCCCTGTAATGACTTCTTTAAGACTTAGGAGAGCTTCTCCAGGAACACCAGCCAGCCTCAGGAGAACTAAGGAGGGCTGTGTCGGTTGGTAGATCAGCCTTCTTGGCTTGGTGGAAGTGGAGGGAACACCACAAAGAGATGGTGAAGACACATGGGAAAGTACAGCATGAAACTTCAACCTCACAGTCACTTACGATTGCTGCTGCTATGCCCCCTCCCCTGAATGCCCAGGCTGGCCTTGCAGCTCCAGGGCCAGGGGTTGGGCAAGCAGTGAGGCACTCAGTCCCTTAGCCCCCGAGGCAGAGGTCTCCTTGGGTGACCTGGTTTGCCGTGGTTGGTGTTTGACTAGTGACCTCAGGGACATGGTGGTCCAGGTGGAATGGTAGTGGGCCTGGGAATGGTGATCCCAGTTACTCCACTACTCCAGGCCCTGAGCATCTACTCTCCTAGGAGAAGTCAGGCTCTCTCCTGGCCCATCCTGGCATTTGCTTTGACCCCTTCTCTGGTGGAATGTGCCACCACTCAGCCCAGCAGCTGCTGAGGCTTTCTGTCTTTCACTGACGCGGGAGGTCCCATCCCTGAGCTCAAGGGTCCTCCTTGGTCTCTTTTTTTTTTTTTTTTTTTTGAGAGTTTTTGCTATAGGGTGCGTGCGCTCACCAGACAGACAGAGAGAGACAGAGACAGAAAGCGAGAAATCACCCCCCAGGGGGGATGGCCACGCCGCAATCCCTTCTCCTCCTTTCTCCTCTCGGGATCTTGGGCACGCATGCACACGCGCCCGGCGTGAGTTTTAAGCCACCGGGTCCAGGACGCGAACCGTGGTCGACTACGTGGGAGGCCAGTGACATAGCCATTACGCTAACTGCTAGTCCCAAGGGTCCTCCTTGGTCTCTTTGTGTACCCTGTCTTCCTGTAGGACTGGTGGCCACCAAAATATTCCTCCCCACTTTTTTTTTTAATTTCATTTTCTTTTATACAGTCAGTCACATTATTTAGCTTACAAAGTGAATATCTCAACATGTGAACATCTCTCCCTAGTCCAGTTGACTAAACTACAAATTATCTTTAATAGAAATTGGCACGTTTCTTTGTCCCATTAATGCTTTTCTCCCCATTTTTCTTCTAATTGTTTTTCCTCAAACTCTACTCTTACTCTCACACTATATCTGCATTTACATTCGTTTACTGTGTTTCTATATTCTTCAGTCAATCCCTTTCAGTCATAGAATGCAGACACTCAGTATATATTAAGTGGGGACATACAATGTCTCTCCTTCATAGCCTGGCTTGCTTCACTCAGCAGTAAATCTTCCATATTCATCCACTTTCTTTCAAAAGCCAGGTTTTTTTTTTAATGGCTGAAAAATATTCCATAGAGTATATGTGCCATAGTTTTTTGATCTATTCATCTGTTTGTGGACATTTGGGTTGGTTCCATGTCTTGGCAATTGTGAATAGTGCTGCAATAAATATGGATGTGCAAGCACTTTTCTGATTAAGAATTCTTCTGTTCTTTGGGTAGATACCAAGGAGTGGGATAGCTGTATCATATGGTAGTTCTATTTGTAGATTTTTGAGGAATTTCCAAATTGTTCTCCACAATGGCTGGACCAATTTACATTCCCACCAGCAGCATAAGAGAGTTCCCCTTTCACCACAACCCTGCCAGCATTTATCCTTTTTTTTTTTTTTTAAATCTTAGTCATTCTGACTGGGATTAGGTGATATCTCATTGTTTTGATCTGCATTTCCCTTACAATGAGGGATGTTGAGCATTTTTTCATATGCCTTTTGGCTATTCGTATGTCATCTTTAGAGAGTGGTTTTTTTTCAACTCATTTTCCCATCTCTTAATAGGGTTGATCATCTTTTTTCGAAACAGCAGCTTGAGTTCCTTGTGTATTCTGGTTATCAGTCCCTTATCTGATGCAGAGTTTACAAAAATATTTTCCTATTCTGAGGGCTGTCATTTCACACTAATTACTGTGTCTTTTGCCTTGCAGAAACTTCTTAGTCTGATGTAATCCCACTTGTCTATTTTGGGGATTATCCACTGTGCTTTGGGGGTCTTATTTAAGAAGTCTTTCCCTGCCTCAGTGTCTCCCAGAGTTTCCCCAGTGTTTTCCAGGAGCAGTTTTATAGCGATGAGGTCTTAGATTTAGATCTTTGATCCACTTTGACTTGATTTTTGTCAAAGGTAAGAGATAGGGGTTCAGATTCATCGTTCTGCAGGTGGAAATCCCCACTTGGTTTTAATTCCATGTGGATGAAAGAGGAGGTGAAGGTAACATGACAGCTGTAGGTACAGTGCTGTGTTTGTTCCTTTAAAGACTTTTGGTGGGGGCTGAGGGTGTTTGACCCTGATTCATTAATAGTTTTTTCCCAGGGTGAGGGTTCTCAGAGCCTCTTATCTGTGCCTTGGAATACTAGTTTTATTGTCCTTCAATGAAAAGAAGAAAATTCCACCCAGTATGTACAGTGTTTTAAGTGAAACTATTCCAAAACACTCCTCAATATTTGATTAAAAAACAAACAAACAAACAACCTCTTCAGTCATTTTGACATAATGTCAAAACAGAAGAAGAAAAAAATTAATTTATATAGATTCTTGCTGTTGTCTTTGAACTTGGCCGAGGAGACGGCAGGACAGGCTGTAAGATGACATCATTCCCATGGAGACACTCAGGTTCTGAGATGTTGGGACCCAGGAAGGTGAATGTAGAATTATTCCAACTTCTGAATCTCTAATGTGATCATCTCAGGCAGACTGTGGAAACCCCAAGGTTTGGATGTCAAGGAACTGGAAGGTTCTCGGTTCATTTGTTGGTGGTTCTTCATTCAAGCTTAGGATAGTCTTTTCTTTTTTTCCCCAAATGTCAGCTTATCTCAGAATGCTGAAGGGAATCCAAAGCAAATGAAGGTTTTTATTTTTAATAAAAGCATCTTTAATAAAACCATAGGTACACTTTGATATTTTAGTTATGCACAAGATAATATTTTGCTATAAAAATGTCCTATATTGGGATTTCAACCACTGAAGACCCTCTGCCTAGACTTCACCCTCTTGCTCCCCATGTCTAGCCACGAGCCAGGATAAGCTAATCAGCAGCCATCTATATTTGAGTTCTGAGTGGCTCCATCAGGCATTCCAACCACCGAAGACCCTCTGCCCAGACTTCACCCTTTTGCTCCCCAGGTGTAGCCAAGAGCCAGACTGCAGGTCACCTCCTTCTGCATTCCTCTGATTGCTCAGATTTAACTACAAAAGCTAGGAAAAAATGTATAATCCATCAGATGACCAGAAACCACTGCAGAAACACAAGAAATATGAGAAACCAAGAAAATATCTCTCCTCTAATGGATAAGAACAACTCCTCCTCCTCCACAAAGAATATAAGCGAACTCATGGAAATGTCAGATAAAGAATTTAAAATATTCAAAGTGACAAAGCTAACAGAGATGCAAGAGAATAAGACAATGAACTCTAGAAGATGAAGGAAAAAAGAGACATCAAATTCCAGGAGGTGAAGAAGTTCTGCATGATCTGAAAGAGGAGATACACATCATAAAAAGGAATCAAACAGAATTATTAAAGATGAAGGCTGTAATACAGGAAATCAAAACTTCCATTGAAAATATCAAAAGCAGATTAGATCATGCAGAAGATCAAATCTCAGATGTAGAAGGTAGAGCTTCTGACCTAGAAAAATTCACCAAAAAGAATGAGGAAATAACCCCGCAAAAAGAATAATATATGAGTAATACTAGATACCATCATCAGTATCCCAGAAGGTGAAGAGACTAATAAGGACATTGAAAATCTATTCCATGAAATCCTGAAAGAAAACTTTTCAAATCTAGAGAGACACTCAAATATCCAGATCCAAGAAATACAAAGGACCCCACATAGAATCAACCCAAGAAGATCTACCCCAAGGCACATCATAGCCAGATTGACCAAAACCACAGACAGAAACAAGATACTAAATTTGACAAGAAATAAACATCAAATTACTTTCAAAGAATATCCTATAAGGCTAACGTCGGTCCTCTTACTGGAAACAATGAAAGCAAGGAAAGAATGGGAAAATACATTCAAAGTGTTAAGTGAAAAACAACTTCAATGAGGAATACTATACCCAGCAAGATTATCTTCCATACTGGAAAAAAGACAAAAACATTCTCAGATAAACAAAACCTGAAAGAATTTACCAATACCAGGTCAACTCTCCAAGTGCTGAAGGGAGTGCTATACCAGGAAAACTAAAGTCGGACACACAGAAATAAGAGTACAAAAAACAACCAAGAGAATGGCCAACCTAATGGTAGAGACAAGTCCGGAGTTGAATGTTAACTTCCAGAGTTTAAATGGAAATGTCAGACCACAGTAACACTGCAAATTCAGTAGAAGAGAGATTAATTATGTGAGTCTGAACTAGTCAAATATAATTATTTTGCTGTAGACTAAAACATTACTGATTTTCTTCGCTGCTTTGATTTCCATATTTAAGGATTTTGTCTTCTCTAGAACTGTTGATAGGTTCATCTATCTACTTTTTGAACTGAATCCTAACCTTTCTCCTGGCTTTAAATTTTAAGCAAATTTCTCTTAACTTTTTTATTTCAATCTGTTAAAACTAAAACATTTTTGAAATTAAAAAATGCATTGAAAATACCTATTAATACCTATTTAATGACTGCAGTAAGCTATATAGCCCCTGACAGGTGCTACTTTTTATTTTTATTTTTATTTTATTTTATTTTTTATTTATTTACATTCATTCACTGCACATCATTACAGCATACAAAATGAGATTTTTCCATTCAGAATACACTGTATATTGGCTCAATCAAGCATATCAACATATGTGTTATTGTCAACAAATAATTTTCCATTTCTTGTTTCCTGTGTATTTTGCCTTTTATCCCATCCTTGATTCCCTATCTCACCCTCTGCCATCTTCCACCCTCCTCCCACACTGTGTCTGGTATCTATTGTTGCTTTCTATGCCTCCCCCATTTTGTTGTTTCACTAAATATCTTAATAAATCTAAGTATTTTCAATAGCAAGCACAGCTGATATATACATATCCATGAACACAAGTCTGACTTTAGGCATAAACCTCAGTGAATAGAATGAACATACTATAAAGTAGCACCTAGCTAGGGCTATATAGCTTACTGCAGTCATCAAATAGGTATTTTTAATGCTTTTTCTTATTTTTTCTTCTGAAATTTTTTTTATTAATTTACATTCATTCCCTGAGCATCATCACAACATATTAAATGTGGTTTCCCATCTAGAATAAACTGCATAGTGGCTTAATCATGCATGTTATCATCCATAATATTCCATTTCTACTTTCATATATATATGTTTTTTACCCCATGTCTGACCCTCTGCCCTATTCCACTCTCTTATTACACTATCTCTGCTGTCTACAGTTGTCTTCAATTCCTTTTCCCCCAACATTTTGTTGATCACACAATATCATAAGTAATCTAACTACTTTCAATAGCAAGTGCAAGATGGTTTCAAGAAAAGCAGTTTCCTTGAAACTTAAAGCCTAGAAACAGGTTAGTATTCTGTTCAAATAGTAGGTACATGAATCTATTGACAGATGAAGACAGGACAAAAATCCTTAAAACTGGACAACAAAGCTTAGAAGAAAAGCAGCAATATTTTAGTCAAGTCACAGAATGCTGTTTCATCAGTTCAGTCTCATGTACTTAATCTTTCTTCTGTTTCTGTTGAGGTTCGATCTTCCAGATTGAACTCTGGGATATAATACTCAACTCCAGACTTTGTCCCTACAATTAAGTTGCCCATTTTCTTAGTTTCTGAACTCTTATTTCTGTGTGTCTGCATTTAATTTTACTGACATAGCACTCCCTTAAGAACTTCTTGGAGATCTGGTCTGGTGCTGGTAAATTCTTTCAGATTTTGTTTATCTGGGAATGTTCGTGTCTTTTCTTCCCAAATGAATGATAATCTTGCTGGGTACAGAATTCTCGGTTGAAATTGCTTTTCCCTTAATACTTTGAATATATTTTCCCATTCATTCCTCGCTCGCATTGTTTCTGATGAGAGGTCTGCCGTTAGTATGATGGGATAGCCTTTGTAGGTTACTTGTCGTTTTTCTCTTGCCAGTCTTAGTATCTTGTCTTTGTCTGTGATTTTGGTCAATCTGGCTATAATGTGTCTTGGAGAAGATCTTCTAGGGTTGATTCTATTTGGGGTCTTCTGTACTTCTTGGGACTGAATCTTTGAGTGCCTCTCCAGGTTTGGGAAGTTTTCTTGCAGGATTTCATGGAATAGATTATCAATGCCCTTATGAGTTTCTTCGCCTTCTGGGATGCCTATTATCTGGATGTTTGGACGTTTAATTGTATCTAGTATTTCTCGTATATTATTCTCAAATTTTTGGGCCATTTTCTCTGTCTTCATGGTGGATTTTTCTAGGCCAGCAATTTTCTCTTTTACATCTGAGATCCTATTTTCTGTATGATCTAGTCTGCTTTTAATACTTTCAAGGGAAATTTTGACTTCTTGTATTATAGCCTTCATCTCTAACAGTTCCATCTGATTCTTTTGTAAAATGTGAAATTCCTCTTTTAGATCTTGCATGAATTTCCTCACCTCCTGGAACTCTTCAACTCCTTTCTCCTTCCTCTTCAGCAGTTCCTTGTCTCTCTTCTCTTCCATCTCTGTAAGCTTTGCCATTATGAATGTTCTGAATTCTTTATCAGACATTTCCATGATTTCCATTGAACTGTGTGTGGATGAAGAGGAGTTATCCTTTTCCCTTGGAGGAGAGGTATTTTCCTGCTTCCCCATATTTCTTGTGGTCCTGCAGCGATTTCTAGTCATCTGATAGATGGTTGGTTTCTTCCCAAACTTGGAAGTTCAATCTGAGAGTTGAGGAGTGTGCAGAAAAGGAAACAGAGAAAGGGAAACAATAGCAACAACAGCAAAAAAAACAGACAAGAAACTGAGAAAAAGAGGGAAAAAATGAAGAGAAAAACTTTTAAATAAAACTAAAAAAAATTAATATTCAAAAAATTTGAATAAAACCCCAAAATTAGAAAACGTGTGGTGTTTGAAATGGCTAGATGGCAGGAGCCATGGAGCTGTCTCTTGCAGAAGGCCTGTTCTGTTCCCTTCCACCTCTCCTGGGTTGGGAGGGGAAGAGGGAATTATTAACAAGATAAAGGGCTAGGAGGGGCCAACAGGCCCAGAAAGATGCCTCACCTTAAAAAAATTCTAAAAAGCAAAAATAAAAAAAAGAGAGAGGAGACAGAGACAGAGACAGAGGTAGAGAGAGACAAAGACAGATACAGAGAGAGGAGGCCTAAAAGGGATCGTCCTGCCATGCGAGTTTTGTATGCTGGAGGCCGAATTATCAGTGGGACCTCTTCTTTTCTCCATTTCCCCCAAAATGGCTACATTGCAGGAGCCATGGAGCTGTCGACAGGTGCTACTTTACAGTATGTTCACTTTACTCACTGAGGTTTACGCCTGAAGTCAGACATGTGTTCATAAATATGTTTATATCAGCTGTGCTTGCTGTTGAAAGTCTTTAAGTTAATTAAGATTTTAGTAATCAATAAAATGTGAAAAGAAAGGCATGCAAAACAACTGTACATACTAGAGACAGTGTGGGAGAAGGAGGGGGAATAGGCAGAGGGTAAGAGGAAGGGAATCAAGGGGGGAAAAGAAGCAAAATATATAAGAAACAAGAAATAGAAAATTATTTGTTAATGATAACATGTGTAGTTATATACTTGATTGAGCCAATATACAATGTATACTGGATAGAAAATCTCATTTTGTATACTGTATTGATGTACAGTGAATGACTATAAACAAACAAACAAATAAATAAATAATATGTCCTATATTGGGGCCAGCAGACGGCATAATGGTTACATTGCTGAACTCCCACATGGCTGACTGAGGTTCAAGTCCTGAACCTGGCAGCTTGAAACTCACACTGGGCGTGAGTGAGTGTATGTTCAAAATCCCAAACGGAGAATGGAGGAGAAGGGTACTGTGGTATGACCATTCCCCCGTGGGGTGATTTCTCGCCTTCTGTCTCTCTGTGTCTTTCTGGCGTGTGCATGTGTTCTATAGCAAATATCTGTCTTAAACAAAATAAATAAAATAGCCCCGTATTTCTGGTGACAATATGTGAAACACTAAATCAGCAAACATTGTCTGAACTGTGTGGACGAGCTTGTTGGGACAGGGTACGGAGTGTCTGAGTTCGGGAGTGTGTAGAGCGAGTCATCGTGTCTGTGGAGGGAGCTGCTTCCCTGACCTTGCTCTCGAGGACTGCGGCTGCCACCATGAGGATGTGGGGGAGAACGGAGACCGAGTATCTGGAGGCTAATGAGGCCTTAGTCCCATTCCCAGGTGGAGAAATGGGGACCCAAAGGAAAGTCTTCGACTACTGTCCCGTGGTTACTGAGATGTTTGGACAGCTCAGCGAGGTGCGTACTGACTACGCGCACCTCTATAGAATAGCAGCCACCCAATCATTCGGATGTTGGACGCGCTACATGCCTGGCTGTCTTGAGAAATTTTGTTTTGCACGATTTGTTACTTTTTTTCTTTCTTTTCTTTCTTTCTTTTTTTTTTTGTTACAGGGTGTGTGTGCTTGCCAGAGAGAGAGGGAAAGTAAGGAAGTGTCACCCGAGGGAGGAAGGCCATGCCACAGTCTCTTCTCCTTCATTCTCCTCTTTGGATTTTGGGAATGCATGCACACACACCTGGAATATTTTTCAAATCACTGGGTCCTGGACTTGAACTTCACAGTCAGCCATGTAGGGTCCAGAGCCCTAACCAACATGCCTGCTGGCCCACAGTAGTTGATTTTTAGCAGTTATCCCATTACCTTCTGGATGTGATAATATTTTGCAATTTACTGAATACGTGGTCTTGCCTGATCCTTTTAACAGTCCTGGCAGTGGTGTATCACAAGTGCATTGGGCTGCAATTAACAGCCCACAATGTCTCCAACTGAGGAGGGTATTTTTCCAACATAACAAGAAATCCATGGGCTGGGACCAGCAGATGGTAATAACGGTTACATCGCTGGACTCCTATGTAGGCGACCGTGGTTCAAGTCATGGACCCAGTGGCTTAACTCATGCCAGGAGTGTGTGCATATGTGCCCAAAATCCCGAGAGGAGACTAGAGAAGGGATTGTGGTGTGGCCAACCCTCCTGGGGAGTGATTTCTCACTTTCTTTCTCTCTGTCCCTCTCTGTATCTCCAGTGAGCACACACACCCTATAGCAAAAATCTCTAAAAAAAAAGAAAAGAAATCCATGGACAGGCGTTTGCTGGTGATGGCTTGGTAGCTCAACAGCGCTAGTGCTAGCATCATTGGGATTCTATGGCCTCTACCTCATGTTTGAAAGATGGCTGCTCTCCCTCCAGGTGTCACATTCATCTTCAAGTCAGTAATAAAGAGGAAAACAGGCAGGGGTGCTTCTGAAGGCCCCAGACAGATTTCTGGGGTTTTTTTTTTTGGAGAGGTTTTTGCTACAGGGCGTATGCGCTCTCCAGAAAGAGAGAGAGAGACAGAAAGCGAGAAATCACCCCCCAGGAGGGATGGCCATGCCACATTCCCTTCTCCTCCATTCTCCTCTCAGGATCTTGGGGACGCACGCACACCCACCCGACATGAGTTTAAGCCATCGGGTCTGGGACTCGAACCGCGGTCAACCACATGGGAGTCCAACGACATAGCCCTTACGCTAATTGCTGGTCTCAAGCCCCAGATTCTGCTCAGACCTCACTGGCCAGAAGTATGTTGCGAGACCACATCTGACTTCAGAAAACTAAGCAAGTGAGCGTTCTCCTAGATGCACGTTGCCTGGAGTACCATGGCAGGCACGCTGCTGGGCCAAGCAAAGCGGAGTCACACCAGAGGGAACGGAGGTGCTGGCTTTGCTTCCTCCTCCTTCTTCCTTCTGCTCTGGTCTATTGGTATGCTAGACTCCATTTATCCTGTGACTATAAAGGAAGAAAAGGTGCATTCTAGGGCCTCAGAAAATTCTTGAGAAGGGGCTGGCAGGTGGTGTGGTGGTCAAGGATGTAGGACTCCCACTTGGTTGACCATGGTTCAAACCCTGGACCTGGCGGTTTGCTTTCTCACTTTCCCTCTCTCTCTCACTCTGTTCCTTTCTGGTCAAATTAAAATAAGTAAGTAAGTAAATAAATAAATAAAAGTTAAATAAAATAATTCTTTTTTTTTTTAAAGTAAATTCTTGAGAAAACAGAACAAGATTGGTAGTTTTCTATGGGGACCACCAGTTGGTGTAATGGCTATGTTGCTGGACTCTCATGTAATCAACCACGGTTCAAGTCCTGGACCTGGTGGCTTAAACTCACGCTGGGCATGTGTGCGTGCGTGCCCAAGATCCCAAGAGAAGAATGGAGGAGAAGGGATTGCGGCGTGGCCATCCCCCCTGGGGGGTGATTCCTCTCTTTCTGTCTGTCTCTCTCTGTCTTTATGGTAAGCACACATGCCCTATAGCAAAAACCTCTCTGAAAAAAAAATAGTTTTCTACGTAGGGATGATGGTGAATGTTAGTATTTAGAGTTCACCCTTCCTGATGTTCCCCCACACATATGTCACACACCTAGTACTACACCATGCTGTTTACTCAGGAGTACAGTGTATGTTCTCGTGCCATTAAGATCCTCAGTAACCTCTGTTGTAAACCATTCATGTTAGTATATGAATATTCCCTATGTTTCCATCTCAAGAGAAAACAACAATCAACTGTCAGCAGCTTTATCAGAACTCACTTAACTATTCCCATGTTGTTGGACATTCAGGTTGTTTCCAGTTCTTCGTGATTGCAGATAACACTTTGATGAATATCCTTTACATGGAGTCCATTCACATTTCTGATGATTTCCTTTGTGTAGATTCCTAGAAATGGAATTACTGGGTTAAAGGGTATGAATGTTTCTAAAGCTCCTGTTACATATTGCCAAATTTCTTTCTGGAAGGCCTGTGCCATTTATTCTCTGACCAGCATTTTATGAGCAGCCCGACTTACAGGCTTTCTAAGCTGCTTTCAGCCCTTTTGCTAGAAAACGATGTGGCTTAGTGGAAGGCTAGCAGCCAGAGTGGGGTTGTTTCACAGCCTTGCAAATCGCCTGCGTCTGGCTTCAGAGAAGACAGCTGGACTCTCATGTCTGCTTTCCCACTTCGTGTGTTGGGTAGCTCATGCCGCGTCATCTCTGGGAGACTGCATTGTGAGAGAATGAGGAGAAAAAGGCAGTAAGGTTATGATAACGGTCTTGGTCTCCAGAGATACCAAACCACACTTCGAAAACTTTTCATGGTGATGCCAATCCCTTTGCCGGGGACTAGTGCAGGAGGGGGCACATGTCCCAGTCTTAACCAGGGAGGCTTCGGGAAAGGCTCTTCTTGGTGGGCTTTGGGGAAATTCTTGCTCTCGAAGAAAGCATAAGAGAGATGCTGTCACATTTGTATGTGACATCAGGAAATGCTTCTGCTTCCTTGTACCTGCCTAAGGACAGAGCCAGCACAGGTAGGCGGCCAGAGCCAAGGGCTGGCAGGCAGGTCATGTTGAGCCTGCCCTTCTGTGGGACACAACCCAAGTGGGAGAAGGCATGGCTCTGAGAAAGTGGAGGTGGCACCCTGAAATTAGGGTAGAGTATCCTGAAATTAGGCATGGGTCGAGTGTGGCAGCAGGGTGTGAGAACCAAGAGCCACACTGTTCCAGCCACTGTTCCAGGCTGAGAAGCTGAGTGTCACGGGGTCATCCGTAACTGGCCCAATTATTTTCAGTTGAGTTCTAAGGCCATAAACGCCCTTCGAGAGATTGCATTAGAGGAAGTGGTGGAAAATGCAAGATATTGGTGTATATTGATTACTTTTGTGGCCTTTATAAAAATCCTATAGAAAGTGATTAAGCCTAGAGCTACCTGAAAGCAGAGAAGGAGGCAGGAATCCTATCTGTAGAAGATACTTTCAAAAGCCTTTCTGGGGACCAGCAGTTAATGTAATGGCTATGTCGCTGGACTCCCATGTAGTCGACCGCGGTTCGCGTCCCAGACCCGGTGGCTTAAACTCACTCCGGGCGCGTGTGCATGCGTGCCCAAGATCCCGAGAGGAGAATGGAGGAGAAGGGATTGCAGCATGGCCATCCCCCCTGGGGGTGATTTCTCGCTTTCTGTCTCTCTGTCTCTCTCTGTCTGGCGAGCGCACGCACCCTATAGCAAAAACAAACAAACAAACAAACAAAAAACCAAAAAAAAAAAAAAGAAAAAACAAAAAACTCTCCCCCCCCCAAAAAAAAAAAAGAAAGAAAGAAAAAAAAAAAGCCTTTCTGGCCAGGCCTCCCTTAAACACCATCCATTCAATTTCTCCATTGGGTGCATTGGACAGGCTGTGTGGGTGTGTCAAGATCAGCCTTGTGGTACCGACTCCACGCCTAAGGGTGTTTTTGGATCATCTCCAGTCAGAGGTCTTTAAACAGCCCAGGGAGACAGGCAGAGCACAAAGGTCATTTATCAGGAGACTTGAATAATATATCAAGACAAAGTTTCTGACTCATGCTTAATAAGCCATGGAACTGGCCAGAGCAAATTAATGGAAGCCTACTAAGTCTTAGAGGATTGTATGACCAAAGGAGCCCTAATCTTGGCCTAGGGAGCCACGGTCTTTTTAATCCGTTAGGGCAGTCACTGGGGACCTGTGGTCTCTAACGCTGTGTGCCTTTTCCAATGGCCATCTTTTACGTGGTCATCAAAAATGTCCGTTTTCAGCAGTGTGGTTAAGCCAGACTCGGCAAATAGGAAAACACGCCAGGCACTTGTGCGTGCATATCCAAAACTGAGAGGGGAATGAAGAGAAGGTATTGCGGCTTGACCACCCCCAGGAGGGATGCTGGGGGGGATCCCTCTCTTTCTCTCTCAGCAAGTGCACACGCCCTATAGCAAATTTTTTTACATATTTTTTCCCCATACCACATATATTAGCTTGGGCTGCTGTAATTACTATAGCCTAGTTGGCTCAGACAATAAACATTTATTTCTCATAATTTTGCCATCTAGGACACTCAAGACCAAGGTGTCAGCAGGTTTGGTTTCGGTGAGGACTCTTACTGGTTTGTTGGTGGCTGTCTTCTTGATGTGTCTTCACAAGGCAGGGGCAGAGGGAGTGATTACACCATCTGCTGGTCCCAAAATGTATTATTTTATAACAAGAATTCTGCCAGTAGAGCAGTTTTCAGGCAGGTCAGCAGGAATGCTTTTGACTGGCGAAAGGGAGCTCAGAGTAGTTCCAGACCCAGCTACATCACATCAGACGGGCTGCTGCCTGTGCTGGCGGTTCCCGGAAGGCTCTGGAATGTAATGTCCGGCCCGTGTCCCAGGTGGCTGTTGGGCACTTGCTGCTGGTCCTGATTTCCATCACATCCCACCCTCCCGGACCCAGCTAAGATCAATCTCCAAGACTCCTTCTCTGACAAAGCCGTCTGAGACCTTTGTAGACCATGGTTTTTCAGTACCACTACGTGTAAAAGAAATGGAGAGAGGGACCAGCAGTTAGCATAATGGCTATGTCGCTGGACTCCCACATAGTCGACCACAGTTTGAATCCCAGACCCGGTGGCTTAAACTCACGCCGGGTGCGTGTGCGTGCGTGCCCAAGATCCCAAGAGGAGAATGGACGAGAAGGGATTGTGGTGTGGCCATCCTCCTGGGGGGTGATTTCTCGCTTTCTGTCTCTTTGTCTCTCTCTGTCTGTCTGGCGAGTGCACGCGCCCTATAGCAAAAACCTATCCCCCCCCCCAAAAAAAAAAAAAGAAATGGAGAGAGTGCATACAGAAACCCCAATACAGAAATTAAATAAATTCTTTATAAAATGATTCACCACAGGTTTCTGTTCAGAACACTGGAGTTGCTCTGTTGCATCTGACCCAAGGGTGTTTAGTCCTATGTTTTAGTCCCCCATCAGCTCCAAAGGACGGCTTCTCAGAATGGTGGAGAAGGAAGGGACTTGTGGATCTTCCAGTTCACATCTTCACTTTCCAGGTGAGGCAACCGAGGCCCAGAGAAAGGAAGTGACTTGTCTGAGTTTTCGCAGTTGATCAGTGTCACAGCAAAGAACACAGGCCTAGAACATAGGCCAGGACAGAGCACAGTACGGGCTATGAGCCTCAAGTGTCAGGAACCCCAAACATCCCCATTACGGTAATGCATCCACCAACTTACGTAGATTTCTTTCCCAAGCCCAATTGTATTGTTGGTCTATATCGACATTTGGCAATAATGACTTTTGTATCTGTGTCACCTGTGTAAAATTTGGTACTACCTTTATTTTTAATTTTTCTAGAACTTTTATGAATTTTAAGTGGGAAGCATAAACTTTAATATTTTGAGATTTGCTATATTGTCCATATTTACCCTAATTGCACTTATTTTGCAAACTTTTGATCATAATATATCTCTGCCTTTTTTTAGTATTCATTTTTTTCTTTTAAATCTCTTTTAAACAATGGCAAGATCTGGGCTGATGTCAACAAATCACAGAATTTTAAGGCCAGAAAGAATTTTCAGGACTTGATAGGACTGGTCTCGAGTATTGGTTAAGCAACCTTTCTCAAAAACTAATAAAAGGGGAAGTTTATTAAGTATACACAAAATGCAATGTCTTTGTACTAAGCTGCTTTTAGATGGGTATTCTTACTTATATATTTAGGTTTTTGCCATAGGGTTTGTGTGCTTGCCAGAGAGATACAGAGAGAGAGACAGTGAGAGAAAAAGTGAGAAATCACCCATCAGGGGGCATTGACCACACTGTAATTCCTTCTCTATTCTCCTCCTGGGATTTTGGACACACGTACACATCCACGTAGCATGATTTACAAGTCGCCAGGTCCAGGACCACACAGTCAGCCATGTGGGAGTCCAGCACCATCATGCCACCTCTAGGTCCCGCTAATACATAAGGTGATGCCAATGTGTCATAAGTCATCTTCTGCAAATGGTCCTCTTCTTTCTGCCCATTCGTGTTGTCCTCCTGGTGGCAATGACCCCCATTCAAGGACAGGGCATGATGTTCTACTTCTGTGGGAACGATACCCACCTCCAACCACTTCCGCTGGTCGGATTACACAGGAGCACTTAATGAACATAATTTAGTGCATGGACTCAATGAACAGGCAGGGCCCCTGGAGTGGGGCTCATCCTTCTTTATGGTAAAGAGGGAGCAAGGTATAAACAACACTGATTCCAGAAACAGCAACGAGGATGCCATTCCAGGAAAGAGTAGCAAAGACTTGTTTCCGGCCAGCATCTGCCAAAGTTGGTCCAGGAAGAAGGACAGTGATGATGATCATTTCTCAGAAAACGTTTGTGTCCAGGCACAGATACAATTGCCCTGGGAAATGAGACCGTGCAAAGGTGCAGAGGCCAGGGGTCTTGCTGACCACCCTCTCTGTCCCTTACTCCAACTTGCTCCCTCTCTCCCCTCCCTTAATTGTCAGCAGTGTACCCCAGAATGTGGTTCAGATTCCAAGAATCTTTGGAACTCAGGAAGAGCCTGAATCATTAGGACAGAAGGAAAAGAGAATCCACACCCGAGGCCTCCAGACTGCACTGTGGAACATGACTAGAAATTTCTGTTTCCTTGCTAATGAAGAAAGGCCAAGAACAGATCACATGGCAAAGCAAAAACTCCAGAAATCACATGTAGGGAACATCAGGAGCGCTTAAGGAATCTGGAGATACTCTTTGGAGTCCACATCTACTGATGTGAAGATGTTTTCAACAGAAACAAAGACAATGAGAGCTTAATATCTATCTATCTATCTAGACAGATAGATAGATTTTTTTTTTCTTTTTTAGTTTGCTGTAGGGAGTATGCACTTGCTGGAGAGAGAGAGAAGGAAAGTAAGAGATTATCCCCTGGAGGGACTGCCATACCACAGTCTTTTCTCCTGCCTTCTCCTCTCAAGATTTTGGGCATGCATGCACACGCACCAAGTGTGATTTTCAAGCCTCCATGTCCAGGGCTTGAACTGTGCAGTCAGCCCTGTGGAGTCCAGCTGCCTTAACCTCCATGCCACCTGCTTCACTATGGAATCTCTATACAAGGGGCTAATGAAGAGGAAGATTATTCAATTTAGGGAAGTCAGAGTAAAAGAAAGAGTCATTTTCTTTTTCGGGTTTGGCTAACACAGGCTGTTTGATTTATTATTCACTTATTTACTTAGGTACCCCTCTGTTGTGACCTTCCTGTCTTTTCCTCCAGAGTCACTGGGATTCCAGGCACAGGCCACTGAAACGGACCTTTCGGTTGGACTGGGAACTGAACTCAGGTCTCCCATGTTGCCCCAGCCTGTGGAGCACAGTGTCATAGCAGTGCACACCACCTCAGCTGGGCCTGATTCTTCAGGTTATCATTTCCTCTGGGGGTAAGCCATCAGTTGACCACCAGTTAGAGACTGAGTCATCCTGGCCATCTCAAGGAGGATGATGAAGCATCAAAACCATGTGACAATCTGGACCAGATCTAAGAGAGCCTCGGTGATGAACTAATCTATCGTAGACCACGCTGAGCCATCCGCTGAGATGGACATGGTAATACTCTTCCCATTTTTTTGGTACTCTATAAAATCAGAAATTTGCTCTTTCCTCCCTTCCACTTGCAGAGGGCTTAAAGAAAGCAGGAGTAGCATTTTGCTTGAGGCTGCATACGAAAGATGGTGGAAGGGCAAACGAGTTCAAACATTTCCTTGAATTCAGAGAGGAAGCTGATGCTTGTTACGATACAATTAGAGGGCACAGCCTCAGAGGCTCACATGTGGGGACCAGATGTAGTTCTCAGGAAGTCTAAAAAGCAGTATTGTTCCCTCCTTGCTCAGTTTCTCACTGGCAAAATGAGAGGATCTGGCAGGGATCCTTCATTCTCTCCCCAGGCTGCGTATCATATGATCTGGGCAGCGGCAAAATATAAAATGCTCAGGGTGCTCAGACGGATGATTCAGGAAGGATTCTGGATTCAGAATCCAGAAATGGTTCAGCTGGAACTCAGGCACCAGCGTTTTGGAAAAGCCCCCCAGGAGTGTGCCAGGGTTGACCACTGGATGGTTACTGTCTCATGCGACAGTCATTCTCCCAGTTGGTAAGGGGCCTCTGAAGGGAGACTTACAGAAATGTGCTTATTTTATAACTGATGATGGATAAGGATGCTCCTATTTGAAAAATTTGGAGGGCCTTGATTTCAACCTAGGTCCTCTAGCTATGTGAATTCTTTCTCACAGGGGTGTGTACATGTGAATATGCTTATTGTGACTCTGGAAAGTGGTGTGGGCCTAAAAACATAATTGATTTAAGGAAGGTTTGGTAATTTGGCTAATCAGGCAAACCAAGAACTTCAGGAATACTTCTTTAGCCCATGCAGTCATTCATTTGCCCCCAAATAGACTCCAAACATCTGCTTCTTGTCCAAGATGCCGAGCCAGATCACCATTTGGAGATTGCTCTGTGGGTGCTCTTGAGCTCCTGGAAGGAGTCTACTGAGCGGACGGAGCTGTGCTTCCAGGCCAGCAGCCTCTCTCCTGCCCAGAGATCATCGTGTTTCCAGTGATGATGGCACGGAGCTCACACGGTTTTTCCTGCGTCTTTGGAGTCAAAACTGTAGCAGTTTAAGCATAGAGAGTGCTTACTTTGAGCAGGGCACTATACTTTACACGTGTCACCTCATTTAATACTCCCAACCAGTTGAGGAAATAAGTTCTATGACTGCTAAGGCCAAATGTCTGTGTTTCCCACCAGTTTTAGATTGAAATTCTAACCTCCAATGTGGTGGCGTTTGGGAGTGGAGCCTTTGGGAGTACCTGGTGTTAGATGAGGTCACGAGCGGGGAGCCCTCATGATGGGATGAATGCTCTTATGGAAAGAGGAAGAGATGCAAGACCCCTATGAGAAGAGAAGCAGTAAGAGGGCCCTTGCCAAGAACCTGACCACGCTGCAGCCTGATCATGTTTCCAGCCTCCAGAACTGTGAGCGATCTTTCTATTGTTTGACCATTTGTCTTTTTTTTAGAGGTTTTTACTATAGGGCACGTGTACTCACCAGAAAGACAGAGAGAGACAGAGAGACAGAAAGCGAGAAATCACCCCCCAGGGGCCATGGCCACGCCGCAATCCCTTCTGCTCCATTCTCCTCCCGGGATCTTGGGCACGCACGCACACGTGCCCGGTGTGAGTTTAAGCAATCAGGTCCAGGACTCGAACTGTGGTCAACTACGTGGGAGTCCAGAGACATAGCCATTACACCAACCTCTGGTCCCTCATTTGAGCCATTTGTAACAGCATTTATTACAGCAGCCCTAGCTGACTTGGACAATGATTTTCACAGGTGCAAAAACTAAGACTTAGAGAGGTTAACTTGTCCGAAGCCGGATAGTTAAGAGATAAGACTCAGAACATCAACCAGAACTCCGACCACCAAGCCACATTGGTGTCATTTCCCACATCCCAGAATGACCTCTCAGGTCATCTACTCTGCCTCCCTCCCAAGCCTGCTTCCCTGGCAGGATCCAGTTTTAGACTCACACATGCCACGAAGCCCCGTCCAAGCACTCAGCCCAGCCAGACATGCCCTCCTGCACGGCTCGTCACAGGGGCCGTGACTGTGCTGGGCGCTCTCCCTCACTGCTGCTCCATGCCCTTCTAGTGACTGGCTTTGCACGGCGCAGGCTTACTTCCTCTGTGTGTGATAGGCCCTGAGAGTCTGGCTGGCCTATTTCCCTCCACTGTGCTCAGCTGTGAGCTAGGCCCACGCGAAGTCCCAGCCACACTTTAAGATGGATTAAACACCATAAATATTCTGGGTTCCTGCTTCCAGAGAAAGAGCCACCGAAACACCAACTACTCCCTCACCAGTGATTAATCTGACATGCTCATTGAGTACTTATTGTGTGTCTGGTTGAGTTCTCCAAACATTCTTTCTAAGTATTTTTATCTTCACCAATTGTTTTTATGTTGTTCCAAATATATGTTCCTATCCTATATAAAAATGAAAAAAAAATGCTAAATGTGTTTCTTGATTTCAGAAACTTGTGGTTCCTATTACAATGGAGATCTTAGGGGAAAGAAAGGGAGATCTTAGTAAGCCTGAATGGAGAGGGCTGGCTCCGCAGTACAACGGTAATGTGTTACCTGAGAGAAGTCAGATCCGGGGACCAGCAGTTGGCATAGTAGCTATGTCGCTGGACTCCCCTGTAGTCGACCACGGTTTGAGTCCTGGACCCGGTGACTTAAACTCACGCCGGACACGTGCCCAAGATCCCAAGAGGAGAATGGAGGAGAAGGGATTGTGGTGTGGCCATCGCCCCTGGGGGCTGATTTCTCGCTTTCTGTCTCTCTCTGCCTTTCTGGTGAGCACACATGCCCTATAGCAAAAAACTCTCAAAAAAAAAAAAAAAAAAAAAAAGAAAGAAAAAAGAAAAGAAAAGCCAGATCTCACATGGCTACCGCAGTCTCAGTCCTTACCTGGTCAGCCAAACACGGTCGGCACACTCACGAGTGCTCAGGACCGATGGCCTGGAGGGTCAGAGGAGGGAAGGGCAGCATGACTAGACCCCATGGAGGGGGCTCATCTCTCTGTCTTTCAATGCACTCTATCACGAATAAAGAAAAAAATAATGTATTAAAAAATCTGAATCTGAATGTAAAAAGTGAGGCTTTGAGAAGTGAAGCAAATTGCCCAAAGTCATCCATTCAACCAGTAAGCATCAGGGCCAGATCTAGAATTTGGGCCTCCCAATAAAGCCTGTGCCTTCTCTCTGTACGGTTCAGGCCAAGGTGTCTCCATCTGGGGTGGGAATTCGCAGAGCAGTGCCTTTGACTTGTGGATTTCCTGGGGTTTGGCCTGCCTTATCTTAGTGTCTCTCTTCTGGCTTACAGAGAGCACCTCGCCCCATGTTCCCACCCTCATCAAAGAAAGAACAAGTGAACGAATTCTCCCTAATGCAATTTCTTCATCTTCTCAACTCTGCCGTGGTTATGCATGTACCATAAGAGTCTGGGGAGTGGATATTGCACAGGGGAGGTGGGAGACCAAGGATCTGTCCCCAGCCTTTGTTGTTAGTGAGGTTTTGGTGGAGGCAAGTTACTTAAATCTCATTTTTGCTTCTTCAGAATGATGGATCCATATCATATTGATTCCAAGTTTACTCTCATTTATGCTGCTAGCCAATTCTTGTTTTTATTATCTTTCAATCTTATAATGTCTTGCATAAGATAAAGCATTAAAAGCATGCTTGAATGTAGAATTCAAATGAGAAGAATTATCATTATGATGCTTGTAAGGGGGGACTTCAAACAGTTTTTGGAAAATGAAATTAAAATACAAGTTGGGTACAAAACAGTTTTGGAATCCCTGAATGGTCTTTTCCTAGCATGAGTTTTCCATGAACTTGCATTAGTAACGACTGATACGTACTTGTGTGAATCCCCGGAAGGGTGGTAACAACAGCTGACACGTAGCAGCTCTTTCACACACTCCAGGTGCTGTTCTGAGCACTTGGGCAGGTTCACTGGCTCATGTTTCATAGACCAGCCCCAGGAGAGAGGCAGTAATGGCCACGTGCATTTTATAGAGAGGGAAACCGAGTCTCAGAGAGGTTGAAGGACTTGCCCACGATCGTGTAGCTGGGAAGTGGTGAAGCCAGGCGGTCTGTCTCCAGTGGCTGTGCCCTCATCCCTACGGTGCTCGGCCTCTCCTTGGGTACAGGGACTGCCCATTCCACTCCTTAGATCCTCCTTGGTGCTTAGTGGTGAAGAGCGCAGAGTAGCACAGCGCCAGAAAATGAACGGAGGCAGACGGAACTGAAGGGAAAAGGATGCTGGTGTGGAATGTCCTCACTCTAGAAACTTCCAGTGCCCCCAGGAAGCTGTGAGCCGTTTCCTGAAGACTTCTCAGAACGGAGCAGGTGTCCCGGGTATGCTCAATGGAGGGAAGATGGAGGCTTGCCGGCCCTCTGGAGGTTCCTTCCAGCCCAAGGAGTCAGTGTTCTGCCCGATTCCTAGAACTGTTGGCGGAAAGAGAAATGCTTACGATAAGCCACAGTACGGGGCCAAAGGTGACAGGAATCGCATTGGGCCTGATGTTTATCTTGAGAGCCAGCCAGCTGGAGGGGGCCGTTTTCATGTGTGAAGGGCCTTCCCCGCCAGCTTCCTTTCCAATTACTCACAACCGCTCCATGGCAAGGGGGGAGAACAGGGGCACGTGGGGACAGGTCCTCTCTCTAGAGTGCCATCAGGCTGAAGGCCAAGGGGACCGTAGGATGACTGGGATGACAACTCCCTACACATTTGCTGGTGGGACTAGAAACCTGGTGGCCTATTTGCCATGTCCAGCACCCAGAGCTTTCTTAGCAACACATGCCATCCCTCTGCCCACTCTCTGGAGTGAAAAAAGAACTCGCTGTGTGTACTGATCAATGCCACTTGTTGTCCAACTACTTTTCTAGTCTCGCCTTTGTATGTACCCCAAGTACATTATCTATTCAATTGTTCACTTAATGCATGTTTAGATTCCTGATTTCTTCTGTGTGTCAGAGAGAGAGAGAGAGAGAGAGAGGCAACCCAGGATCCATGCCGTCTCGTCGGCAGGATCGTGCGCGTGCGTGTACACACCTGGCGTGTACACACTCAGGAAGATCCCAAGGATGGAAGCAGGCCCTTTCCCGTGTGGATCCACTGGCATTCTGGCTGTGCCACCACCTGGCCCTTTCAGCACACACTTGTTACTGAGCATCTATCGTGTTAGGCAGTGGGTTTTGGGGTGAAGACGCAGAGATAAGTAACACTCAATCCCTGCCCTCAACAAGCAACCAACGAATGGGAGACACGGGCAAGGACACGGGCGGTGAAGGTGCAGTGTGAGAACACGTACAGAAAATGAACGGAGCCCAGACTGGAGGCTTGAGGACAGGCTTTCGCTGCCCTCTGGGTGGTAGTCATGAAAGTCGCACGGGTAGGAAAGGGATCCAGAAAGAGGAATGGGGAGGAAAGCTCTGTGTGACACTGTGAGCAGTGCTTGGGAGTGAGTATCGGAGGTCTCCGAGAGTTGCATGTGAAGGGCTTGTGATTCAGTTCCCAAAGGAGTTTAGATATTACCCCATAGAAGTTGGTCAGAGAACTCTCCCAGTGGCATGAGGTGGGCTGCAGAGAGGCAAAGGACAGGCAGAGAGGACTTAGGCCTGGGCTTTCAAGGTCCCAAACACCCAGAATGACACATGGAGGGCACAACAGGGTAACACGGATCTGCAAGTTGGCTAAGGCAGTTGTGCTCAGCAAGGGAGAGCTGGGCAGAGTCAGACATTCCCGGGTTTGCACCCCTGTTCTGTCCCTTACGTGTGTGACACAGGAAAACTCCTCAGCATCTCTGTTCCTCAGGGTCCTCGTCAGTCAACAGGAGTGTGGGAAGAGCACCCCACTTTAGGGAGGCACTATGAGCACTAGTTGGGACGAGGGTCCATGTCCAGTGCCTGACACACAGTGGGTGTTGTACCATGGTGGCTCTCGCTATGGAAAGAACAGAAGGAGCCATGGATGCTCGCCTTCAGCAACCAAGTGGGCAAAAAGGAAGGAGTTCACAGGAGAAGCAGGTTTGGGGCGGCGTGAACGGTGGCGATAATGAACGAGGAACAGGACTCGGGGGACTGCTCATATCTGAGAAGCCAAGACACAGCCCGTCACCCGGACTTCTCTCCATGCAGCCCCTCTCCCGCTGTAAGGGCTTGGCACTCACGGTTCTCACTCTTCCAGTCACTGCTGCTGCCAGGCGGGTTATCCCCCGCGGTAGCCGCTTTGAACAAGACAATTGCTTTATGGTTGCGTCTCACAGGGCTGGGGCGGGGGTGCCTGGCTCTGCTGGGTGTGCTTGCTCAGGGCCTCTCATGTGCTTGCAGTCAATAAACCGAGCTGGAAACAGGTCAAAGGCTTCCTTACTTGTGTTCCTGGTGGCCAATGCTGGCTGCTGAGGGCTCTGGTCAGAGAACCCATGTGGTCTCTGCACGTGGCCTGGGCTTCCCCAGAGCATGGTGGCTCTGGTTCCAACAGCATGTTGGGGGATCAAATAGAAGTTGATCAGTTTCAGGGCCAGCAGATGGCATGGTGGTTAAGGTACTGGACTCCCATATGGCTGTCTGTAGTTCGAGTCCCAGACCTGGCGGCTTACTTTCTCACTTTCTTTCTCTCGGGAACTTAAAATAATTATAATAATAATGAATAAAATTAAATAAAATAATTCTTAAAAAAAAAAAAGTTGAACAGTTTCCACAAAGCAGTCTTGGAAGCCACGAGTCACTGCAAGTAGAGGAAATTAAACCCCAAGGGAGGAGCGTAGTATCACAGGCAGGAAGGGCACAGCAGTGGAAGCTCTGATCTGACCGTCTTTGTACATACAACTGCTGCACTTTTTGCCCAGAACGTTCGTATTTCTTCCTAACCAAGAACCAGCACCCCTTCAGGGATGCCCTCCTCCCTCTCTCTGCCGGGTCAGACTGCTATAGCGGCTCTCACAGCGCTGAGCAGCACTTCTTTGCGATGACAGCCTTGAGTATGGATTGGGAGAAGTCTCTTGTATTTCATTAGTGAATCACTCTTGAAGGAAGGCTCCTGACTGTTACAGTTCAATATCGTCTTCTCGGTTCTTGTATCGGCAAAGTTCTTGCCATATACTAGGAACCTAACGACTGTTCTCTTTTTGTGTTAATTGCAAGAGGGCATGTGCACTCTGCAGAGACAGAGATGGTGAGATAGAGATAGAGAGAGAACCTCTCAATGGAGCATGGTCATAAGACAATCCCTTCTCCTCCATTTGTCCATCCAGTCGAGATGTGGGGCACACATGCCAACATGCTGGTGTGTTTTTCAAGTCACTGGGGCCAGCATTTGAACTGTGGACAGCCATGTGGACTCTGGCTCTTTCAAATACTAGGCTACAGGGCTGTTCTGTTTTTGAAAAAGAAAGGACATGGTCAGATACGGAGGATCTATTGCTGAGTGAAGTAAGCCAGGCTATGAAAGAAAGATATTGTATGTATCCGGATACTCAATATATACCGACTATCAGCACTCTATAATAGAGAGCAAAAAATTGGAGGACATAAAAGCAGTGAAGGTACTTAACGAGAATAGGACAGTGTGGAATGGGGGAAGTGAAGAGAAGAGAATAGAGAAAGATAACAAGTGAACAATAGATAGGCAGGACATTAGTGAGAAACAGATATGGCTTATTAACTGTTGATGTTGACATGTATGGTATTCTCAACTGGATTTGTCTGAGAAGTATTTCATGATAGGCAAAGTATTTGTACAAGCAAAATGAGAAATAGCAATTGACTGTTTTAAAAAATAATTAGAATAATAATAATAATGATTGGGGAAAACATAGAAAAGATATTGAATGTTAAAGTGGGGAGATTAATGTCTCTGTACTGACTGACATGCATGGCATTCCCTTTTGAAAAAGCAATGTAATACACTGTAAAGTTATATGTAATTCAATGTAATATAAAGAAGAATATGATGATAATAAAAAAATACATATATAATAAAAAAAAAAAGAGGGACCAGCAGTTAGCGTAATGGCTATGTCGCTGGACTCCCACGTAGTCGACCGCGGTTCGAGTCCCGGACCCGGCGGCTTAAACTCACGCCGGGCGCGTGTGCGTGCGTGCCCAAGATCCCGAGAGGAGAATGGAGGAGAAGGGATTGCGGCGTGGCCATCCCCCCTGGGGGGTGATTTCCTGCTTTCTATCTCTCTGTCTCTCTCTGTCTGTCTGGCGAGCGCACGCGCCCTATAGCAAAAACCTCTCCAAAAAAAAAAAAAAAAGAAAAAAGAAAAAGAAAGGACAGAAAGAAACAAAGGAAAGAGGAAATAGGGAGGGAGGGGAGACGTAGTTTCTTTCTTCCAGCCTTGACTCTGCAGCGCTGGGCTGGGTGAGGTCCCCCTGCCGCCTGGCAGAGCTCTGAGATGCCTGGTCACCAGGCAGTGGCCAGAGCCAGGCCACTCCTCACAAGGCTCCCTGTGAAAGTCCTCTGGGACATAGGTGGCTGCCATGGGTCCTTCTGCTTAGGAAATATGCAGGAGCTGAGGAACCTGCTCCTCCAGCCAGGATGGGCTCCCCTTCTGGGCTGAGCACTCTGCCCAGAGCTCTGCCCTTCCTAAGGGTTTCGTGCTTAGAAAACATTTCTTCCCATGGGTCAGGTCAGAGCTCAGCAGAGATGCCAAAAACCCCGTCCCAAAGATGCTTCCAGCAAGTGGCTTACGTCAGGGTGACAGAGCTTGTTGCTGTGCCTCCCTGGGCAGGGCCCCGCAGCGGCTGGCAGGCTGGGAGCTGAGACCTCTGAGGGAGTGGTCAGATGCCAGGGGAGGAAGGCTGGGGGACTTCTGTGTCTGGCCTGACTTCCACGCGGGACTCATGTGGACAGATACCCCAGACGCAGCGTGAGGGGGAGCATTTCCATCGTGTGCAAGGCCAGCCTCGAGTGCTTTCAGCCTCTCTGTGCCAGTGCTCCCAAGGCCATTGTGACAATGACGCCAAAGCGCAGGAGACTGCCTTGAGCACTGTGACCTCTGGGGTTCTAGAAGGGCCCGGTTTGGCCCTTGTCCACGTGCTGGCTCATGATCCTGAAGCAGGCCACTCCGGTAAATGCGAATGGAGCAAAGGTAAGAAGGAGCTTGCTCAGGGAACCAGCAGTTAGCGTAATGGCTATGTCACTGGACTCCCACGTAGTTGACCGTGGTTCGCGTCCCGGTCCCGGTGGCTTAAAACTCACACCGGGCGCGTGTGCATGCGTGCCCAAGATCCCCAGAGGAGAATGGAGGAGAAGGGGTTGCGGCGTGGCCATCCCCTCTCAGGGGTGATTTCTCGCTTTCTGTCTTTATGTCTCTCTCTGTCTGACGAGCGCACGCACCCTATAGCAACCCCCCCCCCCCCCCGAGAAAAAAAAAAAAAAAAAAAAGAAGGAGCTTGCTCCACGGCCGAAGCAGAGGAACAACTCGCACGCGTCAGGAGCACTCCCTTCCATTGCATGGTTCCTCATATTGCGCTGTGCCGTTGGTGCTATCAGCTTCGTTTCAGATGAGGTAAATGACGCTGGGAAGAGCAGCTGATTGTCTACCAGGTCCTCTGCACATGTTGTGTTCTTTTCACTTACATTCAGACCACTGGAGTTCACAGGTGTAAGTGACTAATATGGGAAAGGAAGAGGATGAGGCAAGGGACTCCCAAAGGGCGTAGCAGAACCACAAAGCTTTAAAAAAAAGTGCAAGACATGGAAAAAACAAAAGTAAAAGTGCTGTCCGGAGAGGTAGGAGCTGGGATGAATAACTTTTTAGCATAAGTATGTCCCAAATCTTACATGGGGGCATATTTATACAGACACTGTTCCTTGTTTTTCTGAAATGCCTCTCTTTCTTTCTTTTTTAGAGAGAGATTCTTTTCTATAGGGAGCATGTGTTCACCTGAGAGACAGAGAGACAGAAAAAGAGAAATTACACCCTCCCCCCGGGGTGGAGGGGATGGCCATGCCGTAATCCCTTCTCCTTCATCCTCCTCTTGGCATTTTGAGCACATAGGCATACGTGCCCAGCGTGCATTTTAAGCCACTGGGTCTAGGACTTGAACTGCGGTTGACTACGTGGAAGTCAAGCACGTAACCATTATACCATCTGCTAGTCCCCTGAAATTCCATTTTAAGTGTGTACCCTACATTTCTGTTTTCTAATCTGACAACCCTCAGGAAAGGTGAAGTATGGAAAGAGGCACAGTACAGGAGACCAAGGGTCCTGAAAGTAAATGGCACGAACACATACACATATTTTAGTTTACTATAGGGCATGTACACTTGATGGGGAGAGACAGAGATAGAGGGAGACAGAGGGAAAGTGAGAAAGCACCCCTCTCCCCAGGAGAGGCCACACTAAAATCTCTTCTCCTCCATTCTCCTCTCAGGATTTTGGGCATGTGTGCACATGCACCTGGCATATTTTTCAAGCTGTGTCTAGGCCTCAAACCATGCAGCCAGCCATGTGGGATCCAGCTGCTTTAACCACCACACCACCTGGTGGCCCATGAAAGCATAGCATCGAGCTCTCTCAGAGTCCATGTGCACGAGAGGATGCTACCTAGCCCGTGTTGAGGGAAGGAGAGAGGGGCTTCAGAATTTCATCCACAGCTAAGACATGGATCAGCCTCAAGAGCATCGTGCTAAGTGGAACAAGCTGGACACAAAAGGATGAAGATTGCATGATTCCCCTACCCAAGGTACCTAGGACAATCAAATTCAGAGACAGAAAGTCGAATGGAGGTTGCCAGGACTGGGCGAGGGGTTGGGGGTTACTGTTGAATAGGTTTGAAGTTTCAGTTTGAGGCGACAAGGAAGCCGTGGAGATGGATGGCAGCGATGCTTAGGCAACACGCTGCACATACTTAATGCCCCTGAAATGTGGAGTCAGTAATGGTTTGAGTAGCGTGTTTTATGTTACATACATATTTTATCACAATTGAAACAAAAAAAAGAATTCTGTCCAAGGTCCTGCTGCGACCTCACCGGAGCTCCAGAGGGAGTTGAAGTCCGCTTGCATCCGGGTTATTCTGGTTGTGGAAAATATAGAAGTATATGCAGCTGAAACTCAGGCTTCTCGCCGCTCAGTAACCAGGCGCAGGGGCCAGCAGAGCAGTGTCAGCCACCACAGGAGGGGTGCATGTGATGCAGTTGAGGTCACTCTCGGACAGAGGCTCAGGGAGCCCGAGTCTCCCAGCCTCCAACGTGGGGCTCATTCCTCTGCCTTAAAGGGAGAGGAACTCAGCCCTCCCGCTCCGTCTGGCGCGATGAGCTAATCTCCAAAAAGAGCTGGGAGCTCTTCTCAGAGATGCTCTATAAATACAACACCTTCTCGCTACCCAGGAGCCCGGTGATGGGCCAGCCACCAGAAGGATCCAGATGGGAGTGGAAGGGTCCCCAGGGGACTTAAATTTAGCCCGGGCCACTTGGGTCAGGTCCGTAACTGCCACAGCCCGGTATGCCATCCCCAGGAAGCCATCAGGAAAAAAACGTTCATTCTCTGTCATTCGGGGGTGAGGAGGACCTCCCCTGTCCCCAGTCACAGCCTAGCGGGATTGTGGATTAATACGGAGTGCGGATACAGAGTGCAGATTCTGATTAGCAACTGCTGGGATATCTTTCCTGGTGCTTGATTTAGGTGACCGGGCCCTGCTAAATCCAGACCAGATGAGAATGCTGCCGCTCAGACAGACCTCACCAGGGAGCAGCAAGGCCAGATATTTAGGTGGGTAGATATACTTTCAGAGATGGTTCTCAGTCCACTGTGGCACAGATCACCAGGGCTTTTGTCTCACTCTAGTCAAGTGGGCAAACACAGTTCTCTCCTCTGTCATCCCCGGTTTTTATTTTTTATTTTATTTTTTACAAGGTTTTGCCTTAGGGCATGTGCACTTGCTGTAAAGAGAGAAACAGTGAGGGAAAGTGAGAAATCACCTGCCAGGGGGATGGCCACGCTGCAATCCTCTCTCCTCCAGTCTCCTCCTGGGATCTCGGGCACGCACACACACACACACCCAATGTGAGTTTCAAGCCACCAGATCCAGGACTTGAACCATGGTCGACCATATGGGAGTCCAGTGACGTAACTGCAACACCATCTGCTGGCCCCCCCAAGAGCACTTTTAATGACATTTTTTAGCACCATCTTTATTATTTAAAGTGAAATTTATGGACAATGTAATTTACCTACATGCATCATCTTAAAAAATCAGTACAATGCCTTAACTGTAGGAGAATAAAGATATTTACTCTAAAAACATGGAAATTGGGATCAGCAATCGGTATAATGGCTATATCGCTGGACTCCCATGTAGTCAACCACGGTTTGAGTCCCAGATCCGGTGGCTTATACTCACGCTGGGCGCGTGTGCATACATGCCCAAGATCCTGAGAGGAGAATGGAGGAGAAGGGATTGCGGCGTGGCCATTCCCCCTAGGGGGTGATTTCTCGCTTTCTGTCTCTCTGTCTCTCTTTGTCTCTCTGGTGAGCACACGCGCCCTATAGCAAAAACCTCTCCCTCCCCCAAAAAAGCATGAAAATTAGTTTGTATAAAAGGAAAGTAACTTAAAATACCCTGTATTTCAATAGCTAAACCCCTGGGCACAGCTGTGTTAAAAAAAAAAAAAAATTAAAAGAAAAGTATACTCAGCTGCCAGAGCTTAATTATAACGAGTTTTAAAGCAACAAGAAAATGTCCAATCAAAAATTAAGTACTTTCTGGGGCCAGCAGGTGGCATGGTGGTTAAAGGTGCTGGATTCCCACATGGCTGACCATGGTTTGAGTCCTGGATCTGGCAGCTTTCTTTCTCCCTTTCTGTTTCTCTCTCTCTGGCCAAATGAAAAATAATAATAATAATAATAATAATAATAATAATAAATAGAAATAAATAAATAAATAACCCCTTTAAAAATTAAGTACTTTCTTCCCCCTAATGCAGGGGAAAAAACAAATAAAACATTTAACGGACATACAAATGAAAAGTTGTCTGTTAAAGATAATGTACGTGGTAGTATCTCCGACTTGGCTACTATACACTATATTCATGCTGGGGAAACCCATGTTGTACACTATAAAGTGTACAGTGATTAAGTATAAATAAAATATTTTAAAAATTAAAAATATAACGCTTAGGAACTGGCGGGTGGCATAGTGGTTGAGGCACTGGACTTCCACGTGGCTGACTATGGTTCAAGTCCCGGGCCTGGAGGCTTGCTTTTTCACTTTCTTTCTCCGTCTCCCTCTTCCTCTCCAAATCTCTCTGGAAATATTAAAATAATAATAATAAATAAAGTTAAATAAAATAATTCTTTTTTAAGTGCTTTCTGCTCTAGGTGAAGCAGAGTGGGAGTTGAGCTCAGACTTGTAAACGACCGTCTCGCCTCCATGACGTCTTGGGAGTTGGGCCAAGCTCAGAACAAGGCGTCCTGACGAGCACTGTTCTGCAGTGCAGGGCTCCAGGCTGTGACTCTGCACACGAATGCCTGCAGTGCCCCCGCCCCTGCGGCCACAAACACCCTCCAGACCCCCGGAACGTTCCATTGAGAACTACTGCCGGCAGGTCTGAAGGTGCCCAGCACTCACCACACGTTACCGCCCTCCTTCCTTAGTTTCTTTCCTTCCCTTTTCCTTTCATCTTTCCATATGATTCTAGGAGGCAGGAGCAGCAGGCATGACAGAATAGCTGTTTTGCTGTGAGAAGTGGCTAAGGAAGAATCAGCTGAACAAGCTAGAAGGGGAACCCGAGGCAAAGGCCCTTTTCAAACATCGCACTAGAAATGCAGTGTCAGTAGGGATCTCGTGAGCACCCATTATCACTCTTCTTTTATTTTTTTTTTGTAGGTTTTTGTCATAAAGCACGTGAGCTAGCCAGAGAGACAGAGAGAGAGGAAAAATGAGAAATCAACCCCCAGGAGGGATGACCATGCCACAATCCTTTCTCCTCCATTCCCCTTCTAGAATTTTGGGCATGCACGTGCACATATCCAGCATGATTTTCAAGTCACCGAGTCTAGGACTCCAACCACAGTTGGCCATGAGGGGGTCTAGCACCTTAACCACCATGCTACCTGCTGGCCCTTCCATTATCATTCTCCCTTCTCTGGTGACTTCGACTTTACAAAGCTCTTCCTGCATATCATCCCATCCGAATCTGCACACTGTCTGCCTGGTAGACAGTGCAGGGATATAAGCTGTGGGTAGGAGATGAAGAAGCCGAGGCACAGAGGCGTAAGTGGTGCCCTACGGCTTTGCCCTGTGTCTGTTTCCTGGCCAGTGCCCCTCTGACCTATAGTCATGTTACATGCTGCGTGGGGACCTAAAGGAGGTGTCTGCTCTGTCGGGATGAAAGCCCTAGGAGGCAGGAGTCGGCCATTTCTCTGGTTCACTGTTCTTCACGAGCTCTGGCTCAGTTATCTGAAGCTAGTGGGTTTTAAATAAATATTTGTTTATGAAATGAACTGGTAGCATCCTTGCTTTCAATGTGTATTCTCGTCACAGGATTATCTTTTTAGAGCAAGATCACATCGTACCGCTTCCTTGTAGAAGGTGACGGTGCTCCGCCACCATCCTCAAGATTATTCTGAGCACCTTAGCTTGGCAGTCAGGGTCTGTCTCCAGCTCACATTCCCCTCCACGCCCATCTGTGCCGCCTCTGCTGTGAAACACCCTGTACTATTTCCATTAGCAGCTCGCATTTATCAAACCCTTATTATAGGCCAGGGACTCTGTACAGTGCATTATGCACCTTATTCCATTTAATCTTCACAATGGCTCTCTAAGATAGGCACTGTTATTTTTGCGAAAAAGGAAACTGAGGCTTACACAACTTACCTAAGCTCCTGCAGCTCTTGAATAGCACACCCAGTGCTTGAACCTGCCTGTCTGGCACCTGAGTCCGCATGCCAACCCCTACACTAAGCTGAACTTATGTTGCCTTTATTTCTAGACAGAAGCCTGTGCTCAGCCTCTTCCTTTGGCCTGGAAGACCCCTTCTTCTTCTCCATGTGTCCCTGATGCGTGCAGTCCCAGCTTCAGTGGCCCTTCCTCCTCAAGTTGCTTCATCCTACCCGCTCCACTGAGTCACTTTTCCCTCTGCAACTTGAGATGGATTCTGTCTGAAAGGCACTAGCTGGGCAGGTGACTGTCCTCCACCCACGTCTGTGCGCTCTTCCCAGGCAAGGACTGTAGCATTCAAGTCTCAACTCAGGACTGGCCTTCAGTGCACTTTCCGGGACTGTGGGATGAGATCTACTGATGAAATCATTATTATTAAAGAGAGAACCACAAGGGGGCAGTGCCAACAGGTTTGTCATGAGTTGCCCTCCCCTTTCCCTCTGGGCAACATCTGTGAAGTGTAGATCCTTTCGAGGAACCAAGATAATAATACATCATTGAAATGTGCTCAGTCAAAACAGTAAACAGCAACGTGAAGTGTGAGAGAAAAATTGGGGAAAAATTTTTTTTTTGAAGCTTTTGCAAAGTTTTGGAGTTGTAAAATAGTTTGGAAAATATGGTGGAGCATAACTTTTTTTTTGAATAGTGATTGTTTTTCTATATAAAATATTTATTTCTTATGTTTCTAAACATAATTTCATTGGCAAACCAAGAAACAGAAAATTCTATGTTGTAAAGGAAAGCATTTAGATCTGTAAAGAGAGCTAAAAATAATTAATGCTATTTTCTATGCGTCTCCCCTAAATTTTGCAGCCTTTCTCCTGCCTACTCCTAATTTTTGTCTAGCAACTTGAAGTACTTTTTAAAAAAAATAATTATTTTACTGTATTGTATTTATTATTATTTTTTTTTAATTTGACCAGAGAGAGAGAGAGAGAGAGAGAGGGAAAATGAGAAAGCAAGCTGCCAGGTCTGGGACTCGAACCACAGTCAGCAATGTGGGAGTCCAGTGCCTTAACCACCACGCCACCTGCCAGCCCCCCTCGAAATACTTTTTAAATTAAGTTTTATTATTTTCTTTGTGATGGAAAGGGCACGTGTGTGAGAGAGACACACACATTCTTGACAGGTCTCAGCATACCACGATCCCCCTTCCTCAGCCCTCCAGCTACTCAGACTCTCGCGTATATGCGAGCACAAGCACTCAGCACAGTTTCAGGCCAACCCAGGGATCCAAACCCACAGTTGGCCATGCGGCTTCCAGTACTGCAGCTCAGCTTGTTACAGGCCTAAAATATTTTAAATTTTTAATATTTAAATATTTTTAATTTTTAGCATTATGTTTTTTAAATATATATTTATTTTATCATTGTTTTGCTAGAGTTTTTCTCTATTAAAAATGAATAGAGAACCAGCCCATGGCATGTTGGTTAAGGCGACTGGATCCCACATGGTCAATGGTATGATTTGAGTCCTGGACCTTGAAGCTTGAAAAACACACCAGATATGTTTGTGTGTGTGCCCCAAAAATCCCCACAGAAGGGAGAAATGCAGGAGAAGCGATTGCAGCGTGACCGTGCTACACGGGGGGCAGCTTTATTCCTGCCCCCTTACCTCTCTGGTAAGTGAACATACTATGTGGCAAAATTTACTAAAAAAAAGTGAATAGAAGGCCATAAACATTTCCCAGCCCTGCTGGAGAGCCGAGGGAACCCACAGCCCCATAGCTAGTGCTGGAGAAAGGTGGGGCAGGGCTGGGGGGAGAAGGAAGAGAAAGGACAAGGGAAGACTGGGGGGATTATGAGCCTATGCTCAAGGGGTCATAGGGTTCGGCCACATCGAAGGGCAGAAAGTAAGAGACTTTTGAAGAGTGACTTTGCAGAAAAAGAATTTCTAGGAGAGTTTGAAAGGAGGGCTTGAAGTACTCTAGCAAGTCAAGGGAGAAAGGATGCAGTGTTCCCACCAAAGCTTCGCACGTGTCCTGTGGTTGAAGAATGGGTTGGACTGCCGTGTGCCGCTATCTGGGGAATTCCATGGAGGTGAGGAGTGTGTCCCCTCCACTTCAGGAGTAAGAGCGAAGGGCAGGTTGTTACCGCTCTGGGCTCAGTCCTCATCTCAGAATCTGGAAGGGCCGAGATTCCTCTGCACGTTTCCCAGGAGCCGGGTGTGGTCCACATATGACAGAGGGAGTGACATGGTGCCATATACCACCTAGATGGGGTGACAGATTGTGGCAGGAAGAAGCTGCAGGTGGCGTGCCGGTATCCTTCCTCCTCCTCCTTCTCCCTTCCATGGCAGCGAGTGCGTGCACACACCAGAGAGAGGCAGAGCAAGAAAAGCACCCGACAGAGAGCCCCCGATGGCCTCGTCACACAGCGACCCCCTTTCCCAAGCCCTGCAGTTCCTCAGGACCCTGGGTGCTCATCCATGCGCACCCAACGTGTTCACAAGCCAACAAGGGACTGGAGCTTGCGGTGGGCCGTGAGGCTGCCAGCCTTAGGGTGCTGCGTCTTCCCACCGAGGGCTGACTCCTGGATTTCTAAGGGGCTTCGAAAGACGTGGGCAAAATCTCCCCAAAGATGACTCACTGTGTCTCGGATGTTGTAGGCAAGAGCATTTCCAGAGAGAGAATCTTAGAAAAATTGAAAGCGGCCCCTAATGAGAGTCAGTTTCAGGCATTTTCTGGGCCCGGAGAGCCCAAAGCCAACCTAGAGCAGGGCTTCTTGGGGAGAACGTCCCTACTCACTCGGTCTTTCCTCTCGCTTCCCTCCTATCCCCAATGGGTAGAAACAAGCCAGCAGACTGAGGTGACAGAGGAGAAGACACCAACCACAGCCACTACTTCCCATGGGCAGCAGGCCCAGCCGAGTTCGGGGAGAAGTTTTGCCTTTGGATGAAGACAGGTGCCAAGGGCTCTGTTATCTGAAAGGATCACTGTCTGGCAGCTTGAGATGACCATGTGGCTTTGTGTTTGCTGTGAGTGGCCCAAAGTCTTGAGACTGCCTGAATTTCCCTCCTGGGACAGTAACTCCACTGAGCAAACTTAAAGGGAACAGAGAGACTAAAATAAAATCGCTTTGCAGAAGAATCCTGTCAATATGCTTGTTTGGCACACTATACCTTTTTACATATAAAAGGTGATAGGGAAATTCTTCTTCTTCTTCTTCTTCTTCTTCTTCTTCTTCTTCTTCTTCTTCTTCTTCTTCTTCTCTTCATTTTTTTTTCATTTTTTTGCTATAGGACACATTCATGCATCAGAGAGACACAAAAAGTAAAGGAAATTGAGAAATCACACCTTAGGGAGGATGACCACTCTACAATTTCTTCTCCTTCATTCTCCTCTTGGGATTTTTCACACATGTACATGTGCCTGACATGATTTTCAAGCTGCCGGGTCCAGGACTAGAACCATGAAATTGGCCTTGTGTTTTCACCACCACCCACCTGCTGGCCCGAAATACATCTTTTTATTGCTTTATTTTTATTTTGTTCCACAGGGTCTGTGTGCTCTCTGGAGAGATAGAGAGACAGAGAGAAAGGGAAAGTGAGAAATCATTCCCCAGGGGGGATGGCCACACCACTATCCCTTCTCCTCCATTTTCCTTTCAGGATTTTGGGCATGTACACACACATGCCCACATGCCTGGCATGATTTTCAAGCTACCATGTCTGGAACTTGAACTGTGGTCAACCATGTGGAAATCCAGTGCCTTAACCACCACTCCACCTGCTGGCCTCCCAAATACAATGTCTTAACAGGAATGGTTTTGGGGTGGTGAGATTATGATCAATGGGATTCTTTTTCCATTTCTTAGGTTTTTTTCCATTTTTTGACTTGTTTTAATTTATAATCATAAGGAAATAAAAATAAACAATATTCTTTGGAAAAAGAGATGAAGTAATTCAGATAATGCAGGTAAATATAATTTTTTTTGAGGGGTTTTTGCTATAGGGCGCATGCGCTCGCCAGAAAGACAGAGACAGAAAGTGAGAAATCATCCCCCAGGGGGGATGGCCACACCGCAATCCCTTCTCTTCCATTCTCCTCTCGGGATCTTGGGCACGCACGCACACGTACCCGGCGTGAGTTTAAGCCACCCGGTCTGGGACTCGAACCACGGTCAGCTACATGGGAGTTCAGTGACACAGCCATTACACTAACTGCTGGTCCCAATATAATTTGGTTTTTGAAGACAAGTCCTGTGTGCTTGAGGTGGCGTGGGCCAGAACTGGAGGTAGAGACCTGAGTCAGGGGTGAGCAGGTGAAGGATGACAGTGAGGAGGAAGCACAAGTGCCCACTTCGGTGTCCTCAACACATTTCCCTTTGGTCCTAGTCACCTGTCCCTCAGGAATGCTCACCTGGCACCCAGGCCTAAAATTCCTTAGTGCCCATAGGCTAGTACTATGCACTACAGTTCTCGATGACCTGTTGCCCTTATCACATTCCCACAGGTCCTCCTGGGGGTTGGAGTTAGGGGTAAGAGCTGAAAATGCCATCTGAGGGACCAGCAGATGGTCATTACATAATGGTTACGTCACTGGACTCCCATGTAGTCAACTGCAGTTCTAGTCATAGATCCGGGGGCTTGAAACTCATGCTGGGCACGTGTGTGTGCTTGTGTGCATGCCCAAGGTCCTGAGAGGAGAGTGGAGGAGAAGGGATTGCAGTGTGGCCATCCCCCTAGGGCGGTGATTTCTCATTTTCTGTCTCTCTATCTCTCTCTCTGGTGAGCACACACACCCTACATCAAAAATCTCTAAATAAGTAAAGAAATACAAAATAAGAAAAGAAAATAACATCTGAAGCTTCTCTTCCCAGCCGGTACTTCCTAACCTGTGTCTTCTGTGATAGGCGATGTAAGAGTTCCAGTCAAATCAGAGGGGCACTGTATCCTAGAGCTGGGTTCCTCAGCCATAGCACCAGTGACGTTTGGGATGGAGTTATTCTCTGTGGTAGGGGCGTCCTGTGACTGTAGGATGGTCAGCAGCATCCAGTGACATTTGGGATGGAGTCATTCTCTGTGGTAGGGGCGTCCTGTATCTGTAGGATGGTCAGAAGCATCCACAGCTGCTACCCACGAGGTGCCAGGAGCACCACATGTTCCCTTCCCCACCTGTGTCAACCCAGCACATCTCAGACACTGCCAAACGTCCCCAGATGACAAAATCAGCCCCAGCTGGGAATCACTGCCCTAGAGGTAATGGACTGCCTGACTTACCCAAAGTAATAGGGCCCCCACATTAGGGATACTTGTGATTACAGGAACCCTCTCGGAGATCTGATGAACTGCCATCTTCCTTCTTGGAATGTTGTAAGAACGATACCATGTGTGAGGTCAAGCTTCTCCAATGGCAGTGGGGTGCTGCTATGGACAAAATCTCTGTATTCTCCCCAAATTCATATGTTGAAGTTTTGACCCTCAGTGTGACTGGATTGGGAGGCAGACCTCTAAGGAGGTAATTAAGGTTAGAGGTCAAACAGGCAGGGCCTTAAGCTGATAGGACTGGAGCCTTTCAAGAAAAGGAAGAGATAGCAGAGTGTGTTTTCTCCCTCATAACACACAGAGGCAAGGCTGAGTGAGAACACTGCAAGAAGGTAGTCGTCTACGAGCCAGGAGAGAAGCCTCACCAAGAACCAGCCTGCCAGATGTTACTCTTGGACTTCTGTCCTCCAGAACTGTGAGGAAGTAAATGTCTGTTGTTTCACCACCCAGTCTGATATCTTGTTATGGAAGCCCGAGTTGATAAAGAGGACCTTGATGCATTACTACAGGAGAGGTGGCCTCCTGTGTTTCGTGGGCCCATAGATAGCCTTGGCTTGTGGGGATATTTGCTCTGCCTGTCGGATGATGAGTGTTCCCTGAAAGTCAGATGGAAGGGCTCCTGTGTTATTGGTAAAAGTGATAAATGATTCAGCACTGACATTAATAATAAATTCTTCAGTTGGCCAGCCTCAGGATTCTTTAACCTCCTCGAAGCCCAAGCCTCCCAAATGGCTTCTGTTATCAACTCCTTTCTCTCTTCCAAGGAAACCTCAATAGGAATTCTCAGGGCATGGAGAATTTGGGTGGGACGAAGTTTTTTGTTTGTTTGTTTTTAACTGAGCAATAAACTCTTGGAGGAGGTGTCTAAAGTTTCATGTTGGATAATCTTTTTTAAAATATGTATTTCTTCCTTAGTAAACACATCAATTTTGCGGGTCTTGGAGTTTTAATTCTCCTAGTTTCCTGTCACGTAAAACTACGTAGGGGGAAACAGTTTAGAGGTTTTGGCTGAATGTGGACAAGGGATGTTGTTTTCACAACTCCTAAAAGTCCAATATCTGTTATTCACCTGTCTTCCTGGCATTTCGACTCTTCTAAAACTGGAGGAAAGGAGGGAAAGCGGCCATTGTGGTCAAGTTTGTAAAATGAGTTAAGAGCGGCCCACCCTTTGTCTTTGTTCAGACCCATCGTGTTTAGCATTAGAGCCCCAGTGATTGACACAGACACCTGCAGGAGAGCCAGTCTTCTCAGTTGGTGCAGTTAGGACAGTGGTCCCCAACCCTCCCAGAACCAGGGACCAGACTCATGGAAGACGATCTCTCCACAGGCAGCGGGGGTAGGGTGCAGTTGGTTTCAGGATGACCTAATCACACCCCATTTCCAGCACTACTAGCACATTGCGAAAGACAATGAAATAATCATGCAGCAGGGTTCTCGCTCCCAGGAGACTCCACTACTGCCCTGATCCAGCAGGAGGTGGAGCCTCGGGAGCATTGTGTGTGAGCCATGGGGACTGACTGCAAACACAGAGGAAGACTTGCCCGCCACTACCCACAACTGCACAGTGGAAGGAAGAAGCAGCAGACCACTGGGATTGGTCTGCAGCACAGAGGTTGAAGACCCTGAGGAGACTCAAACAGTTAGAACAAGCATATAAAATCTTTTTTTTTTTTTTTTGGAGAGGTTTTTGCTATAGGGCGCATGCGCTCACCAGACAGAGAGAGACAGAGAGACAGAAAGCGAGAAATCACCTCCCCAGGGGGGATGGTCACGCCGCAATCCCTTCTCCTCCATTCTCCTCTTGGGATCTTGGGCACGCACGCACACACGCCCGGCGTGAGTTTTAAGCCACCGGGTCCAGGACGCGAACCACGGTTGACTACGTGGGAGTCCAGCGACATAGCCATTACGCTAACTGCTGGTTCCCAAGCATATAAAATCTTTAGAGTTCACCTCCAGACTCGGTGGAGGTTGGCTCTTGTGTGCTTTAGAAGAATCAGACTCCTCCTGTGAGAGGCTCCCGAGACAACAGCTCGCACTTGATCCTTCACGGCTCTCATCGATCCTTCAGGACTCTCTGGGCTCCATCTTGCCACACTGGGATGCTCCAATGTGGAAGTGCCTGGAGCATTCTCCCTGCACTCAGGTTTGTCTCTTCCAACTCACTTCACAAGAAACAATTCCAATGATTCTAAAAACCCTCACTGGTCCTGTTACCTCTTAAATTTCTAAAAGCCTCTCATTAGTTTTAGCTTCTTCGGTAAAAGAAGCCAAACACAAGAAATTATCTATTGTAGATTCCTTTGCATGTAAAATCCTAGCAAATGCAAAACTATGGAGACAGGAAGTAGATTAGTGATTGCTATAGTGGAAAGAAAGAGGTGGAAATTAAGAATAAAGATGCATGAATGATTTTTTTTTTGGGGGGGGTGAGTGGAGAGGTTTTTGCTATAGGGCGCATGCGCTTGCCAGAAAGACAGAGAAAGACAAAGAGACAGAGAGTGAGAGATCACCCCCAGGGGGGATGGCCATGCCACAATCCCTTCTCCTCTATTCTCCTCTAGGGATCTTGGGCACACACGCACATATGCCTGGCGTGAGTTTAAGCCACTGGGTCTGGGACTTGAACCACGGTTGTCTACATGGGAGTTCAGCGACATAACCATTACTCTAACTGCTGGTCCCCCATGAATAATCTTACTGAACTAAAGAAAATGTTCTAAAACCGATTTATGGTGATGGTAGGTTTACTTAAAACCATTCAATTGTCCACTTGATAAGAGCAAATTATATGTGCAAAATGTTAAAAAAAATCCATGTGCCTGAATATAGCTTACCAGGTGCTCTGTGGTACAGATCCTGACCGCCTGTCTCAAGCCCCTTCTTGCTCGGTTCCCCCTCATGCATGCCTGCAATCCTGGCCCTGTTTGAGATCTCGAAAGTGCCATGGTCTTCTCATTTTCCCTTCCAGCTCTGTCTTCCACACCTGCCATGTCTTTCCTCTCCCAGAACACTGCTCCTTCATGGGCTGTTGCCCTCTGGCCTAATCTAGCTGACACCTTTTAGAACTCAGCTTTCTCTAGCACAGATCCCCAAGAGTAGGTAAGGACACTGTTCTGAGCGTCTACAATACACTTGAACTTTCTCGTGTGCCACTTACAATTATGCCATCATTATTTGTTTAATGTCTGTCTGATTTACCTTCTTCTATTTTTTTTTTTTTTTTGAGAAAGATTTTTGCTATAGGGCATGTGCACTCACCAGAGAGACAGAGAGAGAGAGAGAAAAAGAAATCACCCCCCTCCACCCTAGGGTATGGCCACGCTGCTATCCGTTCTCCTCCATTTTCCTCTTGAGATAAATGTTTAAAAAAATAGAAGTATTTTCGCCTAAAAAAAGAAAAATATCCATTGCATGAGTAGATACGGAAATGAGGTGCAGAGGCCAAAGGACCAGGCAGCTCTTCTAAGACTACATAGATTTATTCCGAACCCAGCGTTGCTAACCGGGGCACATGTCAATCTTCTCCAGAGAAGGCACGAGGAGGTAGAAGAGGAAAGTATGGGCGGGGACGGTGAGAGAAGCATGGCGGTGGAGTGACAGGTCTGATGATGGGAGGTTCAGAAAGGAGGAAGTGAGCAGGGACCTCAGGGGGAACGACTTCAGTTTCTCAGTCTTCTTCTTCCTCTAACCTGCTAGAAGATTTGATCATTTATAGTGTCTCCCTAGCTCAAGCTTCTGCGATGCCAGCTGTCTGCCTAGATCAGTGCCTTTTGGTGTCAGAATTACCCGGGGGTACATGTTACAAATGTAGACCACCAGTTTCCACCCGGGGCCTCTGGATCAAAGCCTCCGGGAATGGGGAATGAGAAAGAACTGTTATGCTGACATGTTCATGGGCGACTTAAAATACAGGTTTGTGAGAGGTTGGGGACTGTGTCAACCTTGTTCACTCATGCATCCTAGACCTAGCCCAATACAGGGCTGAGATCAGGTGAGCAGTGAACGTTTCTCCATGGGTGAATGAATGAATGAATTCTATAGTCACAGGAATGTGCACATCTAGCTTTGACTAGGGTGGGAGGGAGAGGGATGCTGCCCCCCCCCCCCCCCCCCAGAGTCTCTTCCCACTCTGGCCAAATTCTCCATGTGTAAGATAAGGCAGCTGGACTGATCGGGCCAATGGCTTCTTCCTGCCTTAATAACCAACAGCACCGTGCATCCGTCCTCTCGTTTCCTTTCACCTGCCTCCCTGTGAGGAAGAAAAGAATCATGATGAAAATCAACCACAACCTAGAGATGCATGATTTGTTTTAATGGAAGGGATGGAGTTCGACAGTCTAGAGAAACGTATAAAAAGGCCTTTTACTGTTTGCCGGAACATGATATGGCTGTGCATAGCACATACGTATTAGAGAGCAGGCGCCTCACATCTCACAAGCACAGGGCTGAGCAGCTTCTGGATCTTCCTGCCTGCCGCGCCCACGCTGGAGGACCCTGCACCAGGACCAGCATGAGGTACGTGCGATTGATAGAAAGCGGAAATCGCGTCAGGACGGCGCTGTCTGGCGCTGCAATCAGTCATTCAATGAGGTATGCGACATGGCTGTGCGCTGGCGATGTGCACGCGGCTGAATTCAGGGTGTGTTTCGGCCTGACCACATCTCCCACCAGTCCTGGGAAGAGGACTCACCAGCTCGTGTCCGGACGCGGACTGGAGCATGGCTGTGTCGTCTTCCGGTCTCGTCCCAAACATTCCTGTCTGTGGAGCTTTTCTGGGAGGTAGCAGAATGAGTGGCTGGTTCCTTAGGGATACACTTTGAACACAGAGGAGTGGCAAGTGGCAGAGATAAGTCTTCAGAGACAACAGGCCCAGAGTCTTGGGGGAAGCCTTGGAGTAGAAAGACGTTCAAGTTCTCTACCTTGTGTGGACATGAAGTGGGCGGAAGGGGCACGGAGGGCAGAGAGGGTATCCTGGTGTCTCAGAGACCAGCAGCTGCGTGTGATAGGTGCGTGCACGGTGGCTGTGGCACACGTGGCATGGGCAGTGGGCGTCAAGCAGGAGGAAGGAGAACCGCGGCTCAAGGGTGCTTCTACGTCCTTCTTCTCTCGGGACTGGCGTAGAGTGAGTGCTCGGAGTGTGTGAGGTCTTAGCACACGAAAGAGACCCAGAGCCAGCACAGGAGTGAGGATGGCAACTGCTCAGGACAAAACTGGCATCAGAGAGACTCTCAGACCTAGAGGGGAACCTACGAGCTTCAAGAGGAGCAAGGTTTGCACCCTGAATCAGATGACAAGAAAAATGTTCTCTTTTTTAAGCCACGGGATGGCCCTGACCAAGGGCCTGGGCTGTGTGTGAGGGTGTGCGTGTGTGCTGGAGGTACTGTGGGATGTGGCGGCAGAGGGGAAGGCTGTGCAGGATAACGATAGGGTATTAATTACAAAATTATATGCTGCTTTCCAGGGGAGAGTCAAGAATGTATGGGAAGTGGGAAGGGAAGGGGTGTTAGAAGGCCGTGAATGATGAAACAAACATAACTGACAGCCTGGACAGGTGAGCGGAGCTTTCTGGTTTCCTGTGAGGTCCATCCATTGCCCCAAAGAAGGTGGAGACGTTACAGGAGGCCTGCTTTGCTGCTGAGCATCTCTCTTCTCGGCCCTCTTTAAGGGGTGCAGAAAGGCTGCTCTGTTCATTTGCTCTCAAGAGGGAATAAGACAGCCTCTTGGCTCCTAGAACTCCATGTTTACATGGAGCTGCCAGAGAAGGCTCAGGGTACAGGAGATGCCAATTAGCTACAAAACCCTATAAACCAGGGTCACTGTCAGGATGTAAGGGCGGCAGGAACCGGGACATTCTCAGAACATCCTCAGCAGGGAGATGATTCATTCTGCATTCCCTGCCTATGGCAACATCTTCTGTAGCCTTTTGGATCCAGTGGGGCAAACAGCAGAGTTCAGGACGCAGTGGACATATGTCCAGATAAAAAACAACTCTCCACACCTGTGCGTAGATACAATGGCAGGAGAAAAGGAACTAAAATGATGCCCCTTCCTGATCTTACTCCATCCTTGCTCTTTAACCAACTTCTGAGGATGGAGATGCACTTTTTTTTTTAAGCCCAAATCACTTACAGGTCAAAGACAAAGTCTTTGAGAGTGTCCCTTTGCATGTGAAGAATTTGAAAGCATCAATCATGTGTCACGACATCCAGGCGTGATACTGAAAATACTTAGCAACTAGTACAGCATGGCCCTGGTACCAGTTAGGACAGAGATGGCCAGCCTCTCATCACCAGCGCCATAGATGATAGTCTGTGTGCAGCTACCACTGTGTAATGGTTACTTATCAATCCTACTTGATCTGGGCATTCTATAGCTTCTCCTTCTCAGGCCTACCATGACAAATTGGAGCCAACAGTTGGAGAAACTCGTTGGCAGGATTTGAACAGTTTTACAAGCCTCTCGAGAGATGCAGGAAAGGTCTCGCTGCCCAAGCCTTGCAGACTGATTGCTTCCTCTTGTGCCAAGTTAGCTCAAAGATCTAGGAAGAAAGGAAGTAATACCTTTTTCTCCTATCCAGAACACATCCCAAGCATCCACCCCGCCTTTCTACCCTCTCAGTTCCATTGGGAATAGACACGTAGCCCACAGTTTGAGTGACTTTCTGAGTTATCCTGTTGAAAGAGATTGATTACACTGGACAAGACTTCTAAGCGGTCAGCTTGTCCCCTGCCTCCAAGCAGACCTCACTTCAGTATTCCAAGCAGGCCAGGCGGACCGTGTGTCAGGTCGTTTCGTAGCTCATGTTGTGTATGGGAGCCGAGCATGACCAAGAAGGAAGTGAGAGGATCAGATGAGAGCTTGGGTGAGTTCTCCCTCTTCCCCTTGATCCATGACCCAGCTGCTTCTAGTTGCCGTCCAGGGTTTGACTGAGCTCGTATCGTCTGTTCCGTTGTAATTCACCTTGGTGTGGGTTTTCCTCCTCACCCACGTACGTCCTCCCTGGTGCTTTCAGAGCAGAGGCAGCGGCCAGTGTGCTGTCTCCCCCTCAGATCGCCGACCTCCATCTTCAGATGAGAACCCCTCGGCCTGATCTATCTATAGACGGATGCATCTGTGAACACAGAGTATGTTGAAGGTGAAGGTATTTGTGGCAGATGAGGGATTGTCTTGCAGCTGGGGCCCCGAGAGTACCATGTGTGTCAGGTCACTTCGCAGCCCAGTGGTTCACATATGCCAAAAATATTTGCACTCTGATATGACTCTCTCTGGTTTCAGATTTAGGAACATTCCAGTGGCTTGAGAATCTGAAGGCCCCAGGCAGACAACCTTCATAGTCACTTGGGGAACTTCTGTTTTAAAGAATCTCAAAGGACAGGAGTCAAGAAGTATTGTACATCAAGGAGCTGCCTCTGCTTGGCTGCTTGATTTCGCGGGATTATCACTCCTCTCTGGCCGCAGGGAGTGAGAGGGGGCAGACTCTGGAGGTCAGGGTGCCCATTCTACTGCATCCAGGCCACGGTGTGTATGGGAGCCGAGGATGACCAAGAAGGAAGTGAGAGGATCAGATGAGAACTTGGGTGAGTTTCCTGGACATAGTTGGAGAGGAATTATCATCTGTCGTCCAAAGCCTCTCTGCTTCCTTCATGCCCTATTTTGCACCCCCACTCTGCCACCCCTTGCCAAAGGGGTTGCCATTATTAGGATCCTTGTCATCTGAAGTTAAAATAAGACCCGGTTCAAAGTGAGGAAAAGTTATGGGCAGGCAGCCTGGCCCCGCCTGTTCTTGGAGCCACACAGCACCCAGTCCTCCAGGCAGACTGGCTGTCCACAGAACATCCGGTTGGGTCCACTGCCTCCGGCAGACCTTTCTCAACTGTCCCATATACCACTGCACCCCTTCCCTCCAAGAAGGGAGCCCTTTCTCCCTCAGCTTCCCTGACAGTGCCTGCTAGTGTTTCAGAGCCCTCCCAGGCAGGAAGCACCTGAGCACTCGCTTTCCGGTTTGCAATTAAACCACAACCCTCCTCTTCTGTCCTCTCTGGACTGTGAGGACAGCTGCCCTCCACCACCCAGGCAGCCCATGCAGCTCGTGGACTCTGAATGGAAAGATGACAGGCAAGAGACAGAGAGCACACACGTCAGCCCTGCTGGTTCGGCAGGAGGCATTCCTGCAGCCCTGAGGCTTGGAGGGCGCAGCCCCATGCTTTGAAATGCCTTTGCTCTGAGGGTGGATATAAAGGTGCACGGCTGGTTCTGCACCGGCACACGTGTACTCACGCCGGGGCCTTCTCTTATCCACGTGGCCTCATTCCACAGGCGTCATCTGGACCTTCTTTCCTCAGGTGACGTCAGAGCACAGGATACGTTGTCATCCTAAGATGCTGGCTGCAACCCCTCACTGGGGTTAGGGACCACGGGGCCCGGTAGCCAGAGGGATCAGATCGAGTCTCCCCAAGCACAAGGTAAGCCTGACTCAGAAGTCACGGGGGAAAGGGGAATTGTTCATGTGTGCAAAATTCCCATAGAAAAGATGCTGCTTCTAACCCAGGAGCCTGCGTTGGTGTGTCCTTATATCCTGGGGAGGAAGTGAGTGACGGTCATGGTTGGGGACACCTTGCTGCCTCGCTTGACCCTTCCGTATTTGCTCAGTGCGATGTAGGTCCCTCGGTGCACGTCTGACTCATAGGCGTTGTAGTTGTTGGGCAGGAGGGTTTCTCTGAACTTGCATTCCTCTTGGAAGCTGGGCTGCGAAAGAAATGAACACATGGCAGAGACTCAGTTACAGAGAGGAGTGCTGCAGACACTGAGCGGTCTATGGCAGGACCCCGAGATACAGAGAGGAGTGCTGTAGACACCAGCTGAGCGGTGTACGGCAGGACCCCTGAGCTACAGAGGAATGCTGCAGACACCAGCTGAGGAGTGTACGGTAGGACCCCGAGTTACAGAGAGTAGGGCTGCAGACACCAGCTGAGCGTGCACGGCAGGACCCCGAGTTACAGAGAGTAGGGCTGCAGACACCAGCTGAGCGTGCACGGCAGAACCCCGAGTTACAGAGAGTAGGGCTGCAGACACCAGCTGAGCGTGCACGGCAGGACCCCCGAGTTACAGAGAGTAGGGCTGCAGACACCAGCTGAGCGTGCACGGCAGGACCCCCGAGTTACAGGAGTGCTGCAGACACCAGCTGAGCGTGCACGGCAGGACCCCGAGTTACAGAGAGTAGGGCTGCAGACACCAGCTGAAGAGTGTATGGCAGAACCCCGAGTTACAGAGAGTAGGGCTGCAGACACCAGCTGAGGAGTGTACGGCAGGACCCCGAGTTACAGAGAGTAGGGCTGCAGACACCAGCTGAGGAGTGTACGGTAGGACCCCGAGTTACAGAGAGTAGGGCTGCAGACACCAGCTGAGGAGTGTATGGCAGAACCCCGAGTTACAGAGAGTAGGGCTGCAGACACCAGCTGAGCGTGCACGGCAGGACCCCTGCGGCGCCTCTTCCCTCCCCTTCACAGTCAGCCGCATGGTGTGAGATCTGAGCTTTCCCAGGTGAACTGAACCACGAGAGGTTTCAGAGCAGTTGTGATTCTCTCCTTTCCCCCATAATGACAACCCAAGGCTCAGGGGCCTAGGTGAGTGGTCTCTGTCACATGGGGCGGAGGAGACCTGAAGCTATTCCGGGCACTTTCTACTAAGTCCCAGGCAATCATTTATTGTATTCCAAGGAAGGTCCAGGCAAGGATACAGAAGTCCACAGTGGAGGGGGTCCAGCGGTGCAGCAGCACCAGGGCTCTCTGCAGGGCTAGCTCCACTTCCTAGCCGTGTACCCGGGGCAGGCTCCTCCCGTCAGTCTGAGTTCCCGTGTGTGCTGGTGGGGGTGGGGGTGAAGCAGATAGGAGTGGTCGGTGGAAAGAAAAGATGCCTTCCCAGCACTGTCTCTTTCTTTCTATGAGATTCCTCCGAGTACCTTTCCAAGCTTGCTACCCCTCAAAGACACCCATTCTCAACCAGACTCTGAGTCTGGAGGGTGCCTGGTGCCTCCGTGGTCCTCAGTCATCGTGGCCCGGGAACATGCAGGTGCAGAGATGGAGAGGAGCAGCGACTTTTACGGGGAAAAGACAGGTGGTGCCAAGGAGCCTGGGCCAACGATAAGCTGCCCCCTTCGGTGCTAATTTGGTGGAAAGTGTGTGTGGACCACCTGTTGGGGAAGTGCACGCGGGATTTCCTGTCACACATCAACAAGTTCATCTCCAATAAATCACCCAGGTCCTCCTGTCTTCCCAGAGATGAGACCCCTCAGCCCCAGACTGCCTGGCCTCTGCCCTGAAGGCCTGCCGGGATTTCCATGGCCTTGAGGGGAAGGAGGTTGGTGGGTCTAGAAGGAGAGCGAGCAGATTCAAATGAGAAGACCTGGAATAGAGTCTTAAATCTAGAATGAAACAGGGAAAAATAGGCGGGGTATAATTACTGACTCCTTCCTGCTGACCGAGGCCCTCAGCCATTAAAATCCCCGCTCACGGCTGCCCGAGATGTCTTCCGACCTTCCCGAGAGGAATCACAGGTTATGGCCTCACCAGTGACCCGCCATGAGAAATGAGGAGCCTCTTCCTGTTGGGCACGATGGTGACCAGCCTCTCACTGGAGGCCCAGAATCCCAGGACCTCTGGGTAGGCCTTCCTCACAGCATGTAAACTGTCCATGATCCCCGTGACTCTCCCAACAGACTTCAAGGTCCCTCGGACAAAGGACCGTGTCTTGCTGAGTATGTGATGCTGAGTGAAGGGTGATTTAATGAGGCCAGCACTGAGGCATGCGGACACCGCTGCACGGCGGCTCTCCACGTGGCACACACATGAGCTAGAAGGGAGTTTGGCTGGTGAGAGCAGGCTGACAGTCCTCCCCCCGGCTCTGCTGGGTGCAGCTCCTCTTTCCCCGCTCAAGCTGGTAGTTCTTTTACTTCCAAAGCACTTTAGTGTACGTTAATTTGCTAGGAATAAACACGAAAGCTTTCACCAGCCTATAAATTGGCATGTAAATAACATGTCAAGGAGTTTGGGTTTTCAAAAGCTTTCCTAGTTTTCTTTGTTATGGGTGCTCAGTAAATATTTGTAGAATGGATGATTGAACAAATGTCCCGAAGGTAGGGAGAATGAATTATTACTTTATTTTGTTATTAATTAATTGATTTAAAAAAATATCTAGATCTCTGTTATAAGGTATGTGTGCTTGCTGGAAAGAGACAGAGAGAGAAGAAAATCGAGACATCATCCCTGGGGGGATGGGCACATCACAATCCCTTCTCCTCTTGGGATTTTGGGCACACACACATGTGTCCAGTGTGTTTTCAAACTGCCAGGTCCAGGACTCAAACTGTGGAGTTGACCAGTACCTTAACCGCAAGGCAACCTACTGACCCCGGAGAATAAACAATTTAAAGTAAGTAAAGAGCAAAAGAAGGGTCTTCAGAAAGTTCACAGAAAATGCATATTATGCAAACACTATGCATGGATTTAAAAAAAAAAAAACTTTGTACTATAATAAGTTTGTACTTTAATTCCATTTTTCCATGAACTTTTTGAGACCCCCCCCCCCCCTTGTATTTGTGACATAGTTTGGAGGTTAGATTAACAATGACTGTTACTTAGCTATATGAACTTGGACTAATTATTTAACACATTTATTTCCAGCCTCAAGTTCCTCATTTATGAAGCGAGAATGTAAGAACACTACGTCAGAGTGGGGTGAGTACTTATTGAAATACTGCATGGGAAGTCCTAAGAATGACGCCTGGCACCTGGTAAAATCAAAAAAATAATATTATTATTGCTACTATTGTTATCCTTTTTTTTTAGAGAGAGATTTTTGCTATAGGGCAAGTGTGCTCACTGGAAAGACAGAGAGAGATAGAGACAGAAAGTGAAAAATCATCCCCAGGGGATGGCCACACCACAATCTCTTCTCCTCCATTCTCCTCTCGGGATTTGGGGCATACACACATGCACCTGGCGTGAGTTATAAGTCACTGAGTCCAGGACTCCAACTGCAGTCGACTACATAGAGACCCGTGATGTAATCAGTATGCCATCTGCCTGTCCCTATCTTTTTATTTTTTGGTCGGAAGATGTGTACACTCACCAGAGAGGAACAGAGGGGAAGGAAAAGAGAGGGACAGGAGAAAAGTACTCACTACAGGGCATGGCCACACAGCAATCCCTTCTCCTCCATTGTCCCATCTTGCCAGGAACTGGGACAGGCACACAAGCGTATCCCACCTGCTTTTCAAGCTCCCTGGTCCGGGATTTGAACTGTGGTCAGTCATATGTGATCTGATTCCCTTCATCACTAGGCCACGGGGCCAGCTGGACTGTTACTACTCTTCACCCATATCATGAATCATGTCCCATGGAAATTCCTGAAAGACTTCGCCTTACTCTGGGTCATCTGGAAGGCTTGCTGTGAGTTATTGGGCAACTTAGCTTCTAAACTCCGTGGGTGGACGGAGGACCGGGAGACGGGAGCTGAGAGCCAGGCTCAGAGGAGAGGCTGGTGCCCCTCTGGCGCAGCTGCAATTCACCAGGCCCCTCTCCGGACCGCGGTTTCTCTGCCTGTGCTCAGGGTGTAGGGTCGGCCACAGGATCTGAGACTGCTTGTGGGCAAAGCTCGAGAGCAACAGCACGAGAAGTTAAACTGGGGATTAATAGTACACGTTCAGCGAGAAATGAAACTCTGCTAGTCAGAAGTCTGCTGCAGATCGATGAACGAAATGGAGTCCAGAAGCAGAACCAAGCACAGATGAGAACAGGCTTGACGTGATCTGAGGGCAAAGCGACACCTCGGCCTTCGGAGAAACACGGGCTGCACAGCAGGTGAGATCTTAGAGTAAGCTCAGTGTGTGACCCCGCTCCCCACAGTAAATCCCCGCAGGAACAAGGTTTTAATGTCAGAGGGCACCGTCAAAATAGAATGAAATAAAGAAATAAATAAACTTTTAAAATAATTTCAGAGAAGCCACTATGTGGCATGATGGTTAAGGGGCTGGACTCCCACATGGTCGGCCAAGGTTCGAGTCCTAAACCTGGAGGCTTACTTTCTCACTCCCTTGCTCCCACCTGGTAAGCACATGTGCCCTATAGCAAATTAAAATAATAATAATAACAATAATAATAATAGGGGCCAGCAGGTGGAGTGGGGCTTGGGGGCGCTGGACTCCCACATGACCGACCATGGTTGGAGTCTCAGACCTGGCGGCTTGCTTTCTTGCTTTCTCTTTCTTTGTCTCACTCTATCCCTCTGTGGTCAAATTAAAATAAATGAATAAATGGATAAATAAAGTTAAATAAAATAATTCTTTAAAAATAAATAAAAATAAATAAATAAATAAAATTTTTGGAGAGGTTTTTGCAATAGGGTGCATGTGCTCGCCAGACAGACAGAGAGACAGAAAGCGAGAAGTGACCCCCCAGGGGGTTAACCATGCCGCAATCCCTTCTCCTCCATTCTCCTCTCGGGATCTTGGGCACGCATGCACGTGCCCCCGGCTTGAGTTTTAAGCCACCGGGTCTGGGACTTGAACCACAGTCGACTACATGGGAGTCCAGCGACATAACCATTACGCTAACTGCTGGTCCCATAAATAAATAATTTAAAATGATCCCAGAATCAGGAAGATCTGTTGAAACAAAAACTTAGATGTCATTAAAAAACAACAACAACAACAAAAAAACAGCAACAACAACAACAACAAAAAACTAGTAAGTTTGACTTCTATCTGAAAAATATTACCTTAAAAATATAAAAATAGAAATGGCAAATTGGATACAAAAATATTTACAAATGGGAAAAATGAGTGACATTTATAAACAGAAAATGCTCAGAGGAGGAACGATAAATAGCATTGAAGCATAAGAGAATAAGCCTAATAAGAGAAATGTAATTTATAATTGTGAGATGACTTTTGGAATGGCCAGGTGACAAAAAGAAGAGAGTTTGATGACTGTACTTTCACTGGTGAGAGCATAGAGATTAGGGACTCTCATGTAACATCCTTTGGTGTATAGGTTTTCATAACGTCTATAAAGAGCGAGTCAACAATATCTACCAGAATAAAAACTGGGTATAGCGACTGATGAGCAGTTCCGCCTTGAGTAATTTATCTTATTGGTACACCCCCACCTGTGCGGCATTTCCTATCACAGTACCAGCCTGAAACAATGTGAGCATCTATGGAGGGGGAGTGCCTGGCTCTGTTAGGCTGAGTCCCGCACCGCAGCAGAGCGCTGTAAGCCCTGAAAAATAAGGGCCTCTTGGAGCACTGACATGAGGCCAGGGCGTGTGCACAGGCTTAGGTTATCCCTGGAATAAGACACAAGGAACTGATCCCAGTGGCTGCCTTTGGGGAGAAGCTCAGGCTCTAAAGCAACAGTAGGAATGAGATTTAATTTCCAACAAATAGTCTGTTTTTTCCTTTCGTTTTTTTGCCATAGGATGTGTATGCTTGCTGGAGAGAGACAGAAAGAGAGAGAACGTGAGAAATCACACCTCCACCCGGGGGGATGGCCGTGCCTCAATCCCTTCTCCTCCATTCTCCTCTTGGGAATTAGGCCATGCACGCACATGCGCCCGGTGTATTTTTTGAGCCTCCAGGTCCAGGACTCAAACTGTAGTCAACCATGTGGGAGTCCAGCACCTTAACCACCATGCCACCTGCTGACTTCCCAATGAATATTCTTATGTATTTTCTTTTTAACCATGTCCATGTGTTACCTATTAAAGTAAGCAAATTATTTATAATGGAAAAGGACTTCGGGATGGACAATGGTCCAGGAAAGGAGTGAGGAAACATTTCTGTCAGGAACGGTTGGTCCCGTTATGGTGTAGAAGCGCTCTGCTTTTGCTCATCTTTTTATATCCTTGGAAAAGAAGCTGCCCAGTCAGTTTCCCGGAGAATTTATTTCTGATCTGGATGGTGGTAAAGGCAGAAGTTTCATATGTTGTTTGCAAACTCTAGAGAGGAAATAAAATGCGGGGCAGAGGGGTCAGGGCAGGAGAAGGGGAGGGAAAGGAACCGAGTGAGTCCCACACCACACTGTCCAGAGCAAGTCCCTCTAAGAACCTAGCCTCTTCCTAACATCCATGTCTCCTGACACATTAGCAGTTGAAGTGTACATGCCACGGTTTTACATATTATACTTCTGTCTCTACTTGTCACTTCGATTTTCCCAAGTCTGCCCCCTTTTATTTTATTTCTAATTTTCCTTTTAGTGTGCAAGAGGGCGCCTGTGCTCACCTGAGAAAGAGAGAAAGTGAGAAATCACCCCTTAGGAAGGGGGCCACTCTGTGATCCCTTCTCCTCCATTTTGGCACACACACGTGTGCATGTGCACACTCACACATATACACATGCCTGGTGCATTTTTCAAATGCAGGACTCCAGCTGTGCAGTTAGCTATGTAGGACTCAGCCACCTTAACCACCAGCAGTGCACTGCTGGCCCCAACTCCCCTTTATTTTTTTGGAGAGGTTTTTGCTATAGGGCGCGTGCGCTCGCCAGACAGAGAGACAGAGAGACAGAAAGTGAGAAATCACCCCCCAGAGGGGATGGCCACGCCGCAATCCCTTCTCCTCCATTCTCCTCTTGGGATCTTGGGCACGCATGCACACACACCCGGCGTGAGTTTTAAGCCACTGGGTCCAGGACGCGAACCACGGTCGACTACGTGGGAGTCCAGCGACATAGCCATTACGCTAACTGCTGGTCCCCCCAACTCCCCTTTTTAAAATATTCACTACTATTTTTTTCCATTCTGTCCATTTTCATCTTATATCCCTAGGCTTTTCCAGACTTCTGTACAAGTCTAAAGTGAAAAAAGAGAACTAAATGAAGTCACTTTAAAAGCCCTCTAGCCCCCACCTGTCCCTCAGCCCCTCTGCCCACCTGCCCATGGGCTCGGGGGGCAGTGGGGTGTGAAGTAGAGACAATGCGTTTGCCCTGAATGCTTTGATGCAACTTCGGCCCCTGAACTCAGCTCTACCATTTCCTAGAGCTCGAGCTCTCAAGGCCCAGGAATGTTGGCTCCTCAGCGCTGGTGAGAAGAGCCCCCGAGCCAAGTGAATGCCGTGTTAATAAAAGCAGCTACCATATATTATTACTTGAACAAATGAAAATAATTCCACAGGGTCACATTTCCCGGGCCTGCTGGGCTCGAGCTCCAGCGTGACAACGTCTTGAATTCCATGTAGGTCTAATCAGACTTCTGCGGAACCAGACTCCACTAGAGACACGTGTTCGGGTCTCACTGTGGAGAAGCGCCTGGCAGAAGGGCACATCTCCCGGTGTTTCGGGGTGAGTTACTACTGGCGAAAATGCCCCAGGAGTCTGAGACGGACAAGACATCTGTCCCTTTGTCTCTAGGCAGAGCCGAGTCACCTAGACAGAGGAAGGTCTGCTCTTGCCTTGAAAGAGCTTCACCCTAGGGCTGCTCTGGCCACTTGCCCTGTTACTCCTGGCCGTGTGCATGGAGTCAGGTAGGCAGGGAGGAGGTGGGCGTGTGAGAAACAAAACTACAAAACCACCTCTTTGTCCTAGGACATTTTCCTATTGTAGACCCCGACTGCTTCTTTCTCGGTCCTTCGCTGAAATGCAGAAGTATTTTCCAGCTGCATTTCTCACTGCTTTTCCTAGTACACAATTACACTGTCAATTTAGATATGTTGGAAGTTGTTTTCATCAGCTATTGTAATTCTTCCCACTCTTTTTAAAATTTTTTTTTCAGAGATTTTTGCTATAGGGCATGTACACTCACTGGAGAGACAGAGAAAGAGAGAGACAGAAAATAAGAAATCACTCCCCAGGGAAATGGCCACACTGCAATCCCTTGTCCTCCAGTCTCCTCTCAGAATTTTGGCATGCATGCACATTTACCCTGTGTGAGTTTTAAGCCACTGGGTCTGGGACTCGAGCTGCAGTGGACTACGTGGGAGTCCAGCAATGTAACCATTATGCCATCTGCTGGTCCCCATTCTTCCCACTCCTGCATTGCTATTCCTAGCAGGCAGGATGTCTGCAGGCCTCGGGCCCCTCATGGCTGGAGCCTGTGCCTACACTCCGGCCCTCCCCTGGCACTTCTGTATGGTGGTGTCCTTTGTCCCTCCCTCAGGCTTGTTCTCTCCCTGATAGAGTGGTATTAACTAAGCAAGAGAGAGACTTGGCCCTCCGGCGCCCAACAAAATGCCCCAGATAATAGTCACAGGCCTCTGGGGATGAAATAAACTCTGTGCTTTGCGTGTTGTCATACTGCTAGCACCCTTGACCTCTGCCAGAAGTCTGAGATGCAGTCATCCTACTACCGATTAAAAGGGTGTGAGTGGGGCCAGCACGGTGGCTGGTGGTTAAGGCGCTAGATTGCTCATGGCCGACCGTGTGGCTGGAGTCTTGGGAGCGTGCCCAGCACATGTGCATGTGTGCCCAGAATCCCAGGAGGGGGCTGTAGCATGGTCATCCCCCTAGTGGGGAGGTGATGGCTTACTTCTTCCCTCTCTCTCTCTCTCTCTGGCAAGTGCAAGCATGCTATAGCAAAAAGCAAAACAAACAAACAAACATAAAGGGTGTACATGCGGTGTAGCTATAAAACTAAAACCAGGCGAGCCCTGGAGCCTAAGGTCAGGGAGCCAGATCCCACATGGCCGGCTGCAATTTGAATTTCGGCTCTGGGACTTGAAAACCACACGGGTACGTGTGTATCTAAACCCCGACAGTGGAAGAGCGAAGGAGAAAGGACTGTGGTGTGGCCATGCCCTCTTGGGCTCCTTCTCCTCCTCTCTCTGTCTCTCTCCGGCCAGTGCCTGCACCTCTAGCAATTTAAAAAACAAAAACTGGAAAAAAAAAAAATAAAGAAAACTAAAGCCACTCAGAAGCATATTAAATTCCTAGTCACTTTTTGTTCGTATATATTTTCCTCAGCCAAATGATCTCCGGTAGGAATTTTTGATGTTTCGTTTTCTTAATCTTGAAGGGAATCTGAAGAGGCAGAATTCATCGATTTCTCTTTCTCTCTCTACATCGAGAAAGCAAGAGTCCAGGGCCAGAGAACTTGAGTGACTTTACCCAAAGTAAGACAGGTGGCTAGGGGGCAGGTGGGGCCAGGAATTGGAACCCGGTTCTGATCTCCAGCTGTGGGTCTCCCACGTACACTCTGTGGAGCCCTGAAGCAGGTCTGTGCACAGCTGTGCAGAAGCGACCCAGGGGCCCAGTCTGCAAGATGAGGACAGAGGTCAAATGGGCCTCCGGGGCGCGCTGAGGTCCTGCTTGTTAAGCCCTTGCATGGTACTACAAATGGTGTGCATAGCTGATACACTGCCCAAGGGGGGCGAGACCCACCGCCCTGCCGCTCTGCACCCCTCTTCCCAAGTGACAGGCATGCAGCAGGCACTTTTCCCATGTGGGTCTTGTCCCCCTTACTGACCCTGGGCTCTCCTCCTGCCATGAGAAATTCCCATTTAGTGGCAGTAGCAGCTGAGTCTTGGAGAGACCGGGCAGCACAGGGGGCTTAACGGGAAATGGCCTGAATGAAATCATCACCCAGCGGGAGTCTTCCTGGCTCCAGGGATCAGCAGGCAATTGTTTTTTTAGACTGTGATATCGGGCCCTGAGGGGCGGAGGTGGGGTGAGGTTGTTTGGGAGTCTCTGGTCCCCAGACACACAAAGCATCCGTGCCCCAGGCTGGGGCACAGCTGTCCAACCCTGCTGGCCCTGGGGTGCAGGGAGGAGACTCCTACTGAAGAAAGTTCTCTCCCTGGCCAGATGCTACTGGGGGGTGGGGGTGGGAATCTTGGGATAAGGCGGGTTCTCTCTCCGAGCAGGCCCTTCCTCCTAGCTCTGCGTATTTAGTGGACCCTGGGGCTCATCAACCCTCTTGACCCTTTGCAGTCTTTGTCTAATGCTGCAGTGAGGGGTGGCGTCTCCTGGGGCAGGTGGCAGGGTGGTCACACCCAAAAGCGTGGGCTCCTTTCCATTTGCTATCCCATCGCTCTTTTCCTTTGCTGAGCTGACTGCTGAATTTCGTATTCCCGGCCTTTTCCAGATTCTTCTACCTGGACCAGGAGATTCAAAGGGCCTAGTGGATAACTTCTCCCTGTATTTGTACCTCTCCCCTCCAAGAGCTGACCCCCTTCCTGGGCCAGGAGAAGGAACTATGTTGGCTAATAAAGGTGGCAAGGGCAAGAGCGGGAGTAACCTGTGCTCCTCTCCAGACTTCCCGCTGCGAGTCTGCATGGAGTCCCATTGCCAGCCGCCCAAATTCCAGCTCTCCAACCAGTGGGCTTCCTACAGAGTGGCGAGGCGCTTTTTATGGGATGACTCACTCCATAGAGGGCTCTCGCTGAACTTAGGTTGGTCCCAGGCAGCTTCCCGGTCTCTCCATTGCTTTCCAAAGAGTGGTAAGGAGGGTGTCTGAGAATGCAAATCTCACGAGTTCCATCTCGCCCAGCCCTCCAGCCTCTGACTAGTGTGACCCTGAGCCCGATGATCCCTGCTCTGCAAAGGCCTTGTGGCCTGGTGGTCCCCAAGCCTGCCTGTGCACAGACACATTCCGAAAGTTAAACAAGAAACAGCACCGTATAGGCGTCCAGGCCTGCAGCGCCGCCCTACTGACCAGGAATCTCTGAGGGAGATTCCTGGAAGTCTATATACTTTCAACAAGTCACCAAGGTGATTTGGCTGCAAACTGTTCACAGAATTGTGCTGGGGACCCTCATGGATTAAAATCCATGCCACGTGTCCACATAAACCACCCACACTGAGACATTCAGCACCGGACTTGGGATGCAGGCCGTCCAGACAGCCCACTCTAATGTGTAGTAGAACTCCCTTGGGGTAGCCCTCTGGGGTCCAGCACCAAGGCCAGACATGGTTGCTCATTTCTTGATCCTCAGTCTGTCCTCCAAGGGGCAATAGAAGAGCCTTCCACACCCTCCCTATAAATAAGTCTGGTATTCCTTGAGGACTGCTCTGAGGTCTTCCTTTTTAGCCTTATTATTTCTGACGAAAGAACTCTCAGTGTCAACTACATAGGGGTGTGTTCCGGATCTGTCCTTGGAGTAAGGCAGGTCACACGGACTGAGAGTTTCAGGAGTTATTGGGCCAGAGAGGTCGGAGGGCTCGAGTGTGCTTCATGTTGGCTACTTGAGTCACGGCGCAGTCGCACTGCCGGGGGATCCAGTGGGGAGAGGGGGATCTGGCACCTGCCCAGAGTGTATACAGAGAGGGTGCTTTTCCAGCCTGCAGAATCAGAGCTGCGGGGATTCAAACCCTTAAAAGAGAAGTGTAGCATGTTGCAGAAGATGATAGACTATCCTCCATTCCCGCTCCTCGCATTGCACCCTGGGTCGGGGTGCCTCAGCAGGGGCGTCACCGGTGGCACACCCAGGCTGAAGGACAGGCCGGGCTCCCTGAGCCTGTCCACTGCCATCGCTTTAATGTGTCCTCCGTATGCTTCCACAACCTCCCCCACCTAACCTTGCGGTCACAGCGACTGGTGGCTTGCCTGGATCCCACAGCCCCCATGCTGTCCAGTGCCGGGCTTTAAACTGGCACGAGCCCGCGACAGCTCCTGCCAGAGCGCAGGCTTCCCTGAGACCCGGGAGCACTCAGGAAAGGCACAGCGATGCTGAGGCCAAGTCCCTGGGAGCCCACGAAGGCAGGGCAGCAAGCCCCTCACCTGCACGAGCTCCTTCCACAGCCCCTTCTTTTCTTGTTCTAGATACTTCTCTACTTAGAAATGTGTGTCCTTTTCTTCCACTGTGTAAGTGCCAGACCTCATACACCCCCAGCGCTTCCCCTGGCCTGGGGAACTCACCGTTGTGTATAATCTTCCTTTACTGCTCATGGCCACGAAGAGGGCGCTTTTCACTCCGAAGAGACTCACCACACCTCGCTCCACAGTAGAGATCTCCAGCAGGCCTGAGAGGGAAACGCGGCCAGGTTACCCAAGGCTTGTGCAAGACTCGAGCCGACAAGTCTGAGTGGGGCCCCCGCTCCTGGGAAGTCGGACCCCACCGCCTCTGCTACATCCCTCTAATGCTAGGAGCTCCTGGCTGCCGGCCTGGTTGAACCCGGCCTCTACGCAGCTAAAAAACCCCAGAGTCAGAGACAGCAATGACCACTTATGTGTCTGTTTAAGATTAGCTCTGCATCTGGACTTTCACTGACATAGACACTTGTACCTGAAGGGCTTGGGTGAAAAAAAAAAATGAATTCTGGAGCCAGCAGGTGGTGTGGAGGTTAAGGCAGCTGGATCCCACATGGCCAGCTGAGGGGTTTGAATCCTGGACCTGCAGGTTTGAAAACCACACTGAGCATGTGTGCTCCAAATCTGGAGAGGACAATAGAGAAGGGACTGTGGCGTCGTCGCCCCTCCGGGGTGAATTTTTTCTTTCCCTTTTTTTCTTCACCTCTCCAGTGACTGCATGCGCCCCATAGCAAACTTTTTTTAAAAAAGGAATTCCAATTATTATTATTCTAATGTGTACTCCATATGCTTCAGCAACCCTCATCCCATCGAATCTTGCACATATCGCCACCCCCTGCATCCGGCGGCCCCCACACTCTCTTGGTTAAGAGACCCTGTGCAGTGACCTATCGATTTGTAGGATAAGGGCCCGGGGACAGAGGGAGCAGGTTAAATAAAAGGAAGGATGTGCTTCAGCTGCAGATTTTGCAAATGGCTTGTCTTCCTTGTCCAAGAGCGAGGCTTAAAAATAAGCTGGTTCCAATTTAGTTCAGGTACCCTAACTTGCTCTCCATGCCCTGCCTGTGGCTCCTCCAGCTCACAGCTCTCCGTGGTCACAGATGGGCCACTAATGCTGAGGTAACTAGTGCCACAGAGGCTCCATGGGAAGACTGCACAGAACATCAAGTGGAGTCTGCACCCAGACAGCGTCTAATCGAGCCATCCTCCCCACCTCGCAGGAGAGCCCACCCACCAGAGCGGCCCGGGCATCTTCTAGCTCCTCTGGAGCCCCAGCCCCCACGCAGCCCAGCTGGCTGTCATTGCACTCACTGTAGGGGCTCTCCTCGTGGGTCCCGCTGATCTGGCCGCTGGGGGGCACCTGGAGGTGAAAGCCGATGCCCACGTTGCAGTAGAGCCTCCGCTGCCGCTTGATCCCCACCAAATAGCCACTCTCCCAGTTGACCCCGGCGATCTCTCCGGCGAGCCCGGTGCGAGACCGGGACAGCAGGGTGCCCCAGCCCCTGGAGTGCAGCAGCGTGCTGTTGGCGCGGGTGCCTGCAGGCAAGGGCACCACCATGCCCACTAGGACGCCCAGGAAGATGAGAGCCCGCAGCGTGCCCTGAAGGCGTCCTGCTCCCCGGGACATAGTGATGAACAGCCTCTGTCCCAGGGCCATCCACCTTGCCTGTCAGGCACGTGGTCAGAATTAATGGCCCTAAAAATACCGCCCTTCTTGTTTTTCTCCCCTCGGCATGGCGGCAGGGGCTTATTTTTGGAAGGCAGATGAAGGCTGCTGACATGAAACCAAAGCCTGCATCGGCCACTCGGGTTGAGAGCAGAGGGACCCGAGCTGAGCCGGGGCCGGTGGGGACCATGGCTTGGGGACGGTCTCTAGCTCGCCGGCTCTCTCTGCCCCTCGCTGATTATATCTGCTTTGACCTATCCTTACGGTTCAGCAGCCCTCCCTCCTGCCCATCAGCACCCTGACGTCAGCTGGCCCGCTCACTTACCCAGGGTTGTAACACTAACCTGCCCCAGGCCTGGCTGCCTCCCCAGACCCCCAGCACCCTCCCTACTCCCCAGGGATTCTGGGAGCCTCTGTCATTCCAGCTATGAGGCAGGAATGAAGTTAGCAGTGAGCATCTCTGGGGGAGGGGGAAGCTGGCTGGGGGCCCAGGGGAAGAGGAGGCGAGAGGCCACCCAGGACCCATATTGGGCAGAAGTTCTCAGCCTGGCAGTGTGACTTCCTTATTTAGAGGGCAAAGGGTAAAGACCGGGACGGAGAAGGCTTGGTGGTGGGTGATGACAGTAGCCTCAAGTTGCCCTTGAAACCTTTTCATGGAAAGAGTTCACAGTACAGGGGGGACACTGAAAGGCCAAACCTTTTAAGCGGACAGCACAGAGATTCTGGTGGGGATCTTCCTGTCCAAGGAACTTTAGGATTGCGGAGGGAGGGAGGGAGGTTAGGGTCCAGCTGCCCCGGTCATGGTCATGGCATTCCCTCCAGCGGGGACTTGTGCCCAGCCCTTCAGAGAACTCACTGGCCATCCCGACCTGGGCTCATCCTGGGCGTCTGCCTGACCTTATTGCCACTTTACAGATGAGGAAGCTGAGGCTCAGAGAGGTCGAGTGTCGTGTGAGTTATCACAGCTAAGAAGTAGCAAAGCCAGAACTTGCAGAGTCTGCTCGCGTCCTGGGTCTGACATTGCTCACTGTAGAAGGTGGACCTCCAGGTTGGCCTGCAGGAGCTGTTCAGCTCTTCCTATGCTGAGACAACCTCATAGAGCTAGTTCAACTGCACAAAATGATTCAGTTCTTAAAAAAAATACTTACTGATAGGGCCAGCAGGTGGCGAGGTGGTAAAGGTGCTGGACTCCCACATGGCTGACCGTGGTTCAAGTCCTGGATCTAGTGGCTTGCTTTCTCACTTTCCCTCTCCTTCTGTCTCCCTCTAGTGAACACACATGCTATGTTGGAAAATGTAAACATTATAATAATAAATCATTTTTAAAAACTTATTGTCTTTGATAGGAATTTCTGCACTTGCAGATAACTTTTGTTATTGCAGTGAGAGACTAGTAAAAGTATTCTTCCTACACCCAATTTTCTTTTTCCATATTACTTTTAAGTCAATTGCCTGCCTAATGAAGAGTAAAAAATATTTTTAAAAAGCTATAAAGATATACTCCCTCCAAATTGCCTTTTAAATATAAGAAAGAAGGAACTGTCTTGGGAGCATACAATAGGTTAACAGGGTCACGTGGCAAGTGAATTTGTGTTTAAAATCTAGGTTTTGTGCTGGCCCTGTGGCTCAGTAGATAGGAGAGCTGGATCCCATGTGGACAAACATGGTCCGAGTTCCAGCCCTGGTGGCTTGAAAAATGTGCCAGGCCCGTGTGTGTGCTCATGCATGTGCCCTGAATCCTGGCAGGATGGAAAAACGGAGGGGAAGGGATTATGGCATGACTAAGCCACATTGGAGGGGCTCTTGCCCTCTCTGTATCTCTGTCTGTGTCTCTTTTTCTCTGGTGAGTGCACATACACTCTAACCAAAAATTATTCTAGGTTTCTAAGGTCATGCTGTCGACTATGCAGAGATTAAGAAGTAAATGGGTTGTAATGAGGGTGGCATCAGTGGTAGGCATGGTTTGAATACCCCCACAGTAAGAGTAAGAGCTGGTCCTAGCTGGCACCTCCACAGCCACACCCCACACCCACGCTATGAGCTGCAGGCAGCCTGCAGGAGCTCCTAGGATGAGTCCACTGCTTAGGAACCCTTTTGAGGCACCACCTTCAAGGACTATGCCTGCTCTGGGTCCCAGAGGCAGCTTCTACCTGCCTCCTGCCCCTCTGCCTTCACTGGGACTGGTACATTGGTTAGAATTTCTGCAGAGCTGTGTACGTCTGGATGTGCTGTGCTGTCTCTGATCCCTTGAAGCCCAGATAACTTTTTTTTTTTTTTAAGAGATTTTTTTGTTATAGGGCGTATGCACTTGCTGGAGAGACAGAAAGTGAGAGACCACTACCCACCCCGGGGGGCGGGGGGGGGGGGAGGGACGGTGACCACACTGCAATCCCTTCTCCATTCTCCTCTTGGGATTTTGGACATGCCCGCACACGCTCCTGGTGTGAGTTTCAAGCCATGGGGCCTGGGACTTGAACCGCAGTAGACTATAGGAGTCTAGCAATGTAACCATTACGCCATCTGCTGGTCCCAGAAGCCCAGACAGCTTCTGTCATTGCCTTCTGCAGGAAACCAAGTGGGGAGGGATCTATGTACCACTGCTTGTTATCACCTGCCCTATTAGAACCCCAGTATCCTGTCCGTCTCCCCCCGCCATCACCCCACTGCCTCACGTTCAACCTTATCATTGCCAGAACTACCATTTCTCACGACAATGAGACACCATGCCTCACAAGCACAGATAGAGCCCACCAAGAGGTCTTCGCTGGAAAATTGTTTTAAAAAGAGTCATTAGGAGCATCTTTCTGCAGAGTAGGAGGGTCATGAAAAACCCAAAGACAAAATTGTTTACAAAAAAACTTTACTGTGGACAAGGCTTACCCAGACAGATACAAAGAATAAATCCTCTTTTGCAACCTAGACCTCATTGCTCAGTATGAGTTTACTTATTTATTTATTGTTTGTTTGTTTGTTTGTTTTTAAGAATTTTCTGCTATAGGGTGAGTGCACTCTCCAGAAAGACAGAGAGAGACAGAGAGACAGAAAGCGAGAAATCACCCCCCAGGGGGGATGGCCACGCCACAATCCCTTCTCCTCCATTCTCCTCTTGGGATCTTGGCACGCACGCACACATGCCTGGTGTGAGTTTAAGCCACCGGGTCCGGGACTCAAACCTCAGTTAACTACATGGGAGTCCAGTGACATAGCCATTACTCCAACTGCTGGTCCCCAGTATGAGTTTTGATACATATCAGAAGGACTATTGTGGGGGGGAAAAGAGCTTTGTTTGGGTTTCCAGCTTGAGTTCATATATTTACGTTGGCATGTATGCAAGAACAGTGGGACACTTTTGAACGATACTCAGTTCGGAAGCTTGTGTTAGCTATGACTGTCGTACTGACTTGTGGAATAGGCAGTCCAGAAGCATGTTGGGTGGAGGAGAAGTTAGTCTGAACTGAATCTCTGATCATTGGAGAGGCACTCAGCAGCAGAAGCCAGAGTGCTGTAGAACATTTCTTGGAACCAAACCACTATGGGACCACTTGTAAGAGATGAAACTACATCAAGGTCCATGCCGTATACCTACAAAAAGGGCAAATCTCTCTCTTTCTCTTTAGCTTGCTATAGGGTGCGTGCACTTACTGGAGAGAGGAAAAGTAAGAAATAACCCCCAGGGGGGGGATGACCACACCGCAATCCCTTCTCTTCCATTCTCTTCTCAGGGTTTTGGGAGTGTGTGTGTGCGCGCGCGTGAACACACACACACACACACACACACACACGTCCAGTGTATTTTTCAAGTCCCTAGGTCTGAGACTTAAACTGCTTAGGCAGCCATATGGAATCCAACCAGCCTTGACAACCATACCACCTGGCTGGTCCCAAATAGGTAAATTTCTTTAGAACCCAGATTTCTTACTGTGCAGAGATGGGGTCCATGACTTTGGAATGAATCCCAACTCTACTGCTTATCAGCTGTGTGACCTTGGGAATGTTTTGGACCCCTCTGAGCCTCATTTTTTTTTTTTATCTGCAAAAGTGAGATCATTATTTCATTGGTTTCTCACAGTGATTAGCGACAATACATGCAAAAGGTCTGGTGCAGAGACAGAACGGTTCTTCCCAGCCCTATCTCTGAAACGCACTGGAGAACTCCCACCCAATTAAAGAAGGACACACCACAGTGGGAAGGCCCATCTCCCGGCTCGTGGGCTCCCAGTTCTGAACTGCCGTCCACCAGAGCATATGCAGTGATGGCTGTTAACATATGTAGGAGCAGGCAGCCCAGATTCCTAAAATATTCTGAAAACCAGTAATAGCCTTGATGTCGTCCCTGTTAAATATAAAACTTAAGTAACTCATTCTATTAAAAAGCCTGGGTCTTATTTTTACCGGGTGATGTGATGAGGCCCTGTTCTAAATGTGCCTCCTGGGCCTGTCTCTATAGCAACTCCACTGTGCTCATCAAGCCATAGATTTTCCCTGAAGGCTAATTAAGTTGACAACTGCTAGGGCTTCTTGGTTTACCACATTTGCACTTGACCCTCCTCTTGGAGCTTAGGGACCCCTATGGATGTGAAGTGATAAAGAAAAGAGGAACAGGTGGAGGAGGCCTCTCCACGCACCCCACTGGCCTTAGGGGGCTGTCAGTCACTCCTGCAGGATGAGCCAAGGTTTAATGGAGGTGGGTGGGAAGTACGTTAATGTCTGTCTCCTTCCACAGTGAGGTCTCTGTCCCTGAGTGGGGTGCGTGGAGTATAGACTAGTCAGACTCGGCAGTGCTTAGCTGTACTGATCTTTCCTGCCGCCTCTGTCACAACCGGGCGGTTCCCTCTCTGATGCCTGTTCATTACGTAACCAAGTTCAGACAACTCAGGAGCGACGTAACCATATTCCTGCATTAGGTCACTGGGAGAGTCAGGATGTATTTTTCTGTTTTTCTATGCAGAAATGCATCATGATTTTCCAACAACCCGACAGATGGCAAAGACGGAGCTTCCTCGTCCTGTTTATATTTGCTTTTGAAAAAGATAATATCTGTCTTCTAAAGCTAGTTTGGAAAGTACAGAAAACTCTGAGGTAGAAAATAAACTAGCCGTTGGCACTCGGTGTCTTTGTATCATCTGCCTCAAAGTGTGTCCACACCACCTGGGCTCAAGGGTCTCACTGCCTTCCTAGTCTCTCCGCTGCTCTTGCTCAGACAGGCACCTCTACACTACCCCGGGTGCTAGTGGGGGAGGTTGCTCGTGGGATGATCAGCATGAGATGGGCAGGGTAGAGAGGGTCTAGGAAGGACTGCTGCCATACAACTGAGCGAAGAGGGGACATTTAGGGCTCATGACATTTGCTGCCAGAGAACTCAAGAGGGAAAGTTTCAACCAAGTTCAAGGCCTCCAGGTTGAACTTCTGCAAGAAGCCAGCTCTTATCTCACTAGCTGTTCATGGAGGAACCATACTTGGTGTTTTCCTGATGGAACTCAGATTTCCCCAGGTCTCACCCATATAAGAGGGGGGGCAAATTTCATCATCCAAATTCCCCTTGTTCTCGTCTCTGTCAAGTCATGTGGAATACATCCCCCCTTCCCGTAAACCACGCCCAAGACATTTCTGAGGTCCGAGCGTGTGTTGCACATGTGTCTGTCTGGGACCCTCGCAGGACATCCACATGGACTTCCCTGTCCGCCAACCCTTGCATCCCCTGCTGGCCACCATAGGTATTGCCTTTCTCTCGATTGCTTAGGCCTACGTTCTATTTCAAGGCAAGAAAGAATACCTTGCCCCTTCCTCATGCTGTGCCTGTCGCCAGAACACCTGAGCGGCACTGCCTGTGCCCTGGTTATTTCCTTATGTGACTTTTATTCTCAGATCCCTGCCCTGCAGAGGACTCCGTCTCGTTATGGGAGCTCACCAGACTGGGTGCCTTTTTCCTTCCAGGGGCTTCTTTCTCAGGAGGTTCCTTAACCCTCCCACACATAGCCTTAGTGGGGCCAGCCCATTCGTCATGGAGCTATGCCGAATCTTGCCATCAATTCAGCTCCACCATGGAGAGGAAAGAAGCCCCTGAACACTCAGCACTGTCGCCTGGTCGCCCGAGCACTTGCAGTTCTCTGTGACCAAGTTGTGTGCTGCTCCTCTTTGGACAGGAGACTCTCCCGGGGGTAAGGTGTCTCTCAGTGTGACTTTCCATCTCTGAGCTCTCTTTCTCTCTCTCTCTGTGCCACTCACTCTCTCGGCCCCTCTCTCAACCCCCTCCCCTCTTCCTTACTATTCTCCAGCCACACCATCCAGCCTAGAGGGTTAACCAACTGCCAAAGAGGCTGCATCTCAGGGTTGGCTGCCCACCGCGGCCACACACCTCAGCTGAATTTGCAGAGGGGTAGAGGAGTCAGATAACTTTCTGGAACTCGGAACGTAAGGGATCTTGGCACTGCTCAGAGTGGTGTGGTTTCTCAGATTTGCTTTTTGTGATCATCATCTAATAATACCTACTGCGTGCTGGGGCGGGCATGCACCTTGCCAGCCACCGCGCAAAGTTATGTAAAAGACTCGGCCCTTGGTGGCAGGCTCCCCAGTGTGGCACGAAAGGCCTCGTGTCCTGACCTCTCCCGGCCTCTGCCACTCTACCCCTGCCTCTCCCTCTCTGGCAGCTTCAGCTTCAGCAACCTCACATGGCCCGCCGAGCGCAGGCATAGCTCGTGTCATTTCTGCCTCGCGTCCCTGCTCCAGCTCTCTTCTCTTTGCCTGGGGGACTGCTGGAGGACTCAGCTTACAGGGCGGCTCCGGAAGCAATCCCTGACAACCTGCCACCTGTCTCCAGCCTGGATTTGGTGCCCTGCCTCCCCTTGTCCCTGACTCATTCATGTTTTGTACTTGTCTTGTCACCGCCTTTGCCAAGCTTATGACAATCTGAGGAGGCGCTCGCTCGCACGGCGGAATCCTCAAGGCAGCAATGCGTCCCAGTCATGTCCATGTGCAGACCCGGTCCCCGTGCCTGCCACATCCTGCAGTTCATATCATGTGTAAATGAGTGTCGTTGAATGAAAGGCTCTGAAACCCTGGACTTCATTAGGTGAGTAATTCTCACGAAGGCCAAACCCTCCGTGGAGTTGTGATCAGAGTTTTGGCAGGCACAGGCATATTAGCTAAGCACACACACACACACACACACACACACACACACTTTCAATATTGTGATTTGTATTTTGTCATTAAAAATGGCTACACTGGCCGGGACCGGATGGTGGTGTGGCGGTGGCACGGCCCTCTGAGAGGCTGACCCACATGGGCAGTTTCTAGAGCCCTCCCCTAACACACTAGGTTCACCAATAACGTGATAGGGAGGTTGGCTGAGGCTGGGGGTGGGGGGCTTTCAAAGTGTGGAGACCCTATTGGGTATGCCTGTATCTCTGTATATCTCTGTCTCTTTTGCTCATGGAAGAAAGAAATGAGCAAAAAGTAGTACACTGGCAGCTTCTGCTTCCACTACGATGGAGAAACTTGTACTGGACTTGCACTCCCATAAACAACAAGAAGAAAGCTGGAGATGGTGTCCACAGGTGACATGGCGGTGAAGGCACTGGATTCCACGAGGCCAATTACACAGTTCGAGTCCTGAACCAGCTGGCTTGAAAACATGCTAAGTGCATGTACCGATGTACCCAAAATCCTGAGACGAGAAGGGAGGAGAAGGGATTGTGGGATGACCATCCTTCTGGGGAGTTATTTATCACTTTCTCTATGTCTTTATTTAAAAAAAAAAAAAAAAAAAAAACAGAATTATTTTATTTAATTGTATTTAATTAGCTAATTAATTAATTTTAATTTGACTAGAGAGGGACAGCGAGAGAGAGAGAGAGAGAAAAAACTGAGAAAGCAAGCCAACAGGTCTGGGACTTGAACCATGGATAGCCATGTGGGAGTCCAGCACCCTCAACCATCACACCACCTGCTGGCCCTCTATGTCTTTCTGACTCTGGTGAGCACACATACCCTATGGCAAAAAAAAAAAAAAAAAATCTAAAAAAAAAAAGTCAGCTGGAGATGAAGCAGCTGTGCTTAGACATTTGGTGACAGGCAGCACAGAGAGTGAGCCTTGAACAATGAACAAATGAGATGAACCCTAGCATGGTCTTTTTCTCCCTACAGGCACCTCCTCTAACTCAGAGCAGGAAAGAGCTCCAGTAGAGCCCAGAGGCCCAGTGACTTGAGACGGGCATCTGGGAGAGAGACTCATAATGCACCGAGAACATGAAGGGCAGAGCATTGAAGGAGACGCGCACAGGCCAGGAGCTCCGGGACTCCACATGCTGCCCGTGGGCTTGCTGCTGAATCCTACGGGCAGGGTGAATGCAGGACAGGGAAAGCACCGGCAGGGAGCCGGAGCTGAACAGTTTGGGGCACTCGGGCAGATCCGTTTATGTTCAGACCAGCCAGCTAGAGAGAGCTGAATGCTCAGTGGAGAACATTCAGAGGGTACCACAAAGTCCCCCCACTTAGTAACAAGGATAAGTAGGCCCTCAAGTAAGGCTCCAGACCCTGACCCCAACACATTCAAGACTTCTGCTTCCAGCCAGGCTATAATAATAGGAACTGGATTTACTCTCTCACCCAAATACGGAAACACTGGGTGGGGTGGGAATCGAACAGTTGTTAAGACATGAAATGATGGGCATCAGAGAAAGCTGTCCTTGAGAGATGAAAACTGGTATGACTCCTGCGTGTGTCCTGGCTGACTCCCTTAGGAGGGTTTTCAGGCATGGCATACGGAGAAAGGTAGCTGGCTCCCAGGGAACTCCTTGAAGAGATGCAGCTTCCTGAGGAGACTTGGGTAAACGAGAGCTCAGGGGAGACCAGGGGAGAAGACAGCCGTGCGGGGAACTTGGAAAGGTGCGGCAGGCCTCCCGCAGGCAGTCACCCAGGACTGCAGAGAGTGCCCATTTTTACCAAATAGACTAGAAAATATCCTAACTCTGGGGGCCTCGGGTTGAGTTTTGCCTCAGCAGTGGGGAATAATTATCCCTGGACTAAATCATGCTCTGATTCCATCTAACAAATATTAGGAAGAAAATCCCAAAGGATCAATCTGTTTTCAAGTGCATGAAGTCCAAGAAAAATTCAAGAATATTAGTAAAAACTTAAAAAACCAATCAGCCTGCAACAAGGCAACATCCACAATGTACGTATGACATACCGTTAAGAAAGCAAGGCAGGCAACAAGATACAAAATGGAAACCAAGCTGGAACTCACACAGATGTTAGAATGAGCCGACGAGGATATTAAAATGGTTTTCATAGGGCCAGCCTGTTTAGTGCTTAAAGGAGCAGATTCCTCATGGCCAACTGTGGTTTGAGTCCCAGCTCTGCCAGTTTGAAAAACATGCTTTGCCTGTGTGTATACATGCCCATAATCCTCACGGGATGGAGAAATGGAGAAGGGATTGTGGTGTGACCACACTGCTTTGGGGTATGCTTTCTCCCTCTCTCTCTGTCTGTCTATGGTGGGTGTACACACCCTCTGGCAGTTAGAAAACACAAAAACAGTTTAACTGTGTTTTATATGTTTGAAAAGTGAGAAGAAAGACAAAAAAAAATTAAGTAGCTACAGGGAAGATGTGAAAATGACCCAAATCACACTTCTGGAGGTGAAAACCATAATGCCTGAGATAAACAAAATACATTGGATGGGATTAATGACAGACGGGGCATAGTAGAAGGTGAAGGCATAACCATAAAAACGACTTCACGTGAACCACAGAGAGGGAAAATAAGTTGGTCAAAGATTTCTGGTTGCTGGGAACCAGCAGTTAGCGTAGTGGCTATGTCGCTGGACTCCCACGTAGTCGACCGTGGTTCGTGTCCCGGACCTGGTGGCTTAAAACTCACACCGGGCGCGTGTGCGTGCGTGCCCAAGATCCCGAGAGGAGAATGGAGGAGAAGGGATTGCGGCGTGACCGTCCCTCCTGGGGGGTGATTTCCCGCTTTCTGTCTCTGTCTCTGTCTGTCTGGCGAGTGCACGCGCCCTATAGCGAAAACCTCTCCAAAAAAAAAAAAAAAAAAAAAAAAAAAAAGAAAGATTTTTGGTTGCCAGCCTGGAATGTGAGAGGCTTAGAAGTTGCCACTCCATGCTAACAGCAAGTAAAAAGCTAAGCAAACTGAAGAAAAGTTCACATTTTTGCTTAGATCTGTCAGGAAGATGTGGTCACAGGAAAAACTACTGCCCTCAGACTGGAAAGAGGTGAATGAAGAGAATCAGCACAGCAGAGCAGACGTCCTTGAACTGGGCCTCCACGGAACCGGTGATAGAGTAGGAGCACTGAGCAGTTAGCGTAATGGCTATGTTGCTGGACTCCCATGTAGTCGACCGTGGTTCGAGTTCCAGACCCGGTGGCTTAAACTCACGCCGGGCACGTGTGCGTGCGTGCCCAAGATCCCAAGAAGAGAATGGAGGAGAAGGGATTGGGGCGTGGCCACCCACTCTGGGGGGTGATTTCTCGCTTTCTGTCTCTCTGTCTCTCTCTGTCTGTCTGGCGAGCTCACGCGCCCTATAGCGAAAACCTCTCTAAAAAGTAAAGAGTAGGAGCACTGAGCTGCGGCCGACGAATTGCTGGAGACTCGCGGACGGGGCTGAGAGACCAGTTCCAGGGCGACGCAGTCAGTCTTTGCTTCCAGAATACATGCAGGATTAAATGCCCAGAGACGACAAATAAGCAAGTATATTCAAATTTCAGAAAATCAAAGATTAGGAAAGCAGCCAGAGAAATAAACATCTTATTTATAAAGGAGTATAAATTAGAATTTTATCTGACTTATCCTCCAAAACCATGCAGTGAAGAAGAGAGTAGAGCAAGATATTTAAAGTGTTGGGGGAAAATCTGCCAACCTAGAATGCTGTATTCAGTGAAATTATCCTTCAAAAGTTAAAGAGAAATAATAACTTTCTCATATGAAAAAAGAAAGTAAAGAAAACGAAAAAAGACCAAAAAACAAAACAAAACCAAAAAACCCTAGGAGAGTTTGCAGCCAGTAGACCTGGCTTTCCAGAAATGCTAAAAGAAGTTCTTCAGAGAGAAGGAAAAATGATACAGATCAGAAATTCCAGTCTATATAATGAAAGAAAGAGCATTAGAGAAGGAAAAAGTGAAGGTAAAATAAAACTTTTTATTTTTCTTCTTAATTGATTTAATAGATAATGGTTTTTTCAAAATAATAACAGCTACAATGTGTTTGATGACATAATGCTTTGAGTAGATAAAATATGCTCATATATGCTTTTGTACAAGTAAAATGAATGACAGCAATTATACAGAGGATGGGAGGGAGAAAGTAGAAACATTTTATTATTACTTACCTGCAGTATCTGTGAAGTGGTATGGTGTTATTTGAAAGTGGACTTGAATTAGTTGCCAGTATATATTGCAAACTAGAGCAAACATTACAAAAATTAAAAAGATGGGACCAGCAGTTAGCATAATGGCTATGTCACTGGACTCCCACGTAGTCGACTGTGGTTTGAGTCTGAGACCCGGTGGCTTAAACTCACGCCAGACACGTGTGCGTGCATGCCCAAGATCCTGAGAAGAGAATGGAGGAGAAGGGACTGCAGCATGGCCATACCCCTCGGGGGGTGATTTCTTGCTTTCTGTCTCTCTGTCTCTGTCTTTCTGGCAAGCAAAAAAAGTAAAAAAATAAAGTTAAAATGTTAAGGAGAAAAGATGGAATGACATAAAATGTTCAGTTAAAACTACAAAAGATAGGACCAGCAAATGGTGTAGTGGTTTCGTCACTGAACTCCCACATGTCCTATCATGGTTTGAGTCCCGGACCTGGTGGCTTCAGACTCATGTCAGTCTCGTGTGTGTGCATGCCCAAAATCCTGAGAGGAAACTGAAGGAGAAGGGATTGCAGTGTGGCCATTTTCCCCAGGTCGTGACTTCTGGCTTTCTGTCTCTTTGTCTCTCCTGCAAGTGCACGTAGCTGATAGCAAAAATCTCTTTCTAAAAAAAATTTTTTTAAAGTAATTTTTTTTTTTTACAAAAGACACAAAAAGAGTAGAAGATAAAAATTGTAATAAAGAAAAAGTGCAATGAATAAGAAACAGTAACAAATATGGGAGATATTAATATTAATATCAATAATCACTTTAAGCAGCAATGATCTAAATACACCCATCAGAAGACAGAAAATTGTCAGAGTGGATATGAAAACAAGACCCAACTATGTTGTCTACAAGAAACATACTTTAAATAAAAAGAAATATATAGATTACAAGTATAGGAGTGGAAAAAGATACACCATGTTAACAGTGATCAAAGTTAAATAGGAATAGCTATGTTAATTTCAGATACAGCAGATGTCAGAACAAGGAAATTTATGAGAAATGCAACAGGACATTATATAATGATACAGGGGTCAATTTTCAATGAAGACATAACAACTCCTAATATATAAACCCATTATTATATTTGGAGATGTCAGCACTCCTATATCAGAAATGGACAGTTCCAGGAACCAGCAGCTGGCATAATGGCTACGTGGCTGGACTCCCATGTAGTAGACTGCAATTTGAGTCCTTAAACTTATGCCGGACTCATGTGCGTGTGTGCCCAAGATCCCGAGAGGAGAATGGAGGAGAAGGGATTGTGGCATAGCCATCCCCCCTGGGGGTAATTTCTCACTTTCTGTCTCTCTGTCTTTCTGTGAGCACACGTGCCCTATAGCAAAAACCTCTCCAAAAAAAGAAAAAGAAATGTACAATTCCAATGGGCAGAAGAGCAACAGTAGATGGTTCAATTGCAACAGCACCATCAATCAACTGGATGTCATTGACACCTAGAGACAACTTCATCCAACAAAGGCAGATTACACATTCTTCTCAACCTTACACAGACTATTCACCATGGTAGATTACATTATGGGCCATAAAACACACCTTAAATGTTTAAAAAGAAGACCCGGCCACGATGGTGTGGTAGTAGTGCAATGCTTTGGAATGCTGAGAGCCCCGTGGGAGATCAGGGTTTGGTTTCTGGTTTTTGTGCACGTTGGAAATGTGTGCATGTGCCCATGATCCTGTCTGGCTGGAAAAGGCTGAGTATGGGGGATGTTACAGAGAGACTCTACTGAGAATTTTTATCTCTTGCTGTCTCATGAAATAAATAACAAACTTCATTAAACATTAAAAGACTGGAAATTATAAAATTTCTATCAGACTGCAATAGAATTAAACTAGAAATCAATAAGAGAGATACAGATGAAAAATTCCAAAATACTTAAAAATTGAACAATATGTTTTTAAATAGCACATGGGTAAAAAGAAGTTTTAAGAGAAAAATTTAAAAAAAAACTTTGAAATAAATGAAAATGAAAATAAAACTTACTAAAGTTTGTGAGGTTCGGTAAAAGCAATGCTTAATGGGAAATTTACAGCCTACAATGAATATATTACGAAATTTTAAGACTTACTATAAAGTTATAGTAATTGAGACAATGCAGGGGAAAGGATACACAAATACATTGTTGGACTAGAATAGTATATATAGGCTGTGGCCCACTCTGAGCAAACATGGTAACCTTGAGACACATGCAGTAACATGGTTCCTTGTGCTGTCATTTGCGTAGCAATGAAAGAAATTAATATACAAACACACCAGCTATGTGTTGTTATTGATATTATAGAACAGTAGCAGGTTAAAAAAGTCACAGGTGCGGCCAGCAGGTGGTGTGATGGTTAAGGATGCTGGACTCCTACATGGCCGACCATGGTTTGATCCAGACCTAGTGGCTTTCTCTCTCTCTGTCACTCTGTCCCTCTCTGGTCAAACATAAATAAATAAATAAATAAAGTCAAGTAAAATAATTTTTCTTTTTTTGGAGAGGTTTTTTTTTCTATAGGGCACGTGTGCTCACAGAAAGACAGAGAGAGACAGAGAGACAGAAAGTAAGAAATCACCCCCCGGGGGGGGGATGGCCACACCACAATCCCTTCTCCTCCATTCTCCTCTCAGGATCTTGGGCATGCACGCACACGTGCCTGGTGTGAGTTTAAGCCACTGGGTCTAGGACTGCAGTGCGTGGAGGCCACGGGGCCCACTGCGGTCAGATCCCTGGCACAGCGGACCTGAAACATGCAAGGTACACGTGTATGCCCACGATCCTGAGGAGCCGAAGGTCTGGGCGAGAGGGATCACAGTGTGACAAGACTGTGGGCGTGTGCTCTTCTCTCATTTTCTCCCTCTCTCTTTCTGTCTCACACATGTATACACTCTCTATCAAATAAATTTCTAAAACATTAGAAGAAATTTCTTAAGAAAAAGAAAAATGATCCCAGATGGAAATACAGATCTGCATAAACGAATGAAGAGCACCAGATCTGGGTAAATATATTTATTATACATAGAAAATATTTTAATAACTTATTACTTAAAGGGCCAACCCCGGAGTGCGGTGGTTAAGTGCTGTGCAGAGGGAACCGAATCCAACGCGGCTGATAGTGTTTGAGTCCTGGCCTGCTGAGCACATGTATAGGCATAGCCAGGGTCCTGATGGGATGAGGAAATGGAAGAAAAGGAGTGCAGTGTGACAAGGCCCTATTGGGGGGTGCTCTCTCTCTCTCTCTCTCTCTCTCTCTCTCTCTCTCTCTCTCTTTCTCTCCATATGAGCACAACCATAATGAGCATAATGAGCATAAAAAAACCCAAAAACCGGGAACCAGCAGTTAGCGTAATGGCTATGTCGCTGGACTCCCACGTAGTCGACCACGGTTCGTGTCTCGGACCCGGTGGCTTACAACTCACGCCGGGCGTGTGTGCGTGCGTGCCCAAGATCCCGAGAGGAGAATGGAGGAGAAGGGATTGCGGTGTGACCATCCCCCCTGGGGGGTGATTTCTCGCTTTCTGTCTCTATGTCTCTCTCTGTCTGTCTGGCGAGCGCACACGCCCTATAGCGAAAAAACCTCTCCAAAAAAAAAAAAAAAAAAACCCCAAAAACCAAAAAACTAAAACACTCATTATTTAAATATCTTTAAAAGGTAATTGACTGTGTAAGCACTAATACTATCATAAGGCAGAGTATATACTATATAAAGAAATACAGTTTATGATAACAATAGCAGAACATCCACAAGTAGAGAAATCTTATAAGATCCGTATGTCTGGAACGAGCAGGTGGCGTGGCAGTTGAGGTGTTATATTCCCACATGGCTGACTGTGGTTTGAGTCCAGGATCCAGCAGCATGAAAATCACAACAAATAAATAGATAACTAACTAAATGATTTTTAAAAAACCAGTTATAATTAAAAACAAAAGTTTGTATGTTATATGTACAATGTATAATGTCAGTTGAAGGTTGAATGCGATAGGTTAAAAATGCACAATAATCCTTAAAGCAACTACTTAAAAATAACAGAGTTATAGCTAAGGAGTCCAAAAAGAAGTTAAAACGGAATATTTAAAAATATCCAGTCAGGGCCAGCAGATGGCATGAAGGTTGAGGCGTCTGGATCTCATATGTCCAACTATATGGTTCGAGTCCTGGACCTAGCAGCTTGACAAACATGCCAGGTGTGTGTGCACGCATACCCAAAATCCTGAGAGGAGAATGGAGGGGAAGAGATTGTGATGGGGAATTGTCCCTGAGGGCTGCTTTCTCACCTTGTCCCTCCCCACTCTCCTGCCCCCATCTCTGAGTCTGGCGAGTGCATGTACCCTGTAGGGAAAAATAAAATCAACACAAAAGAAGGCAGGAAAAGAAGAAAAAGAGAACAAAGCAGATATGACACAAATAGAAAACAAACAGCAAGTTGCTAGATTTAAACCCAGTCGTACTGGGGCCAGCAGGTAGCATGGCAGTTAAGGGTGCTTTCTCACTTTCCTTCTCTCTCTCTCACTCTGTTCCTGTCTGTTCAAATTAAAACAGATAAATAAATAATGTTAAATAAAAGAAAAAGAAATGAATGAATAAACCCAGTCGGACCAATATTTGCAATTGTCAGATATCGCCATATTGGATTTAAAAAGCAAGGTGAGACACACTACCTCGAAAAAAAAGCCACAGTAAATAGAAATATGCAAATATGTAAAGGTTAATCAAGAGAAAATGAATATCTGACAACGTCCATGTTAGAGTAAAGAATATTATAAGGAATGAAGACATTTACTTCATAATAGGAAAGGACTCAGATAGTCAAGAGGAAGTTAACAATCATAAACATTTGTGCACCTGATGGCAGAATTTCCAAAACCATGAATAAAAACTGATAGGATAACAAGAAAAGATAGAGAAATCCACAATCACAGTCAGACAGTTCAGTGTTCTCGCTCACCGACTCATAGAACAAGCAGACTGAAAATCAGTAAGGATGGAGGAGACCCAACCCCATCATCGGCCAACCAAACCCAGTGGACACTTACGGAATTAATTCTCCAAACAGCTATAGCAGAATACCATTGTTTTCAAAAGGCATGACGTGTCCAGGATCTGATGGGCTGAACAAAACGGACCAAGGGGGGTCACAGCATAACCACCCCCTGAGAAGGAGCTTCTCTCTCCTTCTCTCTCTCTCACTGTCAAGCTCACACTCACGTGCTTTACTTTGAATACTTTTTTTTTTTTTAAAGACAGTAAGAGTTTGTGAAATTGTAGAAAAAATGGAACACTCATACACTGCTGGTAAAATGTAAAAAGGATAACAGTTTTGAAAAATAGCTCAGTAGTTCCTCAAAATGTTCAACATAAATTCACCATATGACCCAGCAATTCCATTGCTAGGTATCTGCCCAACAGAAATGAAAACATGTCCACATCAAGACTAGTGTAAAAATGTGCAGAGTGGCACGATTATAGTAACCTGGAAATGGACACAATAAAATGCCCATCAACTGCTCAATGGATAAAGGAATGTATATATTCTTACAATAGAATACTACTTAGCAATAAACTGTTAAAACACTAATGCATGCTGTTCCGAAGAAAGACCTCAAAACCAAGCCAGATCAAAAAAATGGCCTATTGTTTAAGTCTCTTTACAGAAAGTCTCTCTAATAGACAAATCTACAGACACAGAAGGTGGATTTGTGGTCGCCGAAGCTCGGGCTCAGAAAGAGCAATGACTGCATACAGATACGGAGGGATTCTTCTAGGAAGAGGAAGCGTTTTAGGTTGAGTTTTGGTGATGGTTGCACAACTCTGAAAATTTACCAAAACCCTTTGAATTGCATATGTAAGACAAGCACATTTCGTATTATGCACATGAAACCTCGATAAAGTTGTTAAAAAAAACACGGGGGATCTTGCCCACTATACAAGATGACGGTGACAGAGCTGCGGAGCAGGGTACTAAGGAGAAGAAACCTGAAGCCAGGCAGGCTGATGCCAGTGGCGAGGTTGAAAAGAGTGATTCCACGGCTAAAAAGCCCGAGAAGGGGAAGCCCCATAGCAGCCGAAACCCTGTCCTAGTCCGGGGCATCGGCAGATACTCCCGGTCTGCCATGTACTCCGGGAAGGCCGCGTACAAGAGGAAATACTCGGCCACTAAATCCAGGATTGGAAAGAAAAAGGAGGAGAAGGTTCTTGTGACTGTCACAAAACCAGCTGGAGAAGCCAAGAATGGTGGTACCCGGGTGGTTACACTGCGCAAAATGCCTAGGTATTATCCTACTGAAGGTGTGCCTCGAAAGCTGTTGAGCCACGGCGAAAAACCCTTCAGTCAGCATGTGAGGAAGCTGCGAGCCAGCATCACTCCCGAGCCCATTCTGATCATCCTCCCTGGACGCCACAGGGGCAGGAGAGTGGTTTTCCTGAGGCAGCTGAGCAGTGGCTTGCTCCTTGCAACTGGACTGCTGGGTCTCAATCAAGTTCCACTGCATAGAACACACCAGAAATTTGTCATTGCCACCTCCACGAAAATTGATATTAGCAAAGTAAAAATCCCAAAGCACCTTACCGATGCTTACTTCAAGAAAAAGAAACTGCGGAAGCCCAGACACCAGGAAGGTGAGATCTTCGACACAGAGAAGGAGAAATACGAGATTTCGGATCAGCGCGAGGTTGATCAGAGAGCTGTGGACTCGCAAATTTTACCGAAAATCAAAGCTGTTGCTCAGCTCCAGGGCTACCTGCGATCCGTGTTTGCCCTTACTAATGGAATTTATCCTCACAAATTGGTGTTCTAAGTTTTTTGCCAAGAACCTAATTAAATAACTGATCATATATATAAAATAAAAAAAGAAAAAGAAAACATGAAGGAGAGGGGCTTTTTCTAGAAATTGACAGTTTCAGTCTAAAACTTAAAGGAAATGTAAAACAAAAGTAGTCAAAGCAATTTTGGGAGGAAAGAGCAAGGTTGAAAACGGACACGCTCTGATTTCAAGGCTTCTGTAAAGCTGCAGAAATCGAGGGTACGATGCTGCTGCAGGACGGGTACTGGTCGTCAGAAAGGCATGACGCAGTTTGCATAGAAAGAAAGGTCGTGGCCTTCCTGAGGACCTAGTATGTAGGTTGATGCCACTGAATCCAATTCAGAAATAGATCCGTGCAATAGACAACTGATTTCAGCAAAGACGTTGAGGTGATTCAATAAATGGTGCTGGCACAACCCACCGTTATTCTGGAGGGTAACAGCTGCCCCCATATACGGCCACTTTTGAATCCCCAGAACCTGGGAGTGTGATCTTATATAGTAAGAAGAGATGTTGCATGTTGGTCAGATTAAGTACCTTGAGACAGGAAAATCATTCTGGGTATTTCAGGTGGGCCAATGTAATTACAAGTGTCCTTAAACCTGGAAGAGACAGGCAGGAAATAGTCCCAGCAGGATGTGTCTAGAAAAGGAGGGTACAGAGCAAGACTGCATCCGGGCTGTGAAGACGGAGGGAGAAGGTCACGGACCAAGGGGTACGAGTGGCCTCCAGAAGCCAGAAAGGAAAGGAATGGACTCTTCCATACCATCCCCAGAAAAATTTAAAAAATCAACTTTGCTGTCACCTTGATGTTAGCCCAGTGAAGCCCATCTTGGACTTTGATGCTATAGAACTGTAAGAAAATATATCTGTCTTAGGCCACTAAATACATGGTAATTATTTTGTTTGTTTGGAAAGGTTTTTGCTATAGGGCATGTGCGCTCACCAGAAAGACAGAGAGAGACAGAGAAACAGAAAGCGAGAAATCATCCCTCAGGGGGGATGGCCACGCCGCAATCCCTTCCCCTCCTTTCTCCTCTTGGGATCTTGGGCACACATGCACACTCGCCTGGCGTGAGTTTAAGCCATCAGGTCCGGGACTTGAACCGTGGTTGGCTACATGGGAGTCCAGCGACATAGCCATTACACTAACTGCTGGTCCCAATACATGGTAATTTGTTACAGTAGCAATAGAAAACAGATAATGGGGGAAAAAGAAACTTTAATTTATATCTCATATTGTGTACAAACATGATCTCAAAATAGACCTAAATGTAAAAGTTAACGCTATATAACTTCCAAAAGAAAACATCCATGAAAAGCATTTGTTAGGAGGCAATTTCTTAAATAAAATAAAAGCAGGATCCATAAAAGAAAATAATTTTAAATTGGACTTCATCACAGTTAAAAATGTCTGGTCTTCAAAGACAGTATTAATAACATAAAAACCAAAGTCATGACCTGAGAGAAAATATTTGCAGTATGTATATATGAGAAAGGACTAATACTCAGAATATATAAAGAACTCAGTAATAAAATAAACAGCTCAAATGAGCCAGATGTGAACAGAACTTTAAAGAAAAACACCATGTGAACAGTTCATTAGCATATGAAAAGATGCTTAACATCATTACTTATTTGGAAAAGGCAAATTTAAAGCACAGTGAAATATTACTCCATAGAATGGCTAAAATTGAAGAGTATGAATATGCCAAGGAGAGAGAAAGATGTGGCTCAATCTGAAACTCACCAATGCTGCCTCTGGGAATGCAGATTGGGACAACCACGTGACAGCTCTCATACGGTCTGACCTACACTAACATACATTTCAGCGATTTCACTCCTAAGGCTTTCCTCAAGAGAAATGAAAATATATTTCATATAAACACTGTACATTTGTACATGAAAATTCATAACATATTTATACATCATTGTTCCGAATTATAAACAATTCAGATGTATAATACATCAACAAGAGAATGATTGATGACTCGTGGTGTGGTATATCCATTCAGGGGACAACTACCCAACATTAGAGAGGAATGAACTACTATTATACACGATAATATGAATGAATCTCAAAAATATTTTACTAAACTCAAGCTACACAAGAGATCATATTTATGATGCTATTTAAAATAATTATATGTGAGACTAGGCAAGAAAATAATCTACACTGACAGAAGGCAGATTGGTGGTGCACTCAGCCAAGCATGCTGGGGATTAGATGCAAGGAGACTTGAAGGAAGGGACCTATTGGGTTGAAGAAAATAATCTATCTGGTTGGTAGTGATGGTTCTGCATTTTTCAAAACCTACTAAATAGTATATGTAAAATGACTGTATTTTATTCTATGTAAATTATATCACAAAAAGTTGATTGAAATATGACTTTGAAATGCCAGGTAACAGGGCCAGTTCTATGGCCTGGCGATCAAGAGAACCAATTTGTGCCTGGCTGACCACGGTTCAAATCCTCGTCTTGTGTTTGAAAAATATGCCAGGTGGGGCTGTCATGGTGGGTTTGCTGAAGAAGTCCATGGATCTTGTGGGGTTGGCTGTGCCCGACAGTCCACATGAGCGCCTGAGAATATTGTATGCAAAGATTCTTGAAAGTCTTCAGCAAATGCCTAAAAATGCAGCATATAGAAAATATAGAGAGCAGATAACAAATGACAGGCTGGGTATGGTGAAAGCAGAATCAGGTGTTAAAAAATGAGAAGACCTGGGACCAGCAGTTAGCGTAATGGCTATGTCGCTGGACTCCCACGTAGTCGACTGCGGTTTGAGTCCCGGACCCGGCGGCTTAAACTCACGCCAGGCGCGTGTGCGTGCGTGCCCAAGATCCCGAGAGGAGAATGGAGGAGAAGGGATTGCGGCGTGGCCATCCCCCCTGGGGGGTGATTTCCTGCTTTCTATCTCTCTGTCTCTCTCTGTCTGGCGAGCGCACGCGCCCTATAGCAAAAACCTCTCAAAAAAAAAAAAAAAAAATGAGAAGACCAACTTCAGGGTGGTCAAATGGAAGAGGTGATTCTTCAGGCAAAAAATGAACTAAGTCTGGCGAGAAAAGTGATTGAATGGAAACCAGGGGAGCCGTTAGTGGAAGAACCTCCTGCTCACCAGCGGAAATGGCTGGCATAATCCTCCGTAAATGACTTTGGTGGGTTGGTGGGAAACTGATGTCACTAAATGTCCTATTACAGTAAACATGTTTCCATATTCTTGGCATCTTATAGTCAAGAAATTTATATAGAACATATTTAGGAAATTTGTTAAAATATTTTATCATGGAAATAGGGTCTTAAGACTAAGTTTCTAATTGTTAAAGTATTCAGTCTAATTATTTCAGAGAGAATATTTCTTTAAACAGGGAGGTTGTGAGATTTCAAAGTTAATTAGAAAAGTTCCTATAGATATTCATTGTAGGTGCCATAATTAAAATGTGAACTATCTTTAGTAATATCTTTAATATGTTATTTAATTTTTTTATTATACCCTTCCAAAAGAGAAAAGGCCCTTAATTATTACATTTAAACAAATTCATACATCAGGATTGGAAGTAAAGTCATAAAGTCGTAAGTAAAGTCATAGAGATGAGAAGATGGTAAAAATAGGTGGTGATAACATTTTAAATTGTGACTAACCTCCTTGGCTGTGATCTTACATATGGAAGTTGAAATTTAAATATATAATTACATATTGATTGCCAAATACATTATAAATGTCACTTTATTTTAATCCGTATCTGAATTATGTATTCCATTTACTCATTTTCGTATTGTCTTCATACAAAGGTAGTTGGAAAAGCTTTTCCTCTATTTTTTCCCTTTAAGGAAGTTAGCTTGATGCCCTTTAGCCTTTATTTTCTTGATCAACCCAACTATTTATACATCAGAATAAAGGTAGAATATTTTTAAAAGAAGAAATAGTAAGAATTCTTCATAAAGAAAGAATTCCTTCTAAGAAGTTTATGTGGTACGTGGTTAGGCTTTTGGTCAAAGCATGTTAGCTTATGGGTAAAACTTCAAAGTGTTACGTATTTTTTACTAATTTATCATTATGTATTTTTTACTAAATTTCTAATGTGGGTGCAGCTGGGTATCAAGCAGGAGAGTAATGCTGTTCATTAAGAAGTTGGCAAGCTTATGGTTAAATGAAAATAAAATTCTCATGTGTCCTCAAAAAAAAAAAAAAAAAAAAAAAAAAAAAAAACAAAGAAAGAAAGAAAAATATGCCAGGTGTGCATGGCCAAAATCCTGCCAAGATGGAGGAACAGAGAATAAGGGATTGTGGTGTGGCCACACCCCATTAGAAGGTGCTTTCTCCCCCCACACACACACCCCCACCTTCCCATTCTCTGTCTGTGGTGAGTGCATATGGCTGCTGGCAAAATTAGGGGGAAAAAAGGAATTTCAAATAATAAAAGAAAGGTCACAAAATTCTAAATTAATAGAATCAATGACTCATGATGTCTGAGAAATACAGGGGTACAGAGTCTATACGGTCATGTTAGTTCTGATAGTCTATAACGTCATTAAACCTGTTGAAAGCTCAATTGAAGAAGCATAAGTTTGACATTAGAAAGAAATTTGTCACAATAAATATAGAAGAAGAACTGATTTGGGAGTTAGGACGGAACTTAGAGTTCATGCCATATAGCTTTTCATCCTATACAGGAATACCCATTATAGAATCTTTTAATCTCTGCTTACAAAGACTAAAGTGTAAAGCAAATTCATTGTTAGATTATTATAATTGCTTTTAAAACAATTCTTGCCAATATTGAACCCTGGAACTCATTTTAAAGGCAGAAGTGGCAAGATACCCATCTGCATGCAGTCTGAGTGACTGGGGCAGTCCGTAGCAAAAGACTATCAGTCGTGCACAGTTCCTGCTAGTAGTCAGGAGCTCAAGGTCGACCCCTTAAAGAGATCGGCCCCAACTTTACGTATTTTCACCACTCTGCACCTGACCAAAGGCTCTGTCATGCATTCTCTGTGTCCATGCTAGTTCATTACAGTGAAAGGAATCTCTTGGATATGCTAGAAGGACTGCAAATGTCAGATGGGACCTGGACTTGGTGATCTTTAAAAGCCTGGGATTCCAGGAAGGCCACAGTATTCTGTTTCATATCACTGAACTCCGAGCCACACATGCATGTACACATCGGGTTTCTGTGGCAAGCACTGCTGGCTGGCTACCCAACCCTATTCCATTCTTCTTTCTGCCATCACACGTAACTGGGCAAGCATGAAGTGTAGGCTTTGGCAACCTTTGTGGTCACCGTCAAGGAAAAGCAAAACTACCTGCAGATAGCCTGATATCATTGAGCTGCTAAATTTACCAATCCTGAAAGCTCCCACCTCTAGAATCCTTCTTCAGCGAAATAAACACTACATTCAAGCAACAATTCGTTATGTTTTCTTTCTTTAGAAAATGTATTCTAATACGATTTAAACCCACCTAACATGCAATTTCTAGATTAAGACCTAGAGCTGTATCTTTTAGCACTCTTTGTTGCTAGAGTGGCAGGTAGCCAGCCTCTAAGCCAGAGCTGCATCTTTAAACTCTGTTACTACAGTGCTAGGTAGCCAGCTCCTAAGATGGATCTTATTAACTCACCTCTTGATATTTACACCCTTGGTTAGCCTCTCCCCACATTGAGCCAGGGCTGGGCTTTGTGACCAATAATAGAATATAGTGAGGGTAATGGCATATTACTTCTGAGGCTAGTTTGTGAAGGGCATTGAGGCGTCTATCTTTTCTTCTTGGATTGCTTCTCTGGAAGAAGTTGGCTGCCATGTTGTGAGGACACTCAAGCAGCAGGTGGAGAGGCCCACGTGGGGAAGAACTGAGGCCTCTTACCCATGGTCAGCACCAGCTCACTGGGCATGTACAACACACCCTTAAGTCTTAGTCAAGACTGTAATTAGGTTGACTGAGCCATATGTGAGGCCATGATCCAGATCACCTGGCCAAACCATTCTTGAATCTCTGACCCACAAAACCTATTAGAGGTGATAAAGATTTGTAGTACTTGGCTTTGAGTTAATTTGTTACACAGAAATAGAGAACTAATATAGGTAGTAAGTCCTTTTATTTAGGACCCAATTAAGAAAAACTATTGCCAGAGAGCATGTATGCTCACCAGAGAGATGGGAGTGTGGGAGAGACCACCCAATGGTCATGATCATACTGCAATTCCTTCTCCTCCGTTGCTCCAACCTGTCAGGATCTGGGGCACACATGTATAGGTACCTAATACGCTTTTCAAGTTGCCAGGCCCAGGCCTTGAACCACATAGTCAGTCATGTGGGATCTAGCACCCCTTAACCACTAGGTTATGAGTCTGGACCTAGAATTGAAATTTTGTACAGCTGCTTTCCTTGCAAGTGCTCAAAGCCCTGCTTGAGGCTTTCCAAAGTTCACAAATTACTACACCTGGGATTTTTACGCTGTGTAGTTAGACCATAGAGTCAGATACTCTAGGTTGTCCCTGTTCTCAAAACAACTATACTCCTTTTCCACTTCTTCTCTTCTCCATCTTTTCTAATCTTATATTTACTCTAAAAGTTTCAGGAGTTTTCAAAATTAGGTTTTTAATATGAAATCACTTAGAGCAGAGGTCAGCAAATTAAGCCTACCAGCCACATCTGACTCTCTGCCTGTTTTCTTTCTTTCTTCCTCTTTTAAAATGTTTTTTGTTAAATTAGAAACAATTTTTATGAGGGCCATTGAGAGTAAAAGGTTATGGTCTTCAAAAATATCCCAGACTCTACTATAAGGAGAAAGTGTTAGGAAAAAAACAGCAAACCCAACAGAAGGTGGCGCTCTAGTGTGCTCATAAAGGATCTGCCATTTGATGAAATCCATTTTTTTCTCCAATTTCGACAAAGATTAGAGCAAAACATGACATTTGTCATGTGAGTGCTTCTTAAAACACGAGTGGCTGTGCTTCTGATCTTGGCGTGTGTTTGTAAATAAAGTTTTATTGGGACCTAGGCATGTCTACTTGTTTACAAATGAGGGGTCTTTATCAAGTTCTTGGAAAATGTGTATTATAAAAAAATTGTATGGGACCAGTGGATGACCTAATGTTGCTGGACTCCCACATAGTCGACCGTGGTTTGAGTCCAGGACTCAGTAGCTTAAAACTCACACCAGGCACATATGCATGCCCAAAATCCAGAGAGGAGAATGGAGAAGGGATTGCGGCTTGGCCATCCCCCCCGGGGGTGATTTCTCACATTCTGTCTCTATCTCTCTGATGAGTGCTCACACCCTATAGCAAAAATATCTCTTAAAAAAATTGTGCAAAAATTTTTTGCACCAAAATAAACTTTTACTTTAATTCCATTTTTCCGTATACTTTTTTTTTTGAGAGTTTTTGCTATAGGGCGTGTGCGCTTACCAGACAGACAGAGAGAGACAGAGAGACAGAAAATAAACTTTTACTTTAATTCCATTTTTCCGTATACTTTTTTTTTTGAGAGTTTTTGCTATAGGGCGTGTGCGCTTACCAGACAGACAGAGAGAGACAGAGAGACAGAAAGCGAGTAATCACCCCCCAGGGGGGATGGCCACGCCGCAATCCCCTCTCCTCCATTCTCCTCTCGGGATCTTGGGCACGCAAGCACATGCGCCCGGCGTGAGTTTTAAGCCACCGGGTCCGGGACGTGAATCGCGGTTGACTACGTGGGAGTCCAGGGACATAGCCATTACGCTAACTGCTGGTCCCCAGTATACTTTTCAAAGTTCCTTTATACTGTCTATGGCTGCTTTTGCAGTAGAGTGGCAAGGCTGAATGACCGTTAACAGAAAACACATGGCTCACAAGACCTAAAATACTTACTACTCGGCCGTTTAAAGTGTGTGCCACCAGGGGCCGGCAGGTGGAGTGGTGATTAAGGGTTCTGGACTCCCACATGGCCAATTGCGGTTCAAGTCCCAGACCTAGCAGTTTGCTTTCTCACTTTATTTCTCTCTTTCTCTCTCTCACTCTGTTCCTCTCTGGTCTAAGTAAATAAAAAAATAAATAAAGTTAAAATAAAAATAATTCTAAATAAATAAATAAAGTATGTGACACCAGGCTTCAGTTTCTAATATTTCATAAAATGTACCAGCTGACCCAGAGCTTCTGTAGCTGAATTCCTGGGGGAGTCAGGCACAGCAGAACCAGTTCTGGTATGGCAATATTCGCCTTCATGATCTAGGGAAGCTGTCGTTTCAGGTTCTCATCCCCTGGCTGCCCGAAATTCCACGTCACAGCCCAGCCCCCTTTAGTGTTCCGCTTTGTTCTTACTGGAGTTCTCCATCCTCACGTGAAGCTGTGGAATAGGACCGTGATTCTTTTCATTCTTCCCCCTTTTCCTCTTCCCCCTCCCTCCTTTCTTTTTTTCTCCCCCAAAAGATATTAAAATTCATTACTTAGGAATTGAAAAACGGTACGAAGAGAAGGGAGAATGTTAGTTCTGGAAGCACACACACACACACACACGCACACACACAGATGCGCTTACACACCTAACTAGAGCCAGGCAAGTTTGGCATGGGGATTTCATCCGCTAACACATAATCACAGAGCACTTTTCAGCTCCGGCCCTTCGAAGAGGAAGAGGAACAAGGGTAATTCCAGCTATTACAGGCTCTTGGACACCAAATGAAACACTCTGCTGTAAATTGTATATAATCAGGGAGGAAGACTTTTATTTCTCTGTGGTTAAGGATGGGACTTTTCCTTCCTCTTGTCTAGGAGGAGCAGAACTGGTTTAGATCAGTCTGGGGGAGTTTCATTTGGCCTACATGACCAGAACTCTCTGGATCCTAACAGGGCCCCTGTCCTAGATTCAAGACCTGTGTAATGGAAATTCTTACATCCTTTTTCTTATACCAGAATCCCCCTTCTCCTGAGCACAATTTCTGTCCTTAGGGCCAAGCACATTGACTATGAGTGATAGAAATTTTAGATGGATGGAAGTGATGAATACAGAATTTATGCTTCTGCGCATCCTATAATTTTTACAACTCTATCCACATAGTGTCTGCCCTCTGGGAGCCCATAATTTTATATGAGAGGCCAAATATTTATTTTAAAATGCAGCGTTCTAGGGGTCCAACTCTTAAGCAACACAGAAGGGGGAAGGTAGTCATATATCGTATAAACTTTTACTACCACTGTGGTGACAGTGGTGGCAAGAAATTGGAATGCCCCTACGACTCCCACTTCTTTACCAGGACTGTCTTTCTACACATTTTCTCTTAGCCTCCCACTGGGATACTGAGAGCACAGTGGTACTCTTGTTGGGAACACAGTCTTCCGGAATGGAGACAAGAATTGCATACACAAAACAATTAGGAAACCAGACGGAACAAAATAGAGTTCTGAACTGTTCAGAACTAAGAACGGGGAGTTCCTAAATTGAGGGAGAAAGCAACGTGGTCTAGAAGCAAGAGAAGAAGGAGCTGAGCCGCGTGGGAGTGGGAGGGCCAGGAGGTGGCAGGGCTGTGCAGAGCTAGGAGAGCAGTCTCCTCCCTCCCACAGGCTGGACGCCATTCTGTTCCTCTTCACCTAATTCTTATCACCTTTCTCTCCTTTATCTTCTCTTTATGCTCCTCCCCATTTAGGATCTAACACTATTTTTTATATTTCACTCTGAGTTTCCATCTGCCAGGGGATTTCAGAAAGTTTGTGGAAAATAAAATTAGAATATGAGTTTATTTTGGTGAGAAGAAAAAGAAACCCATGCATAATTTTTTTATAATTCATATTTTCTGTTAACTTTTTGAAGACCCCTGTCACTTACATAATTTTATCAGTTAATTTTGCCACTATTTTTCTCTATATAACTTTTTCATTATGTAATCTACTTACTCCTCAATCTCTTTTTATTTTCTTTCTATCACTCTCTCTATTGTATGTCAAGTCATCCACTTCTCTATTCCTATTTATCATCTATTTGTTTTTATCTTCTTGTGTTTTTTCCTTTATGTCTAAATGATTATCTTAAATATTTCACCATTAAAAGTTAAATTGTTTCTGTGTGCAGGTGTCAAAATCTTACATATAAAAAACCTTAAAGACTGAACCCAAAAACTGTTAGAGCTAATAAACGAATTCAGTAAAGTTGCAGGATACAAAACTGGCATATGAACATCAGTAGCATTTTTATACAAACTACTGGAGGGAACATCAAGAAAACCCTATTTACAATAGCATAAAACATTAAGCACTTGAGAATAAATTTAACCAAAGACATGAACAATCTGTACACTGAAAACTATAAAACAGTGATGAAAGAAATTGAAGGCAAATACATGGAAAGACACCCTGTGATCATAGGTTGGAAGAATTAACATCATTAAAATGTTCTTATTATCCAGAGTGACCTACAGGTTCAATGTAAATCCTATCAAAATTTCAATGGCATATTCCAAAGAAAGAGAGAAAAGTCTAAGATCCATATGGAATCACGAAAGAACTCAAATTGCCAAAGCAATTTGGGGCAAAAAGAACCAATCTGGAGCATTACACTACTTGATCTCAAGTGGGCTATGAAGCCATAAATAGCATGGTCCTGGTACAAAACCAGAAATATAAACCAGTGGAACAGAATAGAAATCCTAGGAATAAATCCACGCATCTACAATAAGCTACTCTTCAACAAAGGTGCCAAAAACACACAACAAGGAAAGGAGAGCCTCTTTAGTAAAAGGTGTTAGGAAAACTGGATATCCACATGCAAAAGAATAAAGCTGGGTTCTTATCTCACCCCATATACAAAAATAAGCTTGAAATGGATTCAAGACTTAAGTGTAAGACTTAAAACTGTAACATTTCTGGAAGAAATCAGGGGAAAGCCTTGGCATTGGTCTGGACAAAGATCTTTCTGGATATGATACCAAAAGCATCGGCAACAAAAATGAAAATAGACAAGTGGCATTGCAGCGAAGTGAAAAGCTTATGCATAGCACAGGAAACTACCAGGAGCAAAGACACAATCTAGAGGCTTCGGAAAAAAGATCCGGGAACCATATATCTGATTAAGGGGGAATAGCCATAATATATAAGGAATTCGAAGAAGCCAATAGCAAGAAAACAACCTGATATAAAAATGGGGAAAGACCTCAAAGGATAGTTCTCAAAAGACATATGGATAGCCCACAAGTTCATGCAAATTTCTCAACATCATTAATCTGGGAAATGCAAATTAAAACCACAATGAGACCTCATATTAGGTCTCGTTGGCTACTATGAAAAAAGATACTGGCGTAGGTGGCATAGAGATTAAGATGCTGGACACCCACATAACTGACTGTGGTTTGAGTTCTGGACCTGGTGGCTTGAAACTCATGCCAGAATCTGTACGTGTGTGCCCAAAATCCCAGAAGGGGAATGGGAGAGAAGGGATTACAACATGGCCAGTCCCTCATTTCTCACTTTCTGTCTCTCTGTCTCTCTGGTGAGCACACACACACACACGCTGTAGCAAAAATCTCCCTCTCAAAAAAGTAAAAGATAAGGTATTGGCACAGATACTGAAAAAAAAAGTGCAAGGATATTGCACACTGTTGGTGGTAATGTGAATTAGTACAGCCATTATGGAAGAGTATGGAGACTCATCAAAAAATGAAAGATAGAACTTCCATATGCTTCAGCAATTCTACTTTTGGGTATATATATCCAGGGGGAATGAAATTGACATATCAGAGTAGTAGTTTCACTTCCATGTTCATTACAGTATTATTTACAATAATCAAGATATGGACTCAACCTAAGTATCCATCATGGCAGATATTACACAGGGAGATATTATTCAATCTTTAAGAGAAGGCAGTCCTGTCATTTGCAACAATATGGATAAACCTGGAGGGCATTAGGTTAAGTGAAATAAGCCAGGAACAGAGAAACAAACTCAGTGCTATTCTGTGGAATCTAAAAAGCTGAACTCACAGAAGCAGAGTAGAATGTGGGTTACAAGGGGCTGTGCAGAGGAGGGTGGATTTGGAGATCTTGAGGAAGATTAAAAATTTCAGTTAGGAGAAGTAAGTTTAGGAGATCTACTGTACAACAGGATGACTAGAGTTTATTAAAATGTATTGTGTACTTGAAAATAACTAAGAGTGGATTTTAAATGTCCTTTCCACACACACACACAAAATGATAAGCATGCGAGGCAATGACTATGTTAATTAGCATAATTTTACCTTTCCACAAAGTATACATAAATCAAAACATGCTGTATCCCATAAATATGTACAATGTTTATCAATTAAAAATAAATTTTAAAAAGTTTTCATCCTTAATATTTTGTTTTTATTTTTTCTTCTTCATCCCCACCTACACCTTTTTCCATTGAATAGCTTTCCTCTTTTTTTAAAAAAATATTTTTCTGGGACCAGCAGTTAGTGTAATGGCTATGTCGCTGGACTCCCACATAGTCGACGGCGGTTCGCGACCCGGACCCGGTGGCTTAAAACTCACGCCGGGCGCGTGTGTGTGCGTGCCCAAGATCCCGAGAAGAGAATGGAGGAGAGGGGATTGCGGTGTGGCCATATCCCCTGGGGGGTGATTTCTTGCTTTCTGTCTCTCTGTCTTTGTCTGTCTGGCGAGCGCACGTGCCCTATAGCAAAAACCTCTCAAAAAAAAATTTTTTTTTTCTGTTTGACTAGAGAAAGAGGGAAAGTGAGAAAGCAAGTTGCCAGGTCTGGGACTGGAACTGTGGCTAGCCATGTGAAAGTCCAGCACCTCAACCACCATGCCACCTGCCAGCCCCTAGCTTTTCTCTTTATAGGACTAAACTCCCCTACCCTGTCCCCATGATTTATTTCCATCTATTTCATTAATAATAACAAGCAAACACTTCTATATTACTTCCTATGTGCCAGGCTGTGTCCTAAGTATTTTCCATGTGTTCATTCATTTGGTTTTCAGAATAGCACCGCAAGATAGATGGTTCTCATTATCCCCACTTCAAGGAAACCTAGGTAGAGAGGTTAGAGAACTTGCCCAGGTGCTTCAGCTAATTTTACATAGTGGAGTAAAGATGTAGTTAGGCAGTTAGGAACTGGGATCTGTGCTATTAATCACTCTGTTATACAACCTCTCAAGAAAGTATGAAATACTTCAACTTGTTTTTTTTAAATTTTATTTAATTCATGATAGTGTATCTATGTGCACACAGGAGAGCAAAAGTGGGGGGAGAGAGAGAGAGATGGACCCTCCACAAGGTCTGGTCATGCCATAATCCCCTTCCACCAGTACTCCAGCCAGTTGGATCTTAGACCCTTGCATGTATGCCCCATGTGTTTCAGGCTTATGGGGCTGGGGTAATTGCTAAATATGACCTGTCTTCTCTGGAGCAAAGCCTTACTACTGTGCATCGGGGCTAGCCCTTCAGCGTGTTCAAATGTGACCTTGAGCTCCATCCTGCTAAGCAGGTCTCACACTACTGGGACTCCTCACCCCTTAGGGTAGGGTGAAACCTTAAGAGTAGAATGCTTAGGAGATGAACTTGAGCTGTGAAATATTGCTTTTATTGACTAAAAATGAGGATTTTCTGATGAGATTTCTCCCTCCAGATTCATTTCTAGTGGCATCCACACACTGAGTATCTAGACAGGTCCAAGTGAACAGGATCTGAACATCTGAATATGATTAGGGTCAGAATATTCTTTTATTCCCACTGAATCTGATGCACAAAGAGTGAAAAATGGAATGGAAGAGAGATTGCAGATCACCTCCTCCTGCATGCCTCTGAACACTCAGATTGAACTTCAAGAGTTAGGAAGAAACGCACATCTATCAGATGACTAGAAATCACCACAGGGTCACAGGAAATGTGGGAAAGCAAGAAAATACCTCTCCTCCAAGGGAAAAGAATAACTCTTTTTCATCCTCAGACAGTACAAAGAAACTCATGAAAATGTCTAATAAAGAATTTAGAATATTCATAGTGACACAGCTAACAGAGATGGAAGAGAAGAGAGACAATGAACTGCAGAAGAGGCAGGAGAAAGGAGCTGACAAGTTCTAGGAGATGAGATAATTCTTGCAAGATCTGAAAGAGGAAATACATACCATAAAAAAGAATCAAATGGACCTGTTAGAGATGAAGGCTGTAATACAGAAACCCAAAACTTCCCTTGAAAGTATTAAAAGCAGACTAGATCATACAGAAAATCAAATCACAGATGTAGAGATTTCCCTGGCCTAGGAAAATCCACCACAAAGACTAAGAAAATTGCCCCCCAAATTAGCATAATATACGAGAAATACTAGATACCATCAAATGTCCAAACATCTGGATAATTGGTATCCCAGAAGGTGAAGAGACTCGTAAGGGCCTTGACAATCTATTCCATGAAATCTGGAAGAAAACTTCCCAAACCTAGAGAGACATTCAAAGATCCAGACCCAAGAAATACAGAGGACCCCCACATAGAATCAACCCAGGAAGATCTTCTCCAAGGTACATCATAGCCAGATTGACTAAAACCACAGACAGAGACAAGATACTAAGATTGGCAAGAGAGAAACAGCAAGTTACCTACAAAGGATATCCCATCAGGATAACAGTGGACATCTCATTGGAAACAACGCGAGCGAGGAAAGAATGGGAAAATATATTCTAAGTGTTAAGGGAAAAGCAATTTCAACCAAGAATACTGTACCCAGGAAGACTATCCTTCATATGGGAAGAAAAGACAAGAATATTCTCAGATAAACAAAACCTGAAAGAATTTACCATCACCATACCAGCTTTCCAAGAAATTCTGAAGGGAGTACTATACCAGGAAAATTAAATACAGACACACAGAAATAAGAGTTCAAAAACTAAGAAAGTGGCCAACTTAATCATAGGGACAAGTCTGGAGTTGAATATTATATCCCAGAATTTAATCAGGAATATCAGACCACAACAGAAGATAAAATACATGAGACTGAATTGGTGAAATAACATTTTATGACTTTTGACTAAAACATTGCTGATTTTCTTCTAGGCTTCGTTTTCAGGTTTTAAGGATTTTTGTCCTGACTTGAGCTGCTGATGGGTTCATGTACCTAGTATTTGAACAGAATCCTAACCTGTTTCCTGGTTTTAAGTTTTAAGAAAAATTTCTTAGCCTTTCTTTTACTTATTAAAGCTAAAACTGCTTTTCTTAAAATTAAAAAATTAAAATACCTATTTAATGACCATAATAAGCTATATAGCATTGGCTAGGTGCTACTTTATAGTATATTCATTCTACTCAGAGTTTCACACCTAAAGTCAGACATGTACTCACAGATATGTATCTATCAGCTGAACCTGCTATTGAAAGTATAGATTATTTAAGAAATTTTGTGAACCAATATAATGTGGAGGGAAAAAGGAATGGAAAACAACTGTAGACACCAGAGATAGTATGAGAGGAGAGTGGGAAATGGCAGAGGGTGAGAATTAGAGAGGGAAAAAAAAAAAAAAATATATATATATATATATATATACATATATATGAAACTAGAAATGGAAAATTATTGACAATAACATGTATTATTTAAGCCACTATGCAGTATATTCTGGATGAGAAATCATATTTTGTATGCTGTGATGATGATCTGTGAATGAATGTAAAATTAATTAACTGAAAATTTTTAAAAATTAAGAAAAGGAATGCTCAGGAGAGCTTCCTATGGCGCTTGTGGTCTTTAGCCCACTTAGAGTTGATACACTAGTGTCCAATTCTGGTGGTCTCTCGGGGTCACAAGAAGACTTCTACACCATGCCTGGATGGAGAAGTCCTTTCTGAGGCTTGGAGCCCTGGTGCTCTGGGGCCTGGACTCAGACCTCTAAGAGGTAGCATGCGGTCAAGTACTTCTGCGGTCCCTACTACTCTTGGAACAAGACATCATCGGGTTCAAAGTTTGGGGGAATCTCCTTGCGCCTCTGTTCTATTCTTTCAGCTTCAGACCTAGTGTCCCCAGATAGTCTCTTTACCACTTACCCCCAGTATAATTCTTTTTTTTTTTGGAGAGGTTTTTGCTATAGGGTGCGGGCACTTGCCAGACAGAGAGACAGAAAGCGAGAAATCACCCCCCAGGGGGGATGGCCACGCCGCAATCCCTTCTCCCTCCATTCTCCTCTGGGGATCTTGGGCACGCACGCACACGTACCTGGTATGAGTTTTTAAGCCACCCGGTCTGGGACTCGAACCACGGCCAACTACATGGGAGTCCAGAGACATAGCCATTACGCTAACTGCTGGTCCCTCCCCCAGTTGAATTCTAACACTGAGTTCAGAACTCATGAAACAAAAGTCAGGGAAAGTGTCCACAGACAACATGCCCTTAGCCTAGCCTCCGATAGTATTTATGCTGGGAGACAGATTTCTGGTCACAGTCACAAAATCTGCGTCCTGGTTGCAGGGATATAAGAGAGAAAAGATACATTTTATCGTCAGTTAATTATCCTGCCAAGAAAGGAGGTGGCACCATGACCTATTCTGGTCTAGGATTCCAAGCTTCTGAGCTTGGTAGCTTACCTCAATGTCCAATTCTGTCTCACATTTAAATCCTGCTCTTACAGGTAGGCAATGTGCTTGAAATCAAATTTCATCGCATGAATTTTCTGTTCTGGAATATTCAGTGGGAGGATATGTGTTCTGGAATTAGATCATGTTGAGAGCAACGTAACTTTGTAAATATATTAAAAAACACCGAACTTGACACTTTTAAAGGGTGAGTTTTATGGTTTGTAAATTACAGCTCAATTTTTTAAAAGAGGAAAGGTTTTATAACTCTCTTCCATGGTTAAATTCTTTTATCTTCAAAGTCTTCCACAATGTGACCCCCCACCCCATTGTCTTTCCTGTCTTATCTCCCGCTCCTCCACTCTCCTGTTCACTCCCTCACTCTGCCCCCCCACATCTCCGGCCATGTCTTCCCTGTAATGGAACACCTTTTAATCTCCCGCTCATCTCTATCCTGCACTTTCCTGAAGGCCTAGTCCAGTGCCACCTCTGAAAATTCTAGTCTTCACTGAGTTCTTCAGTCTCTAACCTCTTTTTTGCATTTATAAGATCCCTGCTTTTGCATTCATTTTACTAGACTGATGATTCTTTGAAGGAAGGGACGTTTTTTCACCTTTGTAACTTAGCATCCTGCCAAGTGCCTGGGACTGAGTAGACATCCCACCCAGGGAATGGTACGTGAGTGAACTGCACTTTCACTAATCTCCAGCTGCTTCACGCGTGCTGGTCTTGCTCTTCAGCTAGATGGCCTGGTCCGACAAGAAGGCTCTAGGTCTTCTCTGAGATTCAGCACTAGTCCAGAACAGGACAACGGCTGACCCTAGGCAAGCTGGCCCTTCAGTCCTTAATGACTGGGCGGCTTGGCAGAGAAAGTTGGCCCTTTCACACTTTATTGGTGATGGACTGGACAAGGAGGACACCGAACAGGCGGGACAGTCCCCAGGATGCTCGGATGAATGGTGGTTGCTCCACCCTTAACCACAAATGGTTCATTGTCCACCGCTTTTGGCATTTACAATAACATTTGGAAAGAGATGTAGCAATTTCCCCCTCGGGGCTTATTTTTAAAACCAGTGGTAAGAGTGCTCGCTGGACTGGGTCAACAGAGCTGGAAGCTCTGAGCCGTCTGGTACATGGAGCGGGGGCTGCCAAGAAGAGATACGGTGGCTGGTCCTTAATTTCGGACCTCTGCTGCCCTGGGAGAAACCGGGCCAAGGGGAAGAGTAGCTTGCTCAAAACAGATCCCAGCTTCCATGGAGATACAACTACCTGGTCAAAACAGTGTTATTTTAGCCCTCAAGTTTTCGACTAGGGTTGGACCAGCCAGATGGCCTCCAGTCACTCAGTAGAAAATACAAAGTTTTACTGAGGACTCTATGTGCCTAGTACTCTGCCGGGCACTAGGGACTACAGCATGGATATGATGGTTTTAGCCTTTTAGCTACATAAAGGAGAGGGCTTTCCAGAGTAAGATGTGCTCAAGAGACAAAAGGTAAGGCCATGTCCACGGAGCTCCAGGTACTTAAGTTGTCTAAAGTACGAGTCACTGAGTAACGGCTCCTGAGCCAGACCCAGCCAGCGCTGGCTTTTGTATTTAATTTCTTTGATCAGAGTTCTACCCGTCCATGTACCTCTCAGCTGTGGCTACTTCTGCACTATGGCTACAGAACTGGATGGCTGTTACGGAGAACATAAGAAGTTGAGGGCAGAGTAAAAGTCTCAAATATGTACAACGCTGGTCTAAAAAGCAGTTTGGGGAGCCAGCAGGTGGCATGGTGGTTGAGGCACTAGAATTCCCACAGGACTGACCACGGTTTGAGTCCCGTACCTGGTGGCTTGCTTTCTACCCGCCCCCCGCCCCCCCCCCCCCCCCGTCGGCAAAATTTATGTGCAATAAATAAATAATTAATTAAAAAATAATTATTCTATTAAAAAAGGCAGTTTGGAAGGAGAAGGTGGAAAGTGGCAAGACCTGAGTGGAAGAGGGGAACGGGAGGCAGACTGCGGAAGGCTTTGCAAACGCGTCTTCATTCAGAAGCCATGAGGGCACAACTGATCTTTTTTTTCTTTTCTTTCTTTTTTTTTCTAGTTTTTGCTTATAGGGAGAGAGAGAGAGAGAAAGAGAGAGGCGAGAAATCGCCACTCGGAGGGCTGGCCACAACACAAGGCTTTCCCCTCCAGTGTCCTCTCAGGATTTGGGGCACACAGGCACACACGCCCAGTGGATTTTCAAGCTGCTGCCTCCAGGACGCACACTGTGCAGTCATCCACGTGGGATCCAGCACCTTAGCCTCGATAACACCTGCTGGCCCACCCTGACAAGTTCACATCAGGAATATAACACAATGATATTTGAATTTGGGGTAATTATGGTGGATTTAGAAAGAGGAAGATATACAACTGGGATTGGGGAGAACAGTTGAGAGGAGAGCATATAGGCAAAAATGATAGCCTCGATGATGAATCCACCAATGGGATGGAGAGAGATGGAAAGATTCAAAGATAATAAGGAAGATTTGATGATTGTTTGGATATAGGAGTGAGGGTGGCCTAAGGGACAAACTTTCCGTTTGGCATTTTCCTAAGATAAGAAAGAAGTAGTCACCAAATATCAATTTGATACTCTCAGACTTATTTATCTGAATGCACCAGAGTCTTTCTTGTCTAGGATTTTTTTTCAGTCTACTTAGAGTCAATTTCATCACATCAGTAAAATGCAGAAACCTTCTCACCATGTAGGCATGCCTTTATGTTGTAGCTGTTTATATCACCCACCTACATATATTGAACAAGTATTAGACACCTCAAGCCCACTGCAGTAATGTATGCTCCTAAGACACCATGCTTCAAGGCTGGGACTACATTGGAGGCCTGGGTTAGATTCTTGGTCCAAACTAAAAGCCAGACATGGTGGCATACATATGTAATCCCATTAACTTGAGGAGGCCGAGGCAGGTGGATGGTTAGCTTAATGCTGGCCGGGGCAAGAGAGCCTTGCTCCTTATTAAAAAAAAAAAAAAAAATCCCATGGGAACCAGCAGTTAGCGTAATGGCTATGTCACTGGACTCCCACGTAGTCGACCGTGGTTCGCGTCCCAGACCCGGTGGCTTAAAACTCACGCCGGGTGCATGTGTGTGCGTGCCCAAGATCCCGAGAGGAGAATGGAGGAGAAGGGATTGCGGCGTGACCATCCTCCCTGGGGGGTGATTTCTCGCTTTCTATCTCTCTGTCTCTCTCTGTCTGTCTGACGAGCGCACGCGCCCTATAGTGAAAATCTCTCCAAAATAAATAAATAAATAAATAAATAAATAAATAAATAAATAAATAAATAAATAGAAAACAATCCCAGCTGAAGTGTAAGAATCACAACATGGTAACTCTGTCAAAAACAAACAAAAGACAACCTTATTAATCAATATTATAATTTTTGCTTTCAACCATCAACTATAAAGAATTTAAAACGAAAACAGTCTATTGGGTTTTCGGAAAAGTCATGACTCACACGGAAAAATGAGTCATGACTTTTCTGACAACCCAGTATTCTATATTTCCCCAGACATATACAGGTTCTATCGAACTTCCTTCACTCTTTATGTTCCAAGGTTCTTCCTGAAAGTTGTTTCCGTTATAGCCGAAGAACTTCTTTTAGCAATATTTTTAAAGCAGACCTACTAGAAACAAATTCTGTCAGTTTTATTCCTCAGAGAATGTTTTTATTGCACCTTCATCCTGGAAAGATAATTTTACAGGATGTAGATTCTGACAATCTTTCCTTATAGCACTTAAAACATATTCCACTTGTTCTGGTTTCTATGGTTAGTATTTAAAAATCTGCTGTCATTCAAATTAGTGTCCCCCTAAAAGTAATGCATCGGTTTTTCTCTGGCTGCTTTAAATTTTTTTCCCTTGCCTTTAGTTTTAAGCAGATGTTGTTTATGAGCATAGACTTCTTTGAGTTTATTCTGTTTGGGGTTCCCTGCAGTTCTTGAATCCATAGGTTTGTAGTCACTAAAATTGAAGTTTTCACTCAGTATTTCTTCAAAAAAAGTTTTAGCTACACCTTCTTTAGCTTCTTTCTCCTCTTCTTTTGAGAATCCAGTAACCTGAATTTATGGGACAATTAGTGTAATGGCTATGTCGCTGGACTCCCAGGTAGTCGACCACACTTCAAGTCATGGACCCGGTGGCTTAAACTCACACCGGGCGCGTGTGCGTGCGTGCCCAAGATCCCGAGAGGAGAATGGAGGAGAAGGGATTGCAGCGTGGCCATCCCCCCCCCGGGGGTGATTTCTTGCTTTCTGTCTCTATGTCTCTCTCTCTCTTTCTGGCGAGCGCACGTGCCCTATAGCAAAAACCTCTCAAAACCAAAAACAAACCAAAAAAAAGTAACCTGAATTTAGACATTTTGGTATTTTTCCACAGGTCCAAGGCACAGATCTTTTTTTTTTTTTAATTGCCAGTGTGTGTGTGTTTGTGGTGCACATGCATGCTTGTGAGAGAGAAGAAGAGAGAGGGAGAAAAAGAAAGCACTCCCTAATGGGATGTGGTCACACCGCAATCCTTTTTCCTCCACTTATACTTATCGTCAAGATTTTCAGCATGTGTGTGTACATACATGCACATACCATATTTTTCAAGCTGCTAGGCCAGGATTTGAACTATAGTTGGACATTTGGGATCCAGCTCCAATGCATGAGGCTTAACCACTGTTCTTTGGGGCTGGCCCAAATATCAGATAAGTTCTTTTTCTATCTTTTTCTCCCTCTCTTTTGTTCAGCATGGAATTTCTACTGCTCTGCCTTTAATTCATTAATCACTGAATTCTTGTCACCTTGATTCTGCTTCTCATCTTATCCAGTGAGCTTTTTATATTGGAGATTATATTTTTTAGCACTAAAATTTCTATGTAATAAGTATATTTGCTAAGAATTTCTATCTCTTGTTTCAAATGAGTTTGTACTTACTTAAAGAAATACATCTATGATAGTTTTTAAAAATAGTCTATCCCGGGAACCAGCAGTTAGCGTAATGGCTATGTCGCTGGACTCCCATGTATTCGACCGCGGTTCATGTCCCAGACCTGGTGGCTTAAAACTCACGCCGGGCGCGTGTGCATGAGTGCCCAAGATCCCAAGAGGAGAATGGAGGAGAAGGGATTGTGGCGTGACCATCCCCCCTGGGGGGTGATTTCTCGCTTTCTGTCTCTATGTCTCTCTTTGTCTATCTGGCGAGCGCACGCGCCCTATAGCAAAAAACCTCTCCAAAAAAAAAAAAAAATAGTCTATCCCAACATTTCTGTCATCTCAGAATTGGTATCTATTGTCTTTTGAGAGTTTAGATTTAGCAACAACTTCTATATTATATCTATGACATTTGTACTGTTTGGTGATGAGACTCTGGGTTTTGTTTCAAGTCTATGAAGAATGTTGGTATTTTTCTATTAGCAGGCACTCAACCCAGGCCACAAATTCAGATCAACATTTCGTGGGTATGCTTTCCATATGAGTTCTATTTTTAAAGATTTTACAGTAGTATTCAACTTTGTCTGACATGTGTGCCACTCAGCAGACTTTCTGGAATCCAAGTGATGGTCTGTCCCATAGTTCAGTTCTTAAAGTCCTTGGTATGATGCTTAGGATCAGATTCATGATGGTGCACCTCTGGGTAAGACCAGTACTTCATCGATACCTCCATGGGGTAGTATCCAAGCTCTCCCTTTCTATAATTTTCCTAGGACTTTCCTTAGGTCGCCCATGTTCAGTCTTGTACCAGATATTTGGGGTATTTATTCCCCCACCCAGTTTTGTGCATTTTATTTCTGCTGTTTTATGAGTGTGCTTGTTTCCTTAGCCTGGGAAAGTATCTTCCTCTGCTCTTTGGCTAATTACTACATATTTTTAGGGTCTTAGTTTAAATGACATTTCCTCCTAAAAGCTGTATCTTATGCTTATAGCAGTTATATTTGCTATTTTCCCATAGGACCCATTATAATTTATAAGTACATATCTGTTAAATTTAAAATGTGTCTTATCTACTAGACAGGAAATGGAACTGTATCTGTCTTGTTCATCATTATACAATAGTTCCTAAATGTCACCTAAAACATTGCAAGGCACAGAATAAATACTCAAAACTATTTTTTAACTTGCCAGGGGTCACATGTGGTCACTGGAGAGAGAGAGAAAGAGAGAGAGAGAGAGAGAAGGAAAGAGAGAAAGCATCACCCAAGGGGGATGGTTACACATAGTTCTTTCTCCTTCATTTCTCCTTTCAGGATTTTGTGTACATGTGCACATTTTCCCCGTGTGTTTTTCAAGTCATTGGATCCAGGACTTGAATCCTACAGTCACTGATGTGGGATCCAGCCACCTTACCCACAATGCCAGTGGCGCCTTAGTAACTACTTATTTAATGCAAAATTCTATTCTTCCACCCATGCATCTATTCATCCATATCCTACCTCATTCCCAAAAAAATATGAAGACCTCCACATTCAAATATGAGCATCTGCTTTCTCGGCTCATTTCTCAAGAATCAAGTTAAACCTTTTCTTTTTGTTATTTTATAGTTTATAAAGCATTTTCATATTTTTGTAGGTTCTATGGAGCTGGGAGGAGAGAGGTATTAATCATATTTTATAGACAAGTAAACTGATAATTCAAAGAGAAAATTATTTGTCAAAGGTCACAGTAAGGGAGCTGATGGACCGAATGCCAGTTTGGCTGAGTATAAACTTTTAATTTGGCAGTTTCAGGTGGTCCCAGGATTATTGTTCTTCAACTTTAAAATGCTGCAAAGGTGATAAGTATTCAGTAGAAACCACACTTTAAGCACACACACAATCATCCATTTTCACATCCAGTACAGTATTCAATAAAGTTCATACTTTATTATAAAATATGCTGTGTGTTAGATGATCTTGCTCAAATGTAGTTTAATATAAGCATTTTGAGCATGATTGAAGCAGGCTAGACTAAACTATGATATTTGGTCGATTAGGAGTATTAACTGGATTTTTCAAAGTATGATAGACTCAACTTATACGGGTTTATTGGACTGTAACTTCCTAGTAAGTTGAGCATCTGCTTTCTCGGAGCACTGATCATTTTCTGGTGTCTACTGCTGCTATTCAGAAGGCTGAAGTCATCGGAATTGTCATTCAAATCTCTTGTATTTAAAAAAGAATTTAGAGAATTTTGAGATACATCTTTGTTTTAGGTGTTCTGTAGTTTTCCCATGAAATGTCTAGTTGTAGTTTTATTTTGTTTTTCTGCTTACCAGAACAAGACAGAGACAGGGAGAGAGAAAGAGAGGGAGACAGAAAGCGCCGTCTCCATAGGGTGTGGTCATACTATTATCCCTTTTCCTCTTATTTCACCACCCTGTTGGGATTTCGGGCACGCACACACACACTCAGTGTGTTGTTCAAGCTACTGCACTGGTATTTGACCACAGTCAGCCACATGGGATCTGGTTTCCTTAACCACTGGGCCACAGGGCCGGCCCCTCAACCTACATCTTAAATCTGAATGTTCAAGTCCATCAATTCTGGCAAATTTTTAGTCATAATGTATTTGACTATTATCTTCTCCTTGGTTTTCTGTACCGAGATAAAATTGGATGGTTATTTCATAATACACAAAAGTGAATATCAGATGGCTTAAATACATAAATAAGAAAAGACAAAAGGTTAACACTCTTGGGATAAAACAAATGAGTATATAGTTATGATGCTGGGACTAAGAAAGGATATCATTTGAGATAAAGTTTAAACTGTAAAGGAAAAGAATGAATATACTGTAATAAAACGTTTTAAAAAAGAATTATTTATTTCTTTAATTCCATTTGTTGTTATTATTGTTTAAAATAATTATTTTATTTAACTTTATTTATTTATTTTTAATTTGATCGGAGAGGGACATAACTAGAGCGAGAGAGGGAGAGAGAGAACGTGACAAAGCAAGCTGCCAGATCTGGAACTTGAGCCGTGGTCAGCCGTGTGGGAGTCCAGCACCCTTAACCACCATGCCACCTGCTGGCCCTTATTATTATTTTTTAATTTGACCAGACAGACAGAGAGAGAAAGAAAGGGAAAGAGAGAAAGCAAGCTGCCAGGTCTGGGACTCGAACCAGGGTCAGCCATGTGGGAATCTGGCATCTTTAACCACCATACCACCTGCTGGCTCCTACTATAATAAAATTTAAGACTTCTGTGAAAAATAAAACATAGTATGAAGTGAAAAGACAAACCATAAGCCGGGAAAACAGATTTGCAAAAAATAACTTTTAAAAGTTTAATGTGCAGAATATAAAAATAATGTTTGCAAAATCAATATGAAAAAGACAAATAGCCCAAAAGGAAAAAAAAAAAAAACCACCAAATGATTCAAATAGGCAATTAATGAAAAGGGAAATCCAAATGGCCAATAAATATAGTATTTTCTATGCTGCTCAACATCACCAGTAACCAAAGAAATGCAAAACAAGGCAGAAATGTTTATTTTACTCTTATTAGAATGGTAAAAATTAAAATTTCTGTCTTGTTCATATAAGGATATGAAGAAAAAAAAAGAAGTGTTTATATATTGCCAGTAGAAGAAAATTTTAATCAATCCCTTTGGAGTTAAACTTGAACTTACCTATTAAATTGGAAAATGCCCACACTTCAGAGCCTGGAAAACCTACTCATAGATAAACCATGGAGAAACCCTAACATCTGTGCACAATGACACGTGCATACAAATGTGGTTGTTGCAGCTCAGTCCAAAATGGCACAAGAAGTGGAAGCAACCTTACTGTCGTATTTAGGAGAATGAATATGTTAATAAATTGGGCTATAGGCATATCATTCAGAATATTCAAAAATTAAATATTGCAACTAAGATCAATAGAGTATGTACATGCATCGACATGGTTAAATTCCCAAAGCACGATGCTGGGTTTTAAAAACACAAGTTGTTGGGACCAGCAGTTAGCGTAATGGCTATGTCGCTGGACTCCCACGTAGTCGACTGTGGTTTGCGTCCTGGACCCGGTGACTTAAAACTCACGCCGGGCGCGTGTGCGTGCGTGCCCAAGATCCTGAGAGGAGAATGGAGGAGAAGGGATTGAGGCGTGGCCATCCCCCCTGGGGGGTGATTTCTCGCTTTCTATCTCTCTGTCTCTCTCTGTCTGTCTGGCGAGCGCACGCGCCCTATAGCAAAAGCCTCTCCAAAAAAAAAGAAAAACACAAGTTGTTAAGTGATACATAGAAAATAAAGCTTCCAATAGAACACTCTATGCCTTTTACAGCCACCCTATGTAGATGTTCAGTACAACTGTAAACAAACTCATGAGAAGGAAAAGCAACAAATTCAGATAGTGGTTACTGCTGAGAAGGGAGTATAACACATTGACAGTAAAATTAGTCCCAGTCCCCCCGTTCAGCGTCATGTGCTGCTCAATGTGACTTTAGTAGCACTTCTAGATGAGGACACATGCTTGGGAGGGTGAGGTCACAGGCCCAGTGTATCCAGTCACAGCAGGAACCAGCATCTGAACAGGTCTGCTCAACTCGAGGGCCCTGCTCCTGATCTCTGTGCGCTACTGCTACTCAGAATAGAGACTTTTGAGCACAGAGGAGCTGAACACAGGAAACCAGGGTTCATTATAAAGAAAGAAAACAGGATTTAAGGCTAACGTGGAAACTATCCCTCACTTCTCGAATCCGAGATGGCTTTGTGATGCGCTTTAACCAACAGACCGTGGCAGAAATAACGGCATGTCTATTCTCTTTCCCAAGCCTAGTACAACTACGGTAACGAGTCTGGGCTAACCTCCTGGAGGATGAGACCCAGTGAAAGAAAGTCCAGTTGTTCGAGCGGGGGCCCCCTAGTCCAGCCTAGAGCTATGTGATAGAGCCTGGCCAAGATCATCAGCCTTGCTGACACGACCTACAGCCGACTGAAGACTCATCGATGAGCTCAGCTGGGACCAGACCTGCTAAGGCTACCTGCACAATCACGAAGAACAGGGCTTATTTGTTCGGCACCGAGTTTGGGAGCAGTCAGTTACTCAGAATCGCTGATACAAGCAGGACAAGGGGGCCGAGGAGAAGCAAGAGGGGAATGGTTCAACTTGGATCTGTGATGTTTTATGTGTTAAAAAAAAAAAGCCCTAAAGCAGATATGCAAAACGTTAAGATTTAACAAATACAGATAGTAGGTACAGGGGTATTTGTTACATAAGTCTCCTAATTTTCTGAATATTAGAAACATTTCAAAAAGAAGAGAATATTCCGTTAGAAGAGTAAGTGTACTACACTAGCCAAGACGACTTTCCAAGAACAACGAGAAATCGTTTTGCTGTTGCCCCTCCCCTCTCACCACCACCAGGTACACAAAGTAGACGAAGTAGACTGGAGATTGCTGAGTTCTAACCTTCTCTCATCCCAGGATACCTTCTCTGCACCTGCCTGGCATTTCATCCTCTTGCCCCAGGTGGTTATCTGTATGACAGGAAACACCTGACCGGCTCACTGAACAGCTTCATGAGAGATGATCCAGAGAAGCATTACAGGGCACCTTCATCACAGCTGCAATGTGGGCAGGCGACTTGAAATGCTGTAACTACTTCACACTATTGTTATGTCTAAAATCTAGGTCCACTGGATGAAAATATGATGGTCCTTCCTGCTCCACTCCAACACGGGGTTAGTCACCCATCCTGTGACTTCCTCCTGACATTCCGACCTGCCTTATCCTCGTGTGTGAAGCTGTTTCCACTGCTGGCACAGGTGGTGTTCTGTCTGTCTTCCAGGATTTGTGATCGACCTGTTGCGAGTGACAAGGGCTATCAGGGGATACCCACTCAATGCTAGAGTAAAGCAGGGCTGAGCAGTCTGCTCTCAAGGGGTTCCCCGTATTTCTCAGCCTGAAACGTCACTAGGGAGTGTGTTCTGACCCCCACCGTGCTGTGTGTGCACTCACTGTACACCCTTAGTGCTGGCTGGCTGCAACTGTGAGTTACCGTGTGCTTTCTTACCAACTCAGTTGGGCTCTAAGCCCCTTTAGGACACAGTGTTCTAAGTGACCTCGATCCCTACTCTCTAGTGAAAGGAAAGAATGAAAGGAGGAGAAAGGTCAGACAGGAAGGAAGAAAGGAAGGAAGAGGAGACAGGAAGGAGTGGAGGGAGGAAGGATAACAGCAGCAAATATTAATAGAATGACTAAGTGCCAGGTAGTGTACACTTTCGTATTTAATCCTCCCAAGTACTCAGTGAGGTAGATACTATTATTAATTTTTCCTAGCTTACAGATGAGGAAACATGCTTAGGAGGGTGAGGTCACAGGCCCAATGTAACAAGTCACAGCAGGAACCAGAAGTTTGTTCAACTCGAGGGACCCTGCTCCTGAACTCTGATGCGCTACTGCTACTCAGAATAGAGACTTTAGAGCACAGATGAGCTGAAAACAGGAAACCAGGATTCATTATAAAGAAAGAACAAAGAATTTAAGGCTAAAAATCGGGGGATAAATAAAAAGGGAGGGAGAGACCCACTGGTCCATTCTCTTCCTGCAGGTGTCAGCCTGACCTAGGGAACAGCATGGTTCCTGTTTCATTCTGAGACATCTTCAGAAAGGACCTTTGTGTTGTTGGTAATCCATTTCAGGCCTCGTTCTTCAGGTGCCAAGGATATATCCTGGGTAGTGCTCATGCTATCTTGCCTGTGAGAGACGACACATCCCTCAGTTCTCATTACTCCCAGTGGTTACGCTCTACAAAGTGGGCATGAACATGAACTTGGTGAAGACCAAATCCTGCTGCTCAGGGAAATATCAAATTAGATACCTGCACGTACCTGGACACATCTTTATCAGCTAATTAATACATAACCTTATGTAATGTGTGCTTTGTTTAAAGGTAGCTTATTTAATAGACATTGTTGACTTATAAACATCGAACTCTTGACCAATAGCACTGTATCGCGTACTTGGGTGAAGCTTATCTAAGATGCCTATTTTTTTTCCATACCTTCTTACACTTAGGAACATTAGCTAGCACGTCAGCACCACACTTGAGAGCCATTTTAAACTGTGAACTCACTAACAAAAGCACAAAAGTGGCCAAAAATCAAAAACTAAAGCAAAACACAGTACTTGCTGGACCATGACAAAGGACGCTTGTTGACCTTATGAGAACTGAAATGAGAAGACGGGGCATCGCTTTGCTTCCTCTGAGCTGGGAATGTGCTTGTTGGGCAATTCGGATATCTTGTCTCTCTGCAAGTTTGTAGAAATGACCCTGAAGAAGTAGCCACCAGCCAGTACAGTGCACAAGTCGACTGTGGTGATCCTATAGCTTTTCTAAATGACTGCGTGCTTCCGTGAATGCCAGAGTGCCCAGCTTAGGGTGCATCAGGAGCTATTATCCTATGAAAAAACAGAAGAACAGCCAGAGAGATCTCAACTGTATAATAATCCTGCCTGTATTTGGGCTTTGTTTGCTTGCTTTTTTTTTTGGGGGGGGGGAGATTTTTTGCTATAGGGTGCATGCACTTATCAGAGTCAGAGAGAGAGAGAGCGAGCAAGAAATCACCCCCCCCCACCCCCCGAAGGGGATGGCCATGCCGCAATCCCTTCTCCTCCATTCTCCTCTAAGGATTTTGGGCATGCATGTGCATTCGCCCCAGCATGTGTTTTAAGCCACCAGGCCCAGATTGACTATGTGGGATGTAACCACTACGCCGTCTGCTAGTCCCATAGCTGTGTATATTTGAATAGGACCTCACAAGGACATCCTGGTCCTGCCTCAGTTACTCATCCATTCCTCTGTTTTAGCTGGGATTTTTGTCTCAGTCATTACAGACTTTCAGCATCACAGAAAAGATCCACCAAATCGTACATGCCCATAAGCTCTTTTATAACCTAGAGACTAACTCTTGTTCAGCACTCTGCTTTTGTGTATGGAAGAAACTCAGTATAATTTGGGATTATTAAGCCTCATTTTCACGTCAACTTGCTACTTACATCGTCCTTATTTCCGCCCTCCCTTTGAAATATACTCTCATGGAAATATGTCTGCCTAAAGCTATGGTCCCTCGTTTGAAGTTCCCAGAATGAATGGTTGTCACTGAACTAATTAAATCACATCTCACTTAGATAAGATCCCATAGGTTAAACGGATTTCAAAGTTCTTGTTTCTTTTTTTTTGCTAATTTACCTAGAATTACACAATGATAATTCTATGTAATTTAAGTGATAGTACTATGTAAGGGAATTATATAGTAATTCTGTGTGGTAATACTATCTTATTAATCTGAAGCTTATCTCCACAGATATGACTTTGATTAACAAAAAACAGATTGCCCAAGTAATTTCAATTGTTTACTAAATAAGTTTTTAAAAGATCTCAGGGAAATACAGGAAGATAATGGAAAGCTTTGTGGGTGGTTAAATGATAGAAAACCAGATTTAAATGGTTCTGAAAACATGGTTGTTTTGGCAAATAGGTGTTATATTCTTTTTATTATTTCATGTTTATGATGATGAGTTTTATATTACTGCTAGTCCCGTTTTTTAAGTACAGAGTGTTTTTTTCCAATTTTTTACTTTTTATGATAGAGAGCATACACGCATGCTCCATGGGGCCTTGTCATGATACGATTCATTTCTTCTTCCCTCCGGTTCCTCAGGATCCTGGGTGCTTGTGCACATGCCTGGTGTGTTTTTAGGTTGACCTGGGGATTCAAAGCCAGGGGTGACCTTATGGCTCCCAGTCTTGCAGGACATTTATATTGCCTTAGATAGCAGCAGCTGGGCCACTGTCAGCCCTTCGAGCAAAGCAATCCAATTTCATTTCATTGGAAAACAGTCACAGAAGAGGAACCATTTTTTTAAAGAATTATTTTATTTAACTTTATTTATTTATTTTAATTTGACTAGAGAGGGACAGAGAGAGAGAGAGAGAGAGAGAGAGAGAGAGAGAGAAAGAGAGAGAGAGAGAGAGAAAGTGAGAAAGCAAGCTGCTAGGTCTGGGAATCGAACCATGGTAGGTCATGTGGGAGTCCAGTGCCCTTAACCACCACGACACCTGCTGGTCCCAGAAAAGGAACCAATTTCACCTAGAAACTGAAACTCCACTCTAAGTTCTGTCTGTTCTGTCCCCACAGCTCTGAGCATTTCTCCCATAGGGCCTCTAGAACAGGAATATTTCTGTGAACTCATTTTTATTCATAAAACATTTTTCTTCTTGTAAGAAGCAGCAAGGATCCAACTGAAGTGACACAAATGGTGTGTGCTGTGCCCACGAGCGATGTGCCGGCTGGAATTCTTTGTCCAGCTCTCACACTGTCACACTGAGAACAGCTGCGTCCACACTCTCCCATCAACGGCAAGGTTATAACCCTGCTTGGTGGAGGGACTGAGAGCAAAAATGGGGAAAGGGAAGGGAAGCAGACCTTGGGCTCAACGTCTGCCAGATCCACGAAGCACATTTTGGAGGCCATGGGGGCCTGTTTACACAAAGAGCACATTTGCCGCTCACTGAGACACTCCTCGCTAAAGCTGGTCCTGAGTCCAGCTCCTCTGCGGTCAGCTTCGCTCAAGTACTGGCCCTGTACCACTGCCTCCTTTCTATACCTGCGCCTGGGTGCCTGTCAAGGCGCTTTCTTCACATTACTCACAAAGCATCTGAAACCACTTCCCTCTAAGAGCCTTCTAGAACAGTGGTTCCCAATCTTTTTGGCACAAGGGACCAGTTTGATGGAAGGCAATTTTCCTAAGGACTGGGTGGGACGGTTTTGGGTGACTTGTGTGCATTATATTTACTGTGCAGTTTACTTCGTTATTACACTGTAATATATAATGAAGTGATTGTACAATACCCTAATGCAGCATTTCAGCTGCTCCCCAGCACTAGCATCACTGGCTCAGCTCCACCTCAAATCTTCGGGTATTAGAGTCTCGCAGGAGCGTGCAACCTAGATCCCTCGCACACGCAGTGTACAACAGGGTCATGCTCCTAACACTCTACAGCTGTCGCTGACCTGACAGGAGGTGGGGCTCAGGCAGTAATGCCAGTAATGGGGGCACCTTGTAAATATAGATGGAGCTTTGCTCCCTTACCTGCTGTGAGGGCCAGATCATAACCTCACCCTTCCTGGTCCAAATACAGAGGTCCAGACTTCTTCCATTCCTGCATCACGAAGGCCCCCACCATTCAGATGCACATAACTAGTCCCTGGGTGTGTGATGCCTTTCCATCAGGGGTAAGGGACACGATCATCTTTCCAATCTTACTGCTTCTGTATATTAGACGTTTGCATGCTTTTATCTTGATTTCACAGGCCAAAAAGTATCTTTAAATTGCCCTTGGGTAGAAGCCACCAGTCTGAGTTACTTAATAAAAGGGCTGCGAGGTGACAAGGAGGGGGTGCAGCAGCACTCACCAAACACCTGTGAACAAACCTGTGCCCCTACCCCTGGAAACCTGGCCTTCGGCTGCTAGCTGAACCTTGGCTTAGTTATAGAATCCTGTGCAAAACCCTCAATGGCTCTTTCTGAATCCCTTCTATTGGCCCAACTAAGCTGCTTCCAGCTCTACCTATCAGCTTGTGGACTGGACAGTGCCTGGCACTGAGTGACCACGCCCATCTCTACATCTCTACCTCTGTGTGTCCTGCTTTGCATTGGAAGCAGTCTCAATGACAACTGGCACCCAGAGGACGATTTTTCTAAGGTATACGTTTTTAATTAGTTAATTCTATTTGCCAGAGACTATTTGAGCTTGCCAGAAAGAGAGAGAGAAGGGGACAGCACACGCTGATGGGGTATGGTCACATCACAATCCCTTCTCCATTTTTCCACTTTGTAAAGATTTGGGCATGCACACACATGCACCAGATGGTTTTCAAGCTGCCCACTCCAGGATTTGAACTGCAATGGTCAGCTATGTGGGATCTGGCTTCCTTAACCACCTGGCCGCAAGGCTGGCCCTGGTGTATAGGTATATAGGCTTTAAGAATACCTTTTTGGTACACAGACCAGGCTTCTCCACAGGACATTAGCAAGTTTTAATATCTAACGAACGTACCGCTAGGGTGAGTCCTCTTCTTGGAGCTCTCCTTCATGTTGCTACTTGGGCGTTCTTCTTCCTTGACAGGAGAACTACGATGCGGTCTGCTGTGGGAAAGATTCTGCATGCCAAAAGAGTTTCTGTCATGTTATTTCATTCAGCTATACTAATAATGTTTCATTCTATTGGCCAGTTATGACTTCCACATAACTTGGATTTGATGAAACTACTGCTTTTGTAAATGTCAATACGGTTTTGTAAATACATACTTGTGTTGGGCCAGCTGGTGAGGTGGCAGTTGGGTTCCATATGGCTGAATCCCACATGGCCAACTATGTGGTTCCTGGACTTGGCAGCTTGCAAAAACACACTGGAAAAGTGTGTATACATGTCCAAAATCCCAAGAGGAGAGTGGAGGAAAAGGGACTACAGCATGGCCATCACCCATGGGGGGTGTTTTCTCTCTCTCTCTCTGGCAAGCACATATTCCCTATAACTAACATAAAACACATACATACCTTTGCTGAATGTGGTCACTGCTCATAGAAAACATGTTATAGATGGGAGAGAGAAATGCTAATACAGCATCTGAGAAAGTCATACCACAATAAAGACAATGGAAAAGGAGGGGCCCTCAGCAGAGACAGGAATAGAGAGCTAGTTATCAGCAATGAATGTGAGGGGTAGAGGAATGGTTAAGAAAGCTGGGGATGTAGGGGGGATGGCAAAGAAATCAAAATGAGCCTTTTTGTCTGTTACAATGGTGCTAAGCACTACAATGTATGGCCAGGTGCTAGTTTGGACTAACTTTACATCATGCTTACAAAAAAGAACACTATTTTCCTAGCCCATGAAATGTTATTAATAGACAAGGGTAAGGTCACAGAGGGAAGATGAGACAGAGGTAAAGAATCCAAAGACTTCTGACTCCAGCTTCTACCTTAGAAAGAGTAGATTAAATGCATAGTCTTGAAATGAGAATTTAAAAAATAAGACGATTTTCTCATATATTTGTGTTTCTACAAAAATATGTTCATGAGAAATTTATACTTGCAATGCATAATTCAGCGATTTTGAGTTTGGAGTTAGCAAATCAATGACACAGAAGATTTTATTTGTATGTTTAATTAAGGCTTATACCTAATATGATTAAAGCCTTTTAGAAAACTCAAATTCTCCATGAAAACGTAATAACCAATCTCTTACAGCAAGTGTCCATGTATGAGAAGCAGGAAGTTTTCACCTGATATTCACAGACAGGATGTCACAGTAGAAAAAAGGAGATATTCTTTCATAAATGTTTAAGTTCGGGCTGATCAGTAGGCAGTGTAGTATATGAATGCCTGGAATGTCTGACAGACGTGCATCACAGTTTGATTTGTGGCTGAGGCTGCGGGTTCTCTTTCTGGGCATCTTTTGCTTGACGGAATCCCAGCATAGCTTGAGTGCCTGGTGAGCTTAACAGTCCTCTCCGGCCGGCATGTCAGTCTGTGAGGTTTAGTGCTTGGATGTCAGAGTAAGTGTTGACGACACTCGGAAGATCTGGGGGAGCATGTTACTAAGCTGGTAAAACATTTCTTCAGAGATACTCTGAAAGAGGTAAAAAAGAAAAAAACCCACACTTACTACATCATCATTGATTTAAAAAATTATAAATATCTGAAAATACAGACCCAGCTCTAGATATGGAAAGTGATATGTGAAGATTTTCCTTCCTGACTAATATAACTACACGGCTATGGGCAAGGACTGTTTTTCTGGCTCCATTCTCTGAGAACTTATGTTTGTTTTCGTCCAATATGTCTGACTACTGGAAAAGCTCCTAGATAACACTAGTGAGATCACCGATAAAATACTGATTTTACCAAGTTCTATACAGAACACAGAATCATTCTCTGCTGGGACCAGCAGTTAGCGTAGTGGCTATGTCACTGGACTCCCACGTAGTCGCCCGTGATTTGTGTCCTGGACCTGGTGGCTTCAAACTCATGCTGGGCACATGTGCGTGCATGCCCAAGATCCCGAGAGGAGAATGGAGGAGAAGGGATTGTGGTATGGCCATCCCCCCCGGGGGGGGGGGGTGATTTCTCGCTTTCTATCTCTCTGTCTCTCTTTGTCTGGCGAGCGCACGCACCCTATAGAATCATTCTCTGCTAGTGCCCTTATTTATGAACTCATCATAATCTATGTAACATAAACATTGAAAAAGAAAACACAGGAAATACAAGTCAAATGTGGTTTGGGTGTTAAATGAAAAATCTCTTGAGTAGTTGACGCCTGACATTTTGACAATAAACTACGTGCTTTTATGGTAGCCAAACACCTCTCCCCTTAAAAAAAAAAATAGGCTGTTGTTAGTATTTTCTGTTATATTCAGGAGTTTTGGGCAGTGTGCCTAGCTGTATCTGTGAAAAACATCTTTAAAGAGATTAAATTGGGGTGAAATATATTTAGATAACATACCTGTGGTACCAGAAACTGCACTGTCCTAGAAATCCCTCCATCCCATGAAGCCATTTCCATCATAAAACCTAAAACAGAACAATAAGCTTTGCTGTAATATAAGGGCTGGCCTTCAAACCTCTAGTCACTGAGATATAATGAATTTTCATCGTTAGCCTTTGTCACTTTTTATGCAGCCATTGCGTGTAAGGAAGGAATCCCTCATCCCTTCTTTATGGAAAAACAAAAAGAAAGGCTAAGCCCAAAGGACAGATGAAGTTCTGCAATTCCTAAGTCCACCAGAGAGACTTAATCCAGTGTTATCAATATACTCTTATTTATAATTTCTTGATTCCTACTTAGTCTCCATACAACAAAGCTAAAACAATTGATTAAAACAAGTTATTAAAAGTTAATTAGGTATGTGGCTCTGTTTTTAATAAGAAAATAATAGGCAATACAGAGCAACTTGGAATTAGAGCAAAATATAAATAGCATCCAAATATTCTTATATTACAGGAGAGCTGGAGATTTAGTGTGAGACTGGGAAGAGTAAGTAAAAAAGACGAGATATTTGCTTATGAATCTACTTAGCTGAGACACAGATAACACTGATAAGCTCACATTTTTTCTTTCTTGTTGCTTTTAGTTCAATATTTGGGAGGAAATAAATACAGGTGGCAGTTGTTAAATACAAGGTTATGCTCACCTTTGACACACTTAAACACAAGTTCTGCTCTCCTTAAGCACCAGGGTATAGTCATTTCCTAAAAACAGAAACAAAACAAATCATATGTTTCTAACAGAACTTTGTAAAAAACGAACACCGTCTGACCTTTATTTATCTGTAATGTTGACTATCCATGTTGTGAACAGATTCAGGGAAATATTCGCTAATCCTAATTGAATTTTCCCTGCTTTTTAGGCATCCTTCTTCCAGTTGGTAAACTATACTTACAGAATGCAAACTAATTATTTTTTCTATGCAAAAATGTGTCATGTTTTCCAATGACCCAATAATTCTAAAGACAACTCGAAGTGAAGAAGCTGTGGGAGAGTGATGCTGGTTCTTGTCTGCAACTGATGAAGAAGTAAGAGACATGGACACAGAAAGGAGATAGCAAAGTGGAGCTCATTGAAGGATAGAACAGTTTCAGGTAGGGAGAGGTCCTGGAAAATGGGTTGCTTAAGAGAAACTGAGGTGAGGGTTTTTTATCTTGGTCAGGAGGGGCTTTGTGTGGGTTTGTTCTCAGGAGAGGCTTGTTGTGTATGTGTTCCCCTCATGTTGGGGTCACATGTCAGAAGGGTCTGGTTATTCTTCTCCTAATTTTGGAGTGGGTATGAAGGTCATGAGACTCTTTGTCTATAATGTCTGAGCCATAAGAAACCATCATCTTCTTCCTGGAATGTGGTGGGACCTGGAAAGAGCCTTAATTGCTATATTTGCCTTAGGTCAGTCATTGAGTCACTGCTGCAAGCTGGTTCTTGTGGGTAAGCACTTCAGTGAGAGCTAAGCTGCTGCATCACCATCTTAAAACTTAGCCATTTTGTGATTCCATTTTGGGCCTAAACCCTAACTATATTTTTAGGGTCCCAGTCTCTTACCTCAGTAGGAATTCTACTGCATTCCATAACATTTTCACAAGCAATAAAATATTTTTTTTTATTCTATATCATATGTTACTATTTATATATAATGGAAATAAACAAATAACCCATCTCAACCACTTACCAAAGCAAATGCATTCATTTTCCTATATTCCTTTCTAATTTTTGGTCAAAGGTACATAGGAGTTCCAGTGTCAGACTACAACAAACACATTTATAATTTTCCATGGTCTGATTACTGGGCATGCTATTTTAAATTCTATTTCTTTTTACTATTACAGAAATTATTTTCCCATGTTGTGAGTTTTCAAAATTATAACATGAAGCATGTTTTTTACTCCATTATGGTGAGTCTCAAACATTTTGGGTCTCAGGATCTTTTACACTCTTAAATAAATGACTGATGACTCTAATGAGCTTTTGTTTATGTGGGTTATATCTCTTAGTATTTATTACATTGAAAATTAAAACAGAAAAATATAATAATTTCATTTAAAAGCAACAATGGTGGGCCAGCCAGTGTCGCGGTGGTTGAGACGGCTGGATCCCACATGGCCAACTGAGCGGTCTGAGTCCTAGACCCAGCAGCTTGAACAGACAGGCCAGGACCCTATGCCTGTGTGCCTGGAATCCCAAGAGGAGAAGAGAGGTGTGGTGTGGCCACTCCCACCCCCCAGCAGGAGGTGCTTTCTCATTTTCTCTTTCTCCCTCCAGTGAGTGCACACACCCTATACCAATTAAAGAAAAGAAAAGGAAAAAACAGTGGTAAACCCACTGCATGTTAACATAAATAACAGGCTTTTATGGAAAATAACTTTATTTTCCAGAAAATTCTTTTCAGTGAGAAGGGTATTAAATGTTTTACATTTCTGCAAATCTTATTAATGTTCGGCTGTAGAGAAGACATTTAGATTCTCCTCTCTTCCTCTGTATTCAGCATGCAGCTTCTGGAAAACTCATGACACTTGCTTAAGAATAAGAATGGCGAACCAGCAGGTGGTGCAGTGGTTAAGGCACTGGATTCTAAACACGATTAACCATGTTTTGAGTCTTAAACCTGGTGGCTTAAAACTCATGCCAAGTGCATGTGAGTGTGTGTGTGCCCAAAATCCCCAAAGGAGAATGGAGGGGAAGGGACGGTGGCGTGGCCATTCCTCCCAGTGGTGATTCTCCCTTTTTTTCTCTGTTTCTCTCTGTTTCTCTGGTGAGTGCACGCAGCCTATAGCAAAAATCTCTAGATTTTTTAGAGCAAGTATCTATGAGACAAATTAAAAACTTCACACTGTTCAGAATGCCAAGAATCAAGGTTTCATCTGTGTTATTTAGACAACATACCAGAATACCAATTGATGACAGGAGCCCAGCATATCTTTGTGATGAAAGATGTAGTCTAAAAATCATTTTAATTATCAGGTGATTTAAACCCTCATATTCAGTTTCATTTAATTTAAAGTTGCTTAGCAACATAGGAATCTGAGAGGAAATGTTAGACATTCACACACATCTGAGTTGTTTTTAAATCTTTCATATGCCTACATAGAGATTCTCTCCCTAGCTTAAGGTAGGTGCTTGCCAGTTTTTTTTTATCCTGCCATTTTATCTCTGATTCAAACTAGCACCTAAAAAGAAAGGCTTCAGGTATTTTTCTCTTTTTCTTTTTTTAGGTTTATGTCATAGGGCATGTGCACTTGCTAGAGAGACTGAGAGAGAAGAAAAGTGAAAAATTACCCTCTGGGGGGATGGCCCTGCCACAATCTCTTCTTCTCCACTCTCCTCCTGAATTTTGGGCACACATGCACACGCACATGCACCTGGCATGATTTCCAAGGTGCCACGTATGGGATTCAAACTGCGGTCGGCCATGTGGGAGTCCAGAGCCTTAATCACCACACCACTGCTGGCTTGGGTACTTTGAAAAGGTCAACAGCATGTGTTAGAAGTCATAAGCGACTTTTTTGAGACTAACAGAATATGATGATTATATCTCATATGTGAGAAAAAAACATGAATCTTGGAATCAGGGGTGGCATGTTATGTGTGGATCATGGTTTGTCCCCCAAAATTCCATATTTTGAAATTTGGTCTTAGTAGGTGGTGACTGCATGTACCCTGCACATTCATCTGTTGGGATTTGATTGTATTATTGTATAGTGTGAACATATTAAGTGAAAACTCAATTCCTTCATATAGTCCCAGGGTGAAATCTTTGGGGATAACGTTACTGTAGATGGGGGAAAGGGCTATGACTGAGCAGACCAAAAGCAGGGAGAAATCCACATGGATAAAGACCATGTTCTTCAACTGTTTTGTGCTGCCCTTGGACTTTGTAGTCATCAGAACGGTGAGTTACTAAATTCTACTTAATTGAAATAGGTAATTCTATTAAATTACCTCAGTCATCCTGTTAGCAATGCAATCATGGACTAACATAGAAAATAAGAAGACAGGAGTTATTTTGGACGTGGGATGTAGCCAGCAGTTTCATAAGGAGTTGAGTTCTGGCAATAAAATTTCATATATATAGTAGCTAGGATATAAAACCTAGTGGGTCTGGTAAATTATCATAAGTTCTAAGTAATGGCAAAGTGACTAAATCCTAGTGGCATGGTTGTAAGAACTCACTGTAGGAAAAATTCACTAAAGATGCTGGACGGGTCATGAAACACTACACTGGAACTGAGGCAGAGACCGGGACCCTACTGCTAGACAAGTGAGCACTACACACAGAGTAGATTCTAAACTTGTGAAACTGAAATGAAAATCTCAATTTTGATTATAATTAAGATAATATCATCTATATAAAGTTAATGATTGTATATTGACTATTCAACTTGAATCTTCTGATTATGGTAAAATTGAACTGTGGCGTTAATCAGTGCCTACTTTGTTGTTGTTGTTTTTAATTTTACTTATTACTATTTCTTATTTTTTGGTATATGGCACATGTGCGCACCAGAGAGAGACAGAGAAAATGAGAAAGCAAGCCACCAGGTCTGGGACTCAAACTTTAGTTGGCCATGTGGGAGTTAAGCACCTTAACCACCATGCCACTTGCTGGTCCCACTCAGTACATACTTTGAAATCATCGCTTTTTGTTTTGAAAGTTAGATATAAGAATTATTTTCAAGTTTAGGAACCAATGGGAAAGATGGCAAGATTATTCTTTACTTCTCAAGTATGTGCCTCTGAGGTACTTGAAACAATCAGATTAATCAGTTTCACAGCCATTATTAGTAGGGGAGAAATAGTTTGGCTATGTTTCTTATTTTCCACATTCAAAAACAACAGTATAGGTATGGCTATTTTAGCAAGCTAAACATGTACATGCCCTGAGGCCTAACAATTCCATCCCTAAGTATATTCCCAACAGAAACATGAAAAGATATGCACTGAATGTTCATAGCAATGTTCGTCATGATAACCAAGATCTGGAAGTAGAATGGCTAAATGACCGTGGTCCAGTCACACAATGGAATAGACCACAACGAGAATGAACGATCCAGGACCACACATGATAGGAGAGATAGATTTCACAAAGATACTATTGAATGACAGAAGCCAAATACAAGGAAAACTACAAAATCAAGCCTAACTAATCCATGCATTTTGAGGTGAAAAGTGGTTACTTTGTGGACAAGGAATGTGGTTTAAGTGACTGGGAGGGAGAATGAGAGAGGCTTATGGGGAGCTGGTTATGTTCTGTTTCATGGGGCCGGCAGGTGGCATGGTGGTTAAGGGCACTGGACTTCTACATGGCCGACCACTGTTCGAGTCCTGGACCTGGAGGCTTGCTTTCTCTCTCTCTCCCTCTCTCTCTCACAACCTCTCTTTCTCTCTCTCCTTCTTTGGTCAAATTGAAATAAATGAATAAATAAAGTTAAATAAAATAATTCTTTAAAAAATGTTCTGTTTTGGGAACCAGCAGTTAGCATAATGGCTATGTCACTGGACTCCCACGTAGTCGACCGCGGTTTGCGTCCTGGACCCGGTGGCTTGAAACTCATGCCGGGCGCGTGTGCGTGCGTGCCCAAGATCCCGAGAGGAGAATGGAGGAGAAGGGATTGCGGCGTGACCATCCCCCCTGGGGGGTGATTTCTTGCTTTCTGTCTCTATGTCTCTCTCTGTCTGTCTGGCGAGCGCACGCGCCCTGTAGCGAAAAAACCTCTCAAAAAAAAAAAAGTTCTGTTTTATAATCTAGATATTGGTTACATGGGTATTTGTGATAATGTGAACATATGTGGTAAATACATATTAATATGTTTATACACACACACACACACACACACATATACATAAAACATGCCCAAAAAGTTAAAGCAAACATCTTTGTTGACAAAAATAATTACAAAACTAAACACTCCCGAGTCCCAGACTATTCAACAAGTGAACAGTAAAAATAAAAAGTCAGGAATTCAGGATTATTGACTTACTTGTAAGGTTCTTTCATATCAATTATGTTAGAATGGCTTCACTATGACAGTATCTTAGATCACAAAGATCTGCAGTATTTTTTCTTGGTGATAGTTTTTCTTTAAAGTTTCTTTCGTATGTGTGCAGGGAGGGAGGGAGGGCTAGAGACCCCTGGTGGGGTTTTGCCATGTAGCCATCCTCTCTGCAGCCTTCCAACCACCCAGGACCATAGGTGTGCATGTGGATGGACCAGCGTGCTCAGGCCGACCTGGGACCCAGACCCCAGGCCTTTCCATATGGCTCTCCTATCACACAGCAGGACCCCACCACCTGTACCCCTGCGGCTGGGACTGTAGTTAAATAGTATAGCTTTATTTTTTTTTAAACTATAGAGAGCACGCACATGCTTGAAAGAAAGAGAGCCAGAGAGATCCTCGACAGGGCCTCAGCACACTGCAATCCCCTTTCCTGGTCCTCCAGCTCCTTCAGTCCTGGGTGCTGGTGTGTGCGTCTGGCATGTTTTCAAGCCAACCCAGGGATCAGATACTGTGGTTGGCCATATGGCTTCCAGCCTTGTAGGATGCTACTGCTGTGCCTCTGTGGCTGGGCTATTTATTATTATTTTTTAATTTGACCAGAGAGAGAGAGAGAGACTCAGGAAAGCGAAAAAGCAAGCCTCCAGGTCCGGGACTAGAACTGCAGTCAGCCATGTGGGAGTCCAGCACCCCAACCACCAGGCCACCTGCCGGCCCCCATAGCTCTTTTATGTGTCACTGTGCATGGACTACTTCCGACATCATTATTACCTACACATACCACAGTGTGGTAACCGTGTGTCTAAAATTCCGTTTGTCAGAGGAAAACAAGGCCTGAAAACGCTCTGGGATGTTTGCAGCAAAGCTAAAATAAATATTACCTCTATGTCCTGTGCAGTGTGGTCCGAATTTGCAGAATAAACTTCTTGACCTGAATGGATGTTTAAATACAACAAATGAGAGGATCATGGCTCAATATACTCTTGTGAATTAAATGGGACATTTGCAAACAAACTTAATGTTCTGCAGCTGGCTGTCCCAATTTAAAACATGCAGCTTTTGTAACATTGTGGGAAAGGGAATGCTAGTAGTATCAGATGTCTGGAAGTAAAGCCGAACTTGGTGACTTTTAGAGACACTGTTTTTGAGGTTGTTTCCCACCTACATACAACCATTTTTATAAACTGGTTAACCAGGAGTCCAGCTGCAGGAATGTTTGGATGTTTCCTTGTGGCAGGAATTCATCATAAACTTTTTTGTTACTCTCCAAAGACCCTTTTATAGATGGACTAGTTAGTGATGATTAACTTAACAGTAGCTAAAAATTCCTGGTGGAACTAAAACTTTATAAAGCAACTTTAGGAAACGAAACAAACATGTTTGTCTATCTCTCCTGATCCCATATTAGGTAGGACTGAGGCTACGGAAGGGAATGGAAAGAGACATCAGAAAGTCTCTGAAATCCGGAAAAGAAGAGAGAGGGAGGGGAAAGGACAGTGTTGTGACCATTCCCTACAGAGGGGGCTTACATACTTTCTCTTTTTCAGTGTCTGTCTGGTGAGTGTATGGGCCCTCTAGAAACGTTTTTTTTATTTTTTAAAAGAAGAATATCTATCTCTATCTATCTATCTACCTACCTACCTACCTACCTATCTATGTATATTGGGTTGTTAGAAAAGTCATGACATACCTTTTCTATTCAAAAATGCATCATGACTTTTCCAACATATATATATATACACACATATATAGATGTTATATGTATATATAATGTGTGTGTGTATTAAAGTCTCATGTAGCCTTTATAGATAGTTTCAGAGTTCTCTCTTTTTTTTTTTTTTTTTGGAGAGGTTTTTGCTATAGGGCGTGTGCGCTTGCCAGACAGACAGAGAAAGACAGAGAGACAGAAAGTGAGAAATCACCCCCCAGGGGGGACCATGCCGCAATCCCTTCTCCTCCATTCTCCTTTTGGGATCTTGGGCACGTACGCACATGCACCCAGCGTGAGTTTTAAGCCATTGGCTCCGGGACATGAACTGCAGTCGACTACATGGGAGTCCAGTGACATGGCCATTACGCTAACTGCTGGTACCTCAGAGTTCTCTTTATCATCTGGTGAAAATACAGCAGACGGCCAGATGGTGGTGTGGTGGCTAAGGCAACTGAATCCCACACAGCCGACTGCTCAAGTTCTGGACCCGGTGGCTTGAAAGACACAACTGGGAATGGAGGAGAAAGGACTGTGGCATGGCCATCTCCCTGAAGGGTGATGGTTTAATTTCTCTCTCCCTGTTTCTCTGCAGCGAGAGCATGTGCCCTACAGCAAAAGAAAAAGAAAAAGACACTGGGGTGTGTGCATGTATGCCCAAAATCCTGAGAGGAGACTGGAGGAGACGGGGCTGCATTGTGGCCATCCCTCCTGAGGGATGATTTCTCACTCCTCTCCTCTGGTAAGCACACGTGTCCTATAGAAGAAATAAACTAAACTTGGCTAACAGATACAAGAATGCACGTAAACAAGTGGAATAGGTTGTAGAATACCATAACACAGTAATGAATGTTAGTGACAATTTAACATATATCTCCAAATAACCAGTAGGGTGATTTTCAAACATGTATAATACAAAGTACTTATAAATGTTGGAGAAGACAGATATATTTTTTTTTTGATTTGATTATTATGCATTGTATACATGCTTTGAAACCACAGTCTCCCACAAAGATGTATAATTATCATGTGTAAATTAGAAATTACAATAAGAATCATGATTAAGAATGCTTTCTGAAAACCAGCAGGCATCCAGTTGCTGACAAGGGTCCCACATCACCAGCCTGGCCACTGGCTCTCCAGAAGGACCTCTCTCCACCTATCGGGTGTGAGGATCCCTTGCTCCTCAAGCTATGGGAGGTCGAATGTTGTTCTTTGTCTTATTTCTACAATTTAGGCCTTCTAGTCAGTTTCCATGTGAGTGAGAGAAGAACACAGGAGGGAAAGCAGTCATGGAGAGGGACTGCCTAAATCAATAATGTCAAATGAATTACAGCACACAGCAAAATGGATCAATGGTTATGCCGCATCTTAACTGATGATGCCCATATCTGTAGGCCCAAAGAGCAACCTCGACAAAATGATGAGAGGAGGCTGGCTTCCTCCTGTTATCTAACAACCCTTGCCATGACCCAGCCATGCACACTCACACATGCAAACGAATTTTAATGTTAGCCCAAGCTAAATATAAATGTGGAAGTAAATCTAATGCTACTTAAGACAAAAATAGATGAGGAGGAGGAGAAGGGCAGAGAAGAGGGGGAGAAGAAGTAAGCTCACATGCTCATCCACAGCTAAAGATCATTCTGATCTTCCAGTTTAGCCACTATAGGACAATGCTATAATTCTCTGAGCATAACAGGTTAAAGATTAACCACTTGTTTGCCTTATATATCACTGAATTGATAACCACAGAGGAGATGTAAAGATCCATTAGTTGAAAAATAAAATAGTTTAAAAATGTAAGGCAAATGAAAAAAAAAGTAAGGCAAATTATTATACAACATTGATATACAAACGCACTGACACACACGTAAAGTGAGAGGGCTGCTCATCTGCTCACCTCTGACATATCGTGCACCAGCAGGAGAGGAATGCTTATTGTTGTGATGTCATGGGTACAGCAGACCTTGAGTATATTTCGGAGTCCCATGATGGCAGGATCACGAGCTGTGATGTTTCCCGACTTCACATTATCATCCACACAAAGATGGAAAGCAACATGGATTTCTGAGAGGTTAGAATGCCGTGTGATATAGAATTCTCCTGAAAACAACAAATACGATCATGATTTTCTAGTGCATAAATCACATCCATGAATTGGCTTTATAAATAACTACTGGTTATGGGGGCCAGATCCTACATGGCAGACTGTGGTTCAAATCCTGGCCCAGCGGTGATACTGCCGAGTATGTGCGTGTATGTGCACCAAAACCCATCAGGATGGAGAAATGAAGGAGAAGGGGCTGTGGCATGACCATGCTCCCGTAGATGGTGCTTTCTCCTTCTCTCCCTCATCCCTCTGTCTCAGACTCTGTCTTTCTTTCTGGCGAGCAATTAAAAAAAAAGATAACTGCAATGGGTGGTTAGTGTGTTAAACCAGGAGGGTGGTGTCAGGACCTGTGAGAGGCTCGGGAACAACTACAGTCACTACTTCTTAATTCTTTTTTCTTTTTCTTTTTTTTTTTTTTTAAGAGAGATTTTTGCTATAGGGTGTGTGCACTTGCTGGGAAGACGGAGAGAGACAGAGAGATAGAAAGTGAGGAATCACCCCCAGAGGAATCTCTGCACAGCAACCCCTCCTCCTCCATTCTCCTCTTGGGATCTTGCGCTGCATGCACATGAGTCTGCCGTGAGTTTAAGCCACCAGGTCTAGGACTTGAACTGCGGTTGACTATATGGGAGTCCAGCAACGTAACCACTACGCCATCTGCTGGCCCCATATGTCTTAATTCTTGGGAACAGGTAATGAAAAGAAAAAACAGCCCATTTTATAGTAGGTTCATAAATTGGCATGAAGTGATCACCAAGTAGTAAATAAACCCAAATAGGTACTCATCCCCTTTATTTTAATGTCTACTTTCAAACTTCAATATAAAAACATATTACCTGTTTTCACCAAGCTCTAAATCTGTTCTCCTTCGTCTTAGTTTATAGGAGCAATCTCTGTTTAGTCCGTTGCTCAGGATAGAACATAGAAATTGTCCTTAATTTCTACTTTCTCTCAGCCATAACCCAATCCACCACACCAATTTTCAGTTCTATCTGAAACCAATATCCGAAATCTGAGTGTCCTACTTTTGCTGCTACCACCCTAGTTCACGCTGCTGTCACCTCGTCTAGCTTTGTGCAATACTGTCTTAACTGATCTCTTCACTTTCATTACTGCCTAGCACAAACCATCTCTTCATTACAGTCAAAACATTTAAATATAAATCAAATCACATCACTTCCCTCTTTAAACCATCCACCAGGTTCCTACTACGTTTAGAAAACGATTTAAACTCTTCCTTGCGGTCTACGGGATCTGCAGGATCGGACCACCTAGCTCTCCAGCATCCTCTCTCCCATCCTCTTTCCTGACATCTAGTCACTACTCTTCTGGCTAGTTCTTCGTGCAAAGCTTGTTCTCTCTTCGGGGCTCCTTTAGCGAGATGGAAATTCAGATGCTATTAGGATATTTAACTCCATTTCCAACTCAGACTTATGACATGACTTATCCTCAGCTTGATGGCAACAATGAGACACTAACCTACAATTTTTTTTCCAAAAAAGAGTAAGTAGGAAAATAAATATAGCAATAGAATTAAATTTTAAGTTAAAAAAAACACACTTTGGTACTTCCAGAATAGTAATAAGGTAGGCACATTTTAAGAAAATCATAAAATATGGATGATTTAAATTATGTATCTATGAAGAGAAATACAGTAAGTCCTTATTGAAGGTATTTTTAGTTGGAGAGGATGTTTTTCTGTTCCACAGAGTGAAGGAAGCAGCCTGTGGTGATTCCAATGTTACCTACTGAGATAGGGTATCTGAAGGTGGGAGGAAACACAGAGGAAACTGATGACCAACTGGGCCTGGCAGGGTAAGTACGAGAAATATGTATGGTATTTGTTTCGATTAAAGTAATGGGACCTATGTGTTGAAGATCTGGGGAAGGAAGTATGAGGAAACGACTTTAAAGGAGAACAGAAATCCATCAAAAGATGGCTGTATTTGAAACTGTACAACTGGCCATTTAGCTCAGAAGACTTCACACACACAAAGTATGCAAACAGGCCACTCTGTTATGCTTAGGATTGTCACAATGAATTCAGTCAGAAAGAGGATCGAGATATTGACTTTCCAGTTGTTAAACAACAGAACCAACAGCAGAACCAAGAACAGTAAGTAAAAGAAATGGAAAGCAGGAAAGTATAAGGGGAAATTAAAATAAGATTCTACACCAGATGACCCATGTTCTTTTCACAAGTTCAGCTGCTTTCATCTCCCTGTGCTATTGTTTAAATTCCAAGTAAAAATTACTTCTTGGTTCATTTCTTAACAAATTAAGAAACAAGAGGAGGGGGAGAATCAAGGGGAAAAAAGATTCAACGGACAAAAATAGAAAATGATCTGTTGGTGACAGTGTATGGTAATTTCTTTGACTGGATTCGCATGGTATGCATGCTGGGAAAATTCATTTTCAATGTTGTAAAGATATACATGATCAAATGTAAAAACTAAGAAAAAATAAAATATTAAACAAATTTGAAAACAACCCAGAAGAGGAAATTCGAAGTAGCAAGTAAGGATAAAACTTAAGCAACTTCTTGAACTTCTTTTGGTATGGATGTAGAAAACAGTCAGTACTTGTATAAAAACAGACTTTTATTGGAGAACAACTGTAAAAGTGCATTATAGAAAGACAAAATATTGTTTCAAAGTGATATACTGACAAACATTTTATAACGTACACCATAAGAATTTGTTTCAAATCTATGATTTTAATGTGTGTGATGATAAGAAAGTCGTAATTAAAAATAATACTACTTACCAGGTAAAATATTTAAATAGTTTCTCTCAGCATTCTTAGTCTTATCATCATTTCCTCCATTTTGGTTTCCAGAATCTATTCATAAAGATTGGTAAACATGAGAAAACATAACAACATAGGAAAACATATCAATACTACTATTCCCCAAATAATCACAACAGTACAATTTTACTAAGGGACTATATGTGCCAGGCCTTCTGCCACTACCTTTGTATGTGTGATATCATTTAGTTATTACAAAACCCCTCCAACCACAACCCTATGAGGGGAGCATTATTACTATCTTTCATACATGACGAAGCACAAACTTAGGTAGATTCAATAACCAAGTGCACCAATAACTGGTGGAGCCTGGTCTTGAACCCACATGCTGAGATTCTAAATCGAGATTCTAAATCCTATGGCTTTAGTCACGTTAGACTTGCCAATGCCCTATTTTTCACCTGGGAGGTTCAGGGCACTAAGTTAAGTACATGAAAAATAACTTCATTAGATAGCTGTGGTGTGGCCATCTTTATTTTTAGAATCTGAGTCACTGTTGTTGCTATAACTTGTTTAGGACTGCAAATAAATGGCTAGCATGATCAGGAATTGCATTATTTTTGGTCCATTTCTAATATATATTTCTTATCTGACACTATATACTATTAATTTCAAATAGATAAGAGAGACTCTATTTCAAATGAAACTTTTTTTTCAGATAGTCAATAGTTTTTCTTCTTTTTTCCTTCTGAAGGCACGGTATTTCTTAGAAGAATAAATGTTGGTAAAATAAGAAGCATTCCAACTGAGCATACATTATTAAGGTTGAATAAAAATTATTTAACATACATTACATATATTTTTAACAAAAAATATATCTGAATTTTATAAGAATTCTATCAGAACTCACAAATGTAAAGTGAATATAAGCCTTCAAAGTAGCTATGTTTAAAAGACTGTATCTTTATTCCAGTTAAGTTAAAAATGACTGGGGAATCTGTTTTGGAATGGTATTCAGTGTCAGAAAGTCACAGGAAAACAATCAGATCTTTCAATTAGTAAAGTGCAAATGCCAAAATGTTATGGTTTCAAAAATGATTTGAAAAAAAAACAACTTAATATTTTAATCTAGTGACTATTCTGATGGATTGATTTTTAACACTAAGCTTTGTAAACATTTAGATTTTTAAAATCAAGAGGGGAAGAGTGAGAGGCACAAGGAGACAGATGGCCGTGCTGCGAGAATTTACATTTAATGTAATACCCTGGTTTTAATGCAGAACCATGTAATTGATTGGCTTTAAATAAACGTCTGACCATAGCAGGTGTCAAGGAAAAAGAAAAAGGACTATGATTTTCTTCACGTGGGATACGAGCAACAGAACTCACATTATGTAAATAAGAGAGCTGTTCACAGACCATTCCCTTTCTGCGTTTTAATGACAATACCTTATTTAAAGTTCTAAGAAGATGGGGGCCCGCAGGTGGCATGGTAGTTAAGGTGCTGGACTCCCATGTGGCTGACCATGGTTCAAGTCCTGGACCTGGAAACTTGCTTTCTCACTCTCTGTCTCTGTCAGCCTCTGGTGAAACTAAAAATTAATAATAATAATAAAAATAAATAAAATATTTAAAAATTCTAATAAAATGTCTATTTATAGTTTTTAAAAACATATACAGGGACCAGTAGGTGGTGTAGTGGTTATGTCACTGGACTCCCACGTGGCCAGCCAGTTTGAATCCCAGACCCGGTGGCTTGAAGATCACGCTGGGTGCATGTGTGTGTGTGTGCCCGGGATCCCGAGAGGAGAATGAAGGAGAAGGGATGTCTTAGAACAAATAGGGCTCGTGTATCCGGATGTCAATATGAAGAGCAAACACGTAGGCATGAACAAAAAAGGAAAAGACAGAGGAAGTATTTTCATGAAGCTCTTCTATAACAGCATGCAGCTTCCTTTAAGAAAGTTGTGTTTTCTAAACCTACTTGCTCACTGACTCACTTAAACCACAAAGCAGTTCCTTTAACAAGAACAAAATAAAACCATGATATACACGCACTGCCTTAACTGTATGTGGTTTAAAAACTTCCTGTCATTTCCTGTACTCTATCTCTCATAAATATACTTAGAATCCTCCTCCTTCCCCACATCTGCCATGATCTCAATCTTCATGCATTTAGTCACTACTGAGAATAATATTAAAATGTTTCTGTCACATCACTGCTAGCTTGAATGGCAGACTAGGAGGGCATACTGGAATTCTGTGAAAGGCCCTCTGGTAGGGTATGCTTCTGCACTAATCTCCTAAGACTCAGCCTGGCCCTGCCACATGAAACACACATTGCCACAGCAAGCTGGTTACCTTTAGCAGGAATGGAAGCTGATGGAACCACTATCAGAGCAATTGCTAATACTATCAAAAATATACATGTATGGGGGCCAGCAGGTGGTGTGTTGGTTAAGGCGCTGGACCCTGACATGGCCAACCATGGTGTGAGTCCAGGACCTGGTGGCTTGAAAATCACATCAGGCGTGTGTCTGTGCGTGCCCAAATTCTAAGAGGAGAGTGGAAAAGAAGGGATCACAGTGTGGTAATCTCCCTGGGGGCTGATTTCTTGCTTTCCCTCTCTCTGTTTCTCTCTGATGAGCGCGTGCACCCTATAACAAAAAATAAAATAAAGTAAGACATAAATGTACCCATTATCCCAGGAATTTTTCTTTAGGAATCTAGTCTATAGATAAGACTTACTGCTCCTCCACATGCACAATGATTCATGTGAAGGTTATTCGTGTATTACTACTTATAATTATAATAACAAAAAATTGGGAATAGGTTAAATATTTATCAGTAGAGGGAGGACCAGTGAATAATAGGATGTTCTGCAATGGACTACTACGCAAGAGCAGAAAAGAATAAGGATAGTCTTTAAAGGCTGATATAAAATAATCTCCAAGATAAGTTATTCAGTGAAAAAAGCAAAGCACAGATTAGTGAGGCCAAAAGGCTGCTATTATCTGTGTAGAAAGAGGAAATTAATAAATACTCACATACAAGTACCTTTTAAACTGAACACATGTCTGGACAGTACATGTGAGAAAACAATCCTACCTCTGGAGAGAGAAATTGGATGGCTGGGGGACAGAGTTAAGAATACTGGTACGTTGTTTTTTAGTTAGGAGCTAAATATTAGCATAATAGTAACTTAAAATACTTGTACAGTTTGAATTGTGAATCTTGAGGATGTTTTACCTATTTAAGAAATTATTAAGGCCAGCAGGTGGTGTAGTAGTAAAGGCACTGGGATTTCCACATGGCCGAACACAGTTTGAGTCCTGGACCCAGAGGCTGGAATCTCATGCCGGGCATGTGTGTGTATATGCCCAAAATCTTGAGAGGAGAATGAAGGAGAAAGGATTGTGGCATGATTTCTCACTTTCTCTCTCTTTCTTGCAAGTGCATTCACCCTGTAGCAAAAATTTCTTAAAAAAGAAAAAGAAATTATTTTAAAAACACATAAAATAATTTAAAAATTATATTGGATAAGGAAATTATGGTGAATACTAATCAAATTAAAATTACTTAGCCACGGGGACCAGCATGTGGCGTGGTGATTAGGGCACTGGACACTCCCACATGGCTGATCATGGTTTGAGTCCCGAACCTGGAAGCCTGCTTTCTCACCTTTCCCTCTGTGTGTGTGTGTGTGTGCGTCTGTCTGTCTGTCTGTCTGGTCAAATTAAAATAAACGAATGAATAAATAAAATTAAACAAATAATTATAAAAAAAATTACATAGCCACACTCTAGCTTCAGGAGAATGTAAGAATTCTTTTACAATTACATGGGAAAGAAAAATGAAAATACCAAGCAAAGATAACAACAATCTCTGCTTACTATAAAGCATAAAATCCAAGGTACTGTAATGATCTTCTAAATGTTGCAGTTGAAAAAGAAATTCACGCCTTCTGAATCTCCACGCATCCCCACCGTTTCTCCTCCTTGGACCCCAGGTTGGTTGTCTGGGACTTTAAGGCGAACTCCCACCCCACCCCACCCGCAACCCGGATCAAGCCGGCCAGCAGTTCCGGGCTCCAGGCCGACTCAGGCTGCAGGCCCTACCAACCTGGTCTTGTCACTCATCTTCTGACCCTTTCCCACTAGTCTTTGGACTCTTTGAATTGTAGTGATTTGAATAGCGCGCGGCTTCATTCTGTTTTTCTTTGCTTTTGGGGTGTTGCTTATTCAGTCAATTGAAGGCTCACCTCTCCTTAGAGACAGTGAGGACTTTGGGCCATCCAGGGTAGTGGCAACAGTTAATGGTAATTGTGAGCAACAGGTAGGCCAACCATAAGGGAAATCATCAATTTTCTAAGCCTGTACAACTTTTAACAATCAGTTAGGAAGAAACATATAGATTACCTGATGACTAGGAACAATCGCAGAGGCTCAAGAAATATGAGCAACCAAGAAAAGGCCTTTCCCCCAAGGGAAATCATCAAAGCTACACCACCCACAGTTAATACAATGGATGTCATGGACATGTCTGATAAGGAATTCAGATTATTTGTAGTGACCAAACTAACTGAGATGGAAGAGAAAAGAGACAAGGAGCTCCAGGAGATGAGGAAGTCCTTCAATGACTTGAAAGAAGAAATGGATACCTTAAACAAGAACCAGATGGAACTTTTAGGATTGAAGAATGTGATACAGGAAATCAAAACCTCCCTTGAAAGTATTAAAAGTAGGTTAGACCAGGCAGAAGATCGAATCTCCAACGTAAAAGACAAAACATCTGACCTAGAAAAAAGTATCAAGAAGATTGACAAAACAACCATGAAAAATGAGGATAATATATGAGGAATACTGGATACTATTAAGCGCCCCAACATCCAGATAATTGGTATTCCAGAAGAGGAAGAAAATAATAAGGGCCTAGATAATTTATTCCATGAAATCCTGGAAGAAAACTTTCCAAATCTAGAAAGGCATTCAAGTATCCAGACCCAGGAAATACATAGGACCCCGGGTAGAATCAACCCAAGAAGATCTTCTCCAAGGCACATTATAGCCAGACTGGCAAAAACAACAGATAAAGACAAAATACTAAAGTTGACAAGAGGGAAACGCCAGGTTACTTACAAAGGTCACCCCATCAGGCTAACATCGGATCTCTCGGCCGAAACAATGCAGGAAAGGAAAGAATGGGGAAGCATAGTAAAAGTGTTGAGTGAAAAACAATTTCAACCAAGAATACTATACCCGGCAAAATTATCTTTCATATGGGAAAAAAAGATAAAAACATTCTCGAATAAACAAAATTTGAAGGAATTTACCAACTCCAGACCAGCTCTTCAAGAAGTTCTGAAGGGAGTATTATACCAGGAAAGCTAAAAATCAGAGACAGTTATACGAGAACAAAAAGCAATCAAGATAATGGCTCACTTAATGATAGGATCGGGTATGGAAATATCAATAATTACATTGAATGTCAATGGATTAAATTCTCCAGTTAAGAAACATAGACTGGCTGAATGGATAAGAAAACAGAAACCCTCTATCTGTTGCCTACAAGAAACTCACCTTATGGATAAAGACATACATAGACTAACAGTCAAGGGCTGGAAAAAGATACTCCATGCAAATGGAAATCAAAAAAAGGCTGGAGTAGCGATATTGATCTCAGACAAAATAGATTTCAAGACAAAGACTGTAAGAAGAGACAAAGAAGGGCATTATATAATAGTAAATGGGGTAATCCAGCAAGAAGATATAACCCTTATAAATATCTATGCACCCAACTCAGGTGCACCTAAATATGTGAAGGAAAGACTGCTGGAGCTAAAAGGAGAAATAGGGAGAAATACTATAATTGTTGGAGATCTCAACACCCCATTATCTCCTATAGACAGATCTTCTAGACAGAAAATAAATAGAGAGATACAGGACTTAAATGATACTATAAATGGAATGGGCTTGACAGATATCTATAGAACTTTCCACCCTACATCCACAACATATACATTTTTCTCACCCCGACATGGGACCTTTTCAAAGATAGATCATATATTAGGACACAAATCAAGCCTTTATAGATTCAAAGGCATAGAAACTGTACCCAGCCTCTTCTCTGACCATGATGGAATTAAACTCAAGATTAATTTCAAGACACAACCCCGAAGATACACGAACACATGGAGACTGAACAACCTACTTCTGAATGACTTCTTCACTACTGAAGAAATTAAGGTTGAAATAAAAAAATTTATGGAAACTAATGATAATGAGTACACAAGTGTCCAGAATCTATGGGACACAGCAAAAGCAGTCATAAGAGGGAAATTCATAGCAATTAGTGCACATAAGAAAAGGATAGAAAGATGGCAAGTAGATAACTTATCATCATGCCTCAGAGAATTGGAAAAACAACAACAAACAAACCCCCAAAATGCCAGGCAAAAAGAAATAATAAAGGTTCGAGCAGAAATAAATGAAATAGAAAATAAACAAACCATACAGAAAATAAATGAAAGCAAAAGCTGGTTCTTTGAAAAGATTAACAAGATCGACACACCATTGGCTAGACTGATTAAGAAGAAAGAAAGAAACCAGATCAATCAAATATGTGATGAAACAGGCAATATTACCATAGACATAGCAGAAATACAAAATATCATTAGAGGATACTATGAGCAACTTTACGCCAACAAACAAGATAACCTGGAGGAGATGGACAAATTCCTGGATGCATATAATCTACCAAGATTGGATCAGGAAGACATAGAGGACCTGAATAGACCCATAACAAGCCAGGAGATTGAATCAGTAATAAATAATCTCCCAACAAAGAAAAGCCCAGGCCCAGATGGCTTCACTTGTGAATTCTACAAAACTTTTAAGGAAGAGTTAACCCCTATCCTACTAAAATTATTTCTAAAGATTCAAAAGGAAGGAAACCTTCCAAATTCATTTTATGAAGCCTCCATCATCCTCATCCCCAAAACAGATAAAGATATGACAAAAAAGGAAAACTACAGACCGATATCATTGATGAATATAGATGCGAAAATTCTCAACAAGATACTCGCAAATCGTATACAACAACATATAACAAAGATCATTCATCACGATCAGGTAGGCTTTATACCAGGGATGCAAGGATGGTTTAATATACGCAAGACCATAAATGTAATACACCACATTAACAGAAAGAAAGATAAAAACCATATGATCATCTCAATTGATGCGGAGAAAGCATTTGATAAAATACAACATCCTTTTATGATTAAGACTCTCAGTAAGATTGGTATAGAAGGGTCATTTCTGAACACAATAAAAGCAATCTATGAAAAACCTACAGCTAACATTATACTGAATGGGGAAAAGCTGAAAGCTTTTCCTCTGAAAACAGGTACTAGGCAAGGCTGCCCACTTTCTCCACTGCTCTTTAATATAGTACTGGAAGTCTTAGCTATTGCAATCAGAGAAGAGAATAATATTAAAGGCATTCAAATAGGCAAAGAAGAATTGAAAATATCTTTATTTGCAGATGACATGATGGTATACTTAGAAGACCCAAAGGTATCCATGAAAAAACTGCTTGAAGTAATAAGTGAATACAGTAAGGTGGCAGGATACAAAATTAATATCCAAAAATCTATAGCATTTCTATTTATGAACAACAAGTTGAACGAAGCAGAGCTGAAGAAAGGAATCCCTTTCACTGTAGCCACAAGGTGTATAAGATACCTAGGGATAAACCTAACTAAGAAAGTCGAAGACCTTTATAAAGAAAACTATGAAAATCTTAAAAGAGACATTGAAAGTGACATAAAAATGTGGAAGGACATCCCATGCTCCTGGATTGGAAGAATTAACATAATCAAAATGGCAATTCTACCGAAATTAATCTACATGTTTAATGCAATTCCAATCAAAATACCAGAGATATTCTTCAGAGATCTAGAAAAGGCAATCATAGAATTTGCCTGGAACCATAAAAGACCTCGTATTGCAAAAGCAATCCTGCGCAAGAAGAATGGAGTAGGAGGCATATCACTTCCTGATCCCAAGATATACTATAAAGCTGTGGTCATCAAAACAGCATGGTATTGGCATAAAAACAGACAAGTGGACCAATGGAAGAGAATAGAGACCCCAGAAATAACCCCCAAAGCTTACAGCCAACTGATCTTTGACAAAGGATATCAGTCAATCCATTGGGAAAAGGAAAACATCTTTAGTAATTGGTGCTGGAAAAACTGGGTATCCACCTGCAGAAAGATGAAACTGAACCCCCATCTTTCACCATTAACAACAGTCAACTCAAAATGGATCAAAGATCTGAACCTAAGACCTCAAACAATAAAACTACTGGTGGAAAATGCTGGGGAAACTCTGGGGGACATTGGAGTAGGCAAAGACTTCTTAAATAAGACTCCCAAAGCACAGGCAATAATCCCTAAAATAGACAAGTGGGACTATATTAGACTAAGAAGTTTCTGCACAGCAAAGAACACAGTAACAAGTGTGAACCGACAACCCTCAGAATGGGAAAATATTTTTGTTAAATATGCCTCAGACAAGGGACTGATAACCAGAATACATAGGGAACTCAAGTGCCTTATGCGAAAAAAAATGATGAACCCAATTAAAAGATGGGAAAATGAGCTGAACAAAAGTCTCTCTAAGGAAGACATACGAACAGCCAAAAAGCATATGAGAAAATGCTCAACATCCCTCATCATAAGGGAGATGCAGATAAAAACTACAATGAGATACCACCTAACCCCTGTCAGAATGGCAAAGATTAAGAATATCAAAAGTGATAAGTGTTGGCGGGGATGTGGTGAAAAGGGAACCCTCCTACACTGTTGGTGGGAATGTAAACTAGTTCAACCACTGTGGAGAACAATATGGAGGTTCCTCAAAGATCTACAAATAGAACTACCATTTGATCCAGCAATCCCACTTCTGGGTATTTACCCAAAAGACAGGAGAACGCTCAGTCAGAAAAGTGCTTGCACATCAATGTTTATTGCAGCATTATTCACAATTGCCAAGACATGGAACCAACCTAAATGTCCACAAACTGATGAATGGATTGGAAAAGTGTGGTATATATACTCTATGGAATACTACTCAGCCATAAAAAATAACAAGACCCTGGAATTTGATAGAAAGTGGTCAGATACGGAGGATATATTGCTGAGTGAAGTAAGCCAGGCTATGAAAGAAAGATATTGTATGTATCCACTCAATATATACCGACTATCAGCACTCTATAATAGAGAGCAAAAAATTGGAGGACATAAAAGCAGTGAAGGTACTTAACGAGAATAGGACAGTGTGGAATGGGGGAAGTGAAGAGAAGAGAATAGAGAAAGATAACAAGTGAACAATAGATAGGCAGGACATTAGTGAGAAACAGATATGGCTTATTAACTGTTGATGTTGACATGTATGGTATTCTCAACTGGATTTGTCTGAGAAGTATTTCATGATAGGCAAAGTATTTGTACAAGCAAAATGAGAAATAGCAATTGACTGTTTTAAAAAATAATTAGAATAATAATAATAATGATTGGGGAAAACATAGAAAAGATATTGAATGTTAAAGTGGGGGGATTAATGTCTCTGTACTGACTGACATGCATGGCATTCCCTTTTGAAAAAGCAATGTAATACACTGTAAAGTTATATGTAATTCAATGTAATATAAAGAAGAATATGATGATAATAAAAAAATATATAAAAAAAAAAGAAAGAAATTCACTGGGACCAGCAGTTAGCGTAATGGCCATGTCGCTGGACTCCCACGTAGTCGACTGCGGTTCACGTCCCGAACCCAGTGGCTTAAACTCATGCCGGGCACGTGTGCATGCGTGCCCAAGATCCCAAGAGGAGAATGGAGGAGAAGGGACTGCGGCATGGCCATCCCCGCTGGGGGGTGATTTCTCGCTTTCTATCTCTCTGTCTCTCTCTCTCTGTCTGGTGAGTGCACGTGCCCTATAGCAAAAACCTCAAAAAAAAAAAAAAAAAAAAAAGAAATTCATCTAAAGTATCAGATGTAGATTTAAAGGACTGAGTAGTTCCAGTCTTAAAACTTGCCACTTTTTTACTTCCTGGGCACCAACTTCAAGCCTTTTAAAATTCATTATATTAAGTTAAAAATTTAAAATTAATTATTTTTAATTTACATTCCACCATTATACATACACTTTTTTTAATTAAAATTTTTTTTTAGATTTTTGCTATATGGCATATGTACTTGCTACAGAGAGGGAGAGAGACAGGTACAGAGGAAAAAAAAGTGAGAAATCATCTCCTAGAGGGGATGGCCACACTGCAATCCCTTCTCCTCCATTCTTCTCTTGGGATTTTGGGCATACATGTCTGGTGAGAGTTTCAAGTCACTGGGTCCAGGACTCGAATCGAGGTTGGCCGTGTGGGAGTCCAGCACCTTAACCACCACACCACCTGCTGGCCCTTATTGTACATCTTTATAACATGCAATATGGTTCTTTAAAGTATGCATGGAGTATATGACAATCAAGTCAAGGACACTACCTACCATATACAGCATTTTCAACAGAGAACCTGTAAATGTGTTCAAGCCAGACAAGAGCATGTATTGTGATTTTATGTCTGTGACAGTATATGAAATGTCAGAATAACAAGAAAAACACATCTTACAAATATTTTAAGTGACTATTACCTTAATATTCAGCACCTAACTAAATAAACTATGGAACTGATATATTTTTTTCTTTTAAATGTATTTTTCTATGAGAGCAACAGAGAGGTAAACAGTCACTCACAATAGAGTTTTCATGCCTTTATCTACCCTCAGTTCAGCCAGCCCTGGATCATGGGTACCTACCTACCTGGTAAGTCCAGGGAAGTCTCTGGATGTAAATCCAGAACCTCCCCACATAGCTCAGTCTCACAGAGCACTGTGTTACTGTTGAGTCACTACCTAGCCGAAACTTCATAAACTTTCATTTTTAAGTTACGAATAGCTGAATTGCTCTGTAATTAGAGTCAGAGTTTCCTTCTCATTTATGTAAATAAAAAAATTTCGTCTTCACTTTTAATTGTTGTACATCTCCAGAGTAAACAACATAGTTTTTTAAAAACATGCATTAAGTTACTGGGAACCAGCAGTTAGCGTAATGGCTATGTCGCTGGACTCCCATGTAGTCGACCGTGGTTCGAGTCTTGGACCCGGTGGCTTAAAACTCACGCCGGGCGCGTGTGCGTGCGTGCCCAAGATCCCGAGAGGAGAATGGAGGAGAAGGGATTGCGGCGTGACCATCCCCCCTGGGGGGTGATTTCTCGCTTTCTGTCTCTATGTCTCTCTCTGTTTGTCAGGCGAGCGCACACGCCCTAAAGCGAAAAACCTCTCAAAAAAAACAACCAACCAAACAAACAAACAAACAAACTCACGCCAGGCGCATGTGCGTGCGTGCCCAAGATCCAGAGAGGAGAATGGAGGAGAAGGGATTGCGGCGTGGCCATCCCCCCTGGGGGGTGATTTCTCGCTTTCTGTCTGTCTCTGTCTGTCTGGTGAGCGCAAACACCCTATAGCGAAAACCTCTCAAAAAGAAAAAAAAACATGCATTAAGTTACCATCAAATCAAGGATATTACCATATACATCTTTTCTACTGGAGAACTTAACATTTTCTTATCTGTTAAATACTTCCTTCCTAAAATCCCCTTCCCTCCTCCTTGCCATCCATCCCTTTCCCCTAAAGTGTCTGGTATCCACATTTACCTTCCATACCATTGCATCTTTGGGTCTTTCAATTTCTGTCATTGAATGCAGACATTTAGTACATACTGATTGGGGACATACAGTGTTTGTTTTTCATAGTCTGGCTTACATTCCTTAGCATTAAATCTTCTATGTTCATCCACTTTGTATCAGATTATAGGGTCTCATAGTTTTTTTTATGGCTGAGTAATATTCTACAGTGCCACATTTTTTTCAATCTAGTCATCTGTACTTGGGGATATGGGTTGATTCCCTGTCATACCCATTGTGAATAGTGGTGCTGCAATGAACACGGATGTGCAGAGTTTGTTCTTTGACCTGTCTTCTCTTGTGTGTATGTGTGTGTGTGTGTGTGTGTGTGTGTGTGTATGTTTTGGAGAGGTTTTTGCTACATGGTGTGCGCACTCACCAGACAAAGAGACAGAAAACAAGAAATCACCCCCCGGGGGGATGGCCACGCCACAATCCCTTTTCCTCCATTCTCCTCTCGGGATCTTGGGCACGCACACACACGCCCGGTGTGAGTTTTAAGCCACCAGGTCTGGGATGCAAACCGTGGTCGACTACATGGGAGTCCAGTGACATAGCCATTACACCAACACCAACTGCTGGTCCCTGACCTGTCTTCTCTTAACTCTCCTCCAAAATCAATCCCACTTTGGGTACATAGCCAAAGGAAATGTAATCAGTATCTTGAAAAGATATGCTCATTTTAGCATTATTCACAATAGCCAAATATATGAAAATAAGTTAAATATCCATCAATGGATGAATGGGTAACATACATGTACACACACACACACACACACACACACACACATCATTTTCAGCCTTGAAAAGAAGAAAATTCTGCCATTTGTAACAACATGGATGGACTCAAGAGAACATTATACCAAGTGAAATAAGCCAGGTGCAGAAAGACACATTCTGCATGATATTGCTTAGGTATGGGATTTGAAATGGTTGAAACTGACAGAGACAGAGAATAGTTATCAGGGACCAGGGTGAGGAAGAAATGGGAGATGTTGGTCAAGCAGTACAAAGTTTCAGATACTCAAGACGATTAAGTTCTGGAGATCACATGTACAACAATGTGATTATATAACAACATTCTATTCTATACTTGAAACTGGTTAGGAGGATAGAGTTTAATTGTTTTCACCAACAAAAAAAGAAAAAAAGGGGTAACTATCTAAGGTAATATATATATATATATATATATATATATATATATATATATTATTAGTTTGAGGTGATTTTTTACAATGTATATGAATATAAAATCATCAAATTTATACCTTAAATATATACAATCTTGGGACCAGCAGTTGGCGTAATGGCTATGTCTCTGGACTCCCATATAGTCGACAGCGATTCAAGTTCCAGACCCAGCGGCTTAAACTCATGCCAGGCACGTGTGCATGTGTGCCCAAGATCTCGAGAGGAGAATGGAGGAGATGGGATTGCGGCGTGATTCCTCGCTTTCTGTCTCTGTCTGTCTTTCTGGTGAGTGTACATGCCTTATAGTAAAAATCTTTAAAAAAATAAAAATACAATCTTTAGTCAAATGTAGCTCAAAAATTAAAACAAATTTCCACTCAATTTTGTAAATAGTTAAAAAGGATGTTATATTCTGGATAAGTATTGAAAAAGACAGTCACTTAAGGACATAGTGATTTTTTAAAAGAACAATGAAAAACAACTTACGTAACTGATTTTGTGCCACTTAAATCAATCAAAAATGGAATACAAAAATGGTGTATATTTTGTGCTACCTTTTACTCTGATATCGGTATCTGCTATAATAATAATTCTATCTATTTTAGAGATAGTAGAACTAGAATTACCAACTTTCCACTGACTGACTACTAAAGTCTAACTATTGTATTGAGTTTTAAAAGTAGTTTTTGGTAATAATCTTTAAGAAAATAATCAAAAATAAAAAAAAGAAAGAAACTAAGAACAGAATTTGAGCTTTTGAAAATCTTAAATTTTGTTAATTGTTTTCCTCCAACTTTCACCAATATAATTTTTCTATGGTTTTAATGATGACCCATATGCCATTAGAGTGATTGGGGACAGAACACACTAAATTAAAAGTTTGAGTTTTACTGACCATGTGATTCTTTCAACTTACTCCTGCGCTGGGTTCTGGCATAAAGTACCACCTGCTGCACAACTTCTAGCTGCTCTTCAATGCGGGGAAAATGGAAGTCAGTACATTCTTGGCAAACTGTAGCAAAATCTAAGGGACCCAAAACATTTACAAACTTCTAAATGCAAACTATCAAATATTTAGTATTTCCTTAAATATAATGAGATCTAATAGAAATAGAAAAATAAGAATCACATGTATGATTTCTTCTACTATTCCTTTCAATACTTGTGCCTTAAGTTAGGTATAGCAATCTTGTTTTGATCAGAAATTTAACCTGTCAACACTCAAAAGAGTAAACAATGGACAAGGACATTTTAATACAGCTTCAAATCTTCTTCAAATGACAGCTGTTTTGATCATAATTCACCCAAAAAAGGTGCTACAATGCAAGAAGATTCTTATAAGAAGAAATCATTTTTATTATTTTAATTAAGCTTCTTTAAAAAAAATCTATACATTTCAATACATTTTATATATTCAAAAAATTAGAAATAATCATTAACAACTGAGTTGTACCAAGAAGGAAGGTAAAATTTTATCTAGCACATTGACGAGGTAGGTTATTTTTTAAAAAAGAAAAAGAAATAAAAGACAAATGGGTGAACTGAAATTTATAAGCCAGGATCTGCTTCTATAATAAATTGAAGACTACATTTATATCTTAACTGTTCTTTTACTTTGAAATAAAGAATCCTAGAAGAGCATTACTTATAATCTAAGAGAAGAAGAAAAGTGACATATCATGCAGCACTCTCTAACTGCTGAAGTATGAAACAAATCTAAAAGAGCAATGGCTGGATGTTTTTACTTTTTGGCTCTGTGAATACTGAAGTGATTAAACCTTTCTTTTCAGTTTTCCATAATTTCTTTCTTTGTAAGAATGGTATTACAAAGAGAAATGTAATGAAATATGTATGTATAATGTTAACTTACCTCTTTTAATACCACTATATGAATTAATTCTATTATCTACTAGTAAAACCAGGCCACAGAGAGATGTGGAATAAAGCGAGAGTGCAGTCTGGAGTCGGTGGAGTTTCACACCACTTCGATGATTTCTTTTATGCTTGCAAAAGTCCAGCATATCTGCTCTCAGCAATCTCAAATTATGCATGGTCTTCAACTGGGCTCCTGTGGGTAGGTAACAGGCCCAGAAAGATACTTAAACAGCTGCAAAAATCTAGTATAGCAGGAAGCAAATCTCTTTGGCAAGAATCCAGATAAGTCTGTACTACAAATGATAAAAACGGGCTTTGCTACTTCTTGTTCTAATAACTATTAACAATTGAATCCCTTTTTCTGTAAAAGCTAATACGTAAGCTTAAAAAGAAAACTTACAGTCAACAAACCATAGTTTTATTGGAATAGGGCATAATTTGGAATTAAAAATAATAGGGATACACTCTTCTACTGGCTTTTCTTTTACAGTATAGAAAAGTTTTAGAAGTGTCAATGAATTATAACTGCAAAAACTTAATACACTTACCCAAGTGAATGGTGAAACTTTCTTCTAACTTTCTCTGTTCCTCATAAATCCTCCCAACTGCTTCCACAGATTCTCTGAATTGACTTGGCTGAACTTTAATTTCCTCACTGAAATTAATAAAATTATTGACACATTTTCTCTATATGTTTGTCAGAAACTTTTCTTAAAGGAAACCAAGCTTTATAATGAAATGAGAGAAAAGCGAACATCTGAAAGTAGCACTTAATTTATTCCTAAACTCTTCCTTAATCCATGTGACAATTAAGATGGTAAATGTCAATGGTTTCTGAAATCCCCACTTATTCTTTCATTTCCTCATGATAAGTAATGCAGACAGAAAACAATCAGTACAATATCAATTACTATATTACCATTTAACATTTCTTAGAGGTCTCAGGAAATGATTAAAGAAAGAAAGTAACCTGTTCCTTTAAAATCACATGCTATTCTAAAATACATAACACATAACATCCTATACCAGGGCTGGGTCTAGATACAATTAGAAAATAAGTGAAGTGATGGCAATGACAATTAAAAACTAACAAGTGAAATAAAATAAATAATAAAAAGATGTCATTTGATGTGTACATATCCTCTCTCTATATATATTTTTTAACCACTTTTTGATTATCATTTCCAACATTCTCTTCTAACTACCCTCTCTTTGCTCTACTATGCTCTTTGTATTTTGTGAGACGGTTTCCTACAGACAGCTGTAAGTGTACAACTGTTAAATTCAAATTTCATAGTATGCTGTACTATAGATAATACACTTTTATTATAATCATCCACCCCACCAATTAAATTTTGGTTAATCTAAACAGTCTTATTGGTCTTACTTAACTGACTTCATAAGTAAATATAGTACATTTAAATTTAAAAAATCAACTTTGGAGGCCAGCAGGTGGCAAAGTGGTTAAGGTACGGGACTCCCACATGGCCGACTGCCGTCTGATCCCTGGACCCAGCAGCTTGAAACTCATGCCAGGTGTATGTGCGGGTATGCCCAAAATCCCAAGAGGAGAATGGAGAAGGGACTGTGGTGTGGTTGTCCCCCAAGGAGGTAATTTCTCACTTTCTGTCTTTCTGGTAAGCACATGCATCCTATAGCAAAAATCTCTCAAAAAATTTTTAAAAACAAATAAAATAAAGGTGTGAGACTCCCACATAGCCAAATGCAGTTTGAGTCCCAGATCCAGAGGCTTGAAAATCATGCTGGTGTATGTGTGTGTGTGTGTGTGTGTGTCCAAAATCCTAAGAGGAGAATGAAGGAGAAGGGACTGCACCATGGCCAACACCCCAGGAGGGGATTTCTCACTTTCCTTCATTTGCTGGCTCTCCCTGGCAAGTGCACATTCCCTATGGCAAAAAAATAAATAAATAATTAATTAATTAAACTTATCTTAATAAAATAGCCTAATTTAGGATACAGAAAGCTACAAGAGAATGTTGTTCCCACTCTAATAAGAAAAGGTCAGATAATTTATAAAATCATAACTTTCCTGGAGCCCATCAGATATTTGAGGTAACAGGCAACCAAGTAAATGAATTCCAGTGTGACATTTTCCTCCAAGGAAGGACAAAGCGCATGGACAGTTTCATCTTTATTAGGGAACGGGTAATACAAGTTGCTGTCATACAAGTAGATAAAAAGAAATCAGCTCAAATCTTAATGGATTCTTAAAGACCAAGAATGGGCTAGTACATCAATTTAGAATAGAGTCATGGGCTGCTTAAAGACAGGAACACATTCTGCACATTCTGAGAAATGTGTCATTAGACAATGACGCCATTATACAAACACCATACAGTGTACCTACCCAAACCTTGATGGAATAGTCCACACACATATGCCACAAGGTATAGCTTATTCTTCCATCATTGTACATGTGGTCCATCACTGACCAAAACCATTAATGTGGCATGTACTGTACTTAGAAGCCATAGCTACATGCATTTGCAAATTCTTTTCCATTAGCCTCACCAAGTGCTTCCAAGAAAAGACTAGGGGCAGGAAACCAGAGAGCCCTCTTGAGGGCATGACTGGAAATGCTGAGAATGCTTCATGCCCAGTGGGGTCCAGATACATGTGACTTGCCCAAGATGGGAGCTGGATAAGGACAACAGAGCTAGACAACAGTTGGACAAAGTGACCAGCCCCTGACCTCCAACTACTAGCCTAGCACAAGTAATAAACAATAGTAGTCTGTTGCTGGGAGGCAAAGCAGGAGAGAGACTCCATGCTGCAGTGTAGATATGCGTAGACTGCTAAGAGTTGAGGATGCAGCAGAGTGACAGAGTAAAACCTTCCCATTCTAGGCACAAAGTAGTATCCACTTACTGCTGTAGAAAACAAAGTCTGTGGTATATTAAAGATACTGACAGACATGGTAAAAAAAAGTAAACTCAGCCAAAATACTGATAAGATTTGCATAACCTTCACATTAAAGGCCTTTTCATTTCTGGACAAAAATACTATGTATGTCAGTCTCTTCTTGTCTAATACTCACCATATCTACCACTGAGAGGAAAAGAAAAATGACAATGAAGATGAGAGACCAGAAAAACAAAAACAAAAAAAACTCTAAAATTCAAACACCAATGTCAAGAGAGAAAGCAATCAACAAAAACAGACTGAGAGATGACCCAGAAATTGATCTAATGGATAAGGTGGACAATATACAAGGACAGAGAGGGAATTTCCTCAAAGAGAGAAAACAAATGGAATCACAAGAAATAAAAACATGGCATCAGACTGATTGATGGTCACAGATTGACTCATTTTATAATGCTACCATTACCCTCATACCAAAACCAAATATTATTAAATATAACCCCCAAACTACAGACCAACATACATACATACATACATACATACATATATTTGGATATATATGTCATTTACACAGGCACTAATATATCATGACTATATACAAAACTTAAAACTATAAAACTAGACGAAAACATAGGAGAATATCTTTGTGACCCTGGATTAGGCAAACATAAGACACAAATCATTTAAAAACTGATAAATTGGCAGGGCACAGAAGGTTTTTAAGGTAATGAAACCACTCTGTCTAATATGTCATGGATGGATACATGTCATTACGTTCTCCAAGCCCATAGAATATATGATGGCAAGAGTGAATGCTAATGTATAGTATGGATTTTGGATGACTATGACCTGTCAATGTAGTTCTTAATTGTAACAAGTATACCACTCTGTTGGAAAATGCTGATAATTTGGGAGGTTATACAAGTGGGGGTCAGGGGTATATCTCTGTACTTTCTTAATTCTGCTGTAAAACTAAAGCTACTCTGAAAAAATAAAGTCTTTGTTAAAAAATAATTGACAAATTATACTTAACTGCAATAAAAAACTTTGCTTTTTAAAAGACACTATGATGAAAATGAAAAGACAAGTCATAGAGTGGAAGAAATTATTTGTGAGACATTGATTTGGTGATGGATTTGTATCAGAATATGGAAGAGCTCTCATGGGGCATGTCTGAAATAGGATTACTTTACTGTAATCAGAATATTTTCAATTGAATATACTTTAGGATTGAAAGAAGCAGCAAATAACAAGCATGGTCAAGCTCTAGGACAGTATGTGAAACACTGTACGTGTAAGCCATACGGTGCCATGCAAGTTAAAAACTAAGCAAAATCCTCCATACTGTTCCTGTGCCTCGTATATGATTCTATTATTGCACACACCACTTACACAGTGGTATATTCTATATCATTTTGTTTATAGGTCATTCCCTTCGGAATATAAGCTCCATGTGAGCAGGTATCATTTCTGTTTCTCTCCTTGGAGACTAGTTGGTATTCAACAAATGTTTACTGCACTGAGTGGAAATCAGTTGAAAGGAATAAAAGATGGAACTTAGGTATTTAGGTATACATACCTGAAAGATTTATAAAGCTAAAATTCTAAGGGGGAAATTACTATTTTATACTAACCAATCACCAACCACCCCGAACAATCTATATATTATCTATATTGCAAAAGGGGTTAAAAGAAGTTGGTTAAATCTTAAATTTTCACTGGTGACTTAAAAGTATATACAACGGGGGTGGGGGGGGGGTGGTGGCAGCAAGTGGCATGGTGGTTAAGGGCGCTGGACCCCCATATGGCTGACTGTGGTTCGAGTCCTGGACCTGGTGGCTTCTTTCTCACTTTCTCTCTCTCTCACACTGTCCCTCTCTGGTTAAATTAAAATAAATAAATAAAGTTAAATAAAATAATTCTTTAAAAAAAGTATATACAACTAGGGACCAGCAGAGGGCATAATGGTTATATCACTGGACTCCCACATAGTCAACATGGTTCAAGTCCTGAAGCTGGCGGCTTAAAACTTACGCTGGGCACATGTGCATGCGTGCCCACAATACCGATAGGAGGCCGAAGGGCAAAGGATTGTAGTGTGGCTATCCCCCTGCGAGGTGATTTCTCACTTCCTCTCTCTCTCTCTGGCGAGTGTATACATATTACAACAAAAATCTCTTTAAAAAAAAGTATACACAACTAAAAATGGTTCAGTTTTATAACACACACTAATTATCACTGGCAAAGTCTTTTATATGAATAAGAACAACACGTGGTAGTACCTGAGAGAGCTGTTGTTGGGGTTTTTGAGGTCCTGATGAAGTTTTATCACCCACTCCTGATATTCTTGTTTTTGGATGGCAGTTGATTGTTTTAATTCATTTGACCACTTATTCTCTAAGTCCTAAAAACACAGTGTAGCAAATGGTTAATTTTCTTTTACAAAAATAAATACGTAAAAGAAAAAGTAATGGCGAATCTAAAAGTCATTTACTTCACTTACTTGCTGGGATTCAAAATGCTGAGCAGCCAGTGAATTCACATCTTGATCTGTCAGTGATTTCCCCAATTCCTGCATCACCTTTTCCATTTCAATACTTTGTCTAAAACATAATGAGCCAATCAGATCTACTCATCAACCTTTCAAGGTATACGATCACTTCAGATTCATTGAACACTCTCTACAGAATGAATTACATTTTCATTTACAGGAATATGTCCAAGAATGACAACTGTAATACTTGAAAAGTACTTTGAATCCTTGGACATGGAGATGTAAAAATAATGATGAAAAAATCATATAATAATGTCACTTGTGCAGCTAAATTTCAATCTAAATTTGATGCATAAATGAAAGTATTCAAAGTCTAAGTAACCTTTCAACGATCATGGCTAATGTTTAAACATCCAGTTACCTTTTAACCTGTAAATTTCCCCAAAGAAGATGCTCTGCAATTCCAGCTGAAATACTGATAAATTTTCTATTTATTTGTATAAGAACTGAAATGATTTCTGCTTCTAGAAGTTAGTTGGTACTATATCTGGAAGCTTCATATATATGATAAATGAAATTCATTTATTCAAGTTATACATATATACACACCTATATATACCTCCTGGTATTAGTTATTCAGTATCATTTAATCCCCACTTAATTCTAACGTGGGTCACTCCGTTAACTTATTAAAGAAGTACTACAGGTCAGGTGAAGAGTATGCTTGCAAGTGAGATTTTTATTTAGAAACAGAAATAACTGCTAAACATTTCTAAACACCAACTTAGATATAAGTACATATTAGTATTTTATATTACACTTCCCTCTAGTGGATAAAACGTATCATTGCCATTTTAAAACTTCATGAACTATGTAGAATCTGGTTTGCTTAAAAAAAAAAGGACATTTCTTTGTCCAAAAAGGAAAGATGAATAAGAATTCAACAAATAAAATTTTATAAACATTTATTTTAACCTTAATGTGTCTAAAATGGAAGTAACTAATGATATAATTAACAATACAGCATATACAAGGGGATTTGAAAACATTCATAGAAAAATGGAACTTAAATATGAGTTACTTCTGGTACAAAAATGATTTGAAATCTATTTATAGTTTTTTATAATACACATTTTCCATGAACTTTTTGAAGATGCTATCTCCCTCCCTCCCCTTTTTCTATGGTAAATATCAAAGGGAATTTTATTATATTTCAGATGAAATACTAAATATAGTTAGGCTCACTCTATTAAGTATGACAGCTCTGGCAACCTGTATATATTAAAGACACTTTAAAAAGAGGATTGTACTATTGATGCTATGCTGAGAAACTATCTTTTGAAGATATAAAAATGACATAAAAATGAAAGGAGAAAAAGAAAATGTGTCACTTTTGCTCATTAAATGGATAAATGAATTAAGCACCCAAATTTTGGGTGAACCTCTGTAGACATCAGTGAATTTCATCTTACCTGAAATCACACTGTTCACCTTTACAGTAAATATTACCGTCCTGAAGAATACAGGCTTCTACTTCCTTTTCGAGCTAACAGCTTGGACATATGAAAAGTACACTATGGAACTGTGTTTAAATAGATGTATTCAAATAGTATTTATATGTTCAGAAGAAAAGGGGCAAAATTCTATCAAGAAATATCCAAAGTAGGGAACCAGCAGTTAGCGTAATGGCTATGTCGCTGGACTCCCACGTAGTCGACCGCGATTCGCGTCCCGGACCCAGTGGCTTAAACTCACGCCAGGCGCGTGTGCGCGCGTGCCCAAGATCCCGAGAGGAGAATGGAGGAGAACGGACTGCGGCGTGACCATCCCCCCTGAGGGGTGATTTCTCGCTTTCTGTCTCTATGTCTCTCTCTGTCTGTCTGGCGAGCGCACGCACCCTATAGTGAAAACCTCTCCAAAAAAAAAAAAAAAAATCCAAAGGATATTTCAAACAATAAAATAAACCAAAATAAACCCGTATTTAAAAACTACTACATGATATTAATAAAAAGAAAAATGCAGTATGTAAATAATTGGTAAGTTAATTCAGCTTTCCAAAAGGTGAAGAGTCATATGGAACAGCAATCTTCATCTTATTTAGAAAAGAGAACAATTATAGACTCCTAATGGCCAGATATGGAGTTTTGTGGGAAGTAAAGTGACTAGCGAGTAAAATATGCTGCATTTTAGAGCACAGTAGCCTCTCCTCCTACAGTTACAGTTTTGCTTTCCATCATCTGAAAACACTAAATGAAAAACTTCAGAAATAAGCAATTCATAAATTTTAAATTTTGAGTGGCATTCTCACTCGGACCCGCCTGGGTTGTGAATCACCCATGTCTTGTGTTGATCATCGATTAGTATCCATCTTGATTATTGATCACAAGGAAAAGAAGGGTGAGGGGAACCAGCAGTTAGCGTAATGGCTATGTCGCTGGACTCCCACGTAGTCGACCGCGGTTCGCGTCTGGGACCCGGTGGCTTACAACTCACGCCGGGCGCGTGTGCGTGCGTGCCCAAGATCCCGAGAGGAGAATGGAGGAGAAGGGATTGCGGCGTGACCATCCCCCCGGGGGGTGATTTCTCGCTTTCTGTCTCTATGTCTCTCTCTGTCTGTCTGGCGAGCGCACGCGCCCTATAGCGAAAAAAACCTCTCAAAAAAAAAAAAAAAAAAAAGGGTGAATACAGTCTAAGAAGACATTCTGAGGCCCAGCAGGGGGTGGTGGTTAAAGGTGCTGGAGTTCCACATGGCTGACAACAGTTCTGGCAGCTTGCTTTCTCGCTTGCCTTTTCTCTCTCTCTCTGGTCAGATTAAAAAAATAATAACAAATGGAATTAAATAAAGAAATGATTCTTTAAAAAAAGAAGGTATTTTGACAGCTACATTCACATAACTTTTATTATACCATATTGTTATAATTGTTCTCTTTTATTATTAGTTATTGCTGTTCATCTCTTATTGTGACTGACTTATAAATTAAACTTCACAATAATTATGTATGTATGGGGAGAAAACCTAGTATATACAGAGTTTAGCACTAGATGTGGTTTCAGGTATCCGCTGCAGGTCTTAGAATGCGTCCCCTGCAGATAAGGGGGCACTACTGTGAGTGACCTACTGAATGAAAACATTAGTCATGTGAGTATAGCTAACCAAGATGGGAACTTACCAATACACCTATATAGAGAGAACGAGTGTAGTTCTAGAAAACCTGAGCTCTAAGAACAGACTCAGAATCAACTGAAGCTTCTATTATTTGAAGGTATAATAGGAAAAATCAAACAAAGGTCAATTGAAGGTAATTAATTAGTATTAAGAACTTGTATTTCTACATGTTTTAATAAAATCTAGTTCTGCATTTTGTTGTTCTTTTAAAAATACATTCATAATATTATTGCCTACATAATAAAGAACTAGGAAAAAAATTTATTTTCACCAGGGACACAACTTCAATTGTATACCTGGAGACATGTTCCCATACTGCAGTATCCCATTTATAAAGGAATAGATTGCCTCAACTGTGCTGGCCAACAAGCCCAAACCCACCAAGAGTGACAAATGCCTTGAAACATGTTGTTTTTGACAGAGACTTTTCTAGTATTTTATGAAATATAAAAACAAATGGCACAGGGGACAATTGTTATGAAGATTTATAAATCTTATGTAATATAATAAAATACCAATCTGGAGGGACCAGCAGATGGCGTAATGGGTATGTTGCTGGACTCCCATGTAGTCGACTGAGGTTTGAGTCCTGGACCTGGTGGCTTAAAACTCACACCAGGTGCGTGTACGTGCATGCCCAAAATCCCGAGAAGAAAATGGTGGAGAAGGGATTACAGTGTGGCCATCCCCCTTGGGGGAGTGATTTCTTGCTTTCTGTCTCTGTCTCTCTGTCTCTCTGATGAGCTCACATGCCCTATAGCAAAAATCTCTCTCTAAAAAAAAATGCCAATCTTGTACAGAAGAATTCAGAAACAATGAGTAGAACCATTTGCTTATGAATATTCTATATTTTAAATGTTCTTAATTATGACAATCCTCAAAATACAAAATTACTCTCATCTTACTGGTTTCCAATGAGAAGCTAATGAGAACCAAGAGCAAACCACTGTACAGTTTTAAATTTACTTCTTTGGGACTGATCAGTCCCAAAAAATAAATGTGATTTGATCCTAGTATACTTTCACAATAAAGAAATTTTATGACAGTGACACTAAAATCATTATCTTAAATCTTATATACCTAACATCTTAAATAAATGTTAAGATAATAAATATCAGATTCTGCTATATTAAAATGGATTCAGTGTGCCTTGACTTTATTGACATTCACAGAATTACCAGGAAGCAGTCTGGAAAGCATGCTTCAAGTAAACAATGCTAGTAGTTTCTCACTTACTCTGAAGAAAAAAACTGAATCATAAAAGCTTTGTTGATATATTATATTAAGTCATCGGTACAGAATAAATTCGAATCTAATTAAACTTTCTTGTGTGGTGGTGATTAAATTGCTGGACTCCCACATGGCTGTGGTTCAAGTTCTAGATTGGGTGGTTCACTTTCTCACTCTCTGTCTCTCTCTGGTGAATGCTTATGCTCTGTAGCAAATTTAAAATAATAATAATGATCTATAAAAGTAAATAAATAATTCTTTGAAAAAATGTATTAGAATAATACTAATGTTACTTTTTTGTTCCTAATGTAAATATATTGACAAAATGAACTGAAAAAGACCATAAACTTAGAGTAGGGCAATGAAGAGGGTCTGCCAGAGAGAGCATGGTACTGTGGTTAACAGTTTTGGAGTAAGACGTCCTAGTTTCCAATTTCAGCTTGTCCCTGGACTTAAGCTACCTCATCTGTAAAATGGGGATGATGATATTAGAACTGAGGTAAAGATCTAAAAGAGGGCATCCAAAGCACGTGTACAGTGCCTACAACAAAGAAATCTTCATAGAAATAATTTATTTTCCCTATTACATATAAGATTACATAAGGCCAGGGACCTTAGTAATGGCTATGTCGCTGGACTCCCATGTAGTCAACCACGGTTCGAGTCCCGGACCCAGTGGCTTAAACTCACACTGGGCGCATGTGCGTGCGTGCCCAAGATCCCGAGAGGAGAATGGAGGAAAAGGGATTACGGCGTGGCCATTTTCCCTGGGGGGTGATTTCTCGCTTTCTGTCTCTCTCTGTCTTTCTGGCGAGCGCATGCACCCTATAGCAAAAACCTCTCCAAAAAAAAAAAAAAAAAAAAAAAAAAAAAAAAGATTACATAAGGCCAGTCTAATTGACTTAGATAAATCACTTAAGTTCTATAAACCTATGAAGACCCTTCCAACTAAAATTCCATGCATAAGTATATAAGAAAATTAACTTTTTTTATAAAAGAATTATCTTATTCAACTTTATTTATTTATTTTAAAATTGACCAGAGAGAGAGAGAGAGAAAGCAAGAAAGCAAACTGCCAGGTCTGGGACTCGAACCACGGTTGGCCATGTGAAAGTCCAGCGCCCTTAACCACCACATCACCTGCTGGCCCAAGAAAAATTAACTTCTAATATTAAACACTTTTTTCTATTTTCTCTTTCAATTTTATAAAAAGAAAAAAATCAAACCAAGTTATTCTATAGATCGCCATATTTGACAATGCAACATTTATAACAATGCAAGAAATTTGAAATACCTCTCTCGTAATTTTTTCAGCTCCACATCTCTTTCACCAATCAGTTCTGAGATACTAACAAAGTAATTATGTTCCAAATTCAAGAGAGTCTCAGAGGCAGGAGAATGGATTAGGTCATGGTACACATCTGCGAAATCTTCATCCCAGCTGGGTTCTTCAGGCCTTGCATGCTCTAATGTGGTCTAAAGATGATATAAACGTTCTTAAATCAAGACATGGTATTTTTATTTAACATACTACTAGAAAAATATGTTATGGTTATGATTCCATTACTGTATATCCTGAGAACAGAAAGACCCTCTACTTTTATACAAGTATGTGTGTGTGTGTGTGTCGGGGGGGGGTGGTGTGTTACACAGGATTATCTAAGTATGAAAATTAATGCAGAGAGATGGGACTAGCATGTGGAATATTGGTTAAGGCGCTAGACTCTCACATGACTGACTACGGTTTGAGTCCTGGATCCAGAAGCTTGAAACTCACCTGGGCATGCATGCATGCCCAAAATCCCAGGGGGAAAATGGAGAAGGGACTGTGGCATGGCCATCCCCGACTGGGAGGTGATTTCTCACTTTCTGTCTCTCCTAAGTGCACTATGGCAAAAATCTCTCAAAAAAAAAATACATAGAGATACGTTGTTAGTATGAGTTACCTGGGGGTGGGGATAAAGAAGGAAGGAAGAGTGTATCTACAATAAAAAAATTTAAGAATGTGATGAGCCCATTTCTATGGAATAACAGACATAGACACATGAAAGACCATTTAACAAAACATTAATGGTGACTATTTCAGGACAGTGAGAATTTCTGATGTCCTTTACTTTATATTCTAATGTGGTGTGCAACGTAACAATTTGCATGTATCAGTTATATAATCGGGAAAAACTTTTCATTATTAAAAATATATTGGTGAGAGAGATCGGCAGGAGGCAGGTGGTGTGGTGGCTGACCACAGTTTGAGTAACGGGCCTGATGGTTTGCTTTCTCACCTTCTCTCTGTTTCTCTCTCTCTCTGTGTCTCTCTCTGATAAAATGAATAAAAAAGTAAAATTAAATAATTATTTTTTAAAAAGAAAAACAAAAATATATATATTGGAAAGAAAGTGTTCAGAGGTTATAGATTTAGAAAATGAAGTTCTTATGTGGTCACCTATGCAGTGATGCATTGACTTTGAAAACCCTATTCACAGGTTTGTGCTGTAGAACATATAGAAGTTATAGTGACTTTGAAAACCCAATTTATGAGTATCTATATCAAGATAAATGTGTAAGATTTACTTTTTTGCCTTTTATGTTATTATATACTTTTAAAAAGTTTAATTTATATCATGAGAAAGAGATGCAGAGATGGAGAGAGAGGCCAAGGATGATGCAATATAACTATACATCAACAATGAAGGTAAGTGAGAGGATGATAGTAAACGAAGCTTAACATGAACCTCTACTGCTGTTTTAGGGTGCCAGATCAAATACAGCATACCCAGTCAAATTAAAATTTCAGATAAATGGCAAATTTTTTTAACCATAAATATGTTCCATGTAATACTCGAGCCAAACTTACATTAAAAAAATCACTTATTCTTCCGAAATCCTAACTTAACTAGGTATCCTGTATTTTTTAATTACTCAATATGGTGACACTATACTGATTATAAATCCAAAAGTAGTTTCTCTCTAACAAAGGTATTACATAAAAGAATTTTGTCTTATGTGCTTATCCTGATATAGGAAGAAAGCATTAACACAGTAATGTATGTTGTATATTAAGGAATAAATATTAGTATGTAAAGAAAAAAAGAAATATATAACTATTTTAGTATTCCTTAGCAACAATTAAAATATCCTCACTGAAGTGCAGAACAGCCTTGTAATTTGCAGTCCGACTTATTTTCTTACCTCAGCATAAGCTTTGGCCCATGTACCTGCCAGCTGATGTAAATCTACTTCCCCTGACTTCACAGCTTCCAAGGATGCTTCGGCATCTCTGTCATAATCTTGGAGGGATTCTTCTTCTATAAATTGGCTCAGAGCTTCTTTTAAGTCTGCAATAGAAACAGTAAATGCTGTCATCGGCAAAATCCAGACATCAATTAGGAACATTTTCCATGCTAAGCATTACAATGAGAAATTTTATTTTATCAAGCTTGTATCTTTAATAGAATCTCCAACTAAAATAAAATCGGCTTATGGATCCATTTAACTAATTTCATGATTATTTTTCTTTACTATTTTAGATTACTGCATGGAGAAAGGTAAAAATTCTTAACTCTTATCTATAAGACACTTATCCTTGACATTAATTAAGTAATATTAATTTCTTTTAAACTTGAGTTTAAAGCTGAGTAGGTATGAGTACATAAAGAAAAACCTGTAGATTTTGAGGTGATGAGGGTTATTGTATTTAAGTGAAAGAGTTTCCTGTACAACTTCAAAGGGCACAATGCTATATTCTTTGAATTTGAAAGAGAAGTTGAATGACTAGATATTAAAACCGATTTAATTCAGATGCTCTATAGATCCGATTTTAGAGACGAGACATTATTTAGAGATTGCTAATAATGGAAAGTGAACTAGAAGTCAGGGCACCTATGCTCCAGCATTCATCCTGTGTTTGTGACTTTAGACCAGGGATGCACGGCCTTGAATTGCATGAGAATTTCTCAGAGGCCATGAGGCAAACTGCTGCAGTGCCATCCCGAGTTTCTGATTAAGCAGGAATGAGGTGAGGTCCCAGAATCTGCATTTCTAACAAGCTCCCAGGTGATGCTGTTAGGGTAGATATTGGTATTTTGGCAATGGCTGCCTTAAGTAAATAATCTAACCTCTTTATGTCTCAGTTTCCCTATTTGTACAATGTAACTGGGCTTAGAAAGTCTCTAAGTTCCTTTTCAATGCTAAGCTTCTAGAGTCAACATAGTCTCAATTTTATTTTTTTCCCCCATCTGCGAAACAGAACATAGACCTTTAAAAAGGATTCAATATGGATCACTGTATGGAGCAAAGTTAGGTATGCAAAGATCATTTAAATATTAGTACTTCTGTTCCATGGCATGTCTGGATTTGATAACCAGATCATTAAAAGGGCAACCAACTTGGCAATATAATTCTGTAACACCACAATTAGTGATAGCCGAAATGCTTCATGACTCTACTCAACTAAATTCAATGGTTAAAAGAGTTCTAATTCAGACTCTATAACTGATTTTCATACATGTTTTTACAATAAATGTTTCATAAAAATCTATAATAGTATAGGATAAAATAATAAAACAAAGGTCTGGGGAAACTTATTTATTCTTGGAAGCAGTTAAATAATTCATATTTTATGACTGTTTTCAATGCTTCTTAAGTTTATACTTCCTAATATAAAACTTGTAATGACAGAGACTACCTGAAAATAATAAAGTGGTATTACTTCAAAAGAATTCAGTCCTCACCATTTTCTATAAAGCACGGCAAATCGTGCAGCAGCATCAGGCGTCCATGCAAATGGCTGGCATTCTCCTGAGCCGGAAATTTGAGGGGCACCCTCAGCTCCAAGCTCTGACTTCCTACTTTGAATTTATACACAAATTCCCTCTCTTTGTTGCAGAATCTTTCTCTGGTTTTCTTCATATTCTTTGACAGGATTTCTATAGAACAAAAAAAGCAGGTTATACATCCATAAGAAAGCATGATTTTTCACTATTGTTTGTAGCACTTCTAAAAAAATATTCCACCATTCTGAGCCAATTATTCTAAATTGTTTCAAGTGTTTATCCTTGCCCTTTATCTCTATGATGAAAACAAAGTGCTTTTTTTTTTTCTCCAGAGGTTTTTGCCATAGGATGCATGTGCGTGCCAGAGAGACACAGAGACAGTGAGGGGATGGCCATGCCACAGTCCCTTCTCTCCTCATGGAATTTTGGGCACATATACACATACGCCTGGTGTGATTTTCAAGTCACCAAGTCTGGGACTTGAACCACGCTTGGCCATGTGGGAATCCAGCGACATACCCACTATGCCATCTGCTTCTTTTTAAAAAATGAAAATAAAAATACTGTTTCTTTTACACTTTGAGAAAAAGTTTATGCCCATGAAGTATTTTGTATTCTTAGGCGAGGTTCTCAATATTAGGGAGGGAACATGGAAAGAAGAGCAAAGAGGATTCTCAGGTAGAGATTCATGGGTGGGCAGACACAGAATGAATAAAACTGCTGGTGGAAAAAAGTCAAAAAGACACAAAGGCACTAAGCAGTGACCCTGGAGAACTCAGAGGCTGAGGTCATGAGATCTGATTGAAGAAGAGGCAGTAAGGAAGATCTAGAAAGATCTCCATGTGGAAAGAAGACCTACAGAAAAGAGAAAGTACATGATGCCCCCCACCACAAGGCAAACTAGACACTTTTCAGAAAGGAGAAAATCTACAATTGTTAAAAGAAGTGAGACTCAATATCAATGATATTTTTCATCAGCCTCATAACTGGACTTCTTGTCATAATGCTTTCTCCCATCAAATCAGTTCTCATAGTATTTTTATTTTTTCCGCTATAGGGTGCGTGCACTCGCCAGAAAGACAGAGAGAGACAGAAAGCAAGAAAGCAAGAAATCATCCCCCGGGGGGATGGCCACGCTGCAATCCCTTCTCCTCCATTCTCCTCTCAGGATCTTGGGCACACACGCACACATGCCCAGCGTGAGTTTAAGCCACCGGGTCCGGGACTCGAACCGCGGTCAACTACATGGGAGTCCAGCGACATAGCCATTACGCTAACTGCTGGTCCCAGTTCTCAGAGTATTCTGTACACTAAAGTCATGGTAAGCTTTCTTTAAAAAGAATATGCTTATCTGATCATGTTGCTCGTCTATGGCATTCATTGCTGTTGGGATGTAAACTCCTTAACCAGCCGACAATCCCCCCACTTTTATCTCTGATTCTTCTCTCAGCACCTGGACTCCTCCTCTCCAAAACAAATATAAACATTTTATTTTCTAGCCACACTGAGCTTGTCAATATCAAACCTCTCTTTCAACTCTTCGCTTTATTAAAAGCCTTTTCCTTTGCCTAGAACATGTTTTCTGTTTTTGTTTGTTTTTCCCCTTTATAACTCATTCTTCAGGTCTCAGCTTAGCTCCCAGGAAGCTCTAACTCCCTAAAACTGGATTTGGTCCCCATTTCAGGATCTCAGTTTTCTGAATCCCGGTACCTGTCATACTCTATTTTCTACTCGCGATAGAGTAACAGTCTACCTAAAGTGGGAGGAATTCTGTCTCACTGTATTCCATGTGCCAGGCAGGATGTTAGACAAATAATGGCTAGGGCTAATAAATATTTGCTGGCTTCTATCATGTTTTTATTTTATGTTGCCCATGGGACAAATAAAGAAGAGAACAAGTAATTATTCCTATATTGTGCCTTAAAAGGAAGTCACTTGAAATGTAAAAATAACTAAGAAAAAAAACTATTTCTGATGGTGGAAGGCTGATGACTTGAATTATCCAGGTATATCATCAAATCTGCATGTATGCTAGATGCAAAACTTCAGCCCATTTATTTCTCTATAATGAAGAGAGACAGGGCACATATGTTTTATTCACAGAATTATTTAACTAATTCTTATGAAGTATAAAGCAATAGAAATTTATGTACCTTTAGAAAACTGGAAATAACTACCAAAACTACAGAAAGAGCTATTCTATGAAGCAGAAATTCCATTCTTACATATATATCCAAACACACACACACACACACACACATTCACTAAAAGACACAAGGAAAAATGTTCACAGAAGATTTATTAATAATAACCCTAAGGGGACCAGCAGGTGGTGTCGTGGTTAAGGCACCGGACATTCCCATATGGCCAACCATGGTTCAAGTCCTGAACCTGGTGGCTTGCTTTCTCACTTTCTCTCTCTGTCTCTCTGGTCAAAATAAAATAAGTAAATGAATAAATAAAATTTAAAATAATTTTTAAAAAACCCTAAACTCTTAATAGGAGCATGAAAAGTGTGTGATTTACTCATATGGTGAAATACTACACAAAACACTAAAAAAACACTAATAAATGTAAAAATATGAATGAATCTTACAAGTCCCCTCGTGTGTACTCTTTTATGTCAATAAAGGCTGACATAAAAAAGTACATACGAGGGGACTTCAAAAAGCTCATAAGATAATGTTAAAGTTAACATTCTTGGGGCCAGCAGATGACCTAATGGTAACCATTGCATCACTGGGTTCCCATATAGTCCGTGGTTCAAGTCCCGGACCTGGTGACTTAAAACTCATGCTGGGTTGGGATCAGCAGTTAGCGTAATGGCTATGTCGCTGGACTCCCACGTAGTCGACCGTGGTTCGAGTCCCGGACTCGGTGGCTTAAACTCACACCGGGCGCGTGTGCGTGCGTGCCCAAGATCCCAAGAGGAGAATGGAAGAGAAGGGACTGCGGCGTGGCCATCCCCCCTGGGGTGTGATTTCTCGCTTTCTATCTCTCTGTCTCTCTCTGTCTGTCTGGCGAGTGCACACGCCCTATAGCAAAAAACTCTCCAAAAAAAGAAAAAAAAAAAAAACTCATGCTGGGCATGTGTGTGTGCATGTCCAAGATCCCAAGAGTAGAACAGAGAAAAAGGGACTGTGGCATAGCCATTCCCCCAGGGGGTGATTTCTCACTTTCTGTCTCCCTGTCTCTCACTGAGCATACTCACCCTATAGCAAAAATCTCTCTTAAAAAAAAAAAAAAGTAAACATTCTTTTGGTGCAAAATGAATTTGAAACCAGGCCATCCCATGGCCTAGTGGTTAGGTGACCTGGATCCCACATGGCCAGCTATGTGGTTTGAGTCCCTGACTTGGTGGCTCAAAAAATATGCGAGGTGTGTGTGTGTGTGTGTGTGTACGTGTCTAAACTCTTAAAAGGAGGGAGAAATAGAAGAAAAGGTATTGCAGTGTGACCACTTGCCAGGGAAAGTGTTTTCTTGCTTTCCCTCTCCAGCAAGCATATGTGCCCTCTGGCAAATTGAAAAAAATAAATGAAAAACCATATATAGTTTTTCATAGCATACATTTTCTATGAACGTCTTGAGGACACCTTGTCCTGTATGCTTTTACTTCTGTAAAGTTCAAAAACTGGAAAAATTAATTGATGTGACAGAAGTCACATATAGTTTGCTACCGGGCTGGGGTTATTGATTGTTAATGAGCTTGGGAGAATTTTAATGGAGTACAAAAATGTTCTATATCTTCAACTGGGTGGCAAATTCATCAAGATTTTCACTTAATATTGTCTCTTTTCACACTTTATTGAATATATTCAATAAAAGAGTGAAGGAGGGAATGAGTGAGAGGCACAGAAGAAATGGCTTTCTTCTATTGAAGAGTCACTGAAGAAATATCAATGTCTGGGCCAGCTCAATGGTCTAGTGCTCAAGGCAGCTGGATCCCATATAGATGACCAAGCCACTGAAGTCCTAGATCTAGCGGCTTGAAAAACACACCAGGCACATGTTCATGTGTGCCAAAATATCTCGAAAGGAGAGAGAGAGAGAGAGAGAGAGAGAGAGAGAGGAGAAGGGACTGCAGCAAGACCATTCCTCATGGGGTGGGAGAGGACTTTTTATTTTTCTCTCTCTCTCTCTTTTGTGCACATATACCCTCTAGCAAAACAAACAAACAAAAAAGAAATAAAAAGAAAAGACAAAGGAACATGAAAATACATATCAAGTTAAGTGTAATACATGTAGTAAAAAGCAAAAGACCCGCATTAGAAAGCTTCTGTTTGTTGAGACCAATAGATGGCATAATGGTTACGTCACTGGATTCTCACGTAGTCGACTGCAGGTTGAATCCCTGATCGGACAGTTTAAATGCACGTTGAGTGTGTGTGTCCAAAATCTCAAGAGGAGAATGGAGGGAAAGTGACTGTGATATGATCATAACCCCAAGGGGGTGATTTCTTGCTTTCTGTCTCTCTGTCTCTCCAGCAAGCACATACACCCAATAGCAAAAATCTCTCAAAAAAAAAAAAAAAAAAAAGAAAAAGAAAGCAAGCTTCTGTTAACCAATATTAAATGCCAATTATTAAGTAGAATCTAGAGAGCTATGTGCAAATCAGCAAGTTCTGACCTCAACTAATAAGGGAGAAAGTTATATGACATAAAAATAGACATTCTTACTGCTCTCATGTGAGGTATCATCATCTCTGGTCTGGATTATATTAAACAGCAGAACTGTTTTCCTCACTGCCAGTGGACCAACTCTCACCACTCCTCCACATTTCAGACTACCTTCATGTAAAACTCCCCACCACCTCCTTCCACAACTTCTTAGCATGGTGTACAAGACCTTCCATGATCTCATCTATTTTTAATCTCCATCTTCATCTCTGTCGTGTCTTTACTGGACTATGAGTATCTTGAAGAGAAGAGGTGTTATCTTATCCTCCAACATGGTGCACATGGACCTCATGCAAATACTTGCTTAAAGAAGGATATGTAGTGATAAGAGAATGGGTCTTTGATTCTCTCATGTAAATGGTTCAAATTCTTACTCAACCCTTTATGTGCTGCTTGTCAAATGAGGACGATGCCATTTAACTTGCAAGACTGTCAATAAGGATTAATTTAAACATAAATATGGGCCCGGTCACTGGCAGCAGGTGTCCTGAAAGTCTGGAAGCCATGTGGTGGCTCAGAATTCAGAACGCAGGACCCCAAGAGGGCACCCAAGATCCTGAGGGGCTGAAGGACTGGGGAGAGGGGACTGCGGATGAGACAAACCCCTGTCCAGGGTGCCCTCCCCTCTCTCCCTGCTCTCTGGCACACACTATCATAAAATAAACAAACACAAAGCATCTGACAAATGTGGAAGATCAATAAATCTAAGTCAGTAATAAAGAAAATAAGCTAAGTTCACACAAGTATAAAAATCACAGGCTAAGTACACACGATAAAATGAAAGACAGTAAAGAAACATAGCAGCAGGGAATTGAGAGTTGTGGAAACACGGGTTTATGGTCTAAACTAATTCAGATCAACACTCTCAGGAAACAAAAGCATTAGCTCTGTTTTCAATCAAGTCCACATTTGGACTTGTGTTTCAACAAATCTGACCTTTACGTCCCCTTCTCCCACCACACACACTGTGTCTGTCTTGGCTAACGGAACATCCTGAGACGCTTACCTTGGTTTTAGCAGCCGTGAAATCAAGAAAGGTTTCCTGTACACAAAAAACGAGTGCAGGGCTGGACCGAACACACGCGGAAACAGAGCGGAGGCGCGGGGCTCAGGTCAGTCCTGGGAAGAGAAGGCGGAATGCCGAGCCGAGAAGCTCCAGGGCAGAGAGCAGACCAGTCCCTCCACGAGGGGTTTTCCGACTGGAGGGGCTGCCTAGCTGCGAAGTCCGGAGCTGCGGCACACTGCGAGCTGTCAACAAGCCGGCGCCCGGGGAACGTCAGCTGACTACTCACGTGTTTTTCCAGCCGGCGCATCCGCCACAGCAGATTCGCCTGCGCATTTCCCTTGTCGGTGTACCTGGTAGAAAACTTCCGGGCCTCGTGCCCTTGTGTTCCGGCGTGCCTCAATCTAATCATCTAAAATGTGCAAGAAGGTGTACTTCTACTGTGGTGGTGTATTTCAGAGACGGCGCAGGAGTCGCTGTGGTGACGAAAGCGCGGCGGCGAAAGCGCAGACTCGGTTCTCAGCGACCGGATGCGGAAAGGCGATGGCTCAGCGCGCCGCGCTCCGCAGCGCGCATGCGCCGCCCTGGGACGGCTGTGCCTGATTGGACGACGCGTGCCGGGGGGCGGGGAGCGCTGGGGTCCGGTTTTGGGCGGGAATTGAAACCGCCGCTCCTGCCACCGAGAACTGGAGAGCTGGGGGTTTTGAGCGTTGAAGGCGACCATGGTTCGGCCTGCGAGGTGGGTAATTCATGATGCCCGGCGCGGGTGGGGAGAAAGAGCCTGGAGACGCGGTAGGCGACGTCTGCACTGCATTGCGGGGACGGGGCCGAGTCCGACGAAGGGCGGCGGTGGCGGAGTGGGATGGGGGCTATGGAGAGCCTCTCCCTCCAGCCGGAGCCACCTGTTGCTCAGAAGTGTCCCAGTCATTTCCTCCTCCTTGCCTCCCTCCACAGCGATTGCCGTTCTTTTTACCTACCCATTCGAGTAAGACCTTAGGTTAACTTTTGAACGGCGCTTTACATTTCGCACAGCGCCTAGCGCGTTACTTCATTTCTTCATCACTGGAGTTCTATCGCATAGAAAGAACAGGGATTTCCACTTTGTTGATTTAAAACTCCCAGCATGAAAGCCAGTGTACCGAAGTCACGCACCTAGTAAGCGGCAGAACAGTGCTCAAACCCAGGTCGTCTGACTCCAGATCCTCTGTGCTCTCTATTTGAAGCTACCCCCTAGTGCATCAGAGTTGAGAGCCCTGGAAACCTAGAGTCAGCCATTCATTAAGGTTATTGAACATACTTACTTCTATACTGTGCCAGGTGCCCGAGGTTACGTCGTAATGGGAGGTGATGTTAGCGGGCACAAATGGCCATTGCGTGATAGAGTGGGAAGGAGGAAAGCCCTACTTGAAAGCAGTGTAGTCAGGAGGAGCTCCTCTGAGGATATACATACTCTGAGAGGGGAATGACAAGACGGACCTAGCAAGGCAAAAACTGGGGGCAGTTCAGGTAGCAGGAATGAGAGCCAAGGCCATGTTTGAGAGACAGAAGCTGAGATATTAGCAAGCAGTTGGAAGAATTGTAGGGAATTAGGCCACAGAAACAGGCAGATGCTGGAACAGGTAGAGCTTTGTAGGCCTTAGAAAGGTGTTTGTATTTTATTCTAAGTCCAGTGGGAAGTCCGTGGAGGGTTTTTAAGAAAGAAAGAAATCTTTGCTTTTATAAAGGTTATTGGCTGCTGATAGAAAATGAATAGGGGGATGAGATGACTAGTAGAAAGTGTAGGAGAATCAGGTAGGAGGCTGTTATATCATTGGGTAGTGGTTTGGGGTAGTGTGTTACCAGGGAAAACAGAATGCAACAGATAAATCTGAAATATATTTTGGAGAGAGTGCTAACAGCAGTTGTGATGAAGTGGAAGTGGAGGTAAAGGAAAAAAGGAATCAAGGATGACTACAAAGTTTTTGCTCTGAGGTACTAAATGATCTCTGTATTAACTGAGATGGAAATGACTAAAAAAAGAAATAAGTTCAGGAGGTACCAGGGATGAAGATTTCTGTTTCAAACATGTCAAATTTGAACTGGGTTTTTAAATATTTAAGTATTGAAGATGTAATCCTTTTGTTTGGATCAGCAGTAGTCAAAATATGGTCTGAAGATCTCTGGGGATTCCTGAAGGCTTCTCAGGAAGTTCATGAGCTCAGAATTATTTTCATAGTGGGACCAGCAGTTAGTGTAATGGCTATGTCGCTGGACTCCCACGTAGTCAACCAGGTTCGAGTCCCAGTCCCAGCTGCTTAAAACTCATGCTGGACACATGTGCGTGTATACCCAAAATCCTGAGAGGAGAATAGAGGAGAAGGGATTACGGTGAGGCCATTGTCCGGGGTTGGGGTTGGAGGGCGATTTCTCGCTTTCTGTCTCTTGTCCTTCTGGTAAGCATGTGCACCTTGTAACAAAAATATCTTTAAAAAAAAAAAAAAAGATGGGACTAGCAGCGTAATGGCTATGTTGCTGGACTCCCACGTAGTTGACCACGGTTTGAGTCCTGGACCTGGTGGCTTAAACTCACACCAGGCGCGTGTGCGTGCATGCCCCAGATCCCGAGAGGAGAATGGAGGAGAAGGGATTGCGCCATGGTCATCCCCCCTGGGGGGTGATTTCTCGCTTTCTGTCTCTCTGTCTCTCTCAAATAAATAAAAAGAATATGCTTAATGAAACAGTAAGACTATTATATTTATTACAGCTCAACCCTTAAGTATATATATATATATATAGATAGATAGATAGAGATAGATATATATACTTACCTTAAGTGTTTGTGTGTGTGTGTGTGTATATATATATACTTACATACATACATACATATATTTTTTTTCTTTTTGGAGAGGTTTTTGCTATAGGGTGCATGCGCTTGCCAGAAAGACAGAGAGAGACAGAGAGACAGAAAGCGAGAAATCACCCCCCCGGGAGGATGGCCACACCACTATCCCTTCTCCTCCATTCTTCTCTCGGGATCTTGGGCACGCACGCACACGCGCCTGGCGTGAGTTTAAGCCACTGGGTCCGGGACTCGAACCACGGTCAACTACATGTGAGTCCAGTGACATAGCCGTTACAGCAACTGCTGGTCCCATTCATTCTCAATTTCTAAAGGGATTTCCATATTTTATTCAGCTCTCAAAATCTTCAGCTCCAAAGGGTAGGTAAGTAATATGAGTACACTTCTTTTTAATATTCTGTGAGGAAATGGGAAGTACTCATTAAGTACTTGTATTGTACATAACAAGATATGATGGTTTCCTCAAAGAAAGGCACTTGTAAGGTTTTTTTGAGGGACTGGCAGGTGGCATGATGGTTAAGGGTGCTGGACTCCCATATAGCCCATCATGTTTTGAGTCCTGGGCCTGGCAGCTTGTTTTTTCCCTTTCCCTCTCTCTCTGTCCTTCTCTGGTCAAAATAAAATAAGTAAATAAATAAATAAATAAAGTGAACTAAAATAATTATTTAAAAAAAAAATTTTTTTTTTTGAGTTGCAAGCTAAACTGGCCTCTTTTTCATAAAACCCCATTTTCAGTTGAAAGAACAGCCAACTGACAAACTAGGTTATTTATACTTGGGCATTTGGTCAAAGGTGGAAACACAACCTTGAATACTGTTTCATTTAATACATAGAGGAGGGAAGAAGAAAATAACTTTTTTTTCCCACTTTGATTATCATTTTCTTTCTTCTTTTCTCTCCCTCCTTTCTTTCCTTCTTATTGCCAGTGGGTAAATGCACTCACCAGAGAGAACCAAAGAGAAAGCACTCCCGCCCCCAGGGGGGCCTGGTCATGTCCAAATCCTTTTCCTCCTTTTTTTTGCTTCCCATTAAGATTTTGGGCACATACACACACGTGTCCAGCATGTGTTCAAGCCGCTGGTCATCTAGTAAAGATGTACTGCAAGTAGCAGGAACAAAGTTACCATTTTTTCAGTATCCACAATATAAATACATTTGGTGGTGTACAGAGATGGAAAAAGAAAATGGCTTTTAGTGTCAGGAAATTTGTAATCTAACAAGGAATATGGAGTGCATATATAAGACAAAAGGACATTTGCAACAGGAAATTATGTGTTCAGCAGCAATTAAAGAGTATATAGTTAGGAAGTAGTAATTATATGGATTATTCTTTGTGAGTTATCTAAGTTGTTTTTTTTTTTCCATATCAGGTACAGGTACACATTTTTTCTGTATCAGATATAGTTAAATCTATTTCAGCTAATGCTAAATCCCTGTTGTAAAATGCAAATCATGTGGTTTTAAAATATTTTTTTAGTTTTTACTATAAGGTGTGAGTGCTTGGCAGAGAGAAACAGAGATGGAGAGGGAAAGTGAGAAAGCACCCATGCAGGGATGGCTATGCCACAATCCTTTCTCCTCCCTTCTCTCTCAGGATTCTGATCATTCGTATACATGTGCCCAGTGTGTTTTTCAGGCCACTAGGTCCAGCACTCAAACCACTCAGATGTCTCAGTGGGACCCAGCCGCCTCAATGACCACGCCACTGGCTGGACCCCTGCAAGTCATGCCTTAGATTTTTAGTATTTCAAAAAGAAGCCAAGCACATTTTTGTTTATAAGGCTATTAATAGCGTTAAGGAATAGAATAGAAGTGAGAAATTGACATTTGTGATAATGAAAAATCTCTCTCTTGGTCATAGACATAAGAAATCAATCAATTACTCACAGTTTGAAAACTCCGACAGTGATGGTAAGTAGAACCTCTTATTTTTGCTGTAAAAATTTTGAAATTTATTTCCTTGGGAGATAGATGACATATGTTGCTCAGATATTGAATATATGCCTCAATTACATTTTACGTAGATCTGGGAAGTATTCTATATAATTATTCTGATGGCCACACTGATAATTACTGTTGTAATAAAGTGATAAATGAGCAAATCCAGGTGAAAATGATTCTTTGGGTGAAAACTACTCTGGGTCTATGTTTCTGAAGTTGGGCTTTGTCTCCTATTTGTTCTCCGAAGAAGGAACACACTGTCTTTTTGAAATACAAATGTGTAATAGAATGTTATATACAACCCTCAATAATTGTAATATAAAAGAAGACTTTGAGAGAGGTTAGATTTATGCTATGCTATATTGGTTATATGTTTACTTGTTTCTGCTATTAAGATAACTTTGATCAGAAGCTGAGAAACGTTGCATTAGAGTCCATACTTTGATGTAGATTTTATATTTCTTTCTCAGACCACCAGAGTCTCTGTAAGTCAAATATTTAGTAATTTCTAGGTTTAAAGAATCTGTTTTTGCCTTAGGCACAGCCTTTAGAATGTCTACAAACTGGGATAAAATGTCAATGGTATAGAATAGAACTACTAGCTTTTATTACTACCATTAGTCTGTTACCAGATATTTATAAATTGCTAATTGTGTACTGGATACTGGATGAGGTAGGTGGTGCAGAAAATATTAAGTTGTCATATTCCTACATGGAATGAAAGAGATAGCATGTATAAATAAATGCCATCGTATATGATTAAGTCCACATGGACACTGAAGGTGGACATACATTTACAATATAGTATTCAAAAGCAATAGCAGCAATTTTATGTTGATTCTCAAGAACTATAAGAGTTCTGAAAAATGTTAGAGCAGAAGACTCTGAGAAACAGTAATGGATAGAAAAGAATATTCTTTAGTTAGAAATTAAGATGTCATCAAGCTAAACAGCTTCTTTAGTAGGTGCCCAGAGTCCCGAGAGGAGAATGGAGACGGGATTGTGGCTTGGCCATTCCCCTTCCCCCACCCCTGGGGGGGTGGTGATTGCTTACTTTTCCTTTTATTGTCTCTGTCTGTCTCTCTCTGGTAAGCACATACACCCTATGGCAAAAACCTTGGGGGGGGGGGGAACACTTCTTTACACCAAAGGAAACAACAATTAGAGTTGAAAAGAGAGCCCTCAGGATGGAAGAAAATATTTACACATTATTCCTCAGTCAAGAGATTGATAACCAGAATATATAGTGAACTCAAGCAGCTCACCCGTAAAAAAATGAATAATTCGGACTGGTAGATGGTGTGGTGGTTGAGGGTGCTGGACTCCCATGTGGCTGATCATGGTTCAAGTCTGGAACTGGTGGCTTACTTTCTTACTTCCCCTCCCTCCTACTCTATCCCTCTCTGGTTAAATTAAAATAAATAAATAAAGTTAAAAGAAAAGAATTTTTTAAATGAATAATTGAGTTAAAAAATAGACAATTGAGCTGAATAGCCAACTCTCCAAAGACTTATGTATGACTAAAAGGCATATGAAAAAGTGTTCAGTCTCTTGGCATAAGGGAAATGCAAATTAAAACCAGAATAAAATACCTTTTTTTTTTGAGAGGTTTTTGCTATAGGGCACATGCACTCCAGAAAGACAGAAAGGGACAGAGAGACAGAAAGCGAGAAATCACTCCCCAGGGGGGATGACCACAGCACGGATTAAAAAAAACAAACAAACAAACAAACAAAAAAAAAAAACAAGTGCTGGTGAGACTAGTGAAAAGGGAACCCTTTTACACTGTTGGTGGGAATGTAAACTAGTAGGATCTTTGTGGAAAACAATATGGAGATTCCTTAAAAACCTACAAATAATACTACCCCGTGATCCAGGAATCCCACCCCTTAGGGTTTACCAATGGATAGGAAAACACTCGGTCAGAAAGACGCTTGCACATCCATGTTTATTGCAGCACTATTCACAATTGCTGAGACTTGGGATCAGCCTGAGGGTCTTGGGGCACATGTATACGATATCAGCCATAAGAAACAGATCCTATCATTTATTCAAAGTGGATGAATGTAGAGGACTTAATGTTTAGCGAAGTGAGCCAGACTTTGAAAGAGAACCACTTAATATGTACCAAATGTCTATACTCTATGGCAGGAATTGTAAGATCTGAAGATAGGATAGTAGTGGGGATAGATATAGATGCCAGGGATAGTAGGGGAGGGAAGTGGGTAGTAGAGGATGTGCTGGAGGGGAAAGGGAAGAAACATTTAACAGACAAAGGAAGTAAATTTCTCTCTAGGGGGAAAAACACATTCTATAATTTTTGCTTTATAAAAAATAAAATAAATATATAAAAAAGGTTACTGTAGTAGGCTCATAGGAAATTTGTTATGACAGAGGAAAGAAAATATTAGTAACTATCAAAATCTTCATATAGTGCTTTCTCTCCCCATGATGCTTCTTATTTTCCTTAACTTGGTTAGCATACTAAGAATAGGTCATGGACATTTAAAAGGAGGTATTTGGCTATCTTGTGGAGTCTCCATAAAAATCATTTTCTTCCAGTTTTCAAAGTGGTAAACCTTTCTAATGGTTTTATGAAGTTTTTAATCGCTCCTTTTTTTTTTCTGTGATACTTGTATACTACCTTAATTGCCTTTACTGTTTTTTAGTGAGTGGGATTTTGATAAATTAATATTTTAAAAAATAAAGACCACCAAAACAGAGGAGTTGAAATGAATTAGAGACAAACAAAATACTGACAATTTTTAAATCATAGGAAGCAAATAATTTACTTAACCTATAAAACCTGAACACATACTGCAATACATTTTAACCCCTAAGAAAATCATTTTATTTCTTTTCTTTTTAATTCACACATAGATGATTTTGTTTCTGCAACTGTACCTTTAAGTAAGAAATCCAGAACAATATCAAAGGAGTTGAAACACAATAAACCAAAACCTAACGTGAAGACTCTCCTGAAGGAAAACATCATACCACAAGAAAAAACACCTAAAAAAAGGTGAGAGGTAAGACACAATAAATATAATACTAGATGTGTTCATTTAAAATGGACAGAGATGCGAAGTCTTGGGTTAAATTAGATCTCGATCAGAATTATAGATCTTATTTTAGTTAGCACATGTAGAATAAGGATGCACTATTCTCTTCTGATTGAAAAAAGAAATGCACAACATATAAAGAGATATGCATGTAAATATTAAGACAATAATTGTTTAAAAGTTTAGAAGTTAAGGCTGGCTTTTATAGTACCCAACATTCTCTCTAAATTCTTCAAATCTTACAAGATTTTTTTGATAAAAATTATAGCTGTAAGGGCAGGTTTCTTTTTTTTTTTTTCAAGATTTATCTATTTATGTATTCATTCATTCCTTCATTTTAATTTGACCAGAGAGAGACACAGAGAGAGAGGGAGGAAAGTGACAATGCAAGCCACCAGGTCCAGGACTCGAACCGTGGTTGGCCGTGTGGGAGTGTCCAGCGCCTTAACCACCACGCCACCTGCTGGTCACTGTAAGGGCAGGTTTTTAAAAAAATGTAGCATCAGCCATGGTAGTGCAGTGGTAATGCAGTGTTTCACAATGCCAAAGCCACATGGAAGGTCCTGGATTTGCTTCCTGCAGTCTCTCTGTATATGCCAGGGCACGTGTGACCATGATCCTGGCTGGCTGGGGCTGGGCTTAGATCACAGCAGGAAGAACCCGTTGGGGATACTTGTTTCTCTGTTCATTTACCTTTGTCTCTCTCTCTCTCTCTCTTTCTTTCTTTCTTTCTTTCAGAAGAAATAAATTTTAAAAATAATTTCAAAATCTTTTTTTTAACAAATAAAAGATATTTTTTCCTTATCATTTTTTTTAATTTGATTTTTTTAATTTTTTTTTTTTTTTTTTTTTTTGCTATAGAGCACATGCGCTCGCCGGAAAGACAGAAAGATAGAAAGTGAGAAATCACCCCCCGGAAAGGTGGCTATGCTGCAGTCTCTTCTCTATTCTCTTCTTGGGATTTTGGGCATGCACACACACACCCAGCATGAGTTTTAAGCCGCCAAGTACAGGACTCAAACTGCAGTCAACTACGTGGGAGTCCAGCAATGTAACCATTATGCCATCTGCTGGTCCCTGATTTTTTTTTTTTAATTTTTCCAGCAATGTTCCATAGTTTCTGGACTAACCTTGGAATTCTAGTAGTTAGTGCTAAGAAGGAGGAAAGAGTGAGGGATGAAAATCCTGATACTCCAAACTTGTAGTATGGAGAGGAGATGGGCAGAAAAGGAATACTGATAAATGGAACATGAGATGTGTGATGTTTCACTGCCACAAGTTCTTCTATGAAAAGTTAATTAGCGTAGGGAAATGTAACCCACGTCATACTCTTTACCTTCTTCCTCTATTTTTGTTTTTGTTTCCAAGTTTGTTGTATGTCATTTTAAATGTGGTGAAAAAAAAAAAAAACCCATAGATGGGAGAAAACATTTGGAAATCATGTAACTGATGAGGGACTTGTATCTGAATTATATGAAGAACTCTTAAAACACAGTAACTTAATTACCCAATTTAAAATGTGCAAAAGATTTTAATATACATTTCTCCAAAGAAATACACAAATAGCCAATAAAGACATGAAAAGATACATGAAAAGGTACACCATCATTAGCTGTTAGGGAGATACAAATCAAAACCACAGTGAGATAGTACTCTACACTCTTGACTATAATAAAAAAGACAGTAACAAGTGTCGATAGGGATGTGGAGAAACTGGAATCTTTGTACATTGCTGGTGGGAATGTAAAATGGTATGGCCAAATTGGAAAGCAGCTTAGCAACTCTGTAAAATGTTAGAGTTATTATGACCCAGCCTAGGTGTATACCAAGGGAAATGAAAATATAAACCCACAGAAAATGAATATTCTTAGCAATATTCTTCATAACAGTCAAAAATGGAAGCAGTCCCCATGCTTGTCAACTGATAAATGGATAAATAAAATGCAGCATTGATATAATGGGACATAATTGAATCACAAAAGGAAATTAACTGATATATGCTACAACACAGACAGACCTTGGGAGTGGCTGAGTGAAAGAAGCCAAGACGCTAAAGGCTACGTGTTGTGTGACTCCATTTATATGAAATGTGTGGCAGAGGAAGATTCGTAGAAACTAAGTAGATCAGTGGGTGCCAGGAGCCAGGGGGGCAGTAAACTGGGCATGCCTGGGTTTCTTTTTGAGGTAATGAAAATATTCTGATACTAGGTAGTGGTGATAGTTTTATAGCTCTTTGAGTAGTAAAAATGACTGAATTGTACACTTTGAAAGGACAGATTTTTACAGTATGTGAGTTATATTTCAGTAAAACTGCTTTAAAAAAAAAAGATAAATCCTGGGGCCAGCAGGTGGCGTGGTGGCTAAGGGCGTTGGACAACCACGGTTTGAGTCTCAGACCTGGTGGCTTGCTTTCTCACTTTCTCTCTCTCTGTTTCTGTCCCTCACTGGTCAATTTAAAATAAGTAAATAAATAGATAAAGTGAAATAAAATAATTCTAAAAAGAAAAACAGAAAGCCAGTCAAGGCAGAAAGTTTCCTACCCAAGGTAATGTAGGCAGGAGATTAGTGAAGGACATCTAGCTGACTAAGCCACATTTGGGAAAAAAAAAAAGATAAATCCTTTAAGGTGCAGCTCCATTCTTCCACCTTATGTGATCTTTCCTTGTCTCTGATTTTTCTTCCTCCTAAACTCTATAGCACTGTTGACCAGCTTGAACAGGAGGCTTAGGACAATCCGCCTTACCTGGGATAATTACTACTATGCCTTGCTTCCTTACCCTCATTAAATTGCAGGTTCCTTGAGGATACTTTCACTGCTTCTGCTAATGCAATGTCTCATACATAGTAGGAGCTTGGCAAAATAATTGTTTTTTGGTTTTTTTGAGAGATTTTTGCTAAAGGGTACATGCACTTGCTGGAGACACAGAGAAAGTGAGAAATCACCCTCACCATGGGCAATGGCCATGCCGTAGTTCCCACTCCTCTGTTCTCCTCTTGGGATTTTGGGCATGCATCCACACACATGAGTTTCAAGCTGCCGGGTCTAGGTCTTGAACCATGGTCAGCCATGTGGGAGTCCAGCACCTTAACCACTACTCCAGCTGTTGGCCCGGCAAAATAATTATTAAGTCTAGATTGGAAGAAACAGATGAAAAATATTTTTTTCATTCACTACAAGAATATAATCTATGCTAAGAGAATGTAGATGAGGTTTAAGAAGATTTCTAAGTTTAAGTGATGTTTGAACCAACTCCGTTTTAGGCTGAGCAGATGCTTTGCACCTGGATAGAGCTGGTAGTAGGAGAGAGAGCACAACTAAAGGGACCGGTAGAGCAATGGCATAGCTGTTCCTGTTCCAAACCTATTACACTATACACGGGGACTTCAAAAGGCTGAAGGAAAAATGGAGTCGAAGTATGAGTTTATTGTGGTGCAAAAACATTTTGAAATCTATGCATAGTCTTTGCCTACTCACCTTACATGAACTTTTTGAAGAGCCCGAGTATAACATGACATTTTAAGGGCCTTAACATCAAAGGCCAATAAATGATGACAGTGTTGGTTTAAAAACAATTTTGTGAGCTTAGTAAATGTTAAATAGTAATTTAGGAAAATCCCAAGCTTTGCTCTTTGTTGAGATTGATGTTTTAAAAACTTATTATTAAGTGTGTGTGTTTTTCAGGGTGGCTTTAGACGACAAGCTCTACCAGAGAGACTTAGAAGTCGCACTGGCTTTATCAGTGAAGGAACTCCCCACAGTCACTGCTGATGTGCAGAAGTCTCAAGATGAAAGTAACTTTCTGGATACTTACCCTTAAAACCTTTTTACTGTCTGTAATCATTTCTTTGGGTGGACCTTCACAGAGGAAGCAATAAAGTTTGAATACTATGGACTATTAACAGTAATTTATAGAGTATATAATTGGATTGAATTCTTTATTCAGCTGTGTAAATCTCATACAAGTGTGCATGTACCTCTGCTAATGCCCAAGGTGAGCTTGAGGACATGACTGTGAGCCAGGGTGTTCAAATCACATCTTGGTATACAGTGAAAACCTGATTTTTTTTTTTTTTTTTAAGAGAGAGATTTTTGCAATAGGACACATGCGCTCAACAGAGACAAAAAAACTTAGAGGAGAGAAAGTGAGAAATCAGCCCCCGTGGGGATGGCTACACTGCAGTCCCTTCTCCTCTGTTCTCCTCCTGGGATTTGGGGCAAGCCTGGCATGAGTTTCAAGCCGCTGGGTCCAGGACTTGAATCACGGCCGGGCATGTGGGAGTCCGACCTGCTGTAACCACTGCATCACTGCTGACCCCGAAAATTTGATTTCTTGATCAAGTAGCTTGATCTGACTACCTTAACAGTTCACCTTTTTCTTCAAATCTGCATGAATTGATATGGCCTAGTGATGGTAATTTTTGTTGTGTATGAAGGTTGAAGGAACTAATTTCGTTAACAAGCTCAGTATACCTAAGAGAATGACTCTGGATCTCAGAATTTTCTTTGGTTTTTCTGACAGCCATGCAGCATGATATTGCCATTTTGGAGACACAGAAGTTAGTATTCCTGGAAAAGACGAACTGCTGAAAAGCTTTTGGTGTTAAATTGTTTGGGCTGAATTCATTAATAGTATGTTAGCCCGTACTTTTAGGGGGTATTTTGTTTATGCTTATTTTTGTTTATTGTTTAAATCAGCATTGCCTTTTATTTTAAAATATGTAAAAATTTTGATTAGGGAGAATTTTAGTAATCAGGAATCAAAGAAACTTCAAAAAGAAAATTGCCATGTATTATATCTAAGATTGAGAAAATGAAGTTTGTCTCATAAGACACAGTCTGTGTAGCAGGAATTCCTTAGAAGTCTCACATCTCAGGACCAGCATGGTGGCACTGGGCTCCCACATAGCCGACCGCAGTTCGAGTCCTGGACCTGGAGGCCTGCTTTCTCATTTTCTCTCTCTCTCTCTCTCTCTCTCTCTCTCTCTCTCTTTCTCTCTCTCTCTCTCACTCTCATTCTGTCCCTCTCTGGTCAAATTAAAAATAAATTAATTAAATAAATAAAGTTAAATAAAATAATTCTTAAAAAAAAAGTCTCACATCTCATTGAATAATGTACTTTGTAGCATTTAGTAGTACCAACTATGATGACTTAAAGCCCTCCTAAAGTGCTGTGGTTTTTTTTTTATTTTAAGTTTTTTTTGCCATAAGTACATGCACTTGCTAGAGAGAGACAGAGAGAGGGAAAGTGAGAAATCACTCCCCGGGGGCATGACCATGCTACATGCTGCAGTCCCTTTTCCTTTCTCAAGATTATGGGCATGCACATACATGCGCCTGGCGTGCTTTTCAAGCTGCTAAGTCTGGGACTCAAACCACTGTCAGCCATGTGGAAGCCCAGCACCTTAACTGCCATGCTGGTCTGCTGTTTGTCATTTTAAGGTTACTTATTGGAGAGTCCTTATGTTAATAAAAGTATGAATTTGCCTACATAAAAGTTAATAGGTAATTTCCACGTGAGATTGACATTTAATCACTTACAATAATCCTATGAGACACTGCTTTTATCCCCATGTATTATAGGTGAAGGAATTAAGTCTTAGGATAAGAAGCTTGTCCAGGACCATATACCAGTTTACATGCTGGAGGCTGGATTTGGACCTAAGTCTGTTTGATCTTAACGACAAACTGCCAATCACATGGTAGCCTCTCCAAGTAAAATCACTGTGCTCGTTTGAGGTGAAGGTTATTTTCCTCATATATATCCTATATTTTGTATCTGTAAGGTGCTATTACATTAAGATGTCAGAAAAGTCATGAAGCATTTATGCAAAAATACCTCATGACTTTTCTGAGAACCCAATATCTTAGCACTAGTCTTTCTATTTCTATGCTGGTTGATTAAGGTGCATCTGAATTTTCTTTCTTATCTCTCTCAGGCATTGAAAAACATGGCAGTGGTGAGACGAAAACGATGAGTAAATCTCTTCGTATCTCTAACTGCAGTGTAGCCAGTGATCAGTTAGGTATGTCTTTTTTGTTGATATTAATAATAATTTTTTTCTGTTAACGAGATTATTTTTCTAAGTTTTGTGTACATTCCTGAAACTGTAGCTAGAACCAAGGTCTTTAAATTTATCAGAGCTCTCCTCATCTCCTGGCCTTCGTTTCTTTGCGTTTCAGTCTTCTTTCTTAGTACTGACTCTTTTTGTCCCTGGTGGAGGCATGGCTACCAATGGCTTCTATGAAGTCTACCCCAACTGGCCACTAAAAAGAGGGCCTACATCTTCCCAGTTTGAAAATTCTTGGGAAATACTCCCTCGGGTGTTGGACTTTTCCTCGAAGCCAGTGTCTGTCCTGGAGGCCTGATGTGCTCTGATTGTCCCAGACTGTGCTATGTAGTTTGTAAGTAGAAGCAAGGGAGGGGTGGACCTGGGCCAAAAAAAAACACACAAGGCCACAGATGTAATAGGTCTGCTCTGCAATTCTTGAAATTAGCTGCTTCTAAAATTTTCCACTGGTTTTTATGCTTCTCCTGAAGATCTGGATAAGATTACTGAGGAGGAGGATATTCATGATGTTCACAGGAAAAGAAAAGCAGCATCTAAAGCTGTGGTCCAACAGAGGAAGATTCTTTTGGAAGGCAGTGATGCCGATAGTCCTGACGACTCTGAACCAGACTTTGCAACGGGTAAGTTATATCCTACTTTTACATTAACCTATGGAGGGCCGTCCCTGTAGCACAGTGATGTGGCACTGCACAGAGGGAGCCAGGATCTTAACAGGATAGAGAATTAGTGGAAAAAGATTTGCAGCGTGGCCAGACCCCAGTAGGGAATTTTCTCTTTCATGCTTGCACATGCATTCTCTGGCATTTAAGGAAAAAAAACAAAAAACTCAAAATAAAAAAAAATAATAACAAAAAATATTATGGAAATTCATGAGAAAGTTCTTAAAGGTCATTAGTGTATACAAAGCATGGTACTCAACCTTTAAAATATATAGACTTGAGAAACACAGCACAGTTAAATTCAGCTACAACATAGGGGAAAAGCTTTGTCTAGCAGGTTACTTCTAAGCCATGGCTTGAAAAATGAGTAGCGTTTAGACAAACGGAAGGGGTGAGATAGCATCTCTGACTTGTAGAAGGATGTTAGAAATGGAGTGGACATGTGCGCACTCAGTGAGGCTCGCTGGGAAAGTTGAGAAAAGGCTGAAGAGGGGCACTGACACTAAGGGAGGTAAGGGGTAGCTTCTTTTCCTAGGTAGGAGAAATTCATGAAATATTTTGAGGTCTACTTCAAATTGCTTCTAAGCAATATAAACTTACATATTTATTGTAACAGTTGCTTTTAGACTCATTCAGAAACTGGAGTGAATAAAGTATGTGATCTGTTTTAGGTGAGGATTCCGAGGATGATTCTGATTTTGGTGAGAGTGAAGATGATGACGAAGACCTCACTATGAGAAAAAGCAAAGTTAAAGAAATTAAAAAGAGAGAAGTGAAGGTAAAACCCCCAGTAGACAAGAAAGAAAAGAAATCTCAATCCAGACGTAATACTTTGGGTAAGCTTGTTCAAAACACTTAATTTCATAAAGAAAATATATTTATTGCTGTTCTTTTCCTTCTCTTTACCTTTGATCTCCTTAACATTTTGCTAGTGTCCACTTCTAGTTACAGTATTGACATGTAAAAGAAAGGGCGGGTGGGGAAGGGCAAAACGCCTTTGTGAGCACTTCCTGTGCACAGCCTCGCTCGAGGGCCCTCACCTGCCCTCTGCGGTTGCTACTCTCACCCCTGTAACCTTACTGATCACCACCACCCTCCCACCTTACTGATCATCCCGTCACCTTGCTGATCACCCCTGTCATCACCTTACTGATCACCCGTCACCTTACTGATCACCCTGTCATCACCTTACTGATAACTCCATCACCTTACTGATCACCCCCATCATCACCTTACTGATCACCCCCAGTCACCTTACTAATCACCCCACCACATTACTGATCACCCCCAGTCACTATACTGATCACCCCATCATCTTACTGATCACCCCTGGTCACCTTACTGATCACCCCCATCATCACCTTACTGATCACCCCCGGTCACCTTACTGATCACCCCCATCACCTTACTTATCACCCCCATCATCACCTTACTGATCACCCTGTCACCTTACTGATCACTCCCATCATCACCTTACTGATCACCCCGTCACCTTACTGATCACCCCCGGTTACCTTACTGATCACCCCCGGTCACCTTACCGTCACCCCCATCACCTTACCGATCACCCCCATCATCACCTTACTGATCATCCCTGGTCACCTTACTGATCACCCCATCACCTTACTGATCACCCCCGGTCACCTTACTGATCACCCCTGGTCACCTTACTGATCACCCCATCACCTTACTGATCACACCATCATGTTACTGATCACCCCATCACCTTACTGATCACCCCATCATCACCTTCCTGATCACCCCGTTACCTTACTGATCACCCCATCATCACCTTCCTGATCACCCCGTTACCTTACTGATCACCCCCATCATCACCTTACTGATCACCCCCATAACCTTACTGATCACCCCCATAACCTTACTGATCACCCCCGGTCACCTTACTGATCACTCCATCACCTTACTGATCAACCCAATCATCACCTTACTGATAATCCCGTCACCTTACTGATCACCCCCATCATCACCTTACTGATCACCCCATCATCACCTTACTGATCACCCCATCACCTTACTGATCATTGCGTCACCTTACTGATCACCCCATCACCTTACTGATCACCCCCATCATCACCTTACTGGTCACCCCCGTTGTCACCTTACTGGTCACTCCTGTCATCACCTTACTGATCACCCATCATCCCCATCATCACCTTACTGATCACCCCCATCACCTTACTGATCACCCCCGGTCACCTTACTGATCACCCCCATCACCTTACTGATCACCCCATCGCCTTACTGATCACCCCCGGTCTCCTTACTAATCACCCCTGGTCACCTTACTGATCACCCCATCACCTTACTGACCACCCTCGGTCACCTTAGTGATCACCCCCGGTCACCTTACTGATCACCCCTGTCATCACCTTACTGGTCACCCCATCACCTTACTGATCACCCCCGTCGTCACCTTACTGATCACCCCTGTCGTCACCTTACTGGTCACCCCCGTTGTCATCTTACTGGTCACTCCTGTCATCACCTTACTGATCACCCATCATCCCCATCATCACCTTACTGATCACTCCATCACCTTACTGATCAACCCCATCATCACCTTACTGATCATCCCGTCACCTTACTGATCACCCCCATCATCACCTTACTGATCACCCCCAGTCACCTTACTGATCACCCCCGGTCACCTTACTGATCACTCCATCACCTTACTGATCAACCCCATCATCACCTTACTGATCATCCCGTCACCTTACTGATCACCCCCATCATTACCTTATTGATCACCCCATCATCACCTTACTAATCACCCCATCACCTTACTGATCACCCCATCACCTTACTGATCACCCCCATCGTCACCTTACTGATCACCCCTGTCGTCACCTTACTGGTCACACCCGTTGTCACCTTATTGGTCACTCCTGTCATCACCTTACTGATCACCCATCATCCCCATCATCACCTTACTGATCACCCCATCACCTTACTGATCACCCTCAGTCACCTTACTGATCACCCTCGGTCACCTTACTGATCACCCCCGATCACCTTACTGATCACCCCTGTCATCACCTTACTGATCACCCCCGGTCACCTTACTGATCACCCCCATCATCACCTTACTGATCACCCCCATTTCACCTTACTGATTACCGCGTCACCTTACTGATCACCCCCATCATCACCTTACTGATCACCCCCAACACCTTACTGATCACCCCCATCACCTTACTGATCACCCCCGGTCACCTTACTTATCACCCCTGGTCACCTTATTGATCACCCCATCACCTTACTGATCCCCCATCACCTTACTGATCACCCCATCATCACCTTACTCATCGCCCCATCACCTTACTGATCACCCCCGTCGTCTCCTTACTGATCATCCCTGTTGTCACTTTACTGGCCACCCCCGTTGTCATCTTACTGGTCACTCCTGTCATCACCTTACTGATCACCCATCATCCCCATCATCACCTTACTGATCACCCCCATCACCTTACTGATCACCCCTGGTCAGCTTACTGATCACCCCATCACCTTACTGATCACCCCCGGTCACCTTACTGATCACCCCTGGTCACCTTACTGATCACCCCATCACTTTACTGATCACCCCATCACCTTACTGATCACCCCTGGTCATTTTACTGATCACCCCTGTCACCTTAGTATAGGACAACTGAAGCTCACAGAGGGTAAATAATTTGTTGCAAATCTTGACTCTAAGAAGGGAGAGGCTAGAATTTGAACCCAGATTTGTCTATTCAGAGCCTAAGCTCTACCCACCACATTTTCTCTGGAAAACTAAAAGGGGAAGTGTGCATGGTTCTAGTTTCTTGCTTTTGTGCTTCACTCTTGTCTTTGATTTAAGAGCTTTTTGCCACACGTTTAGGGCCCTTTTTCATTTTTCCTAAACAAATTCAGTTAAGAACTATTTTTACAGTACATCTTAGAATTTGTAACGACTTCAAGGCTAACAGGTGGCGTGGTGGTTAAGGATGCTGGACTCCCACATGGCTGACCGTGGTGTGAGTCCCAGACCTGGCGGCTTGCTTTCTCTCTCTTTCTCTCGCTTGCTCGCTCACTCTGTCCCTCTGTGGTCAAATTAAAATAAATAAATAAAGTTAAATAATTCTTTTTTTGAAAAAAAGAATTTGTAATGAATTCAATATGGAATACCTGCTTTTGTGTAAAAGAAGTTAGGGTATTTTTGAGTTCATAATCTATAATAGATTATTGTAAAACATAATCTTTATTAACCAAATTTATTTATTGATACCCATTTTTATGTATAGAAAATATATGCTATTTCAAATTGTAGTTCCATTATTCATGTTTTCCATTTTTTAATGAAGGAATTGCTCTTGCGTTAAATAGCAAATCGAGTTCAACTTAGAGTCAAATACTAGTTGAGTTTTACTTTTCCTCTGCTGGGTTCTAAATTGACAAATTCATCTGTTTTCAGATCTTGGATTTCAAATTTAGGGCTTTGAGAGAGAAAACCATCGGGTCCTTGGAAAAGTCATGACATATTTTTCTGTTTTTCTATGCGAAAATGCATCATGTCTTTTCCAACCACCCAATAAACTAAGTGGCTTCAAATAGCACATACTGTTGTACTGTTCTGAAGGCCAGAAGTCCAAAATGGTTCTTACTGGGCTAAAATCAGGCTGTCAGCAGGGCCGTGCTCCTTCGAGGAAGCTCTCAGGGAGATCCTGCTTTCTTCCTTTTCCAGCTCCTAGAGGGCACCCGTGTTCCTGGACGTGTGCCCCCTCCATCTTCAGAGCCAGGAATGGCCGCGGGCTTTCTCACAGCATGGCACTCTCACTCTGACTCCTGCTTCTCATTGTCATGTCTAAGGACCCCTGGATTGTCCTGGGCCATCCGGACAGTTGAGATGTCTCCCCAGCTCAAGATTGTTTGTTGCATCTGCAAAGTCCTTTTGCCATGTAGAGCAGCGTATTCACCTATTCTGGTGATTAGGATACAGACATCTTTGAGGGCCAGTTATCATGCTTACCACAAGCTATAATTAAAAAGTCAAAGTATATTTTTTCTTAAATGTTTGTGTATGCTAGTTTATCATGACACACTAAAAGTTGGTTTTCAAGTTAGAATTTACCTTTTAAAATCTTTTCTGTGAGACCAGCAGATGGTGTAATGGCTATGTTGCTGGACTCCCATGTAGTAGGCTGAAGTTCAAATCCCAGACCTGGTGACTTAAACTCACGCCGGGTGTGTGTGCGTGCATGCCCAAGATCCTGAGAGGAGAATGGAGAAGGGATTACGGCATGGCCATCCTCCTGGGAGGGTGATTTCTTGCTTTCTTTCTCTGTCTTTCTGGCAAGCGCACACGCCCTATGGCAAAAACCTCTCTGAAAGAAAAAAAAATCTTTTCTGTATACCTGGGAATGAGAGAGATTAATATGTAATATTAGAAGTAAAATATAATTGTTAAAAAAATAGGATTAGGGATTAGAAAAAACTGATTTATTTCTAGTACTACTGATAACATATTGTGTAACCTATAAGGGTGTTTTATCTAGCATACATTATAATTTTTCCCTTGATAGAGAACATTTTACGAGCTGTGCTGTGGGCCAGCAGATGGCATGAAAGTTAAGGTGGCTGGATTTCACATGGTTGACCGCATAGTTTAAGTCCTGGACCTGGTAGCTTAAGAAATATGCCAGGCACCAGTGCACACATGCCCAAAATTCCAAGAGAAGGGATTGCAGTGTGGCCATCTCCTCTTGGGGGTGATTTCTCGCTTCCCCTCTCCCTCTACCTCCGTCGTCTGTCTCTCTCTAATGAGCACATGTGCCCTATAGCAAAACTCAAAACAAAACAAAACAAAACTGTGCTATCTATTCTAGTAGCCACTAGCCACATGTGGTTCTATCACATTTTAAGTTAATTAAAATTAAGTAAAATATAAAAAACAAGTTCCTCAGTTTTGCTAGCTGCTTTTCAAGTGCACAGTTTCTACAATTGGCTAGTGACTACCATGTTGGACAGCATAAAATATAGAACATTTCTGTCATCACAGAGCACTCTGTTGGACAGCACTCATCTAGGGAACCCAGTTTTTTTTTAAGCGGTTTTTGCCATCAGGGGTTTGTACACACTGGAAGGAGAGACAGAGACAGCGAGAGGGAAAGTGAGAAATCACCCCCTAGGGGGATGGCCATGCCACAGTTCCTTTTTCTCCATTCTTCTCTGGGGATCTTGTACACACACAGGCCTGGTATGATTTTCAAGCCATCGGGTCCTGGACTCGAACCGTGGTCAGCCCTGTGGGAGTCCAGCAACATAACTGCTATGCGACCTGCTGGCCCTGGGACTCAGATGTTGACATTAGGAGGAGTGTACAGCGAGAATATTCATGTGGATTTAGATAACTCTTAAAACAAGCCTTATCTGGAGGTGGATTTACCTCTTCTCACCCTCAAGCTAGAACCAAAACCTCCTTTCTGTGGTCATTCTCTAGGTAAATGACACCATTTATCAGTGTGCCCATGGCAGGAACTTCCAAGTTGTGGATTATTTTTCATCTCTATCACCCCCTCCCCCCCTGAAATTACTAAAATGTATCTACTGTGCTGTTTCCTTCCATTCTCCACCTTCGTTCAGGCCCTCACCTCCGGTATGTTACCATAATAAATAGCCTTCTAAGTGGTCTACTTGCCCTACACTACCGCTGTACTACTAGGTTTTAAAATACAAGTCACTCCAGAGAAAGACTTATACCTGGTTATGACTAGGTCATGTAAAGCCTTCATAAGTGATCTGCACTTAGTGTGGAGGGAGTGCATTATCTTACCTGCCCTGCCCTGCCCTGGAGAGTCCAGCCCTGCTAAACCAGGACCGACCGCTCCTGGAACTTGTCGTATTCTCTGGATTTGCATGCTCTATTCTCTCTGCCTAGAAAATCCCCCTCAACTGATCTTTACAGCCTTGATCCAGCTCAGACCATCCCTCCACCATCCAGCGACTTCTAAACACACCCAGATCATAGGTTCCCTTCCTACTGGGCACACCTGTAGAGTCTGTCATACCCTATCATGCTGCAGTACATACATGTTTTTACTTTACTGTCCTTTCACTAGAGTTCCGTGATAGGCCCATCAATTCCTGGGAACAAGACCACGAGTCTTTGTAACCTTAGAGCCTAATGTGTTGTCTCGTTGATGCTCACGGAAGGGGCTGCATTGTAATGGTCGCAGGTGCAGACTTCGGAGTCTTACCTAGTTCCTCATCCTGGCTCGGATACTTCCCTCCAAGCTCTCCAAGTACAGGCAGCTTGCTTAACCTTTCTGTGTCCCTATGTGACAGTGGGGATGGGCGTTTCTGTATCCGAGTTGATTTAAAGGTTTAAAGTATTGTAAATACATGCAATATGCTTACCAAACTGCCTGGCATGTAAACGCTCGTAGAAGATGGCTGTATGTAGGCTTTCAATACATACTGGCTGAATAATAATATTTGCGGTACTACATTTTTACGTTCTATACAGTTTTGTAATTTTATAAATTTTATACATATATACTAAACTTAAACTTTTTCTTCCTATGACCGACTGTTTTATGTGTTTTTCCAATAACTGACCTCAGTGGACTCTGCTCCTGATGCCATCAGATCAGAATCTCAGTCTTCACCAAAAAAGGCTTCTCTTTCTTCAGAGGCCACTGGGAAACCATTACAGATGTGCAGCCCTTCAGCTGAGAGTAAGAGACCTAAGTGGGTCCCACCAGGTAAGGCATACTTATAGTCAGGGACAGGGCCTCAGAACATTTTCTTTGGTGGATTTTTTCCGAGTTAGAAATGAACATTTTCTTATATTATTATATATTCTTCAAAACTAGAGTTGTGCTGCGTTATCATTTATTTAACCATTCCCTTGGGCATCCAGGTTGCTTTCAATTTTTTCGGTGTTATATGTAAAGTTGCAGTAAACACAAACATCCTTATTCTTTTTTGTTGTTGTTTTCTTTTTTATTTACCAGGGGAGAGACAGAGAAGGGGAAGGAGAAAGCTCTCCCCAAAAGAGTGTAATCACACCTTAGTCATTAGGCCGCAGGGCCAGCCCACTTCCCTATTTAAGAAACATGTAGGTATGTTCTAATTACTTTCTTAGGGTAAAATTTCTAGTAGGAGAATTGGTGTCATGCAGTATGAACATTTGAAGTTCCTGATTTATATTTCTGGCACTAAATGTTTTGCTGGGACCAGCTGACCTCTGTTATACAATCTTATTAAAGCCTTGGGGACTGTACATGAGAATTCTAGCATTGAACAAATGCCGTCACAAATTCAACCTCTTACAAAGTTGACTTCTCTTTGTTTTCTTTTATTTCACTGTCAAGTTTTACCAACCCTTCAAGAATTCTGAATTTCACCTTTCTTTTTGTTTTTTTGTTTAAGCTTTTTTATTTTACTCATGATAAGGAGCATGTGCATGCACATGCAAGAGAGAGAAAGAGAGAAATTGTTAACAAGTTCTGGTCCCCTGCGGTCCCCTTCTCTCAGCCCTCCAGCACATCGGTATCTTGGGCACATGCCTGGCATGTTTCTGTTCATCTGAGCCAGGGATCCGAAGCTGGCCTTGCGGTGTTCAGTATGATGGTGACTACACCGCAGAGACGAGGCCTTTCCCTTCTCAGCATCACTGAAAGCCTTACCCAGGCCCCAACGACTGCCGCCTTCCCAGCCAGTCGAACCTCCAGCTTCCTTCATCCAGCCACACGAATCCTCTGCATCAGTGACATTCATACTCTTCATCCCTTAAACACATTGCATGATTCTTCTGTCAGAGCGTCTCATTGTCCACTTTCTGCTGTCTCGTCTATCTTCAGTGGTCCCCTCCCCTTTTTTGACTCCTAAATCTACTCCAGTTTTACTTTACCTCTCTTCAGTGGTCTATTTTGGGTCATCCTTGGTGGCCACTCCCCTAATAGCAACTCAGTGTAACTAGACAGATCCAGGCCTGAGCTGTGGGGTTGCATGGTTTCCAGATTCATACACATCTTCAGTTCATGAATGAATACGAAGTTTTTTCTGGTTTAAAAACTCAAAGACTTTTTTCCTCCAAGTTTGTTGTTGATTTTTCCATGAGTGAGGGAGAGATTGCCCCCACAGGGTCCTGGCGCCGTAGCCTGCTCAGGCTCAGCCAGCCGCAGGTCACGGGCACACGTGTGCTGGAGCATCCAGGGAGGCCTCCAGAGGTGAGCCCAGGACCTCCACGTGGGTCAGCCTCACAGCCTACACATTTTACCCCATCACCACCCACCCCTCTGGAGAAAGTCCCAAGATTTTTAAAGAGAACTTAGTATTTGGAGAAGGTAATGTAGGAAGAGTAATAATGATGCTGTACTACCCAGAGAATAATCCTTAGTATATTCCTTCTGAGAGTAAGCAGTGACTCCCCAAGGAGAGAAATTTAAAAGAAGAATATGACTATAGAAATTTAAAAGTTGTACACTCAAAAAATACTAACAGGCAGGCTAGCCCTGTAGTGTAGTAGGTAAGCACTGTGCTCTGAGAACTGGATCCCACTAGGCTGACCATGGTTCAAATCCTGACCATGGCATCTTGAAAATATGCTGGGCAAGTGTGCCTGTGTGCATGCCTGCATGCCCAAGATCCAGACAGGAAGGAGAGATGGAAGAACAAGAATTGCATGACCGTGTGCTGTTTGGGAGTGCTTTCTCCTTCTTCCTGTCTCTAATGAGTTAATGTGCCCGTTTAAAAAATAAAATACAGGAAATAATGGAATGATGGGTGAAGAATTAATATTATAAAGCACAACATACTTACAGATGCAGTGTGCTGCAGGGTCAGGCAGGTGATATAAATGAGGGAGTTGGGCCCACGTGATGGCCTTAACCTGAGTGAGGTGGACTGTGTTGGACTGAGAGCTTGTGACCCTTTTGAAGGACCAAGCTGCTACTCAGCTCTGCCATATTGCTTGCACAGAGGATTGTGGACCTAGTATTTCCAGAGCTGACTATTCTGAAAAGAAGCTAGAAATACAGATTTCGATATAAAATCTCTTAACACTACATGGACCAAACACTGTATCTGAGGGCTACATTTGATTACAGGGCTCAGATTACATTGTTACCTGTTTTATAGAAATATGAGAAGACCACCCCAAAGGGAAAATGAACCTGAAACAACATACCAGTACCCCTAAGAAATACAACTAGAAAATAGGAAGAGTTTCCGTCTCACTGGTAATTAAGGAAGTATAAATGAAAATAATAAAATGACTATTTTACACCTCTGAAACTATGGAGTAATAAAGCAATATAAGCCATCAAACTCGAAGTTATTTATTATGAATGTTTATTTTAACTTATAATGCCTTTGGGCCTACTTTGGTGCCTAGTGTTTAAGAGAGCCAGAGCCCACGTGGCTGAGCATGGTTCAAATCCCAGCCCCAGTGGTTTGTTTTCATGTGTGCCCAAAATCCTGACAGGATGGAAAAATGGAGAAGAGATTACAGTCTGACCATGCCCCACACTTTCTCTCCTTGTAATGTAACCCCTTTTTGGAGCAGTGACTATAGTCGTTATCAACTGTGAACGTTTAATGTGGGTGAATTTCGAAATTTAATACTAGGTGGGAATAATTGCTATGATAGAGTGGTGGTATAAATGAAACTAGTATAAGTCAATACAGACATTCCATCAGCGAACATATTTAGTAATTACAAAATAGACCTGAGTATAGTTCGAACACTCCTAATTCAAAAATTCAAAATCCGAAGTGCTGCAAAACATGAACCTTTCTGAGCGCTAAGATAATGCTAGCCAATGGAACATTCTGCACCTGACTGCATGTGATGGGTTGCAGCTAGAATGCTGCAATACAAAATATTTAAAATTACCTACATGCAATATGTAAGGAGTATAAGGAATATTAGCGAATTTCGTATTTAGGCTTGGGTTCTGTCCCCAAGGTATCTATGTAAGTGCACATGTTCCAAAGTCTGAAATACTACTGGTCTCAGCAGTTTGGATAAGGGATAGGACAGTCACTCTCTACTTGTAAAACTGATAGGACTTTTAAAAGTGCATTTCACTTTTCGATTACTTTAGAAATTATAATTTTATGTATTTCTTAATGCCTTTACAGCCAGTGTTGTTTGCTCCCAACTTTCCTGTCTCAGCTTTCCTGTTGAAGTGTTGGTGTCATTACTATGCTTTTGGGTTGTTTGAAAACACACAAGAATGTAGTCTTTCTGCTCTTTAGTACCTTGCATTTTTTAAATATAGTTTATTGTTTAATACACCCTGGGAAGCAGATAACAGCTGCTTTTTTGCTTCTTCAGTTTTATGAATAAGTTTTTGTTAAGTTCCTGACATGATCAGCATTGTGTCATTTGTTTTCTTTCAGCTGCATCTGGAAGCAGCAGCAGCAGCAGCAGCAGCCCGCTGGCAGGGATGTCCGTTAAGTCTCCAAGTCAGAGTCTCCGCCTTGGCTTGTCCAGATTAGCACGAGTTAAACCTTTGCATCCAAACGCCTCTAGTGGCTGAGTGTGGTAGCAAAGAAATGTTCCAAAGGGTCGGTTTTGCAAGTGTGTTTATAATTGCTCATGTTTATATTCGAGGTCATTGTAATATAAATGGAATCCTTTAACATGTTATGTAAATGGTCAGTGCCCATTTTGTAGTTATGTTCTCTGAAAAGCTATACAAGACTTTGGTAAGAGGTTTGTTTATAAGAATTGCCTTCTCACCGTTTCCTTCTGAAGTGCATATTCTGTTTGCCTCTGTATAGTAAGTCATTGTCGTCGATGGTTATCAGTTTGACGTGAAGGACAGTCCTAGCACAGACACACTGTTCTTTTCCAGTGGGATATACTCCTCTCCGGCTTTGTCAGCTTTCTGGCACCTTAGCTTGAATGCTCAGAACTCAGCTGGCAAAGGCAAACATTCCCATTTGTTTCAGGACACTCTTCTGAAGCCTATAAGCTACGTAAGCTGTGTTGTCTGTTTCATTGCAAAGATGTTTTGACTTTAGCCGAGTGTCTTTACAGTGAGAATTCAGAATTCCTTTACACATTGAAGTGGCTGCTGTACTGTGGCCCGTGTCTTCTGCTTGGGAATAGATGATTACTCTGTAGCTAGTAGAATGTAATGGCATTTTATATTCTTCCTTGTCAAAAGCTTTAATAAAAGTAAAAAAGTTTTGAGATGCTTTTCTCCTTGCTACCATCGCATGCACCTGTCTTAGTGTCTGCATTTCGTGATAAAATGAGAACTTGGCAGAGGATCGTAGCCTTTCTTATTGTAAATGTGAAAGGAGGGGACGCTGTTTCTGGAAGTAATCACTTGATGTTAAGCCAGTACTTTAAAGAGCAGTTGTTAAGTACTCAGACCTCCCTGTATAATATTAGATAGCATAACTTTTCAGGAAGTTTAGATTTGAATTTATTGTGATTAAAAATGATAGAGAATATATTTATGGTAAGAATTTTTAGCCAGCTCCTGATCACTTTTTAATAAAATTTCTTCAGATCATGTTAACCATTAAAATATATATAATACTTAGCTCAGTTCTTGGTTAATAGGAGCATCTCTGTTAATGTGAAAGTAAGTAACTTAGAATTATGATTAAAGTGAGCACTTGCTGTTACTGTGGTACATTGTTTTCCTTATTTAGAGTGTTTTTATGCTGTCATACATGACCTCGCCTACTCCATCACTCCCCTTGTTAACACGTACTTTTCAGTTACATAATATTGAGGTTTCGTCATGTCATTCGTATTGGTAGTTTCTGTTTGAACGTTATCACAGAGTTGTTTGTTTGTCTTTTAGGTTTTTGCCATAGAGTACATGCACTCTCCAGAGAGAAACAGAGAGAGGGAAAGTGATAAATGACCCCCCAGGTGGGCTGGCCACGCCACAGTCTCCCTCTTCTCTCAGGATTTTGGGCACGCACTCGTGCCCAGCATGATTTTCAAGCTGCCGGGTTCGGTACTCAAACCACAGAGTCAACTACATGGGATCCAACTGCTTTAACCACATGCCCCCTGCTGGCCCCAGCCTCCAGGTATTTTGAAACTAGCCTGGCTGAAAACTCCGATACCCTTCATGTTGCAGAACCCTGTGCTCATTTTTCTCACCGAGTCTTACTCACCCTATTCGTCATCCTCTGTGAAAACATTTTATCTCCTTGGCATGCCCGCCACCTTTCCTGTAGTTTTCTCCCAGCCCCTGCCCACTTTTCTCTATCTGGCATCACCCACACCTACGCCTACAACAGCGTCCTGTTTCTGTGCGCGTCCTTCTCTGTCCTTCCTCCACCTTGCCCTTTTCTCGTGAGCTTAGGTGACTTCCAGCTTCAGGGGTCACTTATGTGACACTGACGACCAAGGCAGGACCTTCAGCCCACACCTTCCTCTTGCACAGGACCTGTGGCCTGGTCAGCCTCTAAGTGCAGTATCTGCCTGCCCTTCCTCCTGCACCTTCCTAGTGAATGGACCACCGTCAATGCAGGTGCTGCCTGAGGTGTCATCTGGAGGTGTGATTTATTTCCTCCCTTACCCTTCACATCCATCACCATGTTCTTTTCCATTTCTTTAATTTCCCATAAGGACTCTTCCATTTGCTCTCCCTTACTCTGAAATATCACTTCGTATTTTTTTTATTTAAAAAAATGTAAAATTTCATCACTACATCTTTACAGCATTGAATTTTGCCGCCCTGAAGACACTGCATATCTATCTAGTCAAAGATATTACCGTACACATTATTACCAGCACTTTTCCATTTTCGTGTCCATTTAATGTTTTGCTTTGTTTCCCCCTTGACTCCCTTCCCCCGACTGCCCACCCTTCTGCACTGTCTTTAGTTTGCTATTAGTATTTTTTAATTTCAAGAAAAGCAGTTTTAGCTTTAATGAATTGAGATAAAAAAGAAAAATTTGCCTAAGACAGGAAAAAAGAGGATTCTGTTCTAACAGTAGATAGGCACTAAAAACTCAAAAAACAAATATGGACAGAGCTAAAATCTAGTAACATGTACACTATAGTTTTCTTCTGAAACTTTTTTTTTCTCTCTCCATTCCCCCTTTTACCAAAGAGAAGCATAAACTAACTTATTTGCAAGAAAGTAAGTTTGGTGTCAGTTTGGTCTGTTATTTGCACAAAACCCAGTAAGAGTACTAATTGATTTAGTTGGCTTTATTGGAACCTTTTATTATCACCTTTATTAGTCCTTCTAACAGGCATTCCCGCTTTGATTCTTAGCCTATCATCAATACTGTTATTGCCACGGGGAGTTGTCTACAGTGAAATCCAAACATAAACACCCGTTTCCAGTCCACCCACGTACACCTAAGTACTTCTAGCTCCAGTCTAGTTCACAAGCTACTTACCAGCTGTTGGGCCTTTGCCTGCTCTCCTTGTCTCTGCCCATGGACACCTCTGACCCCTGCCCCACCCCTGAACAGTGCTGGCACCAGTAGGACCAAGCTTTCCCGTGGCACTGCCACTTGGACTGTGTTTATTTGCCTCCTTTGCATGGCTAACTACTTTTCTTGGTGACACAAATTCAACTTGGCTCTTTCCAAAAGCTTCATACGGGCTGGCACTATGGTCTAGTGGTTAAGAAAGCCAGGTTCCACATGGCCAACTGTGATTCCAGTCTTGGACCCAGTGGCTTGAAAAACATGTGGGGCACGTGTGCGTGCCCAAACCCCACAAGCATGGAGAAATGGAAAAGAAGGGCTTGCAGTGTAGCCATGCCCACTAGGGGTGCTTTCTCCCCCTTTGGTGAGTGCACGCACTCTGACAATTAAAATTTCACTTATTATATAGATTTCTTTAAAAAATTAAAGCTTTATTTAAATGTTTTCTCCTTGGACGGCACTGTAATCCTCCAGGTCAAGCTATAATTGTTATAACTTTCCTTACCGTCATGCTTTCTTAAGACCTGGTGCAGAGTAAAAGCTTAAAAAGCATTGTCTGCCAAATGAATTCTATCAAGAACTACCCCCCCCCCCTTTTTTTTGAAGAGAGGGCAGGTAGGGATAATTACAAATGTCTGTTCTGTTCAACTTTAACCTGTTGAAGAATTTGTGGAATTCTTGCCCTATACTTTCTTTAAAGAAATATTTTATCTAATTTTGTTATTCATTTTCATTTGACCAGACACACACACACACACACACACACACACACACACACACACACACAAACTAAGCCACCAGGGCCAGGACTCGAACCGCAGTCACCCACATGGGAGCGTTCAGCGTCTAGACCACCATGCCACCAGCTGGTCCTTCCCACCCAATACTTTTAAGAACTAGGGGAAGAGAATGGGAATGGGACGAAAATGATCTCCAGGCCAACGTGAAAGGTGATCTGGGTCTGGGCTGGGCCTGAGCGCTTCCAGCTCCGCAGTCACAAAAAGGGGGAAGTCGTTTCTATAGTGACGGGAGGAGGGCGTGGCCCTCCACCGCCCGGGCGGGTTACTCATCCCAGCCCCTGCTCACCCTGACCTGCGCCAGCCTCATGCAGCTCCTCCCACCTCCCGTCCCCACCGGAAAAAAGTAAGGGTGAGGAGGTGGAAGGGGCTTGCGGGTCTACACGGGTCTAGTCAGCCTTCGGGGACTGGCCAAGTCTTTCCTTGGGGGTGGGGGGGGGTGGGGGGAGGGAGAACGAAATGCTAAAGCTAAAGGAATGCAAAAAGTAGCCCTGGCGTGTGGGTCAGAGGAGAGACGTGGGTGTGACTCCCCAGAGCCGAGTTCGAGCTCAGAGCTTGCAGTCAGCAGCTGCCCGGTCAGAACCCGGAGTCCACTGAGCTTTCTGACAGAATGTTGCACCACCGCCTGCAGCTGAGTGCCGGGCAGAGGGGTTCTAGGGCGCTCGCGAGACCGACCCGAAACTGCTTCCCGCTCTGAGCCCGGCAACTCACGGAGAAACTTGCCTCCTCCCTTTTCTAACGCCACCGCAGATCGGTTCCGACCGGTATTAAGCACCCTGCCAGCCGGCCCTGTCTGGTTACTGCCCAAGCAGAGCTCGGCCTCCTGACTGAGCAGGTGTGTGTGGCTCACTCGGAGCATCGCTTTCCTCCGGGTGGAACTTGCTCCCACTCTGGAGAGATTCCCAGTACTAGCAAAACGGTCCTTTAAGGGGAGATGAGCAGCACAAAATTGGAATGTCTTACGACGATACTTAATGTGTGGCATTTCCTATATTTGAAAAGTCACCAGCCCATCCGGGCTTTAGAGATTTGTGACCCCTCTGGTAAAATTTAAATAATGGACTGCTTCACCAATCTTAATTCAAGCGTCACTGTCGAGGCTTAAGTGGAGGCTTGGCAAACCAATGAGGTCATTTAAACGGAAAAGTTGGAACTGTGGAAACTGCAACTGTAAATATTCTTCACAGCCAGTCTTGCTGGAGGTGTTTGATCACCTGGAGGGACATGTGAGAATGTGAAATCTAGGAGTTCCTGAAATTCTTTAAACAGACATGCCTGATTGGTTCTGTAATTTAAGCCTATTATTAGGTCTTCAGGAAAGTAATAATCGTGACTATCCTGATGACCCAGTATTTCTCTTTTTATTTTAGTCCTTATCCAGAGAGTAGGAGTCACCCAGAGGGGGTTCTCCAGCAGTGTGCCAGCTGCTCTTCCCTGACTCCACACGGTTGCCTGCAGCCTGGCTAGAATGCATGCTGCCTAGGGGCCAGCAGTTGGAGTAATGGCTGTGTCGGTGGACTTTCATGTGGTCGACTGTGGTTTGAGTCCCGGACCAGGTGGCTTGAACTCAAGCCGGGCGCGTGTGTGTGCATGTCCAAGATCCCGAGAGGCGATTGGAGAAGGGATTGCAGTGCGGCCATCTCCCCTGTGAGGGGATTTTTCGCTTTCTGTCTCTCTGTCTCTCTGGGAGCCCATGCGCCCTATAGCAAAAGCCTCTCCAAAAAAAAAAGAAGAAAGAAAAGAAAGGAAGGAAGGAAGGAAGGAAGGAAGGAAGGAAGGAAGGAAGGAAGGAAGGAAGGAAGAAGGCATGCTGCCTAAACTGAAGCAGGCACAGAGCTGGGAATTAGTGGTTTGAGTTGACCCCAAACCCAATGTGACCACATGGTGACAGGTAAAAGGAACAAATGCTGGTCTAGGCTGCCGTAATAGAGATACGAGGAGCGCATGGAGGGATGTAAGGTCTCACTCCTGAGTTAGTGATGGCTAGAACAGACTAGACTCTAGTAAACTTTAAGCCACTTTAAGAGAGATCATAATAACCTAGAAAACAGAGAGGGACAACCCCAATGTAGGCTCTCTCTATGTCTGGATGCTCTTCCATGAGGCATGATTGGAAAAAACCTACACAATGCCTGGAGGCGATGGATAGGTGCCAGAGAGAGACGAATCTTTTCCATTGAAGTTTTTTTTTTTTTTTTTTTTTTTGAGAAGTTTTCGCTATGGGGCGCGTGCGCTCGCCAGACAGACAGAGAGAGACATAAGACAGAAAGCGAGAAATCACCCCCCAGAGGGGATGGTCACGCCGCAATCCCTTCTCCTCCATTCTCCTCTCGGGATCTTGGGCACGCACGCACACGCGCCCGGCGTGAGTTTTAAGCCACCGGCTCCAGGACATGAACCGCGGTCGACTACGTGGGAGTCCAGCGACATAGCCATTATGCTAACTGCTGGTTCCCAACTTCCTTTTTTTTTTTTTTTTGAGAGATTTTCGCTATAGGGCGCGTGCGCTCGCCAGACAGACAGAGAGAGACAGAGAGACAGAAAGCGAGAAATCACCCCCCGGGGGGATGGTCACGCCGCAATCCCTTCTCCTTCATTCTCCTCTCGGGATCTTGGGCACACATGCACACGTGCCCGGCGTGAGTTTAAGCCACCGGGTCCGGGACGCGAACCGTGGTCAACTACGTGGGAGTCCAGCGACATAGCCATTACGCTAACTGCTGGTTCCCTCCATTGAAGTTTTGAACATTCAAGAACTCTTGGGATAGCTGTGGCATGGTGGGTGGGGTGACTGAATCCCACGTGGCTGACAGACCCATGGAACTGGGTGACTTGGAAAACACTGGGCTCATGTGTGTGCTGGTCCAAAACCCTGGAAGGAAGGAGAGGCGAAAGAGAAGGGATCGCCGGTGACCGCCCCCAGAGGCGGTCGCTTTCTCATGTTCCTTCTTTAGGTCTCTGGCAAGTACATGCCCCCGCTAGCAAATTAAGAAACAAACAAACAGAAACTCTTGGGTAGAAAAGAGGATAGATTTGTCATTTGTTGCTCTGCTGGAGATAGCATGGCTCAGTGGACAATGTTTCACTCAATGTAATTTATTCTCCCCACATGACCAAAATGTACGTATCAAGCACAACCATTTGCACACTAACAGCTGAGTGTGAAAGGGGTTGCCCGGGAAAACAGTGAGCTCCCCTGCAGGAATAGTCTAGAGCAGAGGGAGTGATCGTCAGCTTTCCCGTAGAGAGATTCCTGCCCAGGCGGGGAAATGGATGAGGTGGTTTCTAAAACCCCGTCCAGCTTTTAAAGGGTCTGTGAGTCAGTGAACCCTCGCGTGTACAGAGGATCCTCTCTGGCAGAAGTGAGTGTAACTGAAGGACAGTCCATACACTGTCTCCTGTTCACAGAACGCAGAGGGAATCCCTGCGAGTCCGACACCACCACCATTACTGCCCCCAAAGCAGCCCCCGGGCGGAAAGGTCAAGCTCCTGACCTGTGCAGTATGAACTCCGAAATCAGAACCGTAACTCACAGAGGCATACTTCCTTTCCGGACGTGGCAGTGCTCTCTACACAGGTAGTGCCCGCGTATGAAATACCAAGCAGACAGTAATGCTGACACCACTGGCTGGAGGTCTGACGGGCCCTCTGGACTCTGAACTCCTTGACAGTGAGGGTTGTTTTATTTGTCTGAATTCCACATGCTTAGCTCTGTAGCTGGCACATAGCTGAAACTCTGAAATTTTTTGTTGACTTGATCTAAACTATTTTAGATTTCCTTCAGCAAGGGCTTTCCAACAGGCAAGTCACTGTCATTACCCCTATGAAGAAAGGAGGGATAAAAAGAAAAAATAGAAGCTCATCGTCCGTGTCCCCAAAAGACTCACATCAAGATGAGACAAAAATATGTACACTTAAAATAACTGTTGAAGGGACCAGCAGTTAGCGTAATGGCTATGTCGCTGGACTCCCATGTGCTCGACCGTGGTTCAAGTCCCAGACCCGGTGGCTTAAACTCACACCGGGCACGTGTGCGTGCATGCCCAAGATCCCGAGAGGAGAATCGAGGAGAATCAAGGAGAAGGGATTGTGGCGTGGCCATCCCCCCTGGGGGGTGATTTCTCACTTTCTGTCTCTCTGTCTCTCTCTGTCTGTCTGGCAAGCGCCTGCACCCTATAGCAAAAACCTCTCCAAAAAAAAAAAAATGTTGAATTGTTGGAAAAGAAAAATGACACAGAACAAATACATCACGATTTTTCCAACAACCTAGTGAGTAGCCCTAGTGAGTGACAAAATGAGGGCCATAAACAAGAGTACTGTTGAAATTCAGAGAAAAGAAATCTGTGGAGAGGGAGGGAAACTATGATCTGCATGTAAGATAGTAATGAGGGTTTTTAAATTGGGGGTTTCAGTTCTCAAAGAAGAATTCACTTTAGCTCTGAGCTAAGTTTATTGGTTATCATCAATCCTTCCTGCAACAAGATACAGACAAAATATGGAAGTATTTCAATTCTTTTTCTGTGTAGTTCACCACATATTTTGAGGTTAAAAAGTGGCCGTTGCAAAGCCTCAAGAAGAGGCTAAGCTAACGTTATTGTTGGAAGCCATGTTGGATGCATAAAGAAAAGCACAAAACAAGAACCTTTGACAGCATTGGAGATTACCCAAGAGAGGGAAATGATGGAATAAGCCACAACAAAAATTCCTTTTTTTTTGGGAGAGGTTTTTGCTATAGGGTGCGTGCACTCGCCAGACAGAGAGAGAGAGACAGAGAGACAGAAAGCGAGAAATCACACCCCAGGGGGGATGGCTACACCGCAATCCCCTCTCCTCTATTCTCCTCTCGGAATCTTGGGCACGCATGCACACGTGCCCAGCGTGAGTTTAAGCCACTGAGTCCAGGATGCGAACCGCGGTCGACTGTGTGAGAGTGCAGCCTCATAGCCATTATGCTAACTGCTGGTTCCCAAAAATTCCTTTTTTCAGCCTGGCAGTATTTTCATAGAATTAAAACTAAGAACGTTTGAAGTCATCTGGCCCAATCTTGTCATTTTACAGATGGTAGAACTGAGAGCAGAGAATACAAATGGCTCATTCCACATCATGGCACTGAGTATTGTTGTCAGCACCAAGAAAGGACTCCCAAGATTCCTCAGCATTTCCTTCCGGGCTTGGGCCTTCTCGTTACCTAGAGAGCAATACTCGAATCGTTTGGAACACAGTTACTTTGTTTGCCATCGGGGGAAGTAGATGGAGGGAGTGCTTGATACAGTTTTGGCAGGAAAAATTATTGTAGTCATTTTTCCCCAGTATTGGGATTTTATAAACTCCGCATCTAGTTGATGGCTAAGACTCTGCTTATTCAGCTTGCCAAATAGTCCTCAAATTCATGCTTCCACTCCAGCCTCTCTGCCATGGCCTTCGCTGAAGTTCTCATCCTTTCTTTCCTACACATCTAAAAGGGCTTCTGGGACCAGCAGTTGTCATAATGGCTATGTCGCTGGACTCCCATTTAACCAATCATGGTTCGAGTCCCAGACCCGGTGGCTTAAACTCACACTGGGCACGTGTGTGCGTGCCTAAGATCCTGAGAGAAGAATGGAGGAGAAGGAATTGTGGCGTGGCCATCCCCCGTAGGGGGTGATTTCTCACTTTCTGTCTCTCTTTCTCTCTCTGTCTTTCTGGTGAGTGCACACATACTATAGCAAAAAAAAAAAAAAAAAAAAAAAAAAAAAAAAAAAAAAAAAAAAAAAAAAAAAAATTAATTAAATTTAAAAATAAAATAATAAAATGGCTTCCAACTGAGTTTCCAACCCGTGCTCCATGATATCGTCAGATGCATGGTTCTGACATATAAATCTGTTCCTGTCAGCCCAGACTTCGGCTAGCCACACAGGCCCAAGACTCTGGACTGTGTGTCCCCTTGCGATCTAGCCCGTCTGCCTGGACCTCCACCGCAACGCGCAGTGACTGTGCCCATCACTGGAGAAGGCAGTGATCGTTCACGCTTTTCTGTTCTCCGTGCAGCGTGTTTACCTGCCCTTGACGGCCTGTCTTGCCCGTTCTTCAGGGATGCTCCTCTGCCCAGGTGTGAAGTCTCCCTCAGCTGTCCCGCGGGAGTAGTCACCACTTGGACATGCGCGCTACGAGCCCATGCCCCTCTGCATGGTCGCCTGTGTGTGTCATAATCTGCTTTCATGCGTCTCCTCTCCTGGGTAATGAGTTCTCCCAGAGGGTAGGAACTTGGTTTATCGGTGAAGTGTCTCAGCCATGTTTATAGGAAGGAAGGAAGAGAGGGAAGAGGTGAAACTATGATCATGGGAAGAGAAGCAGTGATTACTTTTTGTTTTCTTTTGCATTGTATTTTTTTTTATTGTTGCATGTGTGTGTTAAAATGAACGTCTGAACCAGCAGATGGCACAGTGGTTATAGCATTGGAATCCCACATGGCCGATTGCAGTTTGAGCCCTAGACTTGTCGGTTTGAAACTCATGTTGGGCATGTGTGTATCTGTGCTCAAAATCCCAGGAAAAGAATAAAGGAGAAGAGATTGTGGCATGGTCATCCCCCCTGCAGGGTTATCTCTTACTTCTTCTCTCAATGTCTCTCTCTGTTTCTCTCCAGCAAATTCACAAGCCTTATGGCAAAAACCTTAAAAAAAAAAATTAATGTTCCAATGTTCCCACTCACCTCCCTCAATGCCCCTTTAAGAGTAATTCTTTTTTTTTTTTTTTTTTTGGAGAGGCTTTTGCTGTAGGGCGTGTGCGCTCGCCAGAAAGACAGAGAGAGACAGAGAGACAGAAAGCAAGAAATCACCCCCCGGGGGGATGGCCATGCTGCAATCCCTTCTCCTCCATTCTCCTCTGAGGATCTTGGGCACGCACGCACACGCGACAGGCATGAGTTTAAACCACTGGGTCCGGAACTCGAACCGTGGTTGACCACATGGGAGTCCAGCGACATAGCCAATTACCCCTGCTGGTCCCAGGGGTAATTTCTTTTTACAGTTAATTTCTTCCAGATCCTTCAATGTACTCGTATAAAGATAGGGGTCGGCAGGTGGCATGATGATTAAGGCACTAGATTCCCACATGGCTGACAGCAGTTCACATTGTGGACTGCGGACAGGGGTAGCTTAAAAATCATGACAAATAGATACATAAATACATAATTTTTAAAAAAGACACAAAAGAAATGCAAACATCTTATGTTTTAAATCAAATCGATACAGGATCATATTACACAGCTTGTTCCTGGTTTTGCTCAATATATTACGGGCATACACAAAGATCTACCTTCTTAAAGAACTGTGTCGCATTCTACGAAACGTATGTGTGCCATATTTTTAAACTTCCCATTATGTATGGACAAGTAAGTTCTGATTTTTCAATATTTATGCTGCAACGTGTGTTGGGATGACTTTTCTTCAGTCCTTAATAATTCAGAAGTGGGGTGTCGTCCTTGTTTATTAACAGCATGAGCCTGCCAATGGAGAACCGAGCCGCGGGAGCTTCGGGGTTGGTCCCTGCTCTGCTCCTGTTTCTTGTATTCTTTTTTTTTTTTGGAGAGGCTTTTGCTATAGGGCGTGGGTGATCGCCAGAAAGACAGAGAGAGATAGAAGGTGAGAAATCACCCCCCAGGGGGGATGGCCACTCTGCAATCCCTTCTCCTCCATTCTCCTCTCGGGATCTTGGGCACGCACGCACACGCGCCCGGCGTGATTTTAAGCCACCGGGTCCAGGACTCGAACTGCGGTCAACATGGGAGTCCAGCAACATAGCCGTTACGCCAACTGCTGGTCCCCGTATTCTTCATTCCCTTAGCTCTTGTAGGGTGAGGCTGAAAGATGACCTCTGAGGGCAGATTTCCAGCAGTGCCCTGCTAATGTGACAAGGAGTGTAAGTGTCCTGAAAGCAGTCTAAGGTTCGTTTTCCCTTATGTAAATCACTGCTTTAACCAGATCCCACAAACTTAGACAAGTTTTTTCATCTTGCAGAGAGTTCCTTATTCACAGAGCGGCGGTCTGAATGAAGAAGGTACAAACATGGCCGAATAGGAGCCAGGAAAATTTCCCTTCCAGCCATCCCCCTTCCCTTCCCCTCTCTATAAACTTGAAGCTGTTCAAGCAGCCCGCGGGACATCCATACTGTAAGGGAATGTATCTGTGGCAAGAGAATGAGGTTACTTTGCAGCTAGCTAGGGAAAGGAGATCTTGTTGCTGGTGTCTTGGACTGCTGACCACCCCATTATCTCCTCCGCCCCCGGCTCCCGTCCCCCCCCCCCACCCCCCCCCCCGACTTCCTCGGACCACCAGAAGGGAAGCGAGAGGAGAAGCAGACTGTCCCCCTTTTAGGCCTCCTTTTCCTCAAGCCCAACCTGCTTTCTTCCATCCCTAGGTGTGTGAGCCATTATTTCTATTTTACCGCTATTGCCAGTGCACTTACTTATTGTTTTTATCTTGTTTATAAAAATGAAGGTTTATTGGGAACCAGCAGTTAGCGTAATGGCTATGTCGTTGGACTCCCACGTAGTCGACCGCGGTTCGCGTCTCGGACCCGGTGGCTTAAACTCACGCTGGGCGCGTGTGCGTGCGTGCCCAAGATCCCGAGAGGAGAATGGAGGAGAAGGGATTGCGGCGTGGCCAACCCCCCTGGGGGGTGATTTCTCACTTTCTGTCTCTATGTCTCTCTCTGTCTGTCTGGCGAGCGCACGCGCCCTATAGTGAAAAACCTCTCCAAAAAAAAAAAAAAAATGAAGGTTTATTCAGTTCACGGTTAGGAGGCCCAAGGTCCAAGGCGACCTCTCGGCAGTGTTCTGGCTACATCGCCGCATGGCAAAGGGCAGGAGGTGTGGCCCTTCAGTGGCTCCCCCAGCCGTGTGGGAAGTCAGCCATGAGGATAGGGGCACACATCTGTGTCCCCTGAATCCTGTGTCTTCCCACTTATGTTTGATCCTCTCTCCTGTAGGAGTCAAATGGATGCTAAAAAGCTAAAGAAAAGCAATTTGACTTCCTTGCCAACTTTGAAAACAAGAAAGAGACCAAACCTCACCTCCATGAAGGTAAGAACGCTCAAAATGAAACTGTGTAGGAGCGGCACCATCGTGAGGACTTGGAGCCCCAGGACCCAGAGCCATTGTCCCAGACACCTGCATGGACAGCATGAAGGGAGAGGCGTGACGGGTACAGCTGGTTGGCAGAGCTGGGTCTGGGTGGGCTGGGAGCGGAAGGCCTTCATCCAGCGGGTGACTCGGCTGCGTACTCGCCGCCTCTCTTCTTGTGCCCTGTACATCTGGAACACTCCAGAGTGTTCTGGAGCACTTCTGAATGAGTATTCCAGAACAATTCAAGAAATGGTTTGTGTTTTGTTTTCTTTCGGGGGTGTTTTCTATAGGGTGCGTGTGCTTGCCAGAGACAGAGAGATAAAGTGAGAAATCACCCCCCAGGAGGGATGGCCACACCACAGTCCCTCTTCATTCTCCTCTTGGTATTTTCGTTACGCACGCACACACTCTGGGCATGAATCTCAAGCCACTGGGTCTGGGACTCGAACCGTGGTTGACCACGGGGGAGTCCAGTGATGTACGCTATCTTCTGCCCCCCCACCAAAGGTTTGTGTTTTCTAACACAGACCTGGTGTCTTTCTTTTTATTCTCCCTCGAGCGCTAGTGAAATGGCATGGAACCAAAGGTCAGACTGTGACGTGGTGACCGATCACCATGGATGAGCTCAGATTCTAAATCGGGGCGTTGTTGAATCTGATGCTGCTCGCTGTGAATCCCTCGGCTTGAATTCCTCAAAAGATCATATTGTTTGGAATCTTTATTCTGAAAGCTCTGGAGAAAACTTTAGCTCAAAATGTGCATGTTCAACTCTGTGAATTCTGCCTGCGCTGACGGGGAGAGCTAGAGTTCAGCAACCTCCCCAGAGCCTGGTGAAAGTGCGCCTGCCACAGCCGCACAGTGGCTCCGTAAAATGAGGACTTTCGGTCACCTCCTGCTAGCAGTGTTTCTGACTGAGCCCTCGCATTGCCCCCTTCAGGTTTATAACTCACAAAGGTTTATAGACTCCAATGCATAGTGCTACACCTCTACCCTTGTCTTCTCTCTCTCTCTCTCTCTTTTTCTTTCTTCCTTTCTCTCTCTCTCTCTCTCTTTCTTTCTTCTTTTTTTAATTGCTAGAGGATGGTTGTGCTTGCCAGAGAGATGAGAGAGAGAGAGAGAGAGAGAGAGAGAGAGAGAGAGAAGAAAGCACTTCCTGTGAAAATGGCCACACTACAATCCTTTCTATTCTATTCCTCTTCCCTTTGGGATTTTGGCCCTGCATGCACGTGCACCTGGCATGTTTTTCAAACTGCTGGGTCTAGGACCTGAACCAGGTAGTTGACCATGTGGGATTTGGCTGCCTTAACAACAAGGTCACAAGCCGACCCTGCCATTTGTACACCCTTACCCCTCCATTTCCACATACAATAAGAATAATGTGGGGCTGGCAGGCAGTGTGGTGGTTAAGGCACTGGATTCCCACATGGCTGACAGCAGTTCAAGTCCTGGATTTGGCAGCTTGCTTTCTCACTTCTTCCCACCCCCCCACCCCCCCCATGTCTCTCTCTGATCATATAAAAAAAATGAAAAAAATTAAATAAAAAATAATCCTTAAAAAATGTGCATTGGGGCCAGCAGGTGATGTGGTGATGAAGCTACTGGACTCCCATATTGCTTTTGGTTCAAGTCTTGGACCTGGTGGCTTGAAACTTACATTGGGCATGTGTGCAAGTGTGCTCAGAATCCTGTGAGAATGGAGGAGAAGAGATTGTGGCATGGCCGTCCCCCCTGGGGTGGTGATTTCTCACTTTCCTCCCTCTGTGTGTGAGGCCTCTACATATGCCCTTTGGCAAACTTCCCCAGAAAACAAAAAATGTGTATTATGCAACTCACAGATACAAATTTTATTAATGCTTAAAATGTATTTCTTTTTTCTTTTTTTTTTTGAATTGCCAGAGGTGCATGCACTTGCTAGAGAGAGACAGAGAAAGAGAGAGAAATCACTCCCCTTCCGGAATGGTCACTCTGCAATCCCTTCTCCTCCATTTTTCCATCCTGTCAGTATTTTGGGTTTACATGCACACATGCCTAGTGTGCTTATCAAGCCATCCAATTCCCTTAAACACCGGGCCACTGGTCCAGCAGATGGCATAGTGGTTGTGTTGCTGGACTCCCACATGGCTGACCATGGTTCGAGTCCCAGTCCTGGTGGCTTGAAAATCACACCAGGCATGTGTGTGGGCGTGTCTAACATCCTGGAAGGAGAATGGAGGAGAAGGGATTTTGGCATGCCATCCACCCTGGGTAATGATTTCTCACTTTCCTTCTCACTGTCTCTCCCTCTCTCTCCAGCAAGATCATGTACCCTAAGACAAAGACCTCTTAAAACAAACAAACAAACGAAAAGAAAAACAGGTCACAGACTGGTCCCATATTAGTTTTGATAAAATAAAATTACTGTAAAATATTCAAAATAGTAAATCTGCAGCAAAACATGATAACATAAAAATAATACCTTGCCAGTTCTTTTTTTTTTTTTTTTTTTTTTTTTTTTGGAGAGGTTTTCGCTATAGGGCGCATGCGCTTGCCAGACAGAGAGACATAGAGACAGAAAGTGAGAAATCACCCCCCAGAGGGGATGGTCACGCTGTGATCCCTTCTCCTCCATTCTCCTCTTGGGATCTTAGGCACGCACGCACACGTGCCCGGCGTGAGTTTTAAGCCACCGGGTCCAGGACAGGAACCGCGGTCGACTACGTGGGAGTCTAGCGACATAGCCATTACGCTAACTGCTGGTTCCGGCCAGTTCATTTTTTTAAATGCTATGCAAAAATCATGATCTTGGTCATGGTTTTACTTTAGAAAAATTATTATTAGTTTTGCAACTTGCATTTTTAAAAAAAAAATTGTTAGAGCTCACAGTTATTGAGTGCTTAGGTGATTCTCACGTGAACCTTAAAGGCAAGTGCTATTATTATTCCCACCTCACAGTTAGGGAAGCTGACTGACAGAATGAACTGACCCATAGCCATAACGAAGGGGTAGAAGACAGGATTGGAACCTTTATTTTTAACTGCTCTGTTCTGCGCCTGTCAGTTGGGTAATGCCAGCTGTATGTTGTCCTATAAAGTTTCCTATACATTTAAATAAATGTTAAGGGAAGCAACTTTTGTTGCAGATGCAAGAATTATAAAAATAGATACCACATGCAAGATGAATTCATTTTGTTGCATTTCGCAGTAACTACTGGCAAGATATTTAAAAATAGCATTTAAGGACTGGCAGGTGGCACGGTGGTTGGGGCACTGGGCTCTCACATGGCCAACTGCAGTTCATGTCCCAGATCTGGTGGCTTGCTTTCTCACTTTCCTTCTCTCTCTCTCTCTCTCTCTCTCTCTCTCTCTCCTCTTTCTCTCTCTTGCTGGTAAAATTAAGGGATATGGGGCGATGAGGTGGCGTGGTGGTTAAAGTGCTAGACATACCCACATGGTTGTTTTTAGTTTGGTTGGTTGTTTTTTTAAATTTACTTATTTAAATTTGACCAGAGAGGGACAGAGTGAGAGAGAGAGAGAGAGAGAGAGAGAGAGAAAGCAAGAAAGCAAGTCGCCAAGTCCTGGACTCAAACTGCAGCCATGTGGCCCACATGTCTGAACATGGTTTGAGACCTGGACCTGGTGGCTTGCTTTCTCACTTTCTCTCTCTGTCTCTGATCAAATTAAAATAAATAAATGAATAAATAAAAATTAATTTTAAAAATTATGGAATAAAATTTAATAACAAATAAAATTAAAGCAATCAATATATATTTAAAATAGCATTTAAACTGATAAATATTGCCTTTATAGTGCTAATTATTCTGATGGACCTTAAATAAATGCCTTTTCACCATCTGTTGGTTTTCTCCAGTGGACTGTTCATCCAGCTGAGTCTAACAGGTTAGAGTAAGGAACACACACATGTCAGTAACTACTTGTGCACAGGAAATTAGTTGACAGTTATGATACTGGAGGATGAAAGTGAGTTATATGAATTATAATCTCTTTACCCAACCGATCCTGAAAATAGGCTGTGGATGCTTGCATATCATTTGGCCCAAGCAGATATTGAGAAAGCTTAAATCAATAATGAATTAATAATCATTTATATTTTTATAGTACTTAGTATTATACATTACAAATAAAATATTTACAGTAATCAGATATTTAAATATTTAATGTTTGGGTGGGTCTTGGTAATATTTCAGCCAAGAGAATTTTTTAAATGTGATTTTTTTTAATTGCCAGAGGGTGAGTGCACTCACAAGAAAAAAATAAAAATAGAAAGAGAGAGAGAGGGCAAAGCACCCCCAATGGAATGTGGTCATGCCATAATCTCTTCTCCCCCATTTTTCCATCCTGTTGGGATTTTGGGCACGCATGCACACATATCTGGCAAGTTGCCATTGGGGCCAGGACTTGAACCCCAGTTGGCCATGTGGAATCTGAAACCCCTTAACCACTAAGGCTACAGGGTTGACCTTTAAATGTGATTTTAAAAAATGGATTTCACCTGTCTTTAAGACAACTGTGTGATCCTTTGGTAATAATATGAGATTATTTTTACAATATCCTCGTTCATTTGGCCAAATCGTGGTAAGACAGAGTGATCTGCCACTGGGAAAGTCCCTCACTGGTGCCTGCGGAGATTCCCACCCTTTCTGCATAGCTGCTAAGGTTCAAGGAACTCTCACAGTGACCCTCGAAGCACTTCAGGAAAATGGTCTGAATTGCAGTTTATCCTACTGGGTTGTCGGAAAAGTCAAGATGTATATTTTTTGTTTTTTTCTTCTGTGCAAAAATGCATCATGACTTTTTGAACGACCCAATAGTTGCATCAGAGGGAACAGATACCCTCTCTGGACAAGAGTCAGCTCAAATAGTGCACTGGAAAACACTGGGCTTGTCTTCATCTCTAGTCAAAGAAAACAGCGTTGCTTCCCAGCTCGTTTCCAGAATGTGCAGAGCTAGCACAGCTCCAGAGTCTCAGGTTAGGCCAGGCCAGGAGGAGAGCCTGGGAGAAGGTCCCAGAGAAGGAAGCTATTAATCTAGGAATTTTTTTTTTTTTGAGAGAGATTTTTGTTATAGGGCATGTGCACTCACCAGAGAGACAGAGAGAGAGAGAAAGAGAGAGAAAGTGAGAAATCATCCCCTGGGAGGATGGGATGGGCACACCACAATCCCTTCTCCTCCGTTCTCCTCTTTAGGATTTTGGGCATGCATGCACATGCACCTGGCATGATTTTCAAACTACTGGATCTGGGACTCAACCCACTGTCAGCCATGTGGGTGTCCAGCACCTCAACCACTACACTACATGCTGGTCCAATCTAGGATGTTATTTTACAATCTCTCTAACACTTAATGAGTAGTGCTACAAAGGACATCTGGAATCATGCTGAAGATGCAGTTCAATTTTCAGTTCTGGAAGTACATGTACTTTTACTCTGTTTTTTCTTTTTGTTATAAATCCCTTAAAATCATTCAATTGCTGAATACCATTCTTAGACAAGGCTTTTTCTTCACCCTTTCTAATTTTACATAGTTTGTTTACTTCTTTATTGTCTGCCTCACCTTCTAGAACGACACTGCCCACTTGAAACTGGGAGCTGTGGGCACGGGACTAGTCCAAATGGAGGTACTGTGCATGTGCCACACACCCCAGACTTCACGGGCTGAGTGTGGGGGGCAAGTGGGTGTCAAATGGCTTATTAATATTTTTTGTTATGATTGGGTGCATTTTAGAGTGTAAATCTCTTGATGGAGTTATAAAAATTATTTTATATTGAATACATGTTTAAAAAGTATCCTGAATCTATCGTGCTCAATAAAATGTATTACTAAAGTTAATTACATCTACTTCTTACTTTTTAAATGTGGCTACTAGAAATTTTTAAATGACACATGTGTTTCGCATTATATTTTCATTGGTGCAGCTCTAGAATGGATACTCCGTACAGTGAAATTATCCTTGGGCTGATTTAGTGCCAGATCCCCAGAACCGAGGGTTCTGTGGATCAGCACGGACTAGCATTTGATGTGTTTTTGTAGAATAAAAGCCAGGACAGTGTTTATTCATTTGTTTTCTCTCTGAATGTTTACTGAGTACCTACTCATTTTTTCCCTTTATTTTGCCAGAGGACATATGCATTCACCAGAGAGAGACAGAGAGAGGAGAGGGAGAAAGCACCTCCCCATAGGGAATGGTCATGCCACAATCCCTTCTCCATTTCTCCACCCTTGGACTTGGGGCATGCATGCACATGTACCCAGTATGTTTTTGAAGCCACCAGGCTGCCATTTGAACAACGGTTGGCCTGTGGTATCAAGCGCTCTTAACCACCAGGTCACAGGGTTGGCCCGTGAGTGCCTGCTCATCTCAGACATTGTTCTGTATGCTGGGGAGACACTGGAAAACAGAATGGACAAAAAACTCTCACGAAGCATAAAGCAAGGATTCTCTGTAGGAAGTCCAGATGTTTTAGCCAACCACTAAGTATGGTAATGACCAGCCTACATTCTTCTTGGCAGGAAAGAGTTAGTATTGAACAGATCAGTGGTTCTCAACTTTGTATAGTTAGAATCACCCAGGGAAATTTAAAAGAATACTAAAATTGGAACCAGCAGATGGCATGGTGGTTACATTGCTGGACTCCCATGAAGCAGAACATGGTTTGAGTCCTGGACCTGGTGGATTAAAACTCACGCTGGACATGTGTATGCCCAAAATCCTGAGAGGAGAATGGAGGGGAAGGGATAGCGTCATGGCCATCCCTGTGGATGTCTCTCCAGTGAGCACATGTGCCCTATAGCAAAAACCTCTCTAAAAAACAAAAACGTAAATTCAATTTGGCTCCATGGTACAATGGTAATGTGCTGTTTTAGACAAGCTGGATCCCACATGATCAGGTTTGAATCCGTGGCCTGATCAGCCTGAAACATTTTGGGGACAAGCAAGAGTGTCCGTACCTGTGGAACGGAGAACTGGAAAGAGGGGACCACAGTGTGACCTAACGGTGTGGAGGGTCCCTCTCTTTCTCTCTGTTGCTCTCTTGCATTCTTTCATATGCACACACTCTATCATGAAAAAGAAAAAAATGAAAGTAATAGTGAAATTAGAATCTCTAGGGGTCATGGGCATTTTTGCAAAGTTCTATCATGTGGGACAGATACCCACTTTAAACATCAGCTGGGAGACCTGGCTAGGTTATTAAGTCTTGGACTATTTGCTGGTTGTGAAACTGGAATAGCTATTTCCAAATCCCCAAGCACAGCGTCTTGAATGAGGTAAGAGACATGAGCTTGCTGGCTGGTAAATGCTGAAAGCCCAGGAAGTAAATACTGGCTTCTTTTACCTCCCACCTTCTCTCTCCAGTCAGTGGAGAGTCTTACGATGAGACATTCTGAGAGCCATTCATGCCCACTCACTTCTGTATCTCAGGAGCACTCCTAAGAATAAAACCACGAAAAACCTTTATGTGAACATTCAGTATTGCAAAGGAATAGAAACCACAGTCAAAACTAGAGAGAGATAAAAGCAAGGCTTTCGATTGCCAGTTTTACTGAGGTTTTTAGGGAGGTACACTATTATTTATGATAATAATTCACCTCTGAAATACAGAGAGAAATAGCACAGAATTAAACAGTTTAAGGGCAAACAGTGAAGGGCAGATGGTGGCCCAGTGGTAAAGCACTTGATGTTCTGAGGGGCCAGTCCGTGTAGTTCACATTGGGAGACCTTCCTAAGTGTGCCAGGCATGTGTGCGGCTATGATCTGGGGCTGGCTGAGGCTGGGGGTGAATCATGGCATGGAAGTCCTGTTGGTGGTGCTGTGTCTCCATTGATCTGTTGTTTGATTCTCTCACTTACAGAAGAAACAAATAAACAAACAAAAAGAAAGAAAGAAAAGAAAAGAACCCTCTAACCTTTAAAAAGCAAACATTAGGGGGCCAGCAGATGACATGGTGGTTAAGGGTGCTGGATTCCCACATGGCTGACCGTGGTTTGAGTCCCAGACCTGGCAGTTTGCTTTCTCACTTTCTCTCTCTCTCTCTCTCTCTCTCTCTCTCTCTCTCTCTCTCTCTCTCTCTCTCTCTCTCTTCTCTGGTCAAATTAAAATACATACATACATACATACATACATACATAAAGTTAAATAAAATAATTATTGTTTTAAAAAGCAAACATTTAAAAATTTAAAATGTAGCCATGAGCAGCCAATCTAGAATCGGCCCAGTGGAAGATAAACATACACTCCTGTATGATATCTGCACTGGGTTGCCAAGGGAAAGTGCTGACCTACTGTTTCCATTTTCTCCCAGGACCCCATTCTTCCTCCTGAGATCTACATGGTGAGTACCAGTTCTTTTGTTCTCTATTCCCTTTGGTGCTCTAGTTTGGAGACAGAGGAGAGCAAAGATGTGTGATTACCTTCAGTGGCTGTGAAAACGATGTGAAGCAAACAGGCATGCGGGAACCTCTCTGAGTACTAGAATTAATCGGAGCAAAGAGCTATTCTAGGGAGAGTCTTCAAGTCATGAAGAACAAGATTCTGTTAGATGCTGGAGGTGGCGATAAGGAGATGCTAGCAATACAACCTCTGCATCCCCTGTATGTGGTTAGTGTTTTATATTCATCCCTTTCATCAATGTTTAGGTAGTAATAAACCCCGTTTTATACTGAAGGAAACTGAAACCCAAAGAAATTAAGCAAGGTGACTAAAGTTCCTTTGCAAATAAAAGCTGAAATCATGATTCAGATTTTATTCTGTAACTTGTGAACTTAAAAAGGCTTTTACATTTATTAAATGTTGAGTTTATATGAAAGAATACCTGAGAAAACTATGCAGGGTATTTAGGGTATACAAGGGAGCACCCTTGTCTTCAAACCGGTTTAAGAGAGAAGTCTCCTGTGCGTTCCTCCCCATCGCATTTCACCTTGTTTATTGGCCCCTCTGAGAAAAATCACTCTCTTGGGTTTTACATCTATCATTCCATTGCCTTCCTTTATATATCTCTAAACATTCTAAAGGACTTATTACTTAATTTTGCATGTTTTGGGTATGTATATATATATATATATATATATATATATATATATATATATATATATATTGGGTTGTTGAAAAGTCATGACATATTTTTTTCTATGCAACTTTTTTGACTGCCCAATATATATGGGGTCATACCATTAAGTGTTCTTCAATTTGCTTCTTTTTGTTATTGTCTTTGCCATAGGGCATCTGCACTAACTGGAGAGAGACAGAGAATGACAGAGAAAGGGAAAGTGAGAAATCATCCCCAGGGGAAATGGCCACGCTGCAATCCCTTCTTCTCCATTCTCCGCTGGGGATTTTGGGCGTGCACATGGGTTCTGGACTCAAAGAGTGGTTGACCATGTTAGAGTCCAGCGCCTTTGCCACTACACCATCTGCTGGCCCTCAACTTACTGCATATGCTCCGTCTTGAACAGGAATGCACTGGAACAGCATTTGACTGGCTTTTGCTTGATTGATTGGCCCCCAGTCTAGTTGATCATTGCTTGTGAAGTGGAAGAGTCAGTTCTCCAATGTAATTATTTCTCAGTATTGTATTGACTATGAACTTTAGAATCAGTTTGTTCATATTTGTAAAATAACTTGCTGGGATTTTGATTGGGATTGGCTTGAATCTACAGATCAAGTTGTAAAGAACTAACGTCGTAATGCTATTGAGTCTTCCTATTCATGAAAATAGAAAATAACTCCATTTACTTAGATCTTTGATTTGTTTCATCAGAATTTTATAGTTTTCCTTTTGCACATATTTTGTTAGGGTTATACTTAAGTTTTTCAGTTTCTTGGGGTTGCCAGTGTAAATGATACTGTGCTTTCAATGTTAAATGCCAGTTGTTCATTGATAGTATATAGGAAACATTTGGCTTTTGTATATTGGCCTTGTATCCTGCAGCCTTACTCTCATTTTGGCTTGTCTTTTTACTCTGTGTTAGCGTTAAACAAACAAATAAATAAATAAATAAATGTATTTAATTAAAAGTAGGTGAGTTTATGGTATGCACTTTTTGTCTTGATTAAGAAATTATTCCCTCATCTAAAATCCTAAAGATACAGATATTGCCTTCTGTTTTAGAATTTTGCCTTTCATCAGCTCTGAAAAACTCTCCTTGTCATGTTGTCGTTATGTCCAACATATTCTTTCTCTCCATTTGAAACTCTAATAAGATGCATGTTAGATCTCACTTTATTGCCTTTGAATCTTTGACCACGTATTTTATCCTTTTTGTCTCTCTGTGCTGCTTGGTGGTAAATTTCTTCATACCTGTCTTTTCTACTTCACTGTTTCTTTGCTGTGTGTAATATTTTATTAAGCCTATTTGTTGAGTTCTAAATTTCAATTATTATATTTTTTTTATTTCTGAAGATTTTCTTTCTTTTTTTTTTTTTTTTTTTTTTTTTTTTGAGAGGTTTTGCTATAGGGTGCATGTGCTCGCCAGAAAGACAGAGACAGACAGAGAGACAGAAAGCAAGAAATCACCCCCCGGGGGGATGGCCATGCCACAGTCCCTTCTCCTCCATTCTCCTCTTGGGCATGCACGCTCACGCGCCCAGCGTGAGTTTAAGTCACCGGGTCTGGGACTTGAACCGCAGTCGACTATATGGGAGTCCAGTGACATAGCTATTACGCTAACTGCTGGTCCCAAAGATTTTCTTTTTTATTTCTGAAGTTTCTTACTTGTTCGTCTGAAAATCTGTTTCATCTTTTCTGTGGTTTCCTATAGCTTATTTACATTTTTAGTCTTTTTTATTTTTTAGTCATTCTTTGTTCACAATAGATCACAAGTGTGCAGAGAGAGAGAGAGAGAGACCGACCACTACCCTCTGCAGGATCTGGTGACTCTGCAATCCCCTTCCTCCATCCCTCCAGCTGATTGATCTTGGGCACTCATGCACATGCCCAGTATGACTTGGGCTGGCTGGTCTGGGAATTCCAACCCCTGTGGATATGTGAAATCCAGCTTCTTTTTAGAAGCACGTTTCCACAAAACTGGAGCTATAATTTCTTTATGCATGTTGTTAGTTATTTTATAGTTTTACCTGACCGTTTATTTGGACTTGGGGAGGTGGGTAAAGCTGGTTCTGGTGTCTGTAATTTCTGATAGTACGTTCTCATAATTCCTTATTTCCTTGTGTTTGTATTTTGTAACTTCTTATTTTTATTATTATTATTACTTTTTGCTATGAGGTTGCTAGCCTTGTTTTGTAGAAAACTGAACCTGAGAGAGAATACGTGGGTTGCCAAAGTCACACAACAGAGCAGAGCAAGAATTGTAGTCGAAGTCTGTCTGACTCCAAAGCCCACGTGCTTTTCTCTGTTCTGCACACACTCCCAGACCCTTCAGTGCTGAACGCTTCCCTAAGTCATCTCACAAGTGATGCCAACTCTGAACCAAGTGCCGCTCTTGTGCCGGGATACCAATATATGCAGCACTCATCTCCTTCCTGCACAGAACACACGGTCTGGGAGGGGACCTGAGCCTGCATGGACACGTACGGGAACTCACAGAGGGGACACGGAGTCCTCTGAGGACTAGAGGCTAGAGAACGTTTTCCAAGCCATTGGCGAATGTCCAGGGCACTAAGTCCTGCTCCGTCGACATGCCTTTGAGCCGCAGTGTCCTCACATGGCACAGTCACGCGACTCATTATTCACATTTCCTTCTACGGGAATGATGCCCTGGAGTTGGGCAAGGCAGCTGCATGGGGGCTAAAGGGATGCCATTTCAGGCAGAAGGAAGGCACAGAATGAATGGAAATAGAACGCATGAATCGTCTTTTCTAATTCTCCTACGTGATGCACAAATTTACTCCATATTATAGGCAATTTAGCATCTAATGTGTAGGACAAATGTGTGCTTTCGGAATGTTTCTCGTGTGTTAACTCTATCCAGGCTCCATCAGAATGAGAGCATGACTTTATTTTGAATCAGAGACCTTTGGAGAGGAAGTACTTTACAATCACTTGTCACCCAGTTTGGGGGCAGAGCACAAGAGGTCAGAGGTGATCAGAGGATGGCAGCATGATACATTAAAAAGGCTCTAGAAGGTTTAGATTTTAGATGCAGGTTTGCTACTGTTCGTCATGTTATCTTGAGAAAGTCACTTTAATAATTTAGCCTCGCTTTCTCCATCTGTAAAATGAGGGCATTATGTCTACTCTAGATTCCCCGAGGTCCCTTATCGTCTTAGGATTTCCCATGCTCCATTGAACAGAGATCCGGAAGGTAAGGTGTCTCCCCACGAGCATGCACTAACTGCATTAGAAAATGTCTGCAAGTGTCTAGACTTGTAGGCTTGTGCTCTCATCCTTCCCCAGGAATGGCCAGGGTCTTTGTCCTCCACCTCCTCCAGGGGGAGGCTGGCGGGCGGGAGCCCAGTGAGGTTACTGCATCATGAGATGAAAATCTGGTCCTCCCAAGTGGCTTGTCAAGTTCATTCCACTAATGGGTCTCGGGAGTCCAGTCTCAGCCGTGGGTGTAACCAAGAGGCGGCTCCTCCCTGTCTAGGCATCCTGGGCTTCCTCCTGCACAGCGAAAGGGCTTTCAGGGCAGACTTTGTGAGACGCCGCGGTGGGAGAGAGCCCACGCGATGCCCGCCTCGGGTCCTGTGAGAGAGGGTAGCCGTAGGTGCAGAACCCGGTGTCACCCTCTTCCTTCTCGCTCTCAGCAACGCTCTGCTGGGTCTAATCGTCTCACTTGTGCTCTGTGGAGTCCCCGAAGGTGTTCCTTCCTCTCATCATACCCTGCCCCGCACTGATGCATTTGTCTCAAATTCTTGGTTGTTCTGGCCTCTGGGAAGGGACTATGGAGTCTGTGAAGAGGAACCCATGAGCAGATATTACAGAACTTGAGCTTCAGCTTCATCTGCCCATCCAACCACGGCCGGGCACTTGGGATTTTTTTTTTCCCCCGTGGGGAGGAAGAAGACACATGGAAGAGCCAGTTAAGAAAACAGAAAAATAGCCTGCGAGGTGTGCCTGAGGCAGGATCGGCTGATGGAGGTGTGCTTTTCTGAGCCGGCTGGGTGGCATAGGGGCAGGGGGCTGGGGTGGCCTGCTGCCTGGCCAGAGTTGAGTTGCTTTCTCTCCTAAACTTTGACAAATGAGGACATCCGGGGTTCTGTCCAAGGTGATAAGATGAGCCGGTGCCTCTCAGAATTCTGAAACAGGCGCCAGGACTGTCCTCCTCTCCCTGTCAGAGGAGGGGCCAGACATGCACTCCCTGTGTCTCCTGGCTGAACTGTACAGAGCTTTAATCCAAGGTGGGGGAGCAGGTGCATGTTGGGGCTTGCGGCCTGGTAGGAGGAGGGTAGGGAGCCCCGGGGAGAGGACACCGATGTGGTTCGTAGGACTAGGCATGCCGCCCCTCTGTGTACCTCTTTCCTCCACTCCGTTGTTGAGTTACCGGTTGGTAAACGTGATTCATAGTGGGAATGGCCTCCCGCCTGACAGGGTGAGTGAGGCCCTTCCTTCCTAAAGGACCATCTCTGTCTCGCTCCTCGGCACCTGAAAGTCTTGCCTGTCATTCATTTGGAACAAAAGATTAGCTCTTTCAGGTTTTCTCTTCGGAAATGCAACTGCCATTGGGGGATGGTGGTGTATATAGGCAGGGGCCTTCTCCTGTGGGAACTGGCTGATTAGGAGGCTTTCCTTCCCAAAAAAAAGTGGCAGGGAACAGGGGAGCACTGATCCTGTGGGAAGAGAAGCCACAAGGAGGGAGAGCGAGGTTGCCTAGGAACAGGGCTGGTGGCCGGATGGGAGGGGCTGGAAGCACGATTCAGTTGTCTGCATGGCTGGCTGGGAATTGTCTCACATCTCCTGGGACAAGCGCTAGGGCTTCCTGCTTCCCCCTCACCCCTTCTTTCCTTCCTTCTCCCCTTCTTTCCATTCTTCAGCAGATATTTAAGTGCCCACTAACCTGACATACGTGTTAGGCTTGGGAAGCACAGGAGAACACCCAGGTCTTTTATCAAAGCGTCGTCTTGTCTGGCAGAAGGAGACAGAGGTAGAACAACATTGCCCAGCACACTCTGTAAGTGCTGTGATCGGAGCAGGTGCAAAGCTGGAGAGCTGGAGAGTGACAGACGCAAGAAGGCACGTCACAGAGGCTCCTCGGAGAGGGTGGCTCAGGCTCGGGGTGGGGGAAGAGGTGATGAGGTAGGGATGGAAGAACATTCCAAGCAAGAGCAGGGCAGGAGCACAAGCGCTGAGATGTGAAACGGAATGGTCTTTGAAAACAGCAGGCACTCCCAATGGCGAGGCCATAGGCCAGGGCAGGGCTTGGCAAGGGACAAAGCCAGGACTTCTGTGCCCTGGGCATCACTAGGAGATTCAGGCAATGTGGTGACATGCTTGGATGCTCACATTTGATTTCTAAGGCCGATCAGGGAGCAGAGAAGAGGGTGGCCTGGGGAGGGGCTGGGGGACCTGCTTCAGAGACCATTGCATAGGGACTCAAACTAGTGGCACGGTGGGCCAGGTTTTCAGGGGGGATCGTTTTTCTCACACAACTATGCTACTCAGCGTAGGAAATTGTAAGTGACAATTGGCAGGTCTGAAAAAGGATTCTCCCTCTCGCTCCCCCAAGTGAGAGGGTTGCGTTTACTGCAGTCAGCTTGTGTTGCTTAATATGGATTTGCAAATGAGGCCCTTCTCTGAGACATCATCTAAAGAGGCAGCCTACAACTGAACCTACCTAATCCCCCCAAAGGATGATGACACTTAAGAAAGACCCATCCTGAGACACTGGAGGGCGTCCCTGCCCGGCCCTGGCTCCTGTCACGACGGCACGGACATGGCATGGACAGAGGGGCTGCTCCTGAGGTTCCAGGGCTGCCTGTGGAGAAGGGTTTGACCTCATGGAGGGAGACAAGAAGAATGACAAGGAATTAGAAAGGACAGACATTAATGGCATGAAGGAAAATACACATTCAGAGGTAGGAGGGATTCATCCCACATTGGAATGTGGCTCCCAAATCTGGCTGCACGGAACTCTCTCAGGGAGTGTTTTTAAAATACAGGTTTCTGGTCCCCACACTGGGAGGCGTGGGCCAGGTGCCCTCCCGTGCTTAGCGCACTGCTGCGGGGTGCTCGGTAAATGTGTCCGGATGAACGCGCCTCCAGGGGCCATTCTAGCTCTGCAGTTCCTCATGTTCTCTCTCGGGCTTTGGAGGCAGGAGGGTGTGGTTGCTGGAGGAGTCTCTGGGGCAGGAGGAAAGGCTAGATGACTGGGACCAGATGCAGAACAGTTCGGCACTTTTGCTGCTATTTTGCATAAATACCAGGTGAAGAGTGGGGGAGGGGGATGTGACGCTGGTTTCAATTCTCTCGCCTTTCTCCTAACAGCTTTTAAACGGAATTCAGCACTCATCTTCTGTTTGAGAAAGATGAGCTGTTTTTCGCAAAGCAGTGAGATGGAATTTGTCCTTCTGTTTTCTTGCCGAGAAAACAAAAGAAGTACGAGAACCCTCTTAATGAAATAGCCAGCCATTCAGAAAACAGACACAAGAGGTGAATGAGGGACCCGGGGTCAAGACTTGAAACTCAAGGCCCCTGATCAGCCCTCCTGTGACGTATGGCTGCAAGGCCCTCTCCTAGCATGGCAAGCACAGCTGGAGAGCCAGCGGTTGGGAGGGTCCTACTCACGAGTGGGCCTCAGTGTGGGAGAATCTTCACAACCCCAGCCTTCGTTAGACGGCTACAGTTGCTATTTTTCTTTTTTCTTTTTTTTAGAATTATTTATTTTTTAAATTTGCTATAGGGCACATGTGCTTATCAGAGAGAGACAGAGAGAAAGAGAGAGGGAAAGTGAGAAAGCAAGCTGCCAGGACCAGGATTCAAGCTGCGGTCGGCCATGTGGGAGAGTCCAGCGCCTTAACCACCACGCCACCTGCTGGCCCATGGTTGTCATTTCGACACTCCGAGGTTCCCGCAACCTGGCCCCTAGTTCAGTTTCTCAGAGAGAGAGGGCTCCCTGCAGCTACCATGTTTTCCCTTTCACATCACACCAAACCATTGGTAGGTATCTGTCATGATATGCTTTCCTTTAAAATATGGTGTTTTCAAATGACAAGAGAGTGCGTGTTCCTATAGAAATTTCAGAATATAGGAGCTTCACGGTTGAGTTCTGCCTATGTGGAAGGCCTCTGAGAGCTGAGATGAACACACGGAGAACCAAACAGGCTTTCCCTGATGCCCTGCCTATCTCTAGGGCATGCCAGAGGCTTCATCCAGCCACCGCCCAGGCCTGGGTCTCGGACAGTTCAGGAAGCACAACCACCTATGCTATGGGCCCCTGTGAATAACATTAATTTTTTAAAGGAATTAGTTATCTTATTTATCATTATTATTATTGTTGAAACTTGCTACAGGGCACGTGCACTCACCAGAGAAAGACAAAGACAGAGAGAGACAGTGAGGAAGCAAGCCACCAGGTCTGGGACTTGAACCACGATTGGCCATGTGGGAGTCCAGCACCTTAACCACCACGCCACCTGCTGGCCCCAATAACATCATTGTTTACACAGCAGATTCTACATTTAGATACAGAGCTCAGGATTATTAAATAGATTGCTGTTATTTTGGCTTAGAATATAAGCCAGTATTTCAGACAGTGAGGGATCAAAGAACAAGGTCTTGAGAGCTCACTTTCTTACAGAATAAATTGTTTGGCCACTGTGAATGTGGGTGACCACACCCTCTTCCTCCTGTCTCCTGGGGATGCCTTGGTAGAATGAAGTGAGGTTACAGGGCATTAGGTGCCCCTTGAGGAAGTTACAGACAACACACAATCTGGATTCATAAACTTAGGCAACGTACTGGTATCCAAGGATGGGGTATGGGAGTGCAGAAATGTCGAAGCCCCCAGTCAAACCTGGGAAGCTGGAACTCTGGCCTGGTAGCATCTGGCTGTGAGCTGTCTTACCTTAGGCTGCCAGACAAATATTACAATTTTCTGTGGGCTCCCCACTTGGTGGCAAAAGTTGGGAATCACTATACTACAACTCTTAGATTTGGCTCCCAGAGGATGAAGGTTGTATTCATGACGCATTCCTGGGGGTCACTTGAATAAGTCTTATAACAGGCCTCTGGAGATTCATCCTGCCCAGCCTCCTGTGCTGTGTCCAGTTCTGTGAATGTTCATCAGGTGCTTCTGCAGATGCAGAGCTCCCTGCTTCTCAGTGACTCCCATGCCATATACGGACAGCTCTGAACTTTAGACCATTGTGGGACCAGCAGTTGGCGTAATGGCTATGTCACTGGACTCCCATGTAGTCGACCGTGGTTCGAGTCCTGGACTTAAACTAATGCCGGGTGCGTGTGCGTGCGTGCCCAAGATCTCGAGAGGAGAATGGAGGAGAAGGGATTGCAGCGTGGCCATCCCCCTTGAGGGGGCGTGATTTCTCGCTTTCTGTCTCTCTGTCTCTCTCTGTCTGTCTGGCGAGCACACATGCCCTATAGCAAAAACCTCTCCAAAAAAACAAAAACTTTAGACCATTCTTTTTATTGAACCAAAAGTACCTCCCCGTAATTTCCACACTTGGACATGATGCTGCCCTGTGTCTGACTGTGAGCATTGCAGAATAAAATCACTACTATATTCTAGGTGGCTGCCCTTCTGACGTTGCCCTTCCTCTGGGAGCTTATTTTAATAACACGATAGAGTTTATTTTTAGAATGGTTTTAGAGTTACAGAGAACCTGAGCAGATAGTACAGAAAGTTCCCATGTCCCACTCTCCCCCTGCACCACTTTCCCCCATCCGCCATGGTCACGTCTCACATTAGGAATGATGCATTCGTTACGAATAAGGGACAGATGTTGATGCTTATTGTTAACCATACTCCATTCTTAATGCAGATTTCCTTAAGTTTAACTTAATGTTCATCCTCTGTTCCAGGATCCCTGTCAGGAGGCCACATTACACTTAGTTGTCATGTCTCTTTTGGCTCCTCTTTTTCTAAAAAAAATTTTTTTAAGGGCCAGCAGGTGGCATGGTGGTTAAGGTGTTGGACTCCCACATGGCCAACCATGGCTAGAGTCCTGGACCTGGTGGCTTGCTTTCTCAGTGCCCCTCCCTTGTGTCTCTCTCTCTGGTCAAATTAAAGAATAATAATAATTAAATTAAATAATTCTTTAAAAAAATTTTAATATTCTATTTCTTTTCTTTTTTTTACATTAAATCATTTTATGTTTTTACAGCATACAATATGGGTTTTCAAAGTAGAAATGCATTACATGTCAAGGTAATATTACTGAAGGTATTACTGTACACAAGAACTTTCCATTTGTATGTCTGTTAAATGCTTTCTTTTTCTTTTCCCCTCCTGAGTCCCTCCTTTCCACACCCAACTGTCCACCCCCATCCTGTGCTTCACTGGGGCAGTTTCTCAGACCTTCCTTGTTTTTAATGACCTTGACAATTTTGAGGAGTGCTGGTCAGGCATATTACAGGATGCTTCTCATGAGGTGATTGGGGTTACAGCTTTCGGGGAAGCGTACTGAGGTAAAGTGCCATTTTTACCACAGCACATTAAGGGTATATCTTACTGATGTGATTCGTGACCTCTCAGGTTGACCTTGATCATCTAGCTGACGTCACGTCTGTCTGGTTTCCTCACTGCAGAGAATCCTTTTCCCCTTTCCAGACTGTTCTTTTTTGGACACTGTTCACTCTGAACAGCCCACACTTACGGAGCGGAGTATCTGTGTAGCTTATAAGGAATTCTTCCACGTGGAAGCTTTGCCGCATCTTTCATATGCTGCTTACGTAGATGAGCATAGACTCGTGGGGATTTATTTTTACGGGAGTTATAGTCATTACCACTCTGGTGTCACCAGAGCTTCGGCCATTGACTGCACCTCTACTCCTCTGACGTGGCCCTATCAATGTGGGTTTTTAGTTTTCTTAGCGCTCGTTTCCTTCCATGAATGACAAGATGCTCGAGGCTAACCTATATCTCTTGCTTTTTCCCTATAATCGGTCAGTTCTCCAAGTAGCCCTTGTTCCCATTACTGCAGAAAGATATTAGAAACCAAAATCTGGGTGCTCAGTGTGCTTGTTTATACTGGAGTGTTATTTCTTTTAGGCCCTCTCAGCTGACAGAACAAGGAAATGTGTGTGTGTGTGTGTGTGTGTGTGTGTGTGTACGCAACTAATCTATAAATAGCTCTATATGGAGTCATCTGTGCTGAGTGAAACATGAGACCTAAGGTAATGTTGATTTGACCTTGCTGATCTGTGAATTTCTACCCCAATGGCCAGAAACCTGTTTCCTATCTTTTGTCATCCATTGCTTACTTTTTCATTCTAGTACACACATATGACAGTATCAGAGCCACCAACCTCTCGGAAGTTCTGTCTTGTTTTTCCCTTTCTCCGATGAAATATCCTCATCTCCTTGAACCATTTTTGGTTCCACCTCCATCAATGCTTCACCTTGTTCATCTACTTTCAATTCTGAGTCCCTGGTTTTCCTGTTTCATGGGAAATCAGCAAAAATTGCTCTCTCCATTTTGCGAATGAGGAAAATGCACCCTAGCAAATGTTTACCCTTAGCAAATGCAAGTCACTGGTTTAAGCGCTCTACACATATTAGCTCTCTGAATCCTCACAACAGCTCCATGGGCTGATACTGATATTATCCCACATTACATGAGGAAACACATTGAGGCTGGGATTCAACGCACAAGGCTGTGACTCCAGAGGGCATTCCCATGGACTAATTTATACCCCATTGATGCTAATGGGGTCTCTTGCACACTGCTTGGTACATGTAATTCCAGCCGTACAAACTGTCATTGGTTCACTGTTGCCCACAGAGTAAAGACCAAGTATGTTAGCCTTGCTTTCAGTGCTTTCTACAATCTACGGCCAACCCCTTGTTCTTGCTTAACAGCACAAGCAGTGGAGACCCCAGAGCAGGCCCGGACACTTATTCCCCCTAATGAGCGTGCTCTCTACCTTTGCTCTCAGTGGAAGCCCAGACTAGGCACCACCCATTCCACCAGGGCAGAGTACATATGCAGTGGCCTCTTTCTTCTTTGTTGACACTCACTGCTCGTACCTTTTGTTTAGTGAGTATTTAGTCTGGGTTGTATTTTGTCAATACAATTTTTATTTATTTGCCTAGTCCCCCCACTACATCCTCAAGGCAAGCTTGTCATTATTGGTGATGCTTATGAGAGTTAATCCTCACAAACTTACTGGATGAGAAGTTGAGGCTCAGTAAAATTTGCGATCACAGTATTTGCTCATGTGACATCACTGTTCACTCGGTAGACACCCAGCTCCTGCATACAGCACACATTAGCTTGTTAGCCAGTGTTTGAGCTCATGGCCTCTGCTCCTCTAAGCAGTCTTTGCTCCCTCAGGCCACCTTACTCAAAGAGGTCAAGATGAACTATTGTAAATAGTTCCTGTCATTACTGCTCTATGGAGGTGTGCTGCATAGTATTAAGTTAAAATGCTGTGCCCGTTTCTTTTTTCTTCTCAGGTTTTTGTCACAAGGTGTGTGTACTCACTAGACAGGAGAGAGACAGAGAGAGAGAAAGTGAAAAATCACCCTCCCCTCCAGGGAGGATGACCACAGCACAGTCCCTTCTCCTTAGTTCTCCTGTTATGATTTTGCACACACTCACATATACACCCATCATGATTTTCAAGCCACTGGGTCCAGAACTCATATTGTGGTTGGCCATGTGGGAGTCCAGCACCTCAACCACCATGCCACCTGCTTATAACAGCATGGCCAACTATTGCAGAGCTGGACCTGACCTCAGCTGTGTCTCAGGCTTACACAAATGTCCTTCAGCTTTCTAGGGAAGGTCTGGAAGAAGGAGGAGAACCCCTGGGTTCTGCGTCAAAGGGAAGAACCTAGACTCAAGCTGTAGCCTGTTGTTTGCAATATACAAATATACAATTTTTCTCTTTTACTTAAATTTTAATCTCGTCCTAAACAATAACAACCACAAATAACTAGTTTAATATGCTGGTTGCCATTTTTCAAATGGATATTAAAATAGATGCATAACACAGATAAGTGCTTGTGGACGACAGTTATGTCACATGCCACCATGGTGTGCCTGCCACCCTTTGCATGCACCGTTGCCGTATTTTTCTGTTGATAAATGTGAAGTCCCTTCTGATCAGATCACTGGTGTTGGGCTGGGTACCTATGTTCTGGTGGCTTTCTCTCAGACACCTTTGGAGACACATCAAAGGTGAAAATAGCAAGGACAAGGGTATGGACATTTTCTTTTCTAAAGAGCAAGAGCAGCTCACCTTTTATTCTTTCCCATAACCAGGGATTCTAGTTAAGTTTTCTTTTGGAAGGGGTCAGCAGGTGGCATGGTGGTTAAGGTGCTGGACTCCCATATGGCTGACCACAGTTGAAGTCTCAGACCTGACAGCTTGCTTTCTCACTTTCCCTCTCTGACTTCCTCTGTGTCTCTCTGGTGAATTAAAATAATAAGTAAGTAAGTAAGTAAATAAATAAATAAAAATTAAGTAAGTTTGAAAAAAAATATTTCTTTTGAGAAAAAAAAAAAGAGTTCTTTTGATGCTTCTTTTCCCCCTTAGGTGTGAAGTCATAGAAAGTCAATCCAGGATTAACACTTGTGGAGTGAACTTCTGTTTGAGTAGTCATTTGAGTAGTCATCCATTCATACATTCCATGAGGACTTCTTTGAGCCTTTTCTATCTCTTCCTACCCTTGAGGTCAAGAGAGGTGGCTTCAAATGTGCCTTGTTTATTGAAATGAAAGAAAAGGAATGTCTGGATAGCTTGGGATGGAGGTTACCACATCAAGCTCTCTCCTGATTCTTCTCCCCTTGCTCCAGGTTGAGAGTAAGCCTTTGGTTCAAGTTCAGAAGTCACCTTCCAAGACCAAGAACCCCAGGATGACCCGATATTTGCGTAAGGTAGGAAGTGATGGTTAACGCCTTTTCTTTAAGAGACAATGAGGACAGGTGAATGGCCAGGATAGCTTTTAATAGGTATTTTTCATCAACACAGCATAACATGAAGAGAGCATGCTATCACTATCCCCATGCCCCATCTCCACACAATTTTAAATGTTAATATTCATTGACAAACTACCTCTTTTGTGATCAGTCAATCAATGAATCAATAAACGCAGAAGAGCAGAGATCCAAGTCAACAATGTAGCCACATGGCCAACTACTGTTGGAATCTCTGCCCCAGCAGCTTGAGAGACACGCTGGATATGTGTGCATGTGTGCCAAAAATCCCAACAGGATGAAGAAATAGAGAAGGGATTGTGTGTGTGACCATACCTTAATGTGGGTGCTTTCTTCCTCCCTCTCTTTCTCTCTGGCAAGCACATATGTCCTCTGGCAATTAAAAAAATAACATAACCATAAGAGAAATGGGAGCTTATGTTGCACCAAAGAGGGTTTGCATGACATAGAAAAACTGTCCCGTGTTAAGCAATTATTGAATAGAACGGTAATAATAGTGACGAGCACTATGGAATCTACGTAAGTTGCCTCATTTACCTCACAAAAGCCTTATGAGGTAGATCCCATTTTTGTCCCCATGGTAGCAATGAAATAACTGAAGCTACAGAGTCAATGCGTCCTGCTCAGGGGCTACAGGCAGTAAGTGGAGGAGCAGGTGTTCAAGCCCAGAACCCATCTCCTTGATTACTCTGCTGCCCTGAAATCTGCTTTTTTTCCCCTCCAAGAACTTCAAGAATAGGTTAAGGCCCAGACTTGGGTTAAGATCATCTTTGTTGTGGAGAGAAGGCTAGAAGAAATGGCCTGAAGACATTTCTTGCCTGGGGCTTCTGTGGTTTATCCTATTTTTCCTCCCATAGACTACAAACACCAGTTTTACCTCACTCCCTTTTGTGGATACCAAGGGGAAGAAGAACATGGTTAACTTCCCACGCATCAGCAACAAAATCCTGCTGAAGCCACCCCTGCCGTATCAGGTGAGTCTAGGTCAGTGGACTTGATTCAGAGCAGGTGAGTGAAACATTGAGATACGTCTAGAGCCAAGTTTAGAAAGACCTGGGGTCAGGGGAGCAGTGTTGGGTGAGATGTTGGGTTCTAGTGCTGTTCTTGCTCTTCACAATGAATGTGCACTTAAGTAAATAAGTCATTGACTTTCTGTTATCTACAAAATGCTCTCTGTAGGGTTGTCATGAGAATTCATTGAGGAAAGGAAAAATACCTTTCTGGTATATAAGTGGTAGAATTATACAAAATACTACTTTTCTCTTGTGCCCCCTATTTTTTCTGTATAAATTCTAAATGAGATAATATATGGGAAAGTGCCAAGTGAAAGGGGGTTCTACCCACATAAGTCAGACTTACATGCCATTGGGCAAGTCGTCCAGTCTGTCTACTTGGGAATTAGCCTCCTAAGGGCAGCAATAAAAAATTGTTCCCATCTCTTCCTACAGCGAGATGTTCCTGGGGTCGTCAGCTGCATACTGTAATGTCTGTGGGTTTCCCAGGGAATGATGTGAGTGTCAGACAGATACTTCTTTGGGGAAGAAGATTTGAAAAATCTACTGTCTCTTAATTTTGTTTTCTCCCTGGAGAGGTCGGCTGAACGAGGGTGTTCTTGGTAGATACAGGATTTATGGCTCCAAGACGAAGCCCAAATCACCTTTTATTGCGAACCTCTCCTTTTGGACAGGAGACTCAAGGTCACAATCCAGTGCTTCCCTCCGAGCTCAAGGCTTCAGAAGTACCTTTCCACTCCGGTGTTAAAACGCAAGATCCCGCACCACAGGAGAAACCACCGAAGAAGCACAAGGTGCCTCTGACCGCAGCAGGTGTGCTGTTGGGGGGTAGCAGGGTGTGGTGGGGGTGGTTATGGATGATTGGGAAGGTCAAGAGTTGGGTCAAGCTGGAGAGGGCTTAGCTGTCAGGTGTCAGAGAGTCAATTGAGGCAAGAGGCCAAAATGAAAGTAGACGTTAAGCTTTTAATCTCTCACTGATGGGGAGCAAGAGGCTAAATAGGAGCAACCACCAGCTTCCCACTGTTCCATTCTCCCCCTGGAACAGCGCTGAGCAAGGGTCAGATGTCTCAGTGCAGACTCCAGACCTCCAAGGTGATCTGGGTAGAGAAGTGCTGACATACACTCTCTCCTTATCGTCTGAGCTACCTGCTGCAGATTTGAGGAGAATACCTCCTGGACCATTATTGTTGTGTTTTGTGTTTTTTTTTGCCCTTGAAGACATTATGGTCTTTAAATTCTTTCAAGAAAGACCTTTTATGTATCCCAATTCCACATTAATCTGGGCAAATACCTCCTTAACTATACTATTGTTGACACTAAGTTATCCCTGGATTGTCACCCATGCTACTACAACCCACAGCTCTCTGGGGATTACATTCTCTCTTCCTCTGCTTTTGTGCCTTCTTCCTAAATGCGTGCCCTTGACATTCATCCTTGCCACGTTTCCGCCTGTGAGATTCCAGGTGCACGGTCCTCTGTTAGGATGAGGATGAGGCTGACTGGCTCACGGACTGAAAGGACTGCCATCACCTGTACCAGGCCAGTCCCCGGGTTGGCCCATTAACTGACAACTGTAGTGTTTTCCACACAGAGGCCCTAAAGCTTTTTAAGAACCAGCTGTCTCCTTATGAGCAAAGTGAAATCCTGGGCTACACAGAGCTGTGGTTCCTGGGACTTGATGCTGAGAAGCTCAACGTGACTCCTGAGAAATTCAGCAAGACAAGTTTCGACGATGAGCATGGATCCTATATGAAGGTGATGGGAGAAAGGGTCATGCTCACTTAAGGGGGTTTGTGGGTACGAGATAGACTGAAAAGTCACAGGACTTGATGCTGATACATCAGGGACTAGATATCCTCAAGGATTCTAGTAAGTGTTAAACCAAAGAAATGCCATGATTTGGGACCAGCAGGTGGCATGGTGGTTAAAGCACTGGACTTTCACGTGGTTAACCGTGATTCAAATCCTGGACCCAGAGGCTTGAAAATTATGCCAGGCAGGGGCCAGCAGATAGTATACTGGTTATATTGCTGGACTCCCACATGGACAAACATGATTCGAATCCCAAACCTGGTGGCTTGAGACTCACATCAGGTACATGTGTGCTCATGCCCAAGATCCCAAGAGGAGAATGGAGAAGAAGGGATTGTGGCGTGGCCTCCCGTATGGGAGGTGATTTCTCACTTTCCCTCTCACTGTCTCTGTCTCTCTCTCCAGTGAGCACATGTGCCATAAGGCAAAAATCTCAAAGAAAAAGAAAAGAAAAGAAAAGAAAATCAAGCCAGGCATGTGTGCATACATATCCAGAATCTTGAGAGGAGAATGGAGAAGAAGGGATTATGGCATATCCATTCCTCCTGGGGGATAATTTCTCACTTTCCTTCTCTCTGTCTCTCTCAAGTGAGCACACATGCCCTATGACAATAAACCTAATTTTAAAAATGGTCAAAAATGGGAAAAGATGCGATTGAATATACAAAATGCTCTGCTGGTTTTCTCCAAAGTATTTGGAGTAACAAGTTTGCATCCTGGATGGATCCCAGAGGCTCTTTTACACAGTCCTGGACCCACTGGAAAAGCCAAATGGGAATTAGAAGCAGGTCTCTTCCATACAAGCGCACACATAGACCCTTATCTAACATAGTAGTTGTCATTTCCTCCACAGACAGTTTTTGTCACTATAGTTCCTGTGTATAGTCCAAAATCGATCCCAACAACTTCTCTTTCACTTGTATTTCTGCAGTTCCCCAGGATGGTGCCTCTTCCCATCCTGAAGGTGAAATCTGGGCAATGACTCCCACTACTGAACATGGGATGCTTAGCTCATTAGGCTGTTGGCACTCAGAAATGTCCTCTTCTGGACATTTCATCACTACTTAGTGTTAGGAGACCAGAAGTGTTTCTGATGGCTTCATAGAAGAGGTCAATTTTCTTAATAGCTTTTAGGGATATGTTTCTCAAGCTTTCTAATACATACCAATAGCATGGGGATCTTGTTAGAATGCAGCTTGTTACCTAGCAGGCCTGGAATGAAGCCTGAGATTTAGCTATTCTAAATAACTTTCAGGTAATGTCAATGCTACAAGTCCTTGGAGTATACATTGAGAAGCAAGGATTTTGTTTTAATCACTTAGCCTTTATCTAGAGCCCTGGTTTTCAACATTTTTAGGTCCAGAGTCCCTTTGAGGATCTGAGAAAAGCTATGAGTCCTCATTCTAGAAAAAACAGCCCTCATATACACAAAATTTCAGAGACTTAATGGGTTCTTGGTTAATAATCCCCAAAATAAACCTTACCTTTAATTCAGCCAGACATCTTCAATTCCTCCATCCCTGCTCCTTCCCTCCCTTCTACCTGAGCCTAGAGTCTTTGGGGAAATGCCTAGAAATGTCAGCACTACCTTTAAGTTCATTCACTAGAACTCAGTTCCTCCATCTTAAATCTTAGAGAGCTTTGCTAGGAAAAGAGGGAGAATGTATCTCTATAAACATGGAATCTCCATCCTTATTGCATTCGGTGTACACACAAATACATGATGCACATAACTAAATTTTCGAACAAGACTCATAGCTGCGTTCTCACAGTTATTCTGTCAGCAAGTGTTTGTTTGTTTTTAGGAAGTGTTAATTAACTACTTAATAAGCACCTATCCTAAGCCTGGGCATCTGCTAGACTCTAAAATAGAAAGGAGTTGTAAAGTATGAGTACAACACCACCCTTGCTCTCAAGGAACCACAATCAATGTTAAAGGTGACATGTGAGCAAATAATTATGACACAATCAGACTGGTGGTATGTAGAATATATGTTCACATTCTAGGAAAACACACATGTACCTTTACACCGACATGTGTGCACATCTATTTCATCCCTGTTCTTTCCCATACATTCTCATGACAGAACTTACATGTAGACTAACACATCTCCATGTGTCATTGAAGTGGTACATGTTTGTGTTCCTGGTCTTGATCCCCTCCTGTATAAACAGACGCCACGCCTCACAAACACAGCCCGAGGACTTGTACATGGACACTTTACTCTCCCAAACTTAGAAGCATAACAATAGAAATCAGATTCACAGAGCTTGAGGACCTTTAAGTTCATCATACCCAGAATCTTCATTTTAAAGACAAGGGCACTGCCTCTCAGAGGAGTGAGTGGCTTGTCTGAAGCCACCCAGCTAATGTCTTTTAATAAAACATTTCCCCTGATTTTGATGAACCACCTGGCCCTAGTTTCTAGCAGCGGGAGAAACATAGGTGATTCTGGCTCTTAGGAGGTATTCCTCTTCTTAGCCTAGGAACATAACATTTAAGTCCTGTGCTGCTAATTGCAGTACAGGATTAAATCTAGGTAAGTCCTGGGGAGAACTGGTCAGGGAGATGCAGAACAAACATAAATCCCCTATTGGTGGAGACACATCAGGGGTCAAAAACAGACTTCTCCCCAAGCGGGAGCTGCTGCTCAACTTCAAGGATCTTAAAATGTCCAAACTGAAAGGAGCCACAGGGCTGCTTGGCCCAACCCTCTTACTTTACAAGTCTTAAAACTTGCAGATTATGGGATTTGAACTCCGGGACTTCAAGTTTCCTACAGACTATTCAGTGCTCTTTGCACTGGTTGGCATACATCAAGCCTGTGGGGCTTCCCCTGGTACCACGTGGGTGTTCTGAAGTCCAGGCGACAACAGAACCATTGCAGTAGCAGTGAGGTGGGGTGGGAGTGACACAAATGCCCAGCACAGTTTAGAACCACCCCCCCCCCAGGAGTGACCCCTGAGTTGGAGATGGGGATATAGGGCCCAGTATTGGGGAAGCCCCAGAGCCTGTGGCTCTGCTCCTCACCCCTGGCCTGGCTTCTGCAGGTCCTGCATGACCACATTGCCTACCGCTACGAGGTTCTGGAGATGATCGGAAAAGGGTCTTTTGGACAGGTGGCCAAGTGCTTGGATCACAAAAACAATGAATTGGTGGCCCTGAAAATCATCAGGAACAAGAAGAGGTGTGGCTTGGTGGATGCGTAGGCCATAGTGAGGGACTGCATGACTCTGGTCCATTGGAGTGGCAACCCTTCCCGCCTCAGCTCATCCTCTGATCTTCCTCTCTGTCTGGTTCCATGAAGAGGAAAATAAGAGGCAGGAGGATGGTGTTTTTTGCTTGCTGCTACCCTAGACAGTGCTGTTGGGGTCATGGGGAGGGGCTGAGGAAATGGGCCTTCTGCTACAGTGTGTGATAAAACCAGTGTTATCTGTCCCCATTCCCCACCCTCCCTGCCTCTCCCAACCACCTCAGATTTCACCATCAGGCCCTGGTGGAGCTCAAGATCCTGGAAGCGCTCAGAAGGAAGGACAAAGACAACACCCACAACGTGGTGCACATGAAGGACTTTTTCTACTTCCGCAATCACCTCTGTATCACCTTTGAACTCCTGGGGTCAGCTGCTTTTTCTTTGTACTTCATTTTCTTTTGAAAAATCGCTTAAGCGAAGGAAAGCTTTGAGGTCGAACACTAGATTTTTCTGGTTGTGACTATTTAATAAGTGGAATGGGTATAATAGCCACTCAGTTGTCTAGATGGCCCAGGAGTAAGGAGTCTGGAACTGAAAGTGGCCCCTCTTGCCCCACCCCTCAGTATACTGTCACCTGCCAGCATACCCAGGGTGTGCTTCCCTGTACTGAGAACCAAACTGGGGACACAACAAGACCTCTGCCCTCAGGAGACAAACTGAAATGTGTTGAAAGGGACTTTCCTTTGCTCCCATGCTCCCCATTTGCTGGCTTCCCAACCTACAGTGCAGAGGGTGGAAGCCAAAGAAATAGGCAGCTGGCTTCTCAGAGTGGTAAGTGGGTTTCGATTCTGAGTAAATAAGGAAAAAGGGAAATATCTGTAGCAGGAGAATGGATGCAGTTACCTGGCTGAATATTGAGCCTGGAAAAGCAAGCTTGGGACCAGCAGTTGGTGTAATGACTATGCCACTGGACTCCCATGTGGTTGACCACGGTTGGAGTCCTGGACCCGGTGGCTTAAACTCATGCTGGGTGCGTGTGCATGCGTGCCCAAGATCCTGAGAGGAGAATGGAGGAGAAGGGATTGCGGCGTGACCATTCCCCGGGGGGTGATTTCTCACTATCTCTCTGTCTCTCTCTGTCTTTCTGGTGAGCACACGCGCCCTATAGCAAAAACCTCTCAAAAAAAAAAAAAAAAAAAAAGAAAAGAAAAAGCAAGTTCAAGGCCAGCAGGTGGATTGGTGGTTAGGGCACTAGAATCCCACATGGCTGACCATGGTTTGAGTCCTGGACCTGATAGCTTTCTTTTCTCTCTCTCTCTGGTCAAATTGAATAATAATAATTAATAAATATATATTTTTAAAAAGAAAAAGAAAAGGCAATCTCATTGGAAAGACATGCTAATTTGATGGATTTTCTCTCTGAGAAGACCATCTGATGCCATATATATATGTGTGTGTATATATATATATGCACACACACACACACACACACACACATATATATATATACACACACACATACATTTATTAATGTATTGGAATTTATGATTTACATATAATTATTACATTAATACATCTTTCAAGGGTAAAGTATGTTGAAAAGCTGCTTAAGTCAAAGAAAGAAAGCTTTAAGGTCAAAATCAAAGATATATTCACCACCTTCAACATTTAACATTGCATTATGTTGTATACATTCAGGATTTGCTCTACTGGTTATTTTGAAAGTATATATTGAATTCTCAGTGATCTTTACTGTGAAGTACAGTTTAAAGAAAACAAAGTGATTAAAGATTATACAACAAAAAGTCTCATGAATTAATAAGGGCAGATTTTTGAAAACAAAGACAATCTATTCAAAATCAGATTATTTTATTTATTTGTTTTTAAATTTGCTACAGGGCATACGTGTTCACCAGAGAGAGACAGAGAGAGAGACAAAGTGAGAAAGCAAGCTGCCAGGTCTGGAAACTGTGGTTGGTCAGCAACCATGCCTCTTGCTGGTTCAAACAAAGATAATTTTAATGTAGCCAATGAAATAATTTGTAATATCCATGTAGATAATTGTGGGACATAAGAGTTTATAATCTGAAAAGATCTGTGGTATCAATCATTAGTCCAGTTAGAGATAGGTAAAATTGTACTTAATGATAGAGCATTAGGAAGAGATAGAAAAAGAAAACTTACTCACTGTGAGTTCTTGTAAGACCATGGTCCAGTACTGTACAGAAAAAAAATGTTATTTCCATACAGATAATTGTGAATCTGAATTGTTATCCTTTTAATTAGGGAATTTAATCCATTGACATTCACTGTTGTTACCAATATGTGTGGAACTATTCCTGTAATTTTGTTACTCTTTTTTTCTCATTGTTTTGTGCTATTTATCACCCTCTAGTTTTCCTGCTGTAGTATTCCCTTTAAGTATCTCCTAAAGAGCTGACTTAGTTTTGGTGGATTCTTTCAGCATTTGTTTATCTGGGAATGATTTTATTTCTCCTTCCCATTTGAAGGATAATCTTGCTAGGTAACAACCTTTTGACTGAAATTGTCTTTCTTTCAGACTTTTGAAAATGTCATCCCATTCTTTCCTTGCCTATATTGTTTCAGTTGAGAGGTCAGATATAAATTTAGTGGGGTAACCTGTGTAGGTAACTTGACATTTCCTTCTTGCCTTTTTTTTTTTCTTCAGGTTTTTGCCATAGGTTCTGCGTGCTCACCAGAGAGAGACAGTGAGAGGGAAAGTGCGAAATCATCCCTGGGGGATGGCCTTGCCACAGTCCTTTCTCCTGCATTCTTCTCTCAAGATTCTGGGAGCACGCACACATGCACCCAGCATGGTTTTCAAGCTGACGGATCTGGAACTCAAACCACGGTCAGCATGTGGGAATCAAGCGCCATAACCACACCACCTGCTGGCCCCTCTTTCTTGCCATTTTTAGAATATTGTCTTTGTCATTGATTTTTACTAACTTGGCTATGATATGTCTTTGAAAAGATCTTCTTATGTTAAATCTATCTAATGTCCTTTGAATAATCTCCTGGATTTGTATGTCCACATACCTCTCTAAATTTGGAAAGTTTTCTGCTAATATATTGTGAAAGAAATTTTCTACGTATTTACCTGTCTCTTACCCTTCTGGAATACCTATTATGCAGATATTCAGCTGTTTAATGTTGTGTAGGATTTCCTGTATCTTGTCCTGATTTTTAATGGTTATTCTTCCATTCTTTTCAGTTGCTTGGACTAAATCAGGGATTTTGTTTTCAAGGTCAGAGATTCTTTTTTTCTGTGTGGTCTAACCTGCTGTTAATAATTTTGAGGGGGAACCAGCAGTTAGCGTAATGGCTGTGTCGCTGGACTCCCACGTAGTCGACCGTGGTTCGCGTCCTGGACCCGGTGGCTTAAAACTCACGCCGGGCGTGTGTGCGTGTGTGCCCAAGATCCCTAGAGGAGAATGGAGGAGAAGGGATTGCAGCGTGACCATCCCCCCTGGGGGGTGATTTCTCGCTTTCTGTCTCTATGTCTCTCTCTGTCTGTCTGTCTGACGAGCGCACGCGCCCTATAGCGAAAAACCTCTCCAAAAATAAATAAATAAATAAATAAAAATAATTTTGAGGGAGGCTTTGATTTCCTGCATTGTATTCTTTATCTCAAGAATTTCTGTTTGATTATTTTTAGCATGTCTATCTATGGAGTTCCTCCTTCAAGTCATGGAAGGATGTTCTCATCTTCTGAAATTGGTTGTCTGTTTTTTCTTGCATCTCATTGAGTTTTATTTTGATGAATATTCTGAATTATTTTCCTGACATTTCTGTGATTTCTTGTGTTTTATCCATGGTTGGTGAGAAGTTGTTATGTTCCTTTGAGGGGGAGGTATTTTCTGTTTCCTCCCATCTCTTGGGAACCTGCTTTGAGTTTTAGTCTGGTGATATGTTCACTTCTTCCTACTTCTTTGGAGTATGTTTCTGTAGCTGTGCTCATGCACTTCCCTATGATATGAGTTAGCCCTCTGCCAGTTTCCCTCCTCTACCGTGGGTGGGAGTTTTAGGTTCAGGTTTTCAGAGGGGAATTTCTCTCGTTTTACTGCTGGAAGAGTTGTATAAAGAAAATTCCTTTAAGACCTCACTGTCTTCTAGTGTTTGGTTCCTTATACCCAAACCTCTCTGGTCCCAGGGCTGCTAGAGGCCCAGCTGGACAGGTAGAATGAAAGGCAGTAGTCCAATTCGCACACTACATGTTGCATGGTGTGTGGTCTGAAACAGCCCCTCCTCCCCCAGCTGCTGATCAGCTCAGACCTGGCAGCCTTTGCTTTCCTGTTGCTCCTGGGTGGGTGAGGGGCAGAATGACATCAGCACAGCTAGGCCAGCAGCTTCTGCCTCCTATCTCTGGGACTTCAAGAACTGAGTGGTGGTCCTTGAAGGCTGGAACAGACTCTCCTTCCCCACCGTAGGTGGGTAGGGGTCGCTGCTGATCAGCTCAGGCCCAAGGCCTTTGCTTCCCTGTTGCTCCTCTCTCTCCACCTGATGACATTTAAATAGAACTCTGAACCCAGAATGCATTTGGCAAAGGAGAATAATTAAGAGTTGCGTTCCTAGAGGCATTTGCTGAGCTAGTTGCTTGGTGCCCCTAGCTCTGTTCTCACTGATGGTGAGATTCTTGGAACCACCAAGAACTGAGTCTAAGGGAGGCTCATACCTTCCTCAGCATCTCCGGTGGTCGCAGATGTGGTCTTCTGTCTAACATGCAGAGGTTGATTTTTCTCTGCAGTAAAAAGAGCACAGGCTGCCTTTCTTGGCTATTAGTCACTGCACACAGCTAGGATATCATTGTACAAGGGAATGCCAAAGTTCGTGGGAAAACAGAATTAAAGTATGAGTTTATTTTGGTTTTAAAAAATTATTGAAATCCTTTCACAGTTTTTTCATAGTGCGCATTTCCCACAAACTTTTTGAGGACTCATCATACTTAAAACAGCTCTGAGAGTTCAGGAGGGAGAAGTGTGTGGAGAGAGACTGCAAGGTCAGAGAGGCTGGGGAGCTTCCGAGGGTCACTACTCAAGATGGGGCCAGAGCCAAGTCTCATCTCCACTGGGCCCTCTGAGTGAATGGTCCCTAAATGCTGCCAGAGTTAGAACATCTTAGAGATGCTAAGTTAGGAGGAAGCAGCAAGAGGCTGAGGCAGGTGGTTTCTGAGTCACGCTCTTTCCCTCCTCTCATCTCACAGTTGCACAGAAGTGAAAAACTGGCTCACAAATAAGGTTTTTATTTAAACATGCTTTGTCTAAGTTTCTGACATTATTAAGTCAGTGACAACTATTTAATGCAGCAGCCTTTTATATACTGTTGCAGGCTTCTACTACTCTAGAGAATTTAGGATTGTCTGGGAAAAGCGAGACTTCATTCCTGAAAGGCACAGTTGGATGGGACCAAGTGGCCACAATTGCTTTTTTATTTTTTCCTTTTTCTTTAAATCTTGCCACATGGTGCATGCGCTTGCCAGAGAGAGATAGAGAGGGGAAGTGAGAAACCACACTCGCAGGGATATAGCCACACCATAGTCCCAGTCCTCCATTCTCTTCTCAGGTCTTTGGGCACATAGATGTACACAGTGTGCTTTAGGACACCAGGCCTAGGCCTTGAACCTCGCAGTCAGCCATGTAGGATCCAGTTGCCTCAACCACCATGCCACCAACTGGCCACTCACTTACCTCTGATGGGGTAGGGACCTTCTGTTTTGCCGTGGCCCCCATTTGCTCCTTTTCCTCCTCCCTTCCTTGCCAGGTATTGCTGCTTGGTTGAGTGACTAGTGGACTTCCTAGATCCCAAGGGCCTGAGAACTATGAATATTTCAGAAGTTTGGTCCAGCCTCTTACTCCATACACATAGCAATGTGTTTAAGGGGCCTTGCCATATAAGAAATGTGAGTGGAAGACAGGGGTGATAGAGCACCTTGTGTGATATTGGAGCTGTATGGGCAGACCCAAGGTTCAGATCCTGGATTAACTTAAATGCACCAGGCATTCCCGTGGGCATGACAATGAATCTGGATGGCTAAGGGGAAGACAGAGGCATAGAAAGATCCCGCTAAGGGTTTCTCTCTCTCTCTCTCTCTCTCTCTCTCTCTCTCTCTCTCTCTCTGAATAAATTAATAAGCTTAAAAAAAGAAATGAAGGGACATCTGAGAGATACCATGGTTAGACTTTATCCTCATTCACCACAAATCAGTGGGAAAAATGAATTGAGAGGACAGAAAACACCTGCCTCCTGGACCAAGGCTTATCTACTAAAAAGGAAAATGAGATGGGATGGGATTGGGGTAGAATGGGAGTACAGGCTCAAGCCTGGCATTCTCCTTTTTACATCCACATGCATAATTTTCTCTCTTTTTACCAGAATCAACTTGTATGAGTTGATGAAGAACAATAGCTTTCAAGGCTTCAGTCTGTCGATAGTTCGGCGCTTCACCCTCTCTGTTTTAAAGTGCTTGCAAATGCTCTATGTAGAGAAAATCATTCACTGTGACCTCAAACCCGTAAGTACATCCTTTGTCCTGCCACAAGCAGGTTCCAACCCTTGGAAACTGTTTGCTCCATCCCATTCCCTGGGAAGCCAGCATTGCCAGAGATCCAGGGCTGAAGGCAAGCCGCCCCCCACCCCCCAGTCATAGGTACAAAAGTAAGTCTAAGTGTGATGCAATGAAGACAAAAATTCAAATACTCAAATACTAGAGAAACAGAGACAGATGTGGTGTGGTTGAGGCAGACAGAAACTGGAAGGTGAGAAAGCTTTACTCTGGAAGGCCCAGGGGTGGGTGGGTGGTATCTTGAGCATAGGCTGTGCAGTTAGAAGTTCTGGGAGTCTGTGTTTACCTATTTTACTCTTTCTTGCTGTGACTCACTCAGCAGAACACTTTTTTTTTTTCCCTAGTCGGGTGGGTCTGTGTATTAGAAATATACATGGAGATAGCCATGACCCTGAACTGGTTTCAGGTAGAAAATGGGGGAAGAGGAAATGGAATGCAAACCCAATTGTTTTTGTTTTTAATTGGCTGAAGATTGAAGACAACTGGCGCCATGTCTGATCTTATGGGGCAAATTTAGCCACACATGTCACTTCCTTTAAACAGATACTGCTCTTCACTTTCAGTCAGTTAGCATATTTATGTGCAAATTGCTTTCATTGCCATGCAAATGACAGCTCACAGAACTGCATTTTGTATGTGTTTAAAGATCACCATGTTTGCTCAGATGGGCTTCTGTCCACACTTTCTCAATAAGAAAATCAACAGTCACCTGTAGCCCTTAGCCATTCTACTTGGGAGCCTAGTGTTTTCTAATGAATGCTCTGCAGATGTGTGCCAGACAGGCAGGTGGACTACTCTACTAAATCCCTGCTTTGTTCAATAAACTTTGAGTTGGTCCTAGCATACAGCAAACCCCAGACAGCTTTCTCTACTCCAAACAGATGTGACCTTTCTGCATATCTTGCCAGTGTGCTATACTGAACTCTGGTACTGCACTGAGTGCTTTGTGTAGGAATTGTTTCTTTATCCTCTGGACTGCAAGCTCATCCAGGGTTAGGCACCATATCTTCTCACCATTGTATTCCCAGGACCTAACATTGTACCTGAAAGTAGTCATGGTAGGCAATACGTATATACTTGTTAAATTAGATTGCAAATATGAGGAAATAACACAGAGAAGTAGCTAGGAACAAGTTCTAAGAATCTGGTTTTAAAAACAACCTGATCCTCACATATAAATATCTCTTAACTTTTCTGTACTTCGTTCTCTCCCACCCAAAAGTAGCTCCATTCTTTTTCCTTTTTAATTGTAAAGCATTGGGTAAATTTGGGATGTTTTGACAAAGATTTTGAAGATATAAATGTTCTCTGGCTGACCAGCAGTAGAGCCTCACAAGGATGATGGTACAATGATTTTTTTCTCCATATCTAAGTCCCTAGTGCTCAGCTTTGCAGCTCCTAGGGGTCACACCACTCGTGGTCTTTGGGCGTGGGAGCTGACTAGCATCAAGAAAATTCATAAGACACTTGATAACCAAAATATCAGGTAACAGATTTTCCTGAGAAATAGATCATGTTTCCTTGAAATATTCCCCTATAGGGTAGTATACCCACAACTAGGAGAGTGTTTTGTCAGTGCAGATTTAAGAATTATGGAGTTATTCTCATAGACCTTATGATTAATAATGTCAATGACTTACAATTGCCATTCCATTCACTCCCTCTATAGAGCTATGAGCTAATAATATGGGAACACCAGCCCCACCTAGTTAAGGAACCTTTCCACTGAACCAGAGACATATTAAAAATTCTTGCTCTTTTTTTTGTTTTGTTTTGTTTTGTTTTTTATAAGGTTTTTACCATTGGGTGTGTGCACTTGCTGGAGAAGAGAGAGACAAAGTCAGTGAGAGGAAAAGTGAGAAACTATCCTCCAGGGAGGATGGTCATGCCACAACTTCTTCTCCTCCATTCTCCTCCTGGGATTTTGGGCACACATGCACATGTGCCTGGTGAGATTTTGAAGCTGCTAGATCTGGGACTTGAACTGTGGTTGGCCATGTAGGAGTCAGTGCCTTAACCACCACACAAGCTGCTGGCAGCCTACCCTATTTTTTAAACCAAAATTTTCTATAGGGAACATGTGCTTGCTAGAGAGAGAGAGAGAGAAAGAGAGAGAGAGAGACAGAGAGAAAGAAAAAGAAAGGAAAAGTGAGAATTTACTCATTTACTCCCACCAAGGGGGGTGACCATGCTGAAATCCCTTCTCCTCTTGGGATTTTGGGTACCCATGCACACACACCCAGTGTGTTTCTCAAGCTGCTGGGTCTGGGACTTGAACCATACAATTGCCAGGTGGAATCCAGTGCTTTAATCACCACACCACCTACGCGCCCAAGAAATTCTTGCTCTTTTAGGGATTTTCTGATCATATGCTCTGTTCTGTTAACACCAACATTCTTTAGAAAAGAAACTATGGACTAAATTTGTACTCTCTTAGCTTGAAGTGCCAGCATCTTCAGACCAGGTCTGCTATGCCATATTTACAATGTTGGGGTACTGAGTAAGCAATCACATAATCCACTCATCTGATATGGATGTCCTTGAACACATGGTTAGAATTTTAATCTTCCAGCCTTAGCCTTTACACTCTCATGCTGAGAGAAGAGCCCAGAAGCTCTGCCTTTTCATCCATAACTACTGAAATGCCTGGCTTCACATTTTCCCCAAGGTAAGCATAAGAAAGACTAACCCAAATAAAATAATTGCCTTTATATGTTTCTTTGGGGAGTCCTCTGCTGTCATAGTAGTATGTTAATGGAGACATTTAATAGAATTTAATAGCTTTTCTAAGGTTTTATGCAAGCAAGGCATAGAACCAAGTACCAAGGAAAATACAAATAAACACATAATCTTCAGGAGTTAACAAATTAGTGTGGGGAGAGAGACAAAACATGTACAAAAGAAATACTGCATAGCAATGGCACTGCTAAGAGGTATGAACCACAAGTTAAATGGGAAATCAGAAGATGGGGAGAACAGTCAGGTCTGGAGGAGGCTCTTGGAGGCATATCTGAACTAGGTCCTGGAAGATGGCAAGAATTTGGGTAAGTAGAGAGTGTAGGGCAACATTATTGCAACTTTACATATGCCTTTTCTTTTCTATCTCCAGGAAAATATAGTGCTGTACCAAAAGGGTCAAGTCTCTGTTAAAGTTATTGACTTTGGATCGAGCTGTTATGATCACCAGAAAGGTAGGCCAGGTTCCAGTCTCTTTCTATTCCTTCACCCAGGAGGTCACTGGGTCCCAGCCGGGGCTCAGTCATTACATTGCCAGTATGATTTGGGACAAGTTTCTTTGCTTTTCTAAGCCCAGGTTTCCTCATCTATAAAATGAAAAAATCAGATTCAAGTTCCTTAACAGTCCTTTGATGTGCTCATATTCTGTGGATATGGAATTTTTCAAGAGTACTGGGGGGACCAGCAGTTAGCGTAATGGCTATGTCTCTGGACTCCCAGGTAGTCGACCGTGGTTCGAGGCCTAGACCCGGTGGCTTAAACTCATGCCGGGTGCGTGTGCGTGCGTGCCCAAGATCCCGAGAGGAGAATGGAGGAGAAGGGATTGCAGTGTGGTCATCCCCCATGGGGGGGTGATTTTTTGCTTTCTGTCTCTCTGTCTCTCTCTGTCTTTCTGGCGAGCGCACGTGCCCTATAGCAAAAACCTCTCCAAAAAAAAAAAAAAGAGTACTGGGTCACAAAACCAACTAGATGGGATCAGAATTATTCAAGATTCTGAAAAATTAGTTTCCAGGTTTTACACTGGGCTGTACCAGATTCAGTTTTCTGGGGAGTATCTCAGAGTTTGCACTGCAGACAACACAGCCCTTCTGAATTTTGATATTCACTTCCCTAGATTTCATAGGCTTTATACGTTTTCAAGCTAAAACCCAGAAAGCAATCCTGGAGTACATTTGGATAAACTTTACTGAATTTGATGTTGGCTCCTATCTAGTTTGCTGTGGGGAACATGTACCATTTGACAACATCTGTCGAATATATGCTGTGAGTCAGTCACTGTCCCGGGTACCAGAAACAAAACATGAACATTTCTTGTCCTCAGGGTGCTTAAGGTCTAACATGAGAGATGGAAAGATAACACAAGTGCAATGATTAGATTTATACACCGGTTCACAAAAGAGGGACTCAGAGCAGCCTTTGTCGTGACAAGGGTGTCAGGGGAAGCCTCCCGAGGTGAAGAAAGGATGACCAGATCGATGTTCCCAAATATCTTGCAGAACCACTTTTGAGGACATTTGTATGGCTCCTATAAGAATTCCAGCTAAAAGCAGGTGGTATGGGTTAAGGCACTGGACTCCCAAATAGTAGACTGTGGTTTGAGTCCCAGATCTGGCAGCTTGCTTTCTGATTTTCCCTCTCTCTCTCTCTCTCTCTCTGTCTTCCTCTTTCTGCTCGATAGCAAATTAAAGACAAATAAGAATAAATAAATTAAACAGTTCTTTTTAATCAATTTCTTCTCCTCCATTCTCTTCCTGGGATTTTAAGAATGCATGCAAATGTACCCAGCATGATTTCAAAGTGCCAGATCTGGTTGGCCATGTGGGAGTCCAGCAGCTTAACCACTATGCCACTACCTGTGCCCTGCCCCTCCCCAGAGGGGGTGTTTTTCAAGCTGTCAGGTCCTGGACTAAAACCACACAGCCAGCCATGTGGGATCCATATCCTTAGCCTCCACTTTACCTGCTAGCCCTGAATATACACCTTTAAATTATGCATTTTGTGGGCTTCCTTTCAAATTTTGATATGCCTCCCCCCTTATCAAATCAAAATACTCATGAGAGTTATCTACCTAGAATTCGTTTGAGTTTAGAAAGTTAGTTTTATATTAGTCTTTATTTTTTTTAATTTGACTGGATTAAATTTACTTCTCTGGAACAATGCCTACTTTGGACTTCTTTATCAATGAAATGGGGATAATAACACCTCAACTATAACCAGGCTACTGTGAGGATTTAGTGATAGTGATGTGTAATGTGACTCTTAAGTGCTACCTGGTTGTACTCCCTGTAGGGTAAGAAGGTGGGAGGGACTCTAAACATCAGCCCCCCCCCCCCGAAAGGTGTTCTGGAGAAGCAGTTTCTCCCATGTGAGGTCTCTCTCTGCTTCCACAGTGTACACCTACATCCAAAGTCGCTTCTACCGATCCCCAGAGGTGATTCTGGGCCACCCCTACAACATGGCCATTGATATGTGGAGCTTGGGCTGCATCATGGCGGAGCTGTACACGGGCTACCCCCTGTTCCCCGGGGAGAATGAAGTGGAGCAGCTGGCCTGCATCATGGAGGTAGGGGAGGGCTGGCTGTCTCCTCCACTGCCAGCTGAGATCGCAGGACACCTACAGCCCTCCAACACTCGTTCACATCAGATCCCTTCAGGGCAGTGGCCTACATACTTTCTTCTTGGTGTTTTTTTTTTTTTTTTTTTTTTTTTTGTGGATGGTCCCTAGAAGTATTTTTTTTCAAATTCCATGTATTCCATGGTACATTGTTGAGGTGACATCTGAAGTTTTTATCATAAATTTAAATAGTTGCAAAGGATGTCATTTCCACCATATTGAAGTGATGTTTTACAATAAAACTCTTACACAAGTCTCTCAGATGTTCCGAAAGAATAAAAAAACCAGAGTGACATGACACCACCAAAAGCTATCTGAAAAATACGTGAACAAGTTGTTTTTACACAGTTGTGCATTTCTTTTACTTTGCTCTTTTTCTTTTTGAATGAACTCTTTTCGATTCTACTTCTACAGAATTTTATTCTAGTTTAATAGTTTTATATTTTGAGGTTTCATTTCAATTATTATAACTTAAAAGATTCTCTGTTAGCACAATTCTATGTGTCAATTTTTTTTCTGGTCAGTTACAAATTCGATCATTATTAAGAATAAGATGTGAAATGGTGGGTCACCTGTGACGTGGTTGTTAAAGTAGCTGGATCCCACATGGCTAACTGTGCAGTTTGAGGCCTGGACTCAGCAGTTTGAAAATCATGCTGTGTGTGTGTGTGTGCGCGCATGTATGTGTGCCCAAAATCTCCAGAGGAGAATAGAGGAGAAGGGATTGTGGCGTGGCTATCCCCTGTGGGGGAAGAGGAGAATACTTTCTCTCTCTCTCTCTCTTTCTCTCTCTCTCTCTCTCTCTGACCACACATACTCTGTAGCACATTTTTTAAAAAAATGTGAACTTTTACTGGCATACAGCTCTTAGAAAAATGAACACAGCTGTGTTTTCTCTTTTTTCCAGGTAATTTCTTTCCTTAGAGGTGAATATTACTTCTGGCTAGAATGAACAGGCTTAAGATTAGTGCCACTCCAATTTGTTGGTCGTGTAGATGTGAGCCTGGAAGCCTGTTCTAGTGACATCACCTAATTCTGGACTCTTTTGGAGTTCTATGTAAGGATCAAATGGAGATCTGTCATCAAAAACTAGTTTTACTAACCTATCAGCTGACAACCCAACCACAATGTTGTTAGAAACAAAAAACTGGAAATTATCTGACATAAAAAATATGCATTGTTCAGTCATTAGTCATATGCTATCTTAAGTTTCTGGGAAGGTTATCTTCTAATTAAAAGCCTTTATGAAAACTCATCATGTAATCATTTATTGTATCTAATTTTTCTTTCACTCAAAGACATCTTGTTGTAGAGACCAGCAGTTAGCGTAATGGCTATGTCGCTGGACTCCCACGTAGTCGACCACGGTTCGAGTCCTGGACCCGGTGGCTTAAACTCACACCGGGCGCGTGTGTGTGCGTGCCCAAGATCCCGAGAGGAGAATGGAGGAGAAAGGATTGCGGCGTGGCCATCCCCCCTGGGGGGTGATTTCTCGCTTTCTATCTCTCTGTCTCTCTCTGTCTGTCTGGTGAGCGCATGCGCCCTGTAGCAAAAACCTCTCCAAAAAAAAAAAAGACATCTTGTTGTAGAGCTCAATTAGATGAAACAGGAGAAAATATTTCTAAAAAGTTGGAAATTTCACATTTTAGATTTTTCCAGTGAACATATTTCAATTTTGAACAAAGTTCTATTTTTTTAAAGCTTTTTTTTTTTTTTTTTTTTTTGGAGAGGTTTTTCGCTATAGGGCGCGTGCGCTCGCCAGACAGACAGAGAGAGACATAGAGGCAGAAAGCGAGAAATCACCCCCCAGGGGGGATGGTCACGCCGCAATCCCTTCTCCTCCATTCTCCTCTCGGGATCTTGGGCACGCACGCACACGCGCCCGGCGTGAGTTGTAAGCCACCGGGTCCGAGACGCGAACCGTGGTCGACTACGTGGTAGTCCAGCGACATAGCCATTACGCTAACTGCTGGTTCCCTTAAAGCTTTTGACATAGGGTATGTGTGCTTGCCAGAGAGAAACAGAGAGAGTGAGAAAGTGAGAAATCACCCCACCATGGGAGATAGCCACACCACAATCTTCTCTTCCATTCTCCTGGGATTTTGGGCATTCATGCACATGTGCCCAGTGTAAATTTCAAGCTGCCAGGTCTGGGACTTGAACCACAATTGGTAATGTGGGAGTCTAGTGCCTTAACCACCATGCTACCTGCTGACCCCCAAAGATCTACTATTGATATATCTCATCTAATCTGTGTGTGTGTGTGTGTGTGTGTGTGTGTATATATATGCCAAATTTCTATTTTCTATATTGTCTTAAAGTCATGGGTAGAGAGACACATTACCTTGAGAATTTTTAATTCAACTGGATAATTTAGATAGTATAAATAGATGACTTCATTTCATGATTAAAGCTAATAGAATATTAAAATAATTTAGGTAAAAATAGCTGTAAGTGGTAGTTATGGAGGAAGGAATGCTGTCCTAGGAGTCAGTTAATTTGTGGTCTGGCCCCTACTCTTTTTGGGAAGCTAGTTCCCACTCTAAACTGCATGATGAGAGGGGGTCAGAGTAGATGGCCTCTCACTTAGGTAATAAAGGATCCTTTTTTACTGCATGATGAGAGGGGGTCAGAGTAGATGGCCTCTCACTTAGGTAATAAAGGATCCTTTTTTCTTTCTTTTTGTTTTGTTTTGTTTTGTTTTTGGAGGGGTTTTTGCTACAGGGCGCGTGTGCTCACCAGAAAGGCAGAGAGAGACAGACAGAAAACGAGAAATCACCCCCCCAGAGGGGATGGCCACGCCGCCATCCCTTCTCCTCCATTCTCCTCTCGGGATCTTGGGCACGCACGCACACGCGCCCGGCGTGAGTTGTAAGCCACCGGGTCCGAGACTCGAACCGTGGTCGACTACGTGGGAGTCCAGCAACACAGCCATTACGCTAACTGCTGGTCCCCAGTAATAAAGGATTCTATGAAGTGATCCTGAGGCCCTCCTGCTTCCCACAGCAAGGAGCATGGGGCATATGGGTTGAGTTTCCTACTGCCCTGGAACAAATTCAGCTCCCTCTTGACTTCAGAGGGGCTGAGCAGCAAGAGGGCCGGTCATGCACACATCATGCTGGAAACTGGGCAGCAAGGAGAAGTGACCCAGTGCTAAGAGCACCCCCTGCAGTTTATCTCTGCACGCCCTTCTCAGCTGCAGCAAGGAAAAGTGAGCAGGTTGGCGCTGCACTTTCCTTCTCAGGAAAGCATTTGTCTTGGAGTGGTCCGACGCCCACCTGGTGACTTTCATCTGCTTTTCTTCTCCTTCTTTCTCCAAGCTCCGTGCAGGGATATGTCATTTCTAAAATCAGAGGTGGTAGTGAGTACATAGTTGCTTTGCTAACAGTGAAAGCTAGATGGTGTTAAGGGTGGCCCTGTCTCTATAGGGGGCTGACACCTGTCTAGAATACATGGCCAGTTGTGTCAGACACTAAAACAATCCTGGATCAGGAAGGAGAGATCCAGTCTCTGGGCCTGCCTTGCCACTGACTTGGTGCTGTCATTTAATATCCCTGGGTCCTTACCTGGAGGAGGCAAAGTTTGGCCCAAGTTCCACCTAGTTCCAGCAGCCTTTGAGTCTGCGTCTCCACACATAGTTAACCAATGGCTTTGTACCTATTGAAGGTGCTGGGCCTACCACCAACCCGCTTCATTCAGACAGCCTCTAGGAGACAGACGTTCTTTGGTAAGTCCCTGGGTCCAACTCTCTCTTTGCCCTTATGTCCTGAAAACAATTTCCCATACCCTAAGCCTCACTTAGTGTTTTCCCTCTAGCCCCATACCAAAGGGTAAGCTTTAGATTAGGAGTTTCTTTCAGAAAATGAAAAGATTGTGGAAAGTGGGTACCAGACAGAATGATGGAGGTAGGAGTGGAAAGGCACGGTGGGAATGGTCTTAGCAGTGAAAATGTGCCGGAGAATGACCAGGTTTCTTCTCACAAGATCTCTCAGCAAGTATCGAAACCTCTGGAGATGACAACCATGCCCTCTCCTGGAAGATGCCTCTACTTCCCAAGCAGCTTGGCCTCTCCCACTCTGCTCTGCATAGGGAGAGCAAAGAGTAGAAGCTACTT